>OY754960.1:81403649-82603649 GCA_963576555.1 Ferdinandea cuprea | reverse complement strand
ACATGGACAAAAGCTATAACACGTTTTATTTAAACAATTGTGGGCTGTTTAATGTGACAATTTACAGAAGTAAACATCAACAACATAAGATTTAGATTGGTATGAGAATGTAAGCATTTTTTTCGGTACATACCCTACATAGTATGTATAATGCATAGTTGATAGACTTTTTGACTTCGAGAAAGGTCTATTAAAATTCGGTTTGACGACAATTTTACCAGATTTCTCGCTACCCGAAAGGTTAAATAGAGACGCTTTCTCATGACAATTATTATACTTATGGAGTTTTTCATTTTTGTTACTTCTGTATGATATTTAGGGCAGTGTTATTAATTGTTGGATGTTTTGAGCAATTTAAATACCGAAATTTTCATGCAACAGTTCAATGACCTAGTGTCTGGACATCAGTTGTATATATAAAGTAATTTCGTATCGTATTATTTCTACCAAAAACTCGTTTTAACAAAAGGTTTAAAATTCCTTGTTCAAATAAAAGATTGGTTAATTTACGTAAATAAAACTAATTCTAACCGTTAAGTTTTTTTTTCAGATTCAGGAAAGAATATCAGTTTTTAATTCGGTTTTTACAGGCAAAACATCTTATCGATGAAGCGTAACAGCAATTCGTTTTGGAATTACATGGGTTTATTCGGGGAAAAAAAGTTCTATTTTCAACAATTTCTTTTTTATATAAAAAAAAAACAATTTATTCACACGTTTTAAAGATATACATTCGAAAAAGAATTTCTAAAATGTTCAAAGGAAAATATTCAAAACTCCGAAAAAACTCCGGTGCGTCCGCGTTGACAGGATCATCAGAAGTGAAAACAAAAAAATCGTGTTTTAGTTAAGACCATAAACTAGAATTCGGACGAAGGAGAAAACAAAAAGGTGAAAATTGGATTTTTGGCAGACCTTTTTACAAAAAAATGCTAATTTTGGTAAAATTTGCTCAAGATTTGTTGTGGTTTGTATCTCGAAGACCTGTGTTAAATTTCATCAAGATCGGTTGATTGATTTTTGACAACCGACTTTAAAAACACAGTTGCGAGAAAAACGCGTTTAAAGTTAACCTCAAATAAACCTCGTGATTCAATTGAGTACGCACCTTTCCAAGGTAGTATGTCCGAAACTTTTATTCGGAATGACTTGAAAATTAAGGATAATATTCTCGAGATGTTGTAGAAATTAATAAGAAAAAAAAAAAAAAACGATTTTTTGAAGCTGTGAAACCCATATAACCCCTTAATTCGAAAATAAATACCACAGGCTTGCCTAAGATAATGAAATTCGAAGATGTAAGTTCAACAGATTTGAAAAGTACGTGTAATTTGTTTGCTGATTTCTTTGAAATCATAACATTATATTTCCTGAAGTTTTGTACATCGGTGTGTTGCATTTCTTGGATGACGATTTAATAACGACGACTCCTGTGGTAATATTAAAAAAATGTTTATCCTTCGTTTTTCATTCTCTTAAAATTTTTTTTAGCCAGTCTCTTGTAACTGGAAACTTCCTAAATGAATGGAAATATTCTTGCAAAACAAAATTTATAAAACGCGGTTTAAGGCAAAATGTAGAAAACTATCGGCCTATATCAAAGCTTTCTGAAATATCAAAATAGTTTGAAAGTATTGTTAAGAACAAACTCTTTTGCGCGGTAAAAGAAAGTATTTCAAATAGTCAGCAGGGCTTTGTTCGTGGTAGGTAATGAGCTACTAATTAAGCTTTGTTGACTAATTATATATTTAATAGTCTTGATGAACGGTGTACTTTACACTGACTTTGCAAAAGCATTTGACATGGTGCATCACACCCTTCTTTTGGCTAAGCTAAGGTCATTGGATTTTTATTACTAGATGCTAAAATGGTTTTATAAGCACGTAACTAATAGAAGGCAAATGGTAAGAGTCGATGGTTTGACTTCTCGCGTTATAGAAGTTACTTCGGGTGTTCCACAGGGCAGTCAATCAGGCCATTTGCTATTTATATTATTTATAAATGATGTGTGATGAAATATTTAAATTTTGTAAGGTTTTAACTCTCGCGGATGATTTTTAAATTATTTGCTCGGATAAAAATGTAACTGATTGCATTCGTTTTCAATCAGATGTTAATAGATGGAGTGGTGCAATCGTAATGCTTTGGAACTCAACATTTCCAAAGGTGAAGTGTTTTCAGCATATCGCATAAAAAGATCGGTAGATGAAGCTTAGTCGGGCAACAAACACCCGTTGCGTAAAGCGATACAAAGAGCTTACACTTAGAGAACGTACTGTTTTGTGTATTGCTGTAATGCAAGTATCTTAATCTCAGCTTCTATCAATATGCCCTAACACTTTTTGTACAAAGTCCAACAGTGCATAACCTATGTAAGGTTCTGATGGACAATTGCGGTGTAGACCCCTAATTTCAGGTTAGGAGTATTTTTCGGTAACAGGATATAGCAGTCACTTAGTTCACCCCACGCTTACGCGATGATTGATGTCATAGTTCACGGTTGCTTTTCTATTGATTAAAGATTCCAGATATTTTAACTTTTTGCACTTGGGAATAACTATTTCATTCAAATAAATGTATGGAATTTTTGGGTTAATACGGACCCCTTTCTCTTTCGAAAAGATATAAACCCAATATCAAATGCTCGTTGTAGGCAAGTTTGGAAAGTCTCAAAAGAAAGTCTGGAAAGAGTAACTGATGTACTTAAGGCGGCGTCAGTTTTCCATCAAAAAGATAATCAAAAGGACAGCAATAAAAAGCGGAGGAGTTAAAAAGTTTCCCAACTGCACACCGGCGGCTGTGGGAACTCCTCGATGGCTTTGCTTCTTCGTACAAGTCCGTGTCATCTTGAGAAACTCCTCGTTGTCTTAGCATAATCAATATGAGTTCAGAACCAACATTATATGCAAGTCATTTCAGGAATCACAATGATTTCCCATTAGGGAGTTGTTAGACTTTGACACTTTTAACCTAATTGTTAAAATTAGGTCATAGCAATTTTGGTCATGCACAGATTCTAAGCAAATACGTTGGAAACATTGTCAATTCTGACTATATGTCTCCCCAACCGGACTTTAACAGACCATTCTCCTGCTCCTTTCCGAGTAGAGATAAATGGGACAAGAATAAACCCACGAAAAGTAAATCGCTATCCATCTACGCAGACGGATCTAAGATGGACCGTGGAAGTAAAAGGTAAACTTTTTAATCAAGCTTCCTGATCGCGGAAGCGGCCCAAAAGGTGTCATTTTTGGCAAAACCACGAAATGATATTATATACTATTTTCATTGACAGTCAGGCAGCTGTGTTAAACGTACAAACAAAGGGTTGTACGAACAATCGCCAAATATTTGGATCTGTTGTCTGTGAAGACGAAAATGAACAATCGCCTCAAACAGTTTTTTCATGTTTTCAACTTTGTTTTATATTATTTAGTTCACAATGTATAAAAAGGAAAATGCAACCCCCTTCCTTGGTTTCACTGTTTTGTAGTAGGTTCAAAATTGGGTATATGCAAAGATTATTTAGATTAAGACTATCCAAATGCAAAGATCCAAATGTGGTAGCGAAACCAGGGAGTTACAGGGGCCAATATACCCCCCCCCCCTTACCAACGCCGCAATTTAGTTTTCAAAACGTAGCTGTTCCATGGAACCAAAATCAGATAATCGTAGAGAAATAAAGACAAAAAAAAAACAAATAAAATTATTTATTTATTTATTTTTTCTAAAATAAACAACTTCAAGAAAAAAGCACACCAATGCCAACCCAAACCCACCGAACAGTATAAGCCAGGCCAAATAAAATCGTTTTACTCCAAGCGGCTGAATCTCTAGCGAGTAATCCTTAATTAAACCAATCATACCGATTTGTACACTCTCGTCAATAATTTCGAAATAGAACTTTGCTAAAAGACCACCTTCAACGACCCTTTGAAGGTAGTTCGTGAACAAGCTTTCATAAGACAACGTGAAGGCGAAAATATGTGCTGCAGCGCAATACATGATAGGTTTTTCGGTCATCTTCACCAAAGGCTTTCGCAGATACCTCTGCCGGTAGGAATAATAATAGAACTTTTTATCTAGCAAAATATGAATCACAGACGTGTTTAACTCCCGACGATATTGGAGATTCACTGTATCAGCAACAATATGCAAATTTGTCGTAAGCTCCTTGGCACAACCCAATAAACGACACATTAAAGGGACATCCTTTGACGCTATGATGGGAAGCCTTGACGCCAAAGCTTCATCAATAGTGTTTATCTGTTTTTCATAGACCAACGTTGTTAAAAATGTTGAATGCTGGGCTAGATACGTGTTTGACAACAAATTACCAGCCAGTGAAAGCAGAACAAACATCAGAGCCAATGCTTTCGATTTGTGCAGCTCGAAAGGATATGCAATGTTTAAAATTCCACTCAATGCCTGCAAAACAGCACGACTTAAGTCCCATTGTCCGGTTGCCCTTCCCCATGCAAAGTATATTCCAATTGCAAGCACTAAAATTGTCACTGCTACTCCGGCCCACAAATATATATTAAATGGCAGCACTATGTAGAGAAACTCATCGACAGGCTTCGCGAATGGAACAACCAAATAATAGGCATTCAAGGCAAACGTTTGTGAATAAGGAAAATCGTCATTAAATCTATATAAAGGGTATGCTGTCATGTCTGCCAGACCGTCCGCAATAGCATTTAAATGGGCCGTAAAACTGAATTCAGATGGATACGAACCCGGTAGTACGACCTCTTCTATGGTTGCATTGTAGTGATGGGTGAAAAGCTGGAAAATTTGTAAGCACAATCCGGTTATGATGGTATCACCCCGACTATTGATGTATCGAAAAATATATGGGGGATTGTTAGCAAGAGGCGTCCGTATTGGATGACCGTAGAAGTTGATTAAATCCTTTTGAAGACTACTTGCCGCGATGTTGTTAATTTCGATGACCGTCAACTTTGGAAATGGTTGAAATTCATAGAGGTGGCTTCGTCCTTTGGACCAAAGCAGTGCAAGAGAATTTTTAAATCCATTTTGCCAGGCACATTCGAAGGTCGGGTAAGGGTCCGTTGAACTTAGCAGGACAAAAAGCACGTTCACCTGACGCATCTTACGAAGGACGTAAGTAAGTGATTCCATGGTAATTTCAGAATAGTTTTGACTGACGTGAACGACGGCGAGAACATCCTTGTCCCATTTATCGATGTATTTGAACTTAACTGGACTTGTAATAATGACGTTGGGTATAGCGAGACGAGGAATATACTTTCCAAGATCGGTTTTATTTTCAAAATCAAAGAATATGTTCGTTTCTGTGCAGAATCGTCTGTTGATGTCTTTAATTGTTACAAGAACATCGCCGGCGTTGTACTCAGCGCTGGCAATTTGAAACAAATTAACCGCGGTAATGAGAATAAGAACAGATAGCATTGCTTTTGCGGTTGGAACTGCTCATCGACGTTGTACAAAACTCAACTGAATTCTTGTTCGATTTGCGTGTCCGAAAGTAGCGGATTTTTTCCAAATGGACGTTTGAAACCGAAAATTAAGTTACATATAATTCGAGGTTTCCCTTTAGTGTTCACGTAGGGCAGGACTTATTTCAAATTTAGATTGCTATCCAGATTGGTAAAATTGCTATTACATATGCAACAAAGTAGCTCACACTCATTACTGATGAGTTTAAGTAAAGCAAAGTTAGTCACCTTTCGGAGGCTACGTTTACGCATGATACCGCAATATTGGCCGTGAGTAATACGGTTGAATCAGCAACGAGTAAGCTTTGCTACGCTATCAACAGCGTTTTTGAGTGCGTCTTAAGCGTCTTTGTCCTTAATTTACGCACGTTAATTTTACTTACGATGAACCAAATGAAGCTAAATATTTAAGAATGACATTAGATGCGAAACTAAAATGGAAATCTCACGTAAAAAAAAACGGCAGAAGCTCGTTAGCTGCAAACTTCGGTCCAAATTGATAGTTCTATAAAAATGAACAATCGCCGAACGTTTTTTTATTCATATTTGTTTTTGTTTTCCTTGAAACCATTTTTGAGCAAATTAGTGATAAGCGTTTTAAAAAAAAGTATTTTATGATAGGTTCCGCTATTTAAAAAGATAAAGCAATAATAAAAAGACGCTGCGAGAAGTTACCCCAAAAGCTTTATATATATTTAAGCAAATCCGTCGAGCAGTTTCGACACACGGCTCCCGGACAGACAGACCGATGGACGGCATTGGCGGACCCACTTTTTTGGACTTATCTGTAGACGTAATATTATCGCTCATTATCGATATTAACATTAATATTATCGAAATTTTCACACATTTGCAATAACTTTCTCCTTAGTATACTAATGTACACTAGAAAGTAAGGCCACTGATAGGCATTGGATCGCCTATCTCATAAGTTTGGAGAGGAGATAGAAACCATGAGCCATCTGAACCCGATGACTCCCATCTTATTTAAAAATCAAGGAGTTTTAATTGACCCCTTTTCGATTTTTGGAAGTTTAGTATTATTTACAAAGTCCTGAAAATGGATGTAGATTTGGAAGATTCGAAACGTAACGAATCAAAGGAAATTTTATTATCATGTCCTTTTTTATGGTTCCAATGACATATTTGGGAAATGTCCTATACACAAAGTAGACATCAAAGAATACAATACTGTGTTTCCTTGAATCGTCGGTAACTGGGTTAAACATTGAAGGTAAACCGTACTATAATTTGTCCATAAGTCGAACAATAAGTCGATATAGTATATATGTATGTCTATAGACTTAAAGACGTTAGTGAACGCTTCAACATTATTTTAAGTTCCCCCAATTAAATGGTCAAGCGAAGTACAAAAATAAACATCTCAGTTAAATAAATAAATATAAATATGAGGCGTAAACGGCACATAAAGGACCTAAAGCCTAGCTTCTCCAACAACTGTGTGTGCGAAGATATATTTTTTTGACACAAATTGAGGGGACCTACAGTTTAAAGCCGATTCCGAACGGCAATTTATTTTTGAGAAGCTTCTTATGACATTTCTTAGTCTTGGATGTTTGTCAGACGTTCGCAAGAGGTGGGGCAGCGAATAGAAACGTTCAGGTGGTACAGGTCGCGATTTGAACCAGCGACCTCTCGCTTAGTGGTCCAACGCACTTAACCACTAAGCTATAGTCCCAAAAGACAAAAATTGAGAATGATGTCCTTGCGGCAAAAAAATTCATAGTAAACGAAATGCTTAAAATTAATTCCTATAAACCTGTCATTTTGTTTAATTTCCTATTCATAAGCACCCGCCTTCACAGAACGAAGGCACAAACTAAAATCTAAAACTAAACTAAACTGAAAACGACAATGCGAAGCAATTGAGACTGAGAGATAATTTTACGAATGTCTCTGATTTTTAGTCCGCAAAAAATCCTTTGACTGTTCTGACTATCGCAAACAAGTTTGCTGATTGTTTGAAATCGTGTTGGAACAGCCGTATGATAGTTTGATTTTGCGTTTGTGTTGGTGTTGGAACGTCAAAACTAGACTGCGCATGCTCCTGACAGTTTGCTGATAGTTTGAGTTAGTTCCTGTTGGAGCAAACATAATGTAAGAAATTGTTTGTCAAGAAAAGAATGGCGATATATTCAACTTTTCTGGTTGATTTTGAAACGAAATTGATTACATATCAATGTAGGTATGCTTCTGAAAGCTATTTATACTTTTCTTGATCTCGTTGCTAATGAGTGTTATCACAAATGTTATACTTATTTTTTTATTATTATTATTATTGGCAGATGCTTTTCTCAACTTTTGACAAACCACGCGACAAAGATCAACAAAGACGTGATAATAAAATCATTTAAGACCTAAATATGATTGGAAACGTATGACAAAATATCATGATACATGCACATGCTCTTCTATTTTGATGCCTAATGATCGCGGAGTGAACAATTATTCCTAATAAAAATAGAACCGCAAGTCAAAGATATATTACTCAGCAAAACAAAGATTAAGACGTGCAGTTCGTCACTATGTTAGAATGGTAGATAGTTAACTCTTAACTACCAACCTCTTATTTAAGTCAGATAAAACAACCTACCTAGAGTCTCTGAGACTCCGCTCTTGATAAAAACAAATACGTATGACATTTAAAAGTATACACACCATAGAGCGCGCGCGTGCACATGTCTTCTCGAAGTGCTTGGACGCGGTATTGTAGGTAGAGAAGACTAGTTACAAAGTAAAGTAAAGTGAAAGCCTTTAGTTGGATAAAGCTTTTTAAGCCCATTAAAGTAAGTACGTTTTTAGTCATAAAACAAAACTTAACCCTCAAAACGACTATATTTACTGACTTTAAAGTTAATTTACTGACCTGAAAGACTCAAACTGAGTTCAATCAGTTAATTCTGAACTCTGCTGACTTCAATGAATGGAAATCATTCAAAATTTATTTCGTTTGCTAAAAATGATTTACTAAGTCTTTTCAATCTTTAAGTCACAACTGAAGTTCATTGAATAAAACCATTTCGAAAAGCGTTAAAAAGAACATTTGCCATTTTAGCTTCATACAAAATTTCAGTCTACATGTGTCGACTGCTGAGGGTAAATTCATTGGCAGAGGTTGTCGTTCCCTTTTTTTAATCGGCGAGGTTTTTATCAGGATTATCCCAAATTACTGCATCCTGGCTGGTTCGCCGGTTGAGTTTACTTAAATTCCATGAATGACAACCTACCTAGTAAAGATCCCGCGATGATCCAGGATATCGCGACAATTTCAACTTTGCAAAATACTTCACTTCTCTTCACTTCAAACATGAAGAATCACATGCAAGCTTTACAGAATCCCTATCCCACCAGTTCTGCCTTCTGCTATAAGAAGTTGGATAGGAGTTTTAATACATATTGGCCTCTTTCGACATAAAAACTATTTAACGGATATTAGCTCCTGTGTGTGAGAATACAACCTCGAACTCGTTGAACAGTGTCAATATGAGGATGTGGTTTCAAAAGCCGAAACAGACAAGTACACAATTTTCGTCGACTTGCCGGACCGACACATGCATTTCCGAAAGTCAAAAGAAAGACATTTGTCTACAACTACCTCTTTTTTTGTATCGTTTGACAACTCGAAAGCATTTTTCGACAGTCTATCAAATAAAATAAATTATACTACGCGTTAAATTTACAATCGCTTAGATATTATTCTAACATATTATTCACTTTTGCTATCAAATTGGGTCCGTTTTACTGAAATAGAAAAAAACTTTATCTTTTTATTCATCGTGAGGTTCGATTTTCAAAAGGCTTTTTTTGACATTTCATGCGTGACTCCTAGCAAACTGCTTTGTCATTTCTGTTCAGTTTCAGTATGGTTTGGCAAGTTCTGTGAGAAATGTCTTTCGTGCGATTCGAGGGAGTCAATACCAATACCATTCGCAAATTTGTGTCCCATTTTACATTAGTGGATGACACTCGACCGGTTAGACTCCATGCAGCACTTATTGCTGATAACATTGCTGAGAGTGAACGCGAAGACCGTGACGAATCGATTCGTCGTCGTTCTCAGCAGCTTGGCTTGTCATATTCGACAATTTGGCGTATTATACATGAAGATCTCGGCCTAAAAGTGTACAAAATTCTATTTGTGCAAGAACTGAAGCCAGGCGACTTCAATTTGCGTCGTAAGCTCAATGAAAACCCGGTGTTTAATTGTGAAATTTTGTTCAGTGATGAAGCATTTCTGGCTCAATGGCTACGTTAATAAACAAAATTGCCGTATTTGGGCTGATCAGCAACCTGAAGAGTACCAGGTTTATAGGTTGAAGGAATATTGGTCCATATTTCTTCAGGCAAATCGAAATGTTACCGTCAATGGTAGCCGCTATCGCGCCAAGTTAAACGGACTATGTGCTTCCTGAAAATCCAAGCCCAAGATCTCGATGAACAAGACATACAGGACGTGAAACAATGGGCTTGTTGAGAAATCGTTTTGGTGAGCACTTAATTTCACGTTTTGCTACGGTAAATTGGTCGCCTTGATAATGCGATCTCACATCTTTGGACTATTTTCTATGGAGCTATGTTTAGTCTCAGGTCTCCAGGAATAAGAAAGCTACTCGCGAGATACCAGTCGCTATGCTCGAACGACTCGCCCAAAATTGGACCTTCCGAATGGACCACCACGGCAACATTTACACGATATCAATTTTAAAAGCAAATGTTCTCTTTAACCGATTATAAAAATTTCAAATTTATGTATTCTATTTTACAGTATAAATCAAACCTCCCGATGAATCACCCTTTTTAAGGAACTGTATAAAATGACTGTTTTTACAGTCGTTGGGGTTGTTAACATACGAAAGCAACAGTGTTTGAGAGTAGTTTTTCGACAGTGTTCAGTACATTTGTCCACTTGAGGGCTAGGGACCCACTTTTCTAAGAAAGTAGGAAGAGAACAAAGAGGCAACTGCCCCAATTTCCATCCAACACTGTTTTCACTCACGAAATTACTCTGAACAGCTACTCCCAACTCTCTTATCAAAACGCACCTCTATAATATAAATTTAGGAATCTACAACTACAAATATGTAATAAACCAAATCCTACAAGGAAAATTGGGTGACGTGAAATAACGCCAAACGAAATAAATCCAAATTCTAAAAATTTAGCATTATTTCCATTCCAAAATGGAACCGCCTGCGGTTATAGGATTGAAGTCTTTTAATACCGCCTAGCGGGCCACTCAGGTACTGTTGCCGTAGGCGCCTGCCTTGACGAAAAGCACATACCCCGAGCGGAGCAACGAAGTTGCGTGAGCGGTACCTGCCGCCTGCAGAAAGAGGGTTACGAGGCGAAGCGGGTCAGCAGGATACTGTTGCCAAAGGCGCCTTATTTAAAATTTGGCATTATTTCGGAAAATTGTCTCTGGAAAATCCGAAGCACGATTACCACAGGCTGTTGAAGATCAGTTTTCGGTGGCGTTTTAATTGCAATTCCTGTTTTTATTGAAAGAAAAATATCTATAACCGTACTGATTCCTCTGGTATATAGCACAAATCCGACGCTTTATAACGAAATCCCTTTGTATCTCTAAAAAGAGACAAAAATCTCATATCCAAACCGTCTATAACTTTATAAATTACTATCTAGAAAACAAACACCTTTCCATCGCCAACTGTTATCGCATTTCCAATCGACGACACAGCCAAAATAAATAACAAAACTTTCCCTTTCAATTCAAACGAACAACAATTCGATATGTGTCACCTTCGGCTACCTAACAGTTTATGGTCAAACACAAAACAGATGCGACAGGCGAATAAACCCCGTCACGAGATAGCGATCTTCACCAAAGCAAGCCAAGCTAAGATTGACAAATAATGACCAGAGCCCGTTTCGTCGTCGTAGCGCACGCCAAAACTTTATTCAAATTAACTTGGCGAAATCTCTTTATCTGCCGATAGGCCGCTACGCACACATGTTAGTGTGGTGTTGAATGTGTCAGAGGCAGCAACGCGCACAGCCAATCGATCACACAACGTGTGCGTATGATGAATTATGCAAAGCGGAATTCCAAAAATAAAATGCCAGATCTTCTCCGTGCTCTGACGCAGGTAAAGAAGCGCCCCCCATTGGGCGGCGCACAAAAAACCCAAAACGATATCGCTCTTCGTTGTATCAATCACATAAACGAAGGTCAACCAACGGCAAATAAAGGTCTTGCCCTTCACCCAAAATGACAGCAGCTTCAGTTAGACAATAACCCTGCTTCATCTACCTGAGAGAGATGCGACAACATTAAAACACGAAGCAGCACTTTCTTCCTTGGAAACACGAAATTGAAAAGCAACGAAGAGGAACAACCAACAACCCAATCGCGCTGTCCGATTGTTTATTTACGAAAGGAACTGAACCGTTCGCCGTCCGCGAGTGTAATGACTCACAAATTAGCCACAAACGTGGATGATAGGGGGTGGATGGTGGGGCAGTGTATCGTCCAAGTTTCCAATGTTTCAACTCTAGAAACTGTTTTCGCAGATAATATAATCAGACATTAATTTTTATCGAGCCAACTACGCGCGGCGGCGATCCGCTTTGGGCCACAAATGCTTTTCCGCCGTCCAGTCCAACAAGTTATAGTTCCACTGAAACGAGCCGCACACAAAACACCGTTTAGTCCAATAAAAATTATTCATCGTGTGGACAGACAAACAAATTGCCTCTCGATTGTTATCACGCACTGACGTTATTCAGTGACGTACATAGGTGGCTGTGGATCCTATTGCGGGCGAAATGGGATGGTCGGCACCGCAAGGCAGGCCCAATTCGATTGCGTGTTGTGTTAGCCAAAAGCATAACAATTACATTGGGGGTCTCTTTTCCAAACGGGCAACCTCATGTTGACTGCTGCATTTCTCGATTTCCGGTTCGACAGCAGCAGCGGCGGCAGCAATAGTAACACCAGCAGTTGGAGCATGTTTGTGGAATTCGATTGGCAAAGGAATTGAGGTCGGCAGACAGTCAGATTTGTTTAGAATATTTTGCTCTGTGCATGGCTTTTGACTGATGGTTTTGTTTGTAGTTGACTCATCACACCACTGGCATCGAGTATTGCTTCCTGGATGAGCATAATAGTTGTAAAATATAATTATTTCGAAGTTGAGGCTTGGGAAATGGCAATGGTGGGCAACCCTTCGGTGTGTGAAGACAATAGACCAACCAACCAAGGCGACCACTTCTGATCTCCTGGCTGGCTTTTTGTTTATGTCTGGACTTTGTGTTTCCTGTTTGCGATTAGGATCGATTTTTGTTTTTATGATGAAAGAAGAAGGGATATCCTGTTGATATGGGCCAATTTTTTTTTTTTTTTTTTACTGAATGTGACTAATGACGGAGACAAGGTTGTTATTTTTTTTATAATTGAATGACTATACAGGTTTACATATTTGGAAGAGTGGTAACAATTGAAGAACACTTGCGACCTTATTCTGCGTCATCTTGAACAACAACAACAACAAAAAATATCAATGCCTACGTGCGTTATGGCAGGCTGCAAATGATGTTTAAACAGTAAAAACTTACACAATGACTGATGCTGATGGATTGTAGGTGGCTATGGTCCGTATGGCACTTTTGATCTTGAAGATGACATAGAAAGTCGAGAGTTGGCTCTTAGCTTCTTGATGTGGTGGCTTTCTATTGCGAAGGTTGGATTTAATCAAATATTCCATAAAAAATTCCGAACAATTTTACCACCGAAATTATTGTCAATCGTTGGTAAAGAGGAGTTTTAAGAATACTTTCCTGTAAGATTGCAGTTGCCTTAACTTAACCATAAAGTTTTCGAAAACCAAAGAGACTGAATTATTTAAGTTGTCTAAAGGGTTTTTCACTCCAAAGAGATATAGTTTAACAGGCGTCTGAACACAGATGCTTTGAAAAATAAAAATGGACATAAATTTGATTTAAGAATACAACAAATGGACACCAACTATGTGTATGTCTAGGAGTCATACAAGTTTGTCATTTGCTAACTGTGAACACCGAAGACGCTATAATTAAGTGATCGATAGATCTGGCGACAGAATTCAACCTCTTGACAAGAAGGGAGATTCCTAGATCAGGTCTGAAATAATACAAACAAAACAGGCGTGAGTCTAACCACAAAATTCATGAAATTAAAAAACAGAGGGGTTAAAGTAATTGCTTACGCAGACGATTTATAAGCAAACTGTTAGAAAACTCAATAGGGACACTGAACGAGTGGACAAAACAGTGTGGTCATGGGGAAAAATCCCCAAAAGACTAAACTTGTGCTGTTTACAAATAAAGGGAAAATACCACAATTCGAACCAGCAGCTATCGAGGGGATCCCTCTAAAGGTGGCGGAAAGTGCGAAGTAAGTAGGTGTTATCCTTGATAGAAAACCTAATTGGAGGTTGAATGTCAATGAACGGGTAAGGAAGGCAGCAAATGCATTTTATGCATGCAACCGCGTCTTCGGCAGAATGACGATGCTGTGGTTGTACACGGCATTTGTACGATCGATACTCACATATGACAGTATAGTCTGCTGACAAGCCTGTCACCAACTATACCAACTGCTGATTTGGAAATTATTTGCTACCATTGGATCTACACTTGTACGAATCAGCTGCCAAAAGCGCCTTGAGGATCAGCCAAATAGTCAGCTGGAACCCATGTCTCGTAGGGCACGCACAGAACGTGTAGGATACAATGTTAGCTTCGACTATATGATACCATACATGGACTTTGACAGATCATTCTCTCGCTCCTTTCCGAGCAGGGAAGAATGGAAAATGAATGAACCAACGAAACTGATATCTCTATCCATCTACACAGATGGATCGAAGATGGATTGTGGAACAGTTGCCGGTCTATTCTCAGAGGAATTAAATATACACCACTCCATCAGACTCCCTGATCAAAGTAGTGTTTTCCAGGCTGAGGTTCTAGCTATCGTGGAAGAGGCCCGTCCTGTATCAATGTCGGCAATACCACAGAATGATATAACCATTTTCATTGACAATCAAGCGACCATTAAGGAAGTTAATGGGCTTGAAATCAAATCCAAGCTGGTTCAGCACTGTCGCATAGAGTTTAAGGCTTTTGGCTCACAGAACGCGGTATGTCTTTGCTGGGTTCCTAGACACAGGGACATAACCGGCAATGAGATGGCCGGCGAGCTGACAAGAAAGAATCCGAAATGTATCGTGACCAGGCGATCGAGCCACCAGAGAATTGAGTAGCCTCGAGCGGACGGAAGGAACCACAAAGAAGGCCGCAAAACCGGCATATCCCCCACTGAAGGGTATCACAATGGGTCCACAAGGACCTGAGTGTGGCAGGAAGGAAACTACTCTTCCATGTCAATCTATCTAACCATAAAACTCACATATTGGCAGCAGATCAAGGAAGCGTTAGAAAGAGCCGATAAGGCAAGTTATTAAAGAAGCTTATGACTAGCGTCGGAGGACCAGTAGCAAGCAAGTGAAGACTACTCATGTGAGATTTGGACCGGAATAGGAGAAATACAGGAAGCTACTCGCTTCAATATAGTGAAGAAGAGAGGTACTCTTAAAATAGCAAACTTTCATCGTATGGTCTCGAAGCCAGCAGCTCTTGTAGCTGCCGAAGTCATCTCTATCGCTTTCCTGACAGATGACACTTTACACGACACGACACGGTATGTGTCAAAGTTTGAAAATAAACGGATAATTTGTGTTGAAATAAGTTTCTCCATGAATTCGGTGAACTAGGTATAAAAACTATAATTCATAAATTTTATGAGGGTAAGATTCTGAATTCAGATAGTTTCAGTTTTATGGCACTTTGGGTCATAATATGTACCTTTTTGCCTTAACCGTTATCAATCGAGTGTAACAAAATGTGTCGTTTCAAAAACCGAATTTTAGATGTCTCATCGGCAACCGACCTCAAACCAAAGAAAAATCACCATTAAGAAGAATATAGCAACAAAATACGATGTATGTTGATTTCTTTTTATAGCCTTTCCTAAGGGTATATTAAATTTTGACACATACTTTTTATGTACCCCTTAATGTTCGCCGTAGACCCCCAAAATGCAAAAAAAAAAATATCAAATGTACGTCTGTCCGTCCGACAACAACTTTAGAAGCCTTTAAATTTAGGAAAGGAAATGGTCACGAAATGGTAGTGCCCACCATTTACAAAAATTCTTTTAAAAGTTATTGTTGAAGATATATAGTGTTACAACATTTGGAAAATATATAGACAGTGAACTCTACAAGTTTTTTGCCACGTCTACTTTTTGAGGGCGTTTTTTTTTAACAATATGTTATTTTCATCGAAAGTTTCTATAGAAAAGGAAAAAAAATGTATAACAAGTTAATATTTTTCCCAACATATCGCCCATTCTAAGTTTTTGCCAACACCCACTTTTTGGGGGCGTTTTTTCGAATTTGTTTTTTTTTTTTGTGTCTTTGCCGCATATAGGGATATATAAAGGGTATCAAACTGTTTGCCCCAAGCGTATATGGAGAGCAGATAAGTGTAGGAATTCAGTGCCACCACAACCCTTGTGCTTTTTTTTTTAAATAAAATCCATTTGTGCCTTCCAAAAAAATTGTGGGGTCAATATATGTAAGTGTCCATTCGACTACGGTTCGATGAAAAGCTTTGGAAAGTGATTTGAAAAGTTACAGGCCTGATTAAATGCAGCGAATGTTGAAAAAGAAAGCAAGAAAGGTATTTCTCAAGTACATACTTCGTTTTATTTCAAAAATTGAATGTAGACCGACTTTACTACAACGCTTAGCTATTTTACTCATCGCTCAACACTTTTGTATGGATATGTATTTTATTTTTTTATAAGAAGCCATTTAAAAAGAAATAACATATTCAACAAAAAATTCCACTGCAACCTCCAATCTAATTTAGATTGCGCAGTCAATCGCTGGGATATATCAATCTCGGTGTATTGAAGACAAAAATTAGTAGAAGTAGAAGTGTGTGTCAACCTTAAGAGTGTCTATTTTTTGAACACACCCAATGTTGGTCAATGTATTAAAATTTCCTACCAACTCCAGGAGTTGGATTAAACTTCGCATTGTCCAAGTTTAAGCCCATTTATAATTGAAAATTTCACAACCCTGCTTCGGAAATAATTCCGAGAATACCTACTGTCTGACATAACCTATAATAGTAACATGAATTAAAAAAAAAATGATTATCCAAAAGCAAACGCAGATACATATTGATTCGAAACAACATCGTTAGTTAGCAATTTGAACAATGATTTTATAAATCTAAGTAAAAAAAACAACTAATTATTCACAATCGCATCAATCTAATCGTGAATACCAAGAATATAGTTTGATTTTTTTATTAAAACAAACAAAGTGATTCCCAGCACAAGAGACTCATGGTAATGGAAGTCTAAATGGAAACGGTTTTGACTAAGCGGCCTTTGTTCGTTCCAAAAACATTTCACCAAGATATGGTAGTGTAACATCATCAGTGTATTACCACAAAACACAGATATCTAACCCATAAGCATACCGCCAAAAATGGTGCCGAAACTACTTCCATCTTGGCTATCGCAAAGCGAATCTGCCTATAAACCAAAAGTCAGCATCAGGGAGATTAATAAAATAAGTTGTACTGTCCTATCTCTTGATCACTTTTATTAAAATTCTCATTTTGAAAAGAATATCGACAACCCCGACAATAAACACGAGCTTTCAGTGAAAGGTATTTACAATTATTATATAGAAGTATTGAATGAAAGTGTTTAATTTTCAGATATTGAAAAAGGCTAGGCGGATCCAGAGCTTAACGTGTGACTGACCTGCAATTCCACAGGTTTACTATCCGAATAACATCGGACTCATTGATGCCGGCTGTCAAATGTAGAATGTTTCATCGTAAAGCTATTCCCACTGCGAAATCATTCATAAAACAACTTAGGTAGTTTTTTTTTCGAAAGAAAGTGTATTCAATGAAATTGCTTATCGCACAACCACTGCGCGTATTTGTACTCGACAATGTCGACAGCGCAATAACTTATTCTAATCTCGTCTAGCATGTGATTATGACACTAACAACCAGCTAAAATTATCAGATCAGCATTCGCAAGTAGCTTTTCCTCGGAACTTCATCATCCGAATGCTTTTGTCTTTCCCAGAAGTGTACGCAATTGAAGGTAAAACGTTAACTTTTACCAACATTCACGGTTCGCAGCTGGCTCAGTGACGGTACTTAACCAGCAAACCAGTAAATGAAACTCGCAAGCAGTTATTCTAGAGAAAATAAAAATTATAATAGAAACCAGACCGTGACCGAGTACAGTCGAATCGTGCCACTTATCCCTTTGAATGATCAACTCCTACGATGCGCATTTGCGACACGTTTACAACTTCCAGCCAGCACAAAACCTGATAACGCCGTTCGTTTACTATTAACCGATTGATCCAACACACCAAAACAAAAGTGACGCACACTCCATTGAGCTTTACACAAAATTATCTCATCCCCAATTAAGCACAATTGGGCACTGCCCAAAAAGGTCGCTCACCTATGAATCCTCTCCTGTTGCTCCATCTCGTTATCCAGCTCAATGCAGGCGAACAGCTCCATCTCGCCCATCCGGCCAAACACTCCGTTAGGAATCTTTCTCAGGAACTTCTTCAGTACACTGGCGATCGTGTAGACCGAGTAATTGTCAACGTTGACCAATCGGCCAGCTTGCAGGAAGTGTATCAGCTTCTTCATTGCGCCCTGATGGCCGGGCGCACGAAAGACATCTCTCCGATTGGGCGACTCCTTGTTTAGCTTGAGAATCAGGACAAGCAGTGGTCCGGGAATGTTGTCATTTTTGCATACTTCCTCGAGGGGAACACCAAACTTGACTTTCTCCAAACGATACGAAGGATACGGTGCCCCACCGGAGCCCGGATGGCCACATGATGTTACGACGCTGCCAATGTCCGCGGCACGACGGTGAACTCGCTCCGCCCAGCTGGACATTTTACTTCGCTTCACGACTACTTCGTTTGCACAGTTGTTTGAGCGAAAAAAAATGTTCCTTTCGCTGGGGTTGTTCGTTGAAATTTTAACACAAAATCGAAAGAAAATTTTAACTCAAAATCGGTCGAAAATAAAACAAAAAAAATAATTGTTAATTGTTTTCACTTGTGTATCACAAAATCATTTATGTGTCGTTTTTTTTATTGTATATATGTATGTATGCGTAGAAATTTTTCTTTCTGGCTCTTCCTTCGCACGCCGAAGTTTGGTACCGAGAAAAATGTGTTTTGTGCGGGCGGCGAGTGCTTTTTTTTTGTTTGTTCACTATGAAATCGTTTTGAATTTAATCATTTTATTTATTTAATAACTTGATTTACAGTTTTACTCTGTTCGGGAGACGATTATCGAGTTGTGATGATGAAAAGTAATGAGCGAACGCGAATTTAGAACACACTACTGCACATCATTTCTTTAAAAAAAAAAGTTTCTCACACACAACGAAGACGAACTAACCAAATGGGTTAATGTGGACGGAGCCGTCGACCATGGACAGGCAAATAGTGAACACTGGAAGAGGGCGCTTCCATAAATTCCATGAAAATGGATTTTGGCTCGATGTGTGCGTGCAAAGATGCAAGAGGTGTTTGGAAAATTGTGAAGCTGTCAGTATGGTTGACAGAAGCATGAGTGTGTTCAGCAGTAAATTGCTTTTTTTTTAAAAAGTAATCCCGACTTGTGTTTATATTTATTTTGAACTTTTTAAAGCAACAAATTGATAGAAGGGAACTCATATTTGTTAAGTTATACTGTGAACGAAAAATTTTGGGGAACACTTTTTATCAGGGTACTCGTGCTCTTCTGCTTTGTTATTTTAAATAAAAATAGGCGTTACAAATATATATATGTTGAAGAAAATGCCAATTTATTGTGGAATTATCTGTGCTATATACATTATGTGACGTGAGTTTTGCATTTATAACAATGGGAATTTTACAGCAATATATCAGAACTTATTTTTACAGTCAAAAATGTTAAATGACAGCTCTTATATAGGCAAAATGATACAAATAGTTTTTTCAGCTTCAAATAAGTTAGGTGGTTCTACGAACGGAAATGGCAACAAGTCGGAATTGGTTACGTGACAAAACGCTCAAAACAAAAAAAGTAGAATCGCTCAATAAAATTACTCCAGCGTATTGAGCTACACATTTTTTTCGTTCACTTAATTGAACTGTTGTTTATAAAATAGAAAAATACATTGCAACGAAAAATGTCTATCGCAATGCTAAACTTTGAATAAATTGCCTATATATGCAGCTTGCATGGGGCTTGTATGACTTTTCGTGGACTGTGCTTAGATGCAATATACGCTTGTCGTAATGTATGCCTAAATTCTTTTCCATAATGGAATGCAACGGCAAATGGCCCAAAAATCTGGCGTTACTGTGGTAAAAATGCAATTGTCATCCAGAATAAGCGCCATCTGTGGAATTTGTTCCGAATTTTCATTAAGTTATTTTGTTCCCCAATCATTAAAGAATGGAAATACATAGATAAACCAGCAGGTACTCGAGCCTTTTCCAATTGTCTGTTTATGCTATGCAAATTGCAAAAGGTGTTCGGCTAGTTATAGCAATAATTGAAATGCACCATTGGAAAATATCAGTGGAATAGTTGTTTAATTTTTTTGACAAGTCGGTTATAGCAATCATTAAAAAATGTCTGTTAGTGGAAGGCCACTGGTAAAGGTTTTAAGGTTAGAGTTTGATCATTGAAAGCAAAATTGACAGCAGAGAATCGACGCATCAGTGGAACGATTGTGTTCCAAATTGTAGAAACGATTATTGAGCTGTTCATTGAAAAAATAATAAAAGTAGATATATAGAAAAGTTTAAATCAGAATTAAGTAATTTTGTTTAAAGAAAAATTCTATAAGTGATTAGCTTTATTTTGATACCGCTTAAAGCCAATATAGTTTGTTTATTCGTCTTAAATTAAGAAAACAAAATGTTCAATGATGCATTTCAATGATAGCTATAACTGGCCCCTTAGAATAGATATAGCTAAACAAAAAAAGTTTGATAGCTGACAGTTGAGGCTGGGATTAGAAAACAATCAGTTTTTATTATTGAACTTTGAACAATATTTCAAAAATAGTGAAAGGTTGGCGCCACAAACATTTAATTCTCCCTGTCACTTATATAGGGTCCGCCATATGACGTTTTTTTTTTCAACTAGTGCTTATTTCGCGAATGGCAACACTTAGCTCATGTCTGATTTGACAGATAATTAGTTTTATCCTTCCGCTGAACGAATATGGTTGTGTATACGCTTGGAAATATTGCGACATAGCGATATAGAGAAGATGCTTTGCCAAAAAAATCATCTTTTCAGATGAAGCTCATTTTGATTTTGGCGGGTATGTAAATAAGCAAAATTGTCGCATTTGGGGCACAGAAAACCCGCACGCATACATTGAAAAGCCAATATACCCAAAACGAGTCACTGTTTGGTGTGGATTTTGGTCCAGAGGCATAATTGGGCCATTTTTCTTCGAAAATGAGCAAGGAGTGGCCGTTACAGTCAATGGCGATCGTTATCGGGCCATGTTGAACGAATTTTTGTTCACAAAAGAGGAGGATATTGGCAACATTTGGTTTCAACAGGACTGCGCTACGTGCCACACAGCCGAAGCTACACTCGATGTTTTGCGCCCTGTTTTTGAAGATCGCATTATCCGCCGCAGAGCTGATGTCGTTTGGCCACCGCGGAGCTGCGATTTGACACCGTTGGACTATTATTTGTAGGGTGCCGCGAAAGATAAGTGTTACGCCGACATGCCAGAGACAATTGACGCTTTAAAGGACAATATAATGGCTTCCATTGGTGAAATACAGCTGCACACAATCGATAATGTGCTTCAAAATTGGACCGATCGTGTAGGCTACTGCATGGCCAGCCGAGGCAGCCATTTGAATGAAATTATTTTCTATTATTAACCGGAAGGATTGTACTTTCAAATAACAAAAAAGATATTTGAGAAAATATTCAGTAGTTTTTTTTATAGCATTTAAAAAAAAAAAGTTATTTGGCGGACCCTTTATTATGCTTTAAGCCAAGCTTTAGATAGCAAATCTGGCTTTATGGAGGCTTTAGGTGGGTATTAACTAATTTTCGGGTTTCTTTATCGGATATGCCCGCGAGGAACTGTGAGTACTGGATGTAGCTTGGCTTCAAGAAGAGAAACACCATCTATTACACGGCGGGCTTAACCATGGTGAATCTCAGTAGCCATAAACAACTTAGTTAGACAATAAAAATAACTTTCTAGACAATGAACATGACGATTGCCACTAACAAATCTGTGGCGACAAACAAAAACAACAACACTATAGTTAAAGAAGGTTTCAATTTGTTACGTTGATCTGACTCCATAGCTGCACAAGATAACGAATGAATATTAACACTCCCGACAGCCTTTATTGTCCACAAACATCTATTTCTATGCGTATAACAGTCACATCTCCAGCATACGGAAAATTGTCATGATCTCACCAACAGTGACTGTCCAAAAAAAAGTAAATGGAATTAAGAAACTAATTGGGCTGCCTATATGAGAACTCATTAAGTAAGTGATTAATGCAGTAACATCGTTAAACTCTTGAAGAATAAATGCTAATTTAGGAACGGATTTTGTTCCTAATCAAGAAACTGCGCATTAAACGTTTAAGATAGCAAAGAACATGTAGAGCGAATGAACATCCAATCTCGGACAGGATCAACAACGTAGAAAAAGACCAAGCCTTCGTTGTCGCTCATAGGTAAAAGGAAAGGTGATTAGCAAACAAGTGGTTCACCAGCATTGTACGAGATTAATTGCTCTTAAGTTTTTATTTGTTTTCTTCCCTCTGTCGCGATCATTTACACCAAAACGTAAACGCTATCTTAGCAAGGCTACGAGACTAGTAATAAGCGTGTCTTTATCTCTAATCAGAGAAGACATCCAATTAAAGTCGCAATTTACATAACTTCTGCGACATTAAGAAAATTAATTGCACCCACAACAATTTCCACAGCTATGGGTGTCTCAGGAAGATAGCCACAATTATGTTTGTCGCTGCAATTAACTGACTCAAGGCCAGTGCACGCCACTTCCACGTTTTCAATTAAATGTCAAGATACTTACGTTCGCTGATGACTGCATCTTTCCGGAATGCGAAAGACCACAGATTTATTAATTAGACAACAATTACATAGAGGACAAGCTCTACTCCACGCAAAACAATTCGACGACCTAAGACAATTATGAAAAGAAAACGAAACTGATGTGTTCACTTCTGGCTTTATTGGTTCAAGATTCGAATCAATCACGCAACCGCACAGCAGTGCCTCTATTTACATAACAAAAGAATTTCGTCTAACTTAAAGATCGGACCTCTATTCGTCGTTGGCGAATTCAGCTGGATCCTTGCGCAGCAGGCGGGTGTGTTCCTTCTCCGCCAAATCATAGACAAGGTATCCAACAATGAAAGCTGTAAACAAAAAAAAAAAAAAATAAACAAACCAAACCAACTAAATTCAATTTCTAAACTTACGTGGTGTTACAATAAACACATTCGACCTGAATCGCCTGAACATGTTGGGTACACCCTTGCTGATGGCCCCGGCGAATGCCTTCTGCTCGAATGGGGAAATCTTGTAGGTGACAATGCCATTGATTTTGTACAAATTGCCAAAATGTTGGCCACGCAAAAGTGAAGTCAAACGCATCTTGTTATCGGGTTTTGTTTTTTGGAGGCTTGAAATTGAGAACAAAAAATAGAAATGTTTAAATTATTATTTTTTTTCCATCAGAATAAAACAAAAAGGATTTGAGCGAATAGGCAAATTGTAAAAATGAACATTGCGCCGACGAGGATGTTTTTTTTCGATTGGATTTATCCGAGTGCTGATCTTAGGTCTGTCGAATGTTTTTTCACGGAGCTCACGGAAGCTTATGTAATGATTTTGCCCAGAGTCATCGCTTTTAGTAGGTCTGGGGACCGCATAATCGCTGCCACACGTTCATAATTGACTGGTATTTTTAGAATTGGCAATTAAGTGCACAATTATTAATGCCAAACGAACACCCTCGTGCATTTGCATTTACAAGAAATTAATTAGAATTTTTTTTGCCTGAGAAAAAAATATTATATATTCTTACCTGCGGGGGAAATGAAAACTGCAATCTGTCACTGATTAAAAGGGGGTTTGTGGTGAAAGAACGCGTGACAGATGTCAGAATTTTCTTCGAACTTCGAATGTTTTTTGGTGAAGGTATGTGGCGGTATCTAGAGATTCGATAGGGGAACATTGTACTAAAAATAAATAGTAAATTAATTGAAATTTGGGAACGCGGAAAAACTTATTATTACTCATAACGATAACGATGACTTTGCATAAATACCAGAAAAGTAAAATGTTGACTGAGAAATACATGTAAAAGTTATTAACCTCAAGATTGGACATACAATTTCTAAATTTATAGCTATACTCCGAATGACAAAGTAATGAGTCCAAATATTGAATGGTGCATTCACATATCAGGTGCTCGATTGACACGAAATATTTATATGCTGGGGCTTCATTTATTTTAGCAGTGAGTTATATTATATTAGTATGCCTTTAATGGGATACAGATGGAAACATTGGCCAAGAATTGATATATTAAATATTAAGAAATCAGAAGTAGGCATCATCCTTCTAAGATATTTTTCTAGCACTAGCATGAATTTATTTTATTAATATGATTTTCGATTTCACTGGCTAGAGCTTTGATGCTCATTGGCTCTTTAAATTCGACGCCATATCAAATGCCTAATGCTCAGTTCAGTGTCGCTATATAGTTCTTATAATTTGTTTCCCTCACCTGGAAGCGTATTGCGATAGACGCCTGAGTCTTCTTATCCATTGGAGACTGGTGCTACTTCATACAAGCATTCAAAGCCGCCGCAGTACAACCAGAAAATATATTAGAAATACTTTAAAAGTATATCTTGGCAGAATATTTTGTATTCGACATAAAATTCGAGCAAAATCAAATTCAAAGAAAAGTTTACTAGAAGTGCTCAATATTCTCAACAATTTAAATGAGTAGCTTAACTCTATTAAAATAAAAAATCGGCTCAACTTCGAAAAACCTTAAAGCAAACAGAACTGCCCATCGACTGTTATGACATCCTTCTTCATATGACATTTCTCTGTGCTGTCATTCAACTATTTTCATTTCTAAAAATTTAACTTTTTTTTAAGAACCAAAATGTCCACACGCTGGTATCCCATATACCAACGAGGAAATCCTCAACTTCGAGTATTCCTCCCAAATTTCTGGATGAAACTTATTCGTCCAAAGCATCCACAACCAGAAAATGTCGTAACCTTTTCGGTCTCAATGGAAATGACCCGATTCGATATTGCCAATTACTTGGAGAAAATCTACAATGTGCCTGTGAGGAATGTTCGTGCGAGAATAGAAATGGGACCCACTAAACGGGATCAAATCTATGGTTATGTGACCAAAAATGAAGATTCTAAAATTGCTTATGTAACTTTGGTAGGTTGTCTTTCATTAGTTGATGTGATAAAATGTCATTTACATTCACTTCTTCAAAATTTGTTCACACTCACAGCCCAAGGACATGAAGTTCGTATTTCCTGATGTGTGTCCCGAAAAAGATAGTGATGCCGCTGATAAGGATGAAAAAGCAATGGACGAATCAAAGAAGGGTTTCAGAGACTTTTTGGATAGAAACAAGAAACGTCCCGGAACGCCAGGATGGTTTTCAATCTAAAAACTTGTATATTCCCACTTTGTTTTAGAAAGTGTTGTGTGTGTTTACTGTTATAAAGTTTATAGAAAATAAAATAGAAATTAAATTCAATTTTGTTTACAAATTAACGATTTATTTTTGAATGTCTTTTGAGAAGAAAATCGTACGAAGGGCTCCCAGGAGGAGGCAAAGGTAGGTTTGAGCTCTTAGTTGTGTGGGTGTGGAAAGTGAGCCGGTGAATTTGCAACAGATTTTGTTTTTCTAATACGTCAGTTGAAGTCAACAATTAGATCAGATCAGTAGAGTCAGTAACTGGGACAACTTCAAATAAGTCCAAGGAGCTTATGTGTTGGCAACAAATTAGGATATTTTTTTTTAAAGTGAAGTCTTCGCCTGTCTTAAACTGCATCAGGCATGCTGTTGCAAACTAACCACTTCCCCCAACAAGTACAACCACCCTATCTCCAGAGTAACGACAACTGTAGTTTTATCGATAACCTGATTGTATTAATGCGTGCAATTTTTCATCGCCACCTGTCTTAACGTGACCATACGTATCTACGAATCGACCCCTTCCACATTTGCTGCTGCTCACACACAACCACCCTTCCACCATGGCATGCGAGCAGAAACGTTTAGTAACGAATCTGGCAAGCATGTATGGGAGGTGAGTGGGCTTTGTTATAGTCGGCCGAGGAGTAACCTCATAAAAGGTCATTCGTTTTAAATTTCATTCCTTTTAAATTCATTTGCAGAGTTGGTGCCCAGTCGAATGCACACGAACGCATGAAGATTTGCTTCTGTACGGATTTGGACAAGTCGGTCCTGGTGAATAATTTCGAGAAACGCGGCTGGAACCAGGTGGGCGCTGATGATGATTGGAACTTCTACTGGGCGGGGGTGCAGAGCTGTAGAAATATCTTCAGCGTGGACAGTGGCTATCGGATGCACGATAATCAGTGAGGAGTTCAATGTCAAACTTGCACGTTTGCATACTTAATTTGATTTGCAGGATAATCAACCATTTTCCCAATCATTATGAGCTGTCAAGAAAGGATTTGCTGGTAAAGAATATCAAGAGATATCGCAAAGACCTGGAACGAGACGGTAATTTGCTGGCAGAGAAATCAGAACCGAATCAATATGGGGCGTCTAGATACTTGTATTTGGATTTTATTCCAGTGACGTTTGTTTTGCCCGCGGGTAAGATTGAGTTTTCTATTTCTTTTCGATGTATGTAGGTACAAAATTCCATTCTTTGTAGATTATAACATGTTCGTTGAGGAGTACCGAAAGAATCCACAGAGTACTTGGATTATGAAGCCGTGTGGCAAGTCACAGGGTGCTGGAATTTTTCTCATCAATAAATTGTCAAAATTGAAGAAATGGTCGCGGGAGGCAAAGGGTCCTTTTCATCCACAAATTGGCAAGGAGAGTTATGTCATTTCGAGGTAAATGTTGAAATGACTATCGTATGTTTGTTACATCTTTGTTGCTTGTAGATACATTGATAATCCTCTACTTATTGGTGGGAAGAAGTTTGATCTACGCTTATATGTGCTGGTGACGTCGTTTCGCCCGTTAAAGGCATACCTGTTTAAGCAGGGCTTTTGTCGATTTTGCACAGTCAAGTATGACACTAGTGTAACGGAGTTGGACAATATGTATGTTCATTTAACCAATGTCAGTGTGCAGAAACATGGGGTGAGTTTAGTCCCTGCAAACCAAAATTCAGTAGTTTCCTCGAAAGCACTACCACAAAGAAATTTGTTTTGTGAATGTGTTTGCGTTCTCTTTCAGTATTAGTATGTTCAGCTAATCTACTTCCGTGGAAGTACGGATATAACCGGTGAAATATGTACTCCAAGGAAGTAGTTTTTTGACCCTAATAAAACTCAGTAAGATCACTTTTAATTGCCCACATTTTTTCTTGTTTTTTCCTTATCACCCTCAAAACAAAATCCATGTGCAAAAACTTATCGATGTCTAGAAAAGTAGAATCGACCGTGACAATATTTAAAATATCAAAGCGATTTTGAAAAGGATTCGAGTCAGTTGAAATTTTGTATTCGGTTAGTGAAGTTTGAATTATAATCGGTAAGTGAAATTTAAAAAAAAAATGAATAAAAAGACTTTTGCGAATCAAATGAGTATAGAATCGCGAATTTTTAGAAATAAAGTGTCGCGTTATAAACAATTAGACAAGTTTGTCTGTAGTGTAGAAAGTGTAGATAATGAAGAGGCGAGTTGTAGCGGTGGCAGTATAGAGCAGGGCGTGCCACTTTTGGAGACAGAAGGAAATGCTTTAATTGACGCTGAAATGTCATCAAGTTCTATTTCAGAAATAGAACCAACATTAAAAATAAATCTCCGAAAGTGGGTTTTAAGAAATAAAGTGCCGCACAACCATGTTAACGATCTTTTAAAAACATTAAGTGCATCGGGTGTAAAAAATGTGCCGCGTACGTCGCGTAAATTATTTTATATGCAGATTTTAACTCAGATGGACGATCGGGGAAGAAATCGCTAAATGCTTTGTATCTGTACAAAAAGATACTGTTTGGTATGTAGTTAATTTTTTGAAACCAAAAAGAACTATTTTCTAATTCCTAAATTTCATTTCAGATGCTTGTGCTAGACTTCTCGGGCAAGAGAGATTTGAAAGGGAAATACGCAAATGCATTCTAAATGCCCACAATCGCTTCTATAAAAGAAGAAAGCAATAAAATATTATATTAATTTTATTATTATTATTTATATTGTAATGCTTATTTTTTTTTTACTATGTTAGTTTGCAAAATTTAATTAATTATATGAATTTAATGAAAATTTCTTTGTTTTATTACGTATTGCTTTTATGAAGGTGCCTATTTTTTTCAGTGGAAACAAATTACTTGTTCTTACGTGGAGTAGCTCTACAGCACTACTGCTAAACTACTTCCACAGCAGTACTCCTGGAGTAGTTCTACAGCACTACTGCTAAAGTACTTCCACAGCAGTACTCCTGGAGTAGTTCTACAGCACTACTGCTAAAGTACTTCCACAGCAGTACTTTAGAAGTACTTCTTAGAAGTACAAATATTGGTACTTCTAGGCAGTAGTTTTTTCCAATATGTGTGCTTCACGTATTCTTATGTACAGCAGGTATATAGCTGAATTTTATCCCAGCTGCCTATCCCTTTTCAGGGGAAAGAAAGTACTTCTATTACGTACATATTTCACCGGTTATTTCCGTACTTCTGCGTTTGCTGGGGTAGTTCTTTAGAGTTGTGTTTGGCTGTGATGATTTTTTGTGTATGTGAATAGCATAGAATGGGTTGTAAATAAATGACCTGTGCACTGAGGATGCACTTTAAGCATCTGCAGAATAACATGTGTGGAGAATGCTTAAGACGGAAAATCCAAAGGTTAAACGTTATTTATATTGTCAGCCATTACTCCTACACATTTTTGCCCAGACTGAATGTCTGAACAATCTTTAGCAATTAGTTGCTCACAAAATGTCACTTTTCTGTGGATTCTTCCAAGATATTTAAACTTTTCACAATTTGTCTTTGTTGAGCTTTCCCCTTCAAAACATTCACCCAAACATCAAGTAATCGTTGCAGGGAACTTTGATCCTAGCTTATGATTGCTCCATCGTCAGAAAAGATTAATTTATTAACGTCATTAAAGCGAAACCCCATTATTCTGCCATTATCCATAGACTTGCATCGCCGAAACTGAAAAGCTTACCATTCTCGGTATGTGCATTAATGACAAACTTCGTTGGAATGACCGGATATTCGACGTCGCCAAGAACGCTGCGAAATTTCTAGACTTCCTCAAGCGATGCAAGAAATATTTCACACCCTCTGATCTGGCTAGAATTTAAGAGGCGTTGATTCCCCAAAACTTAAGTACAACGCTCTGGTCTGGTGCACCAATAACACATTCGGTTACTTGATGGAATTAAAAAACGCGCGATAAAATTTATTGGCAATCGAGATATTGTGTAGTATTGTATATTACGAATGAGGAATGCTCTACCACGCTCACGCACATTCTAGTAGACAGACATTTAAAAACAACGTATATCGCTAAGTCCGTTTTCCTAATCCTTCACTTCCCTAATGCCCGCACAGATGTCCCTTTAGTGCGCGTTTATTATCAAAAAAAAAATGTAAATTGTATCAGTTTTCCTTCTACCAAATAATTAAGGATATCATTTAAAAGCAAATCCGCTTTAGACGCTTCACTAGTGCACACCGACTCTTGCCTTTGCTCCTTCGTGTATGTCCATGATCATCTGTACGCAAGTGAAATTCACTTATTACTATCAAAGTGCCACAATTAATGAATAATAATATTTGATCACGGTGACGATCGGTAACATATATATAAATTGGAGTTTGTGTGAATATTGGTTAACATCGCCCCTAATTCCTTATGGAAACTAAACCGGAAAATTGAAATGTAATTTGGCTCCGCCGTCGTTGCTGTGCTCGTTGATATATCACTTGCGTAACCAACCGAGCTTACTTGCTTACTTGGGTCTCGACCAATAAGCCTTTCCATTTAGTGCGGTCTCTGGAAGATAGTAGGAGTTGCGTTCTAGTTGGTTGAGGTACCTTCCACTTGTGCGCGCCACCTAATCTGGCTGGAGCGTTGGTGTTCATTAGCTCTACATCTACATCCCAGACATCTCAAAGACCCAAGGCGCAGTTCTTGTGCCTTCTCAGAACAAAAAAAAGCTTTTGGCAAACGTTATTATTCGTAGGTCCTTTACTCCTTTACTACTTTCGGATCTTCGGAAGTGTGAATACTTGGTCAATCGTGAACTTACCGGGCACTAACCGGGTCAGGATATTCAGGTCTTTGACAAATTATTTCATATAGAAAAGATCTTATTATACATATGTCATACGTTTATGTTTCTACCAAATCTTTGAAATGACTGGGTGTATGCACTTTTTCAAATTACATCCTATTGCCTTAAAAAGTTCTGAGGTTAGACCGTCCAGCTAGGCAGCCTTGGTGAACTTCATTTAATATATTGCTATCTATGAACGTAGTTCGACAAACCGAACGCCTGCACAAAAAAAGCTGCCACGGCTTTGCAACATCGTATACTTATGATTTATAAGACTAAATCCATATCTAGTAGAATTCCTTTATGAATACAAAAAAACGAACCATTTCGAGTTGGCCAAGGTCCAAAACGCAAACAGAGGGCCAATTTTCGGCAACGCTGGTTCTTTGATTGTGTAGAATCAATGTAGAGTTAAATTTTCGTGTTCATATTTTGGCCTTTTATTTTGCATTGGAAGTGTATATGTGGAAGTAAAATTAAAAAAAAGGGATGCTTCGTTTTGTCAAACCCTTGTAATCCCATCCCCCCCCCCTCCAGGCTACGGCCTTGCACCCAGCCATTTCAAAAAAATTGTTTAAATCACATTCTATTTTATCCCGTGATACTTCAATAGCTTTGTTCAATGAGAAAAAAGGCAAGGCAGAGCAGAACAAATTTGGGGAAAATGTCAGATCAAAGCTAAAACAGAAAAATACAGCCAAATGTTAGTTGTCAAAAATAACAACTTCATTTTCGATTGTTGGATAATTATTTGAATTTACAAGTTTAGTATAAATCGTGAATTAATGAACATTATTCATGAACTTACTGTTAAATACTGTTACAACAACCGATTGCCTTTTATCAGAAGATTATTCGATTTCTTCTATTTAATTAATCAACAAACAAATTTTCACTTCGACGACAAAACAATTAATTTGCAACCACAATTGATTTTGACGTTTCTCATAAATCTGTTCTACCTCAAAAACAATTGGAGAAATTCTGCTTGGAGTAGAGTCCAGGCAGAGTCATTAAACAAACAGCAAACATGAGCTGGGCAGAAATTTTTCTTATTGAACACGAAAACCTGCAATTTACAAGCTGGGCAGGCTCATTGAAAAAAGCTCTTAACCGCAACCGCACTCGAACATAAATATTGCTATATTTCACCACTTGGCATATTTATTGATTTGATATATTACATCAAACATACAGTATTGTGCAAAACCTAAGCAACTTTTCCTACTCTCATGTAAAAAGTTGTCTCCCACTTTTAAAAATACTTCCCGGTAAACTGTAAATATATTTATTTACATATTTGCACGTGTTCTCAAAATCACCCAAACACAGTTTTTAATTTTCATTTATTAACAGTAAATAAAAAAAATAAATCAAAATCAGTTCAAAAAAAAGCTGTGCAAAACCTAAGCAACTCTTTAAATATTTTGTAAAATATCCGTTTTTTTTTATGACCTCAGCACATCTACGAGGCATCGACTCAATTAAATTAGAAATAATAGCTGCTGGTATGTTTTCCCACTGTATTTTCAATAAATTTATCAACTCCATTTGGTTTTTGCACCGTACGTTTAAGAATCCCGAATAAATTTTCAATCGGATTCAAATCCGGCGACTGTGCAGGCCAATCAATCCGATGGTCTGTTAGCCACACCTTGACCATTTTTGAAGTATGCTTCGGGTCGTTGTCATGTTGGAATACCCAAGAAAGTGTAATATTCCACTCGGCATACGGTAGCATCACATCTTCCAAAATATCCTTGTAAGCAAAACGATCCATTCCTGTTTCATGAAAAGGACCAACACCATAACCAGAAAAGCATGTCCATATCATAACACTTCAGTGTACTTTTACAGAAGCGTGGATTAAGTCTTTGCTTGGGCGTACGCCTAACGTATTGTATGCCATCAGTGTTCCACAGGTTAAATTTACATTCATCACTGAATAGCACACTTTTCCACTTGCCGACTGACCAATTAATATATATTTTTTAGCAAAATTCAACCTATAAAGCGTTTTAAAGTAAAGATTATTTCAATTTAAAAAATAATTTTATCAATAAACCTTTTCTGTACATGCTTCTTCGTAAGCATAGGTTTCTTTAACACTGAATAACTTTTAAGATCAGCTTCAAGAGCCCGTCTACGAACCGTACTGGAGTCAACGTTCAAATTCAAAGTCGACAATATTTCCTGAGAGGAAATAAAGGGATTTGATTTGATTAATCTCGTTATTATCCTATCCTCCCGAACAGTTGTTTTACGCGGCCTTCCTCCTACATTACTATTTTCTAAGCTACCGGTAGCTTTATATTTTTTAATCAAACGTGAAACTATAGATTTATTAATTCCGAATATTTTTGCAATTGTTGACTGTGATACACTTTGTTTATATAGGTTAATTATTTTTAATTTGAAGGTTTTATCATATTTAGCGCGCACCTAAAGTGGGAGACAACTTTTTACATGAGAGTAGGAAAAGATGCTTAGGTTTTGCACAATACTGTATGTATATAAATTAGAATCAGCAGAATATCAAGAATGGTTCCCTGTAGAATGCTAAATATGTATTGTTTGTTGGCTATCTGCTATAAAGGTTTTTACCTTAGATCGCTCAAATATGATTAAAACCTTTGGAGTTATATATATTTTACATCGCGTAATTATACAATACTTCAACAAAAGTCTAAAAATATGGTATTTATATTGTTTCTCTCATGCCTTTGTTCTATAATTTCATAGTGAACTAATAGTTAACTTATAATATTTAAAATTGTTAAAGTTGTTAGCAGTATTCTGTCACTTTCATTCCTATCCAAAAATTGCACTTTATATGCCATTCCTACATTATTTGACCAGAGCTATTTCAATTAAAGTTAAAGCTAAAATACCACACAAATTTGTTTGTGTGCACATTCGATTCCATATACATACATACATATGTACCCAGGCAATACGTTGCTTCTGTAGCTTTCTTTAATCCGATTCGTTTCAACCCCTATTCTTGACGAAATTATTTCTATTTAATAAATATTTTCTAATGTTGTTTTCTTCTTTTTATAATTCACACTTTCTTCTTGCACACATTTGTACTAGACCAGAGCCGTTTGCATGGAAAAGCATACTTACCTGGCGTAGGGGTTACCGTGATCATGAAGGCGGTTCCCCCGGAGTGAGGTCTGGCCATTGCACTACGGTTGGATTGACCTCCGCGATTGTTCCTAATGCGAACAACTCGTGCGTGTAATTTTTGGTAGCCGGGAATGGCGTTCGCGCCGTCCCGACGTTTAATTTTATTGTATTAGAAATAGAAAATTAATTTAAGATAACTAAAGTCTGCGTTGACTGGCGTATAACGTGCAATATTTTGTTTTAGTCTGATCTGTTTTTTAGTTTATCTGATTCTGCGATTTGAATATTATTTGCTACTTTTCTGCGAATTTAATAAAGCAAAAAATAATTTAACAAAATACGAAATTACGTTAATGCGAGTGAATCCCTATTTTGATCAGTTGTCACTTGGAAATTACTAAAATTGGTAGTTTTAAAAAAGTAAAGGGTGATATATTACAAAAAATTGTAGTAGAGTTGAAATATATTTGCATGCAACCTGTATAGTACATTGCTTTTTGCTTTTTATTTTAATTGATGGAAACGTCGTTAACAGCCTCTTATGTACATTCAAAGGTTTTCGAAAACCTTTAAATGAAATAAAGCACAATAATCCTATAGCTATAGTTCGGTTAACAAACCTTGAAGATGGAAAGGAATCAATTTTTGGAGAAGTTCTGAATAAGTGATCAAATTAAGACTATAAAGGAGTTAAATAAAGGGGTCCCGCAACTCCGCCTTTGGGCAATACCTCGCGGCATTTTCTTTGCTTTTTGAGTTTTTTTTTGAGACCGGAGATAAGTGTAAGAAAATAACGCAACCACACATTTTGTTCAAAGAAATTAATGATTAATCATATAAAGCGATTTTAGAATTAATTGGCATATGACATTATTGTTTAGGGTTTATGTTTCAGCATTAACTGATCGTTATAATCTTTCCAATCCAAACCAAATTTTTGACACCGTCGAGGAAATGACAGACCTGGGTTTTAATCTGATGTTTTTAATAATTCTTCAATTTTGCCGAGATTAGCTGAAAGTTATTTCCAAATTTAACTACACAAATAATGAAATAATATTGGATGTAATATAAACATATTAGAATGACTAATACTTTTTGTCTTCCATTCCCTTTATCGTCTTTAGATTGGTAGTAAGGCGGTTGGAACTACACGTACGCAAATACACCTCAAATTCAAAGGAAATATGTTTGCTTGTTCGATTGGCATCCCGGGTCGGAGAGCTCTTTTGGATTACCAACGAAAACGACATTAGATGGAACTTTATTTGTTTGTACAAAAGTTTCTTATATACATCATATTTCAGAGAAAAACAGGGAATCGGTGTTGTAAAATAATGCTAAATATATCAGTGTTTTTCTTATAAGGTATGTTTTTTACATTGGTGTAAATGTGTTCGTACACGTTGATTTTGTTTAGGTTTCTTATAAATGTGTTGTTTATGTGTGTTTCTTATAAGCGTCATTTACTGTACATATTTACGATTTTCTAAGCTGATCTGAATTATTTACCTAAAGTACTTTGCGTTTAATCTTCTAAATTTTGCGGTTTATGCGAAAAAATTATAGGATACATAATATTTTTTGCAGCTGCCTCTAAATTTTTTCAATATCTCATTTTAATTTTTAGGTAATAGTATTTAAGTCAATTGCGGTTTGATGCAACTTTTTTACATGCACTTCACTTCAGGGTTCAAACTTAACTTCTATCGGAGTAGATCTACACATTCCACAAATTGTTTTAAAATCTACTGCGTCACCTCGCTTGGTCTACAATCTACTTCGATTTGTTTGTATAGCTGACTTATTAGTAGAAACTTTAATAGAAATTAAAAAAAATATTTTAAATAATTATTATATCACTTTTCGATAAAATAAAAACGAGATTTTCTTTTGTCGACAACAATTCTACTACAAAAAATTATTTAACCCCAATCAATTTCAAGAAGGAGAAGCATTTTATTAAACGTCAATTGAGGTCTTAAATGATGGTTGTGTAAAGACAGTTGAAAATTTTATGTTCTTTAGATTTTTAATGGAAAATCGGGAAGTTATTTACATAAATGGTACATAGTACAGTACAAATTTGTTGATGGCAAATTTATTTCAAATGTGTATATGTATATTTTTTGCAAACAAAATATGCCCTATGTATGTTTTCGCTTGTATATCCCGTGATTTTATGTTTTTCGCCAACGGATTTTTTCTCAGAGTAGCTTGGTATTTTTATGTCAATTGCTAGTCATCGCTTTGTAGTTGATCTTCGTTGATTGCACATACAACATTTTTTTAAGGGAAAAAGTGAGTTTAAACATAATTTAAAAAAACATATAAAGAAATTTAAATGCATAAAACCAAGAATATGAAGCAATTAAACAGAGGTAAGAAAATAATGAAGAAAATAAAAAACAAAAAACTTTGGGTTTGTGGGCAGTAATTTTATTAAACAGAATCTCTACTTCTTCTCTTCATTTAACGAGATTATGATCAGGATTGTAAGGATCACAACCCTCCTACTTCATTGCATTCCTACTGGTCCGCCTGTGGGGTTCGCCGGTTCGATCTCACAAAATATCTGCAGGCCTTCTGATTTTGGATCACTTCATAATTGAGGCCAATCAAATGCTGATGTTTCTGCATTTGTGTGATCCAGGAGTTTTTAGGCCTAACTCTCACCTACCGTGATTGGGAACGTTGATTGCCATTGCCTTTTTGACGGGGTTCGTAGGATCCCTCCTTTGAACATGACAATACCAACTGAGTCGGTCGCGCTCCAATTTTTTCGAGATGGGTTCTTCGGTGAAGGTGAAGGCTTCCGCGGATTCTGGAACTTCTAATTCGATCAAGCTTTGTTACTCCTGCTGTCATGCGAAGCATCTTCATCTCAGCTGCTTTCAACTTGCCCTCATACTTTTTGAATATTGTCCAGCACTGTGAACGGTATGTGAGCGCCGGACGCACAACTGCGGTGTAGAGCCTTCCTTTTAGCTTAGGGGACATTTTTCGGTCACAGAAGATGGCAGAGTTTTCCTGCTACTTCATCCACCCTACGCTTACACGATGATTGATCAACGTCTGCAAACAATCTCAACTGTGTAAATTTAACTACTCTCGGCATCTCGTTGACGTAAATTATAAATAACAAAGCACCAAGCACTGATCCTTGTGGGTCCCCAGACCGACGTTTATTTCTTCCGACAGTGCTTCTCCAATCCGGGTCCTCTGCGGTAGGTAGGATTCAAACCATCTCTTGTCAACCCCCTTTACTCCGTATTTCTCCAACTTCAGCAGCAGGATGTCTCTATACAGCTATGAATTTTTTATTGTTTACTTCTTCCTTCCAATCAGCTATAACGAGGTTTAATAATGATTCACAGCTGTGTCTTCCTCTAAATACACTTCAAACTCAAATATAATGTGCTTGCTTGTTCGATTGGCATCCTGGATCGGAGAGTTCCTCTGGATTACCAAACGAAAAAAATGTATCCACTTTTGCCCAATGTTGCCTATAGGCAAATCTAGAATGTTGTATACAATGACACCATAATATTTTAAAATGTTTGTTTCGAGAGCAATTATCATTCAAGTGTGATTTCCCAACATTTTCATTTTTGCATATTCCTGTTTGTGGCATAAGGAGAACTATATGAATTTAAAAAGGCAATGAAGCCAAAATTAGTTAGATACATAATGTAGGCATCTAGGTGGTACATAATATGTTCGTATTTATTAATTTTTTTTTAGTTCTCTTATGTATTGATTTTCTGCAAAATAAATAAATAAAAAGTTGTGCATTGTTATCTAGTAATAAACTTAAAAATCTACTTCGAAAGATTTGGTTTTACTTTGATTTTTTTTTATCTACTTCGGAATATGATTTCTGTAGGCTGAACCCTGCAAACAAAATGTGTAATGTGTAATATGTCATTTTGTTTCTTTTATGAGAATGCATGCGAGAGTGAATAAAATAGTATTTGGTGGCTGTAGATACTAGATCGTGTGCGTCTCTCCACATTAATGAGTGACGCTCGGTGAACACAATAACCAATATTAAAATTTGGAATTATTTAATTAAATTTTACTCATTTTAATTTCTAGGGTGAATATAACAATCTCCACGGTGGAAAATGGTCAGTTCAAAATCTTGGCCTTTACTTGGAGGGCACCCATGGCAAAGAAGTAACCGATCGATTATTTGGCTCAATTTCTTGGCTCATTGTTCACTCGCTACGTGCAGTGGCTCCAGTTATGGCCAGTGATCGCCATTGTTTCGAGTGTTACGGCTATGATATCATCATCGATAATAATTTAAAGCCATGGCTAGTGGAAGTCAATGCATCGCCATCGCTAACATCCACAACGGTTACTGATCGAATTTTGAAATATAAATTGATTGACAACATGCTGTCAGTTGTTCTGCCACCAGATGGTATTCCAGAGTAAGTTGCAATAACACCGTATAATCGTTTAAGTAGAAATAAAAAAACAAAAATAATTTGTTTTTGTTTAGCGTTCGTTGGAATAAAATCCCGACTGCGGACGCAATGGGCAACTTTGAACTGTTAATCGATGAAGAGGTCGCTGCCCAAGAAGAAGCACAAAACACAAATGCTACAAATTCCAAAGGCAAGTCACAGGGAAATCGATGGAAATAGTGTTAAATGAAGTACGAATTGCGGATTTTTCTTGGCAAATTAATTTTGTTTTCTTTTTTTTTTTCAAATAATAAACGAAAGAGTTGATATGCAAACTGTGTTTTTTCTATCGTCAAATTTAAGAGAACCTCTTTGTGGCGCTCTTTATCCACCGGCATTTGTTACACTCAGCTGATCGAATGTAAACAAACCAATCATCTTATTCTCAGCACCGCGCTGCCACTATCAATGGTAGAAGAAAACAAAAATGCAGAGCAAGGTTGCTAAGTGGACGCGAGTCTTCGTCGAACGTGGAAGTGAATTGCGTGCCACTACCCGTGCTATGGTAACCACAAACGACCTTTCTCTTTTGTGATGTAAATAAACAGTGGTAACTCTTAACAGCGGTATCTATCGAAACGGTTAACAGCCTTTAGTCTATCGCGCACAGAAACGATTCAACGAGCTAAACGATGAAGTTATGGTGCTGGTGCAGACAGCTGCTGTTGCCGCTGCTGCTGCAGGTGAACGAAGGTAAAAGTAACCAGGAAAGCGACAGTTCGATTTGTTATCTGTCCGCAGACAGACGTTGGAACGGAAAAAATATTGATTAACCAAAACGTTTATTTTAAAATTTTGGGAGTTTTTTTTTACTTTGAACGACAAGCAAAAATAAGAAAAAGAAATTTTAATGTTGCGCGCATAATTTAGTGGAAAAAAAAGAGAAGAGTTTTTTATTTTTTTTTGTTTAGTATGGCAGTGGAATAAATTAAATTTGTTGGCCAAGTGGAGATTAAAGAAAAAATAAAAATAGTTATTTTAAATATTTAGAAATTGTTAAATAATATTTGAAAGTGTGTTTCAAGTACATAAATGTATCTAATTTATTTTTGCAAAGAAATTTTATGTGATTCATGAAATAAATAAAATAAAATTCTCCCGGTCTCCAATTACCTTGGATATTTGTACAGCACTGTTTGTTTGCTTGTTTGTTTATTTATTTGTTTCTTGTATCACTCTCTTGGATATTGGATTAAAATCGATTTCGAAACATGCAGCATTTGTGTGGATAAACGAACACATAATTGGGATAATTTTATTTATATTACATAAAAAGTAGGTAAGATTACATTGAATTGATTTTGATGAATTAAATTGAGTATTGTTTTAAATTAAAGTTAAATTTATTAATTGATTAAATAAACGGAAATGAGAAAACGAAAATTATTATGAAGCAATATCTGCAAAGTTTTAATGATGAGGGAAATGCATTTGCAAACAAGACTACCTAGGTAGTTGGGGAAATGCTTTTACATTGCGTTGTTTATTGTTTCATTCCCATTAAGCTTGGGCTAGCTGATGTTTGAGTTTTGTTAACTTTTCACAAAAATTAAATTTAGCACTAAGGGAATGATCTGTAATTTTTTTTAATATTTATAAAAATTATATTTAATTTGCCAACATAAATTTACATAAATTAAATTCAATTGAATTTTATTTGAAGACATTAGACTTAAAAAGTTTATAAAATATGTTGCCAATTTGTGGACGTAGAAGCGCAAAAGCTTCATTTCCTCCCCCAATCCTTGATTCTTTGATTTGTTGGGCAGGAAGAGGAAGTTTCGAAAATAAATATGTCGCAGTTTGTTAAATTATAAATTTATTAATTAAAATTATAAGAACTAACTAAATATCCGTGCTTTGCTGCAAACAAACATAGTCTTCGAGATTTGCAATCATACTGAATTCGTAACAGATTTTCTGTTTCATTATTCGAATAAGAGCCTTTTCTTTCATTTAATAAATGTTTGCCATTCAACAACTTTTTGACAGTTAAACAAATGTATAACATTTTTAGTTCAAATTCGTATATTTGTTAATTGATTTTTTTAATATTTTTGCGATTTGAATTGGCTTTTTAACTTTTTCGTAGATTTATGTAAATTGCATGAAATCTTTAACTGCAACTGTAAATGAGTTATGATATTTTGAATACTTCGGATATGGCTAAGAATAATGCATGTTTAGTTTCAACAAAAAAGTGTCAAGTAACGGTACTTTAGCAGGACACCAATATCTTTAAAACTGATTTATGCAATTTTTATCCCGTTAAACAAATCAGCATATATTGATATAATTCAAAGAATTTTTTCATACAAGGTTTTTTTTTTTAAATTTCATTTCAATCGATTTTTTTTAACAAACGAACGATTTAATAATTTTAAATTTTAAGGTTTAAAATAAACTCAGATATATATATTTTTATATTTTCGTGTTACAAACATTTGTCATAACTTATACATTTGTAGGAGCTTTTCTGATAAGGTTTCTGAAAATATTACACTTTGTATTCGTGAGTCCAAATTGTCCAATATGACTTTTTCATTTGTTTGATCATTACCCTATTATTTGCAGAGAAACGTGAATAAGAATTGGTGGAATATTTAACGAAACCTATAGTGGGCTTTTTGGTAAACTGCTATTTTTTGGTCCCATGGAACGGGGAGCCCTTTTATAGAATTTATGAAATGTCAAAAGGGAAGGTCAATTTTCACAGCTACAACAATTTCGAGCCATTAATCAATTTCTTAAACAGATGGGAATGTAATAAATAAGACAACGTTCCTACTCAGTTGTGTGTGTCACTGTAGATGACTTGTTGGTGGCATATCACGGGAGATGTTCTTTCCAGCGAAACATCAGTATAAAAAAACTGTTTTGAACAAATTTTCCCTTGACCCTTAACCTACAAAAAACACTTGTTGAACAGTAGATATTATAAAATTTATACATTGACTGTATCTTGTTCAAAACGCACTTTAGGCTCATAGCCTCTCTCACTAAATCAAGGCTATTGACATCATCAAAGGGACATATTCTTCTTCTTCTACTATCCCTTTATAAATAAGGTTATGATCACAATAATTGGGATTTGAGTGATCCAGAAACTTGTAGTCCTACCTCTCGTTAGCGCATGTTTAGGAATTTAAATTGACAATTGCCTTTATGACTTGGTTCGTAGGGTCTTTATGAAAACTGATTTACTACACACGAGTTATAAATAGAATTGCCTATAACAAAATGTTCCTTAGTTAAAACAATGCAGAACGGTAAGTCATTCGCAAGATGTGGGACAGCGAATAAAAACTTTAAGTTGGTATGGGGCGGGATTCGAACCAGTGATCCCTCGCTTAGTGGTCCAACGCATTTATTAGTTACATTAAGCCACTACACTATCTGCCTAAAAGCCTAAAAGCCTAAAAGCGCTTTAGTCATATAAGGATTTGCCGAGGTAAATATTTTTCAAAGTTTTTGTAGATTTCTTGTCGAATAAGAACTTAGGAAAGACATCACCAATTGAATATATAGGTAATATAAAATATAATTTATTGCAATCAAAATTCCTACACGATTTTAATTTTAATTTATGTGAGAAATGTTTGAGAGTTTCTGAAAAATACCAAAATTTCTCAAACTTTGTTTGAAGTAAAAAATAATAAGGGAATTAGTGGGAGCCGTAGCGTTATGTTATGACCTAAGCCCTAAGGGATAAAAAAAGGGTTAGCTGTGTATAGAATGAACGCTTTTGAAGATCGAACATCGAGAAAACTGATATTTTTGTTCAGCTGTTTCCGGTACAATATAAATATAAGAATTAGTTCCTCTGCCTTACAACCTCTACCTCACTCTGTTTACCCGACCACTGGAATTTGCAAACATTTAACAATTTTAAAAATGTGCATCGGTTACTCATACTTTCGCCTAATTCCTTATTTCCTTAACGCCCGTGCTGTGTTGTTATTCACATTATAAGGGTGCCAACAATCTCTTAAGGGGTTATATGGGTTTCACAGCTTCAAATTTATTGTCTTATTAACTTCTACAACATATCCAGAATATTATCCTAAATTTTCAAGTCATTCCGAATAAAAGTTTCAGAGATACAGGCTTGGGAAGGTGCGCACTCATTTGAATCACGAGGTTTATTTGAGGTTATCCAAGTTTTAAATGCGTTTTTCTCGAAACTGTGTTTTCAAAGACGATTGTCAAAAGTTTTCGAAAACCACTCAACCGATCTTGATGAAATTTTACACAGGTCTTCGAGATACAATTTACGAGGACTTGGACGAAAGATTTTTTTGTCAACCACAACTAGTTGGAAAAAAAAAGATGTTGTGCAAGTCTTACCAAAATTAGCATTTTTTTGGAAAAAAGTCTGACAGAAATCCAATTTTTTTTTTCGAAATTTTGTTTTCACTTCTGATAATCCTGTCACGAGTTCTACTGTTTCCGAGGAGTCACCGGAAATCACAATGGCGGAGTTTTGAATATTTTCTTTTTTTCTTCTTTTTAAAATGTATATCTTTAAGCAAGGAACAAGTTTGAATAAAATATTTTATTTTTTTATATTAAAATCAATTTAACCCCTTAAGGCACGTGGGTTAAAATTTAAGGGTAGTACTACTGACATCCGACAAATTATTTTATCTTTCATACAAATTTTTAAAACCGGGCGAATTGTTCGAGAGAGGACCATCACCACACTCACCTGTGGCAAGCCGTGAAATATCTGCCTTCATTGTTTGTGGTGTTTCTGTTTCATCCAACCATTGCATTCAATTGACGTAAATTTTGCAGTCTACAAAAAAAGTATATAAAATCTTTTTGTTTTAAATATCCATTCATGGCTTTTTACAATCATTGACATTTTTCTGATAAATCTGACATATGTTACATATGGCTTGTCTATGAGTAGACTTATCTTCAACAGCTCGTAAAACCGGCTGAATTCATCTTATTATGCGCATCAAGAATGCTTTACGTATTTTGTCGTGAACCTCCATTCAGTTCCAATTCGATCAAGTGGTTAAATACAACCATCGACCAGTTTTACGTTTGACACGAGTAAGAATATATAAAAACCATTTGACCGAATATATTTTTGGTCAGGTTATAATCAAGAAAAATTATAGACAACCAGAACTGGCTTTCCCATAGTTATGTTGCATCAATAACAAAACTACTTGCTTGATGAGGCTTGGAACATATTACCATTTTTTTTTAGAAAACCAAAGATCGACGAATATTGTATTCTGTTGTTGATTTTTATATGCTCGTTCGTTCATCGAGAGCATTCACTTTTGTTTTTCGAATTTTGCGAAGGATGGTGGTATTTGGAATATGATAGTATCAACTACATTCCACTTCATATCTTTCAGGTTCTATCTAAAGGGTGTTTTTTTTTAGAGGTATAGAACTTCGAATGTTGGCTTCCAAGTCCCCTAACGTTTCTGGTTTGTTGGCGTAGGCGAGCGACTTCACATATCCTCAAAGAAAATAATCCAATGGTGTCAAATCACACGATCTTTGTGGCCAATTGACAGATCCATTCCGCGAAATTATGCACTCATCGAATGTTTCCTTCAATAAATCGATTGTGACGTGCGCTGTGTGGCATGTAGCGCCGTCTTGTTTGAACCACATCTCATCCACAATTTATGCCATCCAATTCGGGAACAAAATAGTCGGTTATCATGGCTCTATACCGGTCTCCATTAACGGTAACTGACTCTCCAGCATCATTTCGGAAGAAGTATGGCCCAATGACTACCAGCCCATAGAGTACATCAAACAGTCAGTTTTTGTGGATGTAATGGCATTTCAAGGGTCTCAAGTGGATTCTCTTCACTCCAAATGCGGCAATTTCGCTTGTTGACGTAGCCATTCAACCCCAAATGAGCCTCATCACTGAACAAAATTTAGCGGTAAACTTCGCGAACTGAACCATTATTTTCGAAATAAATTTGCACGATTTGTAAGCGTTGTTCATTTTTTAACCTATTCATGATGAAATGGCAAACTAAACTGAACATAAATGACATAAGAGTTGCCAGATTTGACCACAAAATGTCAGTTTTATCTCTTTGAAAAACGTACCTCTAAAAAAAACACTCTTTATTTGACCATACACAAAGCACATAAATAAAGTGGTTATCAACTTATCCCTTACCACCTTAGCCCAATATATGCATATCTCTTTTAGATCGTGATACCATGGAATCAATAGCTAGATATATGGAATCATTTGGTTGGCTATGCGAAAGATATTGAGCAGGTAAAGTGTAAAAATTTAAAACTGGCTAGTTAGGAAAAATGACGCCTTAACAAACCTAAGAGTCAATCATATTCCGCATCATAGATGTTGTTTCACATTATTGTGGCTTCATAAACTCGGGACGTCCTGAATTTCAGCGTTTAACTTAATCATTCCGACGGGACCTTTCCCCGGTTTATGTCAAAATTTATCGACTTGTTTGACTATAGTAAATTTTTAATCTTGAAAATTTAGCATAACTCAAAAGCAATAAGTAAGTAAGTGGCGCAGTGCAAGAATCTGAATTATTCTTCTTAAATGCTGACTAGAATTCATTAAACGGGTGTATAAATCTGGCAATAAATAACCAAGATGTTTTAGGTGCAAGCAGTACAAAGAAGCTTAAACTGAGCCTTTCTTCTTAACGGCTGCCCCGAGCAGATATATTTGGTTGTCACATAGAACGGACCTATAGTGTCATACATTTGTTTGTCAGACTTTCGCAAGATTTGGGGCAGCAAATATACACTTATTTTACCTGGGATTCGTCGCTTAGTATTTTTGTTTTTATGTTGTTCCCTGCCTAAATGCCCAGTGTCAGCTATAGACCTAAAAGGTCTGTTGTATCAAAAGGAATATTAACCTAAGGGACGAGGATCTTCCTTGGTAAAAGCACAAACTTCCTGGAAGATCCGTCGTCTTAACCACTCAAGGGCCAGGCATTCGCAGAGGATGTGTTCGGAACTTTCATCATCTTCTAGACATAAACTACATTCAGTCTCCCAGTTGTCTGTGAGGAAGCCCACCAGCTTCCTAATGTTCTTAATGTATGTAAATCCCGAACACTTTCCCAGTGGTTAAGACGAAGTTGTTGTTCCCAATCGTTAATTAGCCTTTAAACAGCAGCCCAATTGACTCTGACACATCCATGTTTGACTTTGTTGTAAAAATTCTGTAAAAGAATTAACTGTGTTAGATAAGAGTGCCTGTAGTGCTGCTTGACTATCTGGGAAGATGTGAATTCTGGCACCTTTTATTCCTTTACGAGAAATCAAATTTGCATAGACCTCAATGGTATGGATTTCCGCCTGAAACACCGTGAGCCACATTCCCATGGGTATCGAGACTTTCATGTAGAATCTAAAGACACCAGCTCCAACTCCAGATTCCATTTTTCATCGCTCGGTATCAGATCAGACTTTTCGGGTCTTGTATCGCAACCCATTTGCCATTTACAGCGGTCTAGTATTTTTACCTCGGATAGATTCCGAAGCTTAAACCCCATGACCATGTTTGGGATTTCTTTAATTACTTTCAGGTGACCCACATGGTCTTCCAGTTTAAACTTATATTCTAGTTGTAAGTTAATAGCCAAGATATGCTAGCCGTCTTTTTAATGAATATCTGTCAGTGTGAGAGCCCAGCAACGGCCTCAAGTGTGGTTGTTGGGCAGGTGCGTACGCTGCAGATTCTGTAGCTTGTAAGCCGTTGTCCGTTCAAGTACTTAAGCTACCAGACAACCGCCGCATACGAGACAATGGGTCTGGGACTTAGACCTCAAATAATACTATACAAGCGTCTGCTAGTCCACATGGCTCTAGTTGCAGGCTCGGTGGCGGTGATCGGAGTAACCTTATCAAGGTGCCTTCTGTAGTAATGGCTTCAGGATCAATCATCAATCATTTTCTAGTGAGAGCACTTAAATGGCTTTACTAGGATTGATGGAAAGTCCTTTCCAAAACTTGTAGTAATGCTTCCAGCATACCATTAGTAATAGTTGCACTAAGCTTTCCATTAGTAAATCCAAAGGAGTTAAATACTTACTGTGCTTTTCTTTTTTGTGTTGTCCGGGGGAGCAGCTATCTAAATCTAACGTAGACCTTATTTCTTACTTTAAATTCAAATTAGCGATCATATCCTTCTTACCATGGATATCAAATGAATGGATTCATTGCATAGATTATTACTGTCCCAAGAGGACAGACTACTTGATCCACCTTCTTTCCATTTAACGACGAGATTAATGATCAGGATTACAGAGATCATAACACTCCCACTTCAATGCATTCCTACTGGTTCGCCGGTTCGACCTCAAAAAATATCTGCAGGCCTCCTGATTTTGAGTCACTTCATCATTGAGGTCAATCAAATGCTGATGTTTCTGCATGTGATCCAGGAGTTTTTAGGCTTGCATCTCTTCCGCGATTGTAAGGGAACGTTGATTGCCATAGCCTTTTTAACGGGGTTCGTAGGATCCACCCTTTGAACATGACAATACCAACTGAGTGAAACAACAATGTAATAATAAAATAAAATAATAAACGCATTTATTTAAACAATTTGCAAGTACAGGTATTCGCAACCAGTTCCATATCCGCATCATAAATGCAAATGCACCTTATAATTAAAGCAATTTTATTAAAAATGTTATTACTTTGTGTATTTTTAATTCACTTCATAACTTTCCTATACCTTTGCATTTCTACTGTCCAAGGAGAATAATTGTTAAAAAAAGACATTATTAACACTAGTAATAGCTTTTGCGATAAGCCAGAGTAATAAAAGCAGAAAATTAAAAAACCAAACTCAATGAAGTGAAACCAAAACTAGATTCGAGTCATAACCGCACCTAATTAGTTCCTTCAACGTATGTACCTTGTACTTAGCTACTTTCATCGCATTAGCCAAAGTCTGAAGTGGTCTATATTAAAGCTGACCACTCGCGGATGTATTGTGCAGTGCATACTTATTGTGAATTGCTTTTAATGCATCCATGCACTAGTGCAACCTAGTGATCTATGTTGTATTCGTTATGTGTTATTTTTTTACATAAGTTGTTCAGTGGGTAGGTGAATTTGCTATGCATGACAAGAGGGTCAAATAAGTAGGGCAAGGAATTTGATTGGCGAACGTCCAGAGGTAGAATGAAGTTAGTCTTCTACGGGTAGCTGATGCTTTGATCCTCAAGTTCAATGGAAGTATTATACCCATATATGATGCAAATAGGAAAATCTGGCATTTTTGCTAATATCATCGGAATAGCACGAGGGACAAGAAAATACGCACTTAATGTAGCCAATGTGGGGGCATCCTAAGCTCATTTTGGCTAACGACTTTAATGCCGAAATTTTGTTTTGTATGTGAGTAGGTTTCCACTAATAGTGATATCATTATATTTGAAGGTTATTTCATCACCAACATGTAGCGGAATTTGTCCGGAGGATTGTTGACACTAATTTTTACGGTAATTTCACCTATACACATTTACAACGTGATAAAAGTCGAACAATGAACAGTCACTATACGCTCTGCTTAAATATAAGCAGTTTTGCCCACTTAAACACTTCAAAGATAATGAGTTATTGATACATCTTTTTGCCACAGCTATGCTTTTTGGAAAATAAAATAACAACGGTATTGAATGCTCTGGGAATTCATTCAATTGTATGTCGACACATATACATGAGTATGTAATAAGGCAATGTAGATATTAAAACATTTAAGGAAGTTTTCTAAGGCCCATTCAGATTCTGGCAATCAAAAATGCGTCCCGCCAGACTATGGTGAAGTTATACTGAATAAATTTCTGATTCTGGTATCGCTTTTGGGTAACATTTTGCACTTTTTGCTCGTCTTAAGTATTTTGACTTTGAATTTGAAATTTTTTCATTTTTTAATCCAAGACTGAAGTGCAGAGAGTCCTGCTATACAGTACGGGGCTTAAGGAAATATAGGGATTAGAGGAACGGAAGAGATGCCGATGCACATCGGTTTTGAATGTCTGTAAGCTGTAATGTGCAGGAAAATTCCACATTGGCGTAGAACTTCTGATGAACCCATCTTCATACTTCACTGTATGTCTGAATTGTTTAAGGATGAACTGATGGGCATTCCTGGAATAGAGGGTATGCTACTGGTTATTTCGTTTGAGCGAAAGGTAAGAGGCATTACTCTAATGACAAAGAGAATCAAGTGATTTTGCCTGCATTTTTGGCAAAAGAGCTTGATGCCAAACTCTGTCAAATACCTTTGAAATATCAAGCGCAACGGTCCTACTTTTACCACCATGGTGGAGCTGTTGCTGCAAAGCTGGCGGTCATTAAGAAGTTGACGATTTATCATTATCAGCGATCGAGCAGTTGGTCGATAGGAGGAGAGTGCAGATGATTCCCTTTTCTTTTGGACGGGCTGGATAATGTTGTTTTAGATTTTCGCGAAAAGAGACCTAAAGAATAGGACAGACAGAGAGCTAAAGCAGTGGTTTTGCCAGCGTGGAAGACCATCTCTAGAGATCTTAAAGTAGTCTTGCACTATATGGGTGCGGAAGTGGATTTACACTATAGAATTTTCTACACCCTTCTAAAATATAGCCGGAGATATGGCTGCAAAATGAGCAGCAAGTAGATTGGCTTTATCTGAAGAGCTGACAGATGAAACATAATTTTAAATGAGTGTCGGAAGAGATGAAGATGCGGAATTCTTAACGAATCAAAATGTTTACTTCCAGTGGAACTTTGTGGTATTTTTATTTGTCTCGGATCCATGTGTTCTTCCTCGATTTTTTCTCGGATTTTATTTGAATGATTTGTCGGTCTCATATAGGTCTGCATGTCTTATGCAGAACTAACTTGAAACAGTTGCGACTTTATAGTGTTTAGAACATTTCTAAAATTCAGTTTAAAATATATGGTTTTGTGCGCTAAACTTTTAGACGACGGGTCTTCCACTGATTGAAGTTTCAGGCATATCGTATAAGGGGTTTTCTAATCTGATGGTGTCAATTTAATCAGAGTGCCCGATAACGTGACCTACGATCTATAGAATTTATAGCATTGTCCTTAGGTCCTTTTTCCGCGTGAGGGTGTAAGGTTCTAGCTATTTCTTCCTAAGGAACTGCTGCCGTGTCATTTAGCGACCGAAAATTGTGAAAAGAAAATGCAAAGAAAATATTCCTCTCATTAGTTGATTTCAACTCGAACAATTCTTTTCTGTATTCAAACGTGTGGTTGTGTAAACTCTGCTAATTCAACAAATTGACATATTTATAAGCCGAAACAAAAGCCGAAAATTCAAGTTAATTAAATCACACAATTAATCAAATAAAGTTATCTTCAACCTCATTAATTAAGAAACTAAAAGTTAATCTCGGTTCAACTCAAAAAAAAGAAAAGAAACCAAAACAACATCAAAAAAAAAAAGAAACAAATGCGAGGTCGTAATACATACCACAACTGCGACAGAAAATAAGTCACACGTTTTAAAGCAAAAGTCGTGAGCAAGCCATGGGCATTAGTAGCAGTTGCGCCCGCTCAAATGATCCATATAACCACCGAACCAATATAGGTAGGTACTATTCTTACCTCCAGCATTTAAGAATACAACTTTTCCCGTTTCCTTCGCGAAATAAATCCGTTTCAAGCGAGTGATTTGCATACAAATATGACCAGTTCGACAGTGTTTTAAACTTGGCGGCAAAGTGTCAGCGGTGGCGCGAATCGGTAAGCCTACAGATAAATCAAAATTCGTTCAGTAAAAGAAGTAAAACGAAAGAGTTATTATGGAAACTGGGTTTTTTCTTTTTAAATGTTTTTTTCTTGTACGGAATTGTAAAATCTTCGACAGATGAATCATAAAAAACGATAAAGAAACCATTAACTGTTTGTTTTAATGAAAATAATAATAATTACTATCATTCACTCGAATCGGTCGTTATTATTATGCAACATTAACAACTGCAACATAAGCAAAACCATTTAACAAATTTATGACATTTCGACTTGAAGTGTAACACGGAGTTTTTTTTTAATAGCTTAACCAAGCGACCTTTACCGCAGCAACCGACTGTACATAGTTGGTAATTTATAGGGAATTTTATTGTGAATTTGATTTAAGTCTTTGATAGCGAAATAAATCATGTAAAGTCTACAATTTGTAGATTTACGCACAATTTGCGAGCCGAACAAATGCAATTTAGTAAGTGGTTTTAGTTGTCTTAAGGCTCTTTTGTGGTGGTTAGATTACCAGCGTGATTAGAGGCTATTTACTGTTACACAACACATACAATTGCTTAATTGTTTCAAATCAAATTTAATTGACTTTGCTGGCTACCGACCGACCGACGACGCCTGGCGTAGTCAGGCGGTAATCAAGTGGCAAATGACTCTTTACTCTAATGAGTGTAAATTATTGGATCAAAAGCGTAGTCTATCGATAATTCACCGACTGATGCTCATTTAAGCAAGTTCCGATGGGAAAAGAAAGAAACAAAACAAAAATAAAATATGTCAACTTAAGTTTCCTCAATGGTTTTGAAGATTTAATTACACGAAATGCCTGTGTGGAAAGTGAACGTGTTTTTTTCTGCACCAATTAAAATTTATATGTTTAATGACTCTGATTAGCATGTCAGGTAGAGTTGCAAAAGAGTTAAAATTGTATCTCTGCAAATTGCAGACTTTTATCATCATGTATCAACTCAATGTCACTGCCCTGTGAGCTGTGCTTGATTCGAACCACGAGTTTTATAATAAATTATAATTAAATGTCATTAAAGGTTATAAAAAGTGGTGTTGTTTTTTTTGTCTGCTTCATTTATGTATTTGTAGTGAAAGTGGATAGAGATTGAGATCGATTCATTTTTCTCCATTTGGCTTAGGTTTATTGCAAGGAAGTAATCTATAATAGTTTTCAGAAGAAATAGAATGACGAATTTCGAGAATTAGTGGACAAAAATAAAAGACGAAAGTAAATAGTGTGAAGGTGTGTTCTGATTTTCTCTGAATAAAAATTAATATTATAAATTAGAGAAATGGTGGATATTCGACTAAAGACTGTGTCAAAGAGAGAAATACCTTTTCTATGGAAATTTGAAACAATAAACCGGCGGCGATAAAACTTAATTGATATACATTAGATTTGCATTTCCGGATGACTTTTGGTGAAGGGAAATAATACAAATTATTTATTCAATGTTCAGATTCGATGCTCTTCTTGGATTAATTTTACACGATATAAACGTGCCAACGTAGTTGACGTGCTTTGGCTCAGTGGAATTTCAAATTTTGGTGGGAGATATTCGAAAATCATCTACGATGAAGCACTCTTGTCTCTTATCATGTTACCGCAGTAACAATACCCAAAAGAATAGCTGGAAATCGTGTTTGTGTAACTGTCAAATGATAACTTCTCGTTACTATATTTATTAGGTAGTGCCATTGAATCCTCCAGTGGTTCGAATCTGGAGTTATTCAAAAATAGATGTATTAAGCAAAATGTATCCCCACCACCCAAACGTGGTAGAAGGGTAGAAAGAACATTATACCAGGGCATTTGATTTATGGTGCCTTTCATCTATGGTGGAAATCAAAGCTGTTCTGGAAATCTTGCATTCATTGAAGCCGAAGTTGGCGTGGTAAAAGTTAATACGGAAGAGTGGCACTGACCAAAGGGGATTTGGATTGCTGAAGTAATGCTGGACATTCCGCGTTTACCCTTTTAAATGCCTTTAAAAAGAGCCCCAGACGCTTCTTTGGCGTCTGCACGTTAATCAGCTTAAGACGATCCTTTGCTGGACAGACTTTGGAAGCCTTACTAATGTGAAATAAATGGAATGCTTTTGACTAACGCTTTACAAACCCAAGCGAAGAATTGGCCCTATTTATAATTTTATACTTAGTTATACTTTCAACAATTTTTTTTTTTTTAAATATAAAATAAAATATTTTTTTCAAACTTTTTACTGTCTTAAAGATATACATTCGAAAAAGAATTTTTGAAATTTCAAAAAAAAATCCTTCTTCCAAGTCCTCGTGAATTGTATCTCGAAGTCCTGTGTACAATTTCGAAAACTTTTGGCAACCGTCTTTGAAAACACAGTTTCGAAAAAAACGCGTTTAAAGTTTGGATTACCTCAAATAAACCTCGTGATTCAATTGAGTGCGCACCTTCCCAAGGTTGTATCTCCGAAACTTTTATTCGGAATGGCTTGAAAATTTAGGATAATATTCTCGAGATGTTGTTGAAATTAATAAGACAATAAAAAAAATTATATTTTTTGAAGCTGTGAAACCCATGTAATCCCTTAAACGTCTTGGAAATGGAAGATCTAAAAACAACATTATATAGACGCCCATACGAGCAACAAAACCAGGTGGAAACCTAGAGCTTCCTAGAGCTTGAGAAGAATGAATTTCTTGTGAAATTTCCGTGCTGAAGTCTGTGGTGATAACATCAACTTTTTTTCCAAGTTCTTAAGTGCCCATAGTTACAGACACTAATTTAACTAAGTTGCTAGCAGAAATCCGTGCTGGTTTGGAGAAAACAATCAGCTTGCAATGAGAGAACATTGAGCCATTAGACGATACCTTCAAGAAGCTTGGGTATGCATGAGAGACCTGCGATAGGCCGATAGTTTGATGTATCGTTCTTTGGACCTTTTTTATGAAAAGGGAATGATGAACGAATTCTTCCGCATCTTTGGGAAGACTACCTGAGTGCTGGAATTTCGGAGGGCAGACGTTAGCCAAATGGTTAATGCAATTCTTGAGGATTATATCCATAAAAAAACAGAAATACCTGATTTTTTTGTGTAGTTATTTGATAAAAAAGAGTTTTCTCTCCCCGTCGATTTTTGTTCATTCCTAAATCAATTAAAATCGCGACATCGATGTCTTAACTACAAGTTTACATTTGTTTATTTTTTTTGTCAAATGCACACCAAAATAGAGACCAGAATGAGTATCTTTATTTTTCGTTAATTGACGAATTTTTTCTCGAAAACTATAAGAATTGAAAAAAAAATATATTAGAAATTATTCTCGTTAACGTCGACTTCCATATGCGGTGAGAATCGTGTTACATTTATAAATGGCTAAAGAAGGTTTTTTTTTTAATTTCATATAAAAATGTATTATACTTACTTACTTAACGGGCTCCCAACCCGTGAAGAGTCCCTGCCTGAGAACAGCAGCCTTCCATCCTTTGCGATCTCGGGCACGCTGCTTCCAGTTGTCCAGACCAAGCACTCTGGCAGCCGCGATGGCTTGTTCTTTAAAACAGAGCTTGGGTCTTCCTTGTTGTATAAAATCTGGAGGCTGGGATTCGAAGATCCTCATGGCTGAAGCGTTGTTGTCAAATTTGTGTAAAAAAAGAAATATTCATTCTGGGTTCCATTTCGGTTTACCAAAATTGTTCACGCTTAAAAAACCAAACATACATTTTTTAGCTCAGACATCTTGTTTACCAATACCGATTTTAATTGATTTTAGCATGAGAAAAATCGAAATTAGGAGAAAAATAACTTTCCATAAAAAATTCGGGATTTTCTGGGTATTTTTAAATTTTTTATGGTTACTTTTTTTTCTTTTTCACCATCACCATATCACCATTGAAAAAGAGCACCCTCGAAATAATAGGAACAGTGGGTACCGAATTTCTTTTTCTTCCATTTCATCATATGGCAACAATTTAAATTTAGATATGGAAATTGCGTCATTTCTCGTTTGGGCGTCAAAGGCTTAAACTGATTATCAAAGTTTGAATGGCGTAAATATCACAACATTGCTTGCTCTACTACATAAGCTGAAGGCAAACAAATGGAGTGAATTTATCAGTCACATCTCTTCTTTTCAATCGTTCTTGCTCATTGTATGCTTCGTTGACAGATTCCTTTGGGGTGAAACTCGATGAAGTTATAACTCGATAACCGCTGGGCCGATTTACATGATTCTTTGGTTTGTCCGTATAGCTGTATTTCAAAAATTTTAGTATACAAAAATATTCAATAACCGCTGTATTGATTCACAACAAACTGTGACAATATATTACTTTGGTCTTCAGAACGGTTTCTCTGAAGTTAAATCTTAATAGGTGGCGCCATCGTATCGACATTAAAATTTTTCGGTTGCACAATACAATAAATAAGTTTTGTGTTATAATTTTGGCCCGTAGAATCGAGTTAAGTACGAAAAAATACGATCTATTATTTACGAGTATTTTTTTCTTAACTTCTAGTTTAAGTGAATATAAAGAGGCGGGCAGTACTCTGTGCACAAGAAAATGATCAATTAGCTACCGTTCCACTTCAAAATTAGCTCAAACCTAATATGACGCATGATTCATGCTTCTTGAAGTTAATCCTACCAAAAAATCACCCCCATGACTTAAAAGTTCCGCTGATGAACCATCACAGCTAGCAAACTTGATGTTTTTAGGCTGGACGCGGGTTGCCGTTTTGCTCTTCCACTCTCTTATCATAAAGCTCAAATTCTTGTGCTTAGGTGACTAGGTTCTCAAAGTAAATACATTTCTAGCCTTCAAGACTATCGACAGTTCATTTGCTTTCTTATAAAACATCTTAATGTTGTTTCGATCGCAGATCTCTTCGATTCCCGAGGCGTAAAGGAGAATCCGTCGCTCCCGTGCATGCGTTAAAACCTTAAAATTCACACATAGGCCATACCATAGCACCCGTCAGATCTTTGACAGCTGTGTTTTTTTATTGTTTTTTTTTGTCAAATCGATGACAAACGGCGATGTCGAACTGCCATATAAAAAACAATTGAATTGTTGTTTTTTTCTTAAAGCCTTGTGTCTTAAAATATTATGTTAAATAAGGACAAATCGTTTCACTACATAACGTATAAGCAAAAACATATACCCATATTCTTTTTTTTTCTATTTTCTATAGTTGGAAAATAAATTTTATCTTGAAACAAATAATAGAAAACGCATATTTAGCTACGATAAATCTGCTTATGTTGCAAGGCTGACTACAATGACAAGTGCCTTCGTTCTTCCAATTGTTCAACCAATCAGATGCTTTTGCGCCTGACTGTCAAAGTATGAAGAAGTAGCAAGTTGGACTATAATGGCCTCCGTCACCGTCAATGCGTTGTTTATAAGTCACTTTCCATAAGTATGCATGTATTCTATCTTGCTGTCAAGCAAAACAAAAAACGGACGCACGCACCAACGGATTCTAAGGGTCAGAGCCTTAAAGCGGGTTTAAGAAACCATTTCTCTTTGATCACGGCTCTCCTCGACTTTCACATCGTCGCAATTCTTAAAGCTCAAGTATGTTTTCAGTCTAAAGCCAAAAACACATGAGCCGAAGTTCTGGATGCAGTGAAGCGCGCAATACTGCAAGCAAGACACGCGAACAGCACTTTTGTTTGACATGTAGTGGATTCTGTGATACATTTAACAAAACGCCATTCTTTGGCCTTAAGCCGATATTGTTATCTCAACTTAACTTCAGAATTCAGTGGTGCCAAATAGTAAAAAATTATATTATTTTGTTTTTGTGTTGCGGTGGCAATGTCGGTTTGCAGTGGATTTAGAAATAGAGACAACTTGCAGTATATGTGTGTCCGATTTCCACTACAAGCTACATTCTGCACATGTGTTTTGGGCATTATAGAGCTCGAAGACAGATTCCACTTCTTAAGCAGTACTTGAAGTATACAGCGTACATTCGTCTTATAAGCAGGGTCTATAATAAAAATTAAATCAAATTTATTGTCATTGAGTAAGTAACCACGCGTAACTAGAGTTCCTAGGTGCTTGCTTGAAAATATGTTAGGCTTCGTTTGAGTAACAAAGCTTATTGAAAAAGTTATCTGATGATCGGCTGTGGTGAGGTCTTGCAACATGCTGATGCTATTTATTTTGCTTGTTTGATCTTAATTTTTGCGACACCAGTGACCCACAGACATATCATCCCACGGATTCGTGTGCACACTTGCAGGACAGTGTTAAGATATTAAAATCCAAACATCGCTGTTGTTCCAGAAAGTTTACATGTTTTGATGAAATAACACAATGGCTGGTTTATTGTGTGGTAAGTGGTTGCAATTTCTACTGACAGATTGAAGCCAATCTAATACATAGTATAAGTAAAACGATCAAATATTTTCACAACGATCATTATACTAGGAGATATTACGCAGTGCTGATTGTATCATTTGCTTCGGATTTTATTTGATTACAGCATAACTGATGAAGCTGTGGCTTAGCGGTTAGTGATCTTCAACGAATCGTGGGCTCTTAGATCCAGTCTCGATTAAATACCTTCAACAGCTCATAAAGGGTCTAAGGCCTAGTTTCTTTCATCCATTGCGTGTGTGAGAAATTGTGTACAGTTTTGAAACAAATGAAAGATCTGTAATCTTTGAACGCCATGCTCAGAAGTCTGGTAAACCCCACCCAGAAAGATCATGTAAAGCTTCTTCGATTTGCCTATTCAAAATCAATATACAATTTGCGGCGCTTTCCAATCCGTAGTTCAACTTCTAAATTTGACTAATAACTAATTTCTAAATCTTGGGAATATCTTCCTTTCCCCGGTTAAATTCATAAGCGATAAAAAGAAAATACCTTGCAATTTATGACGGACATAAAAGTAATCCCGTATAGGTGTAACACAATTGCGCAATTCGCTTAGGGCAATTTCATCGTCACAGTCGTAAAACTTACTCGAAAGATTGTAAATCTTGTCCTTTTACTTTCTTTCTTCAGTTTTCTCATTTTCACTTCCCATTCTCGAATTTATCTTCATCATAATAGTAATTCAAAAAAAAAACAACTAAAAGATATTTTACTTCCTTTTAGATTGGATTTCCATCATCAACAGCAGCAGCGGGCAAGCACAACAACAATCGCCATCGCCATCGCGCAACCGCCGCCGCCGCCGCCACTCGTCGTGTAACAACAGTGGATCAAGCAGAACGATGAAATGCCACGATTGGATATTTTTAATGTTTACAACGATAATTTGTTGTATAGCAACAATCTCAATTGCCCAGGTAAGCCTATCAATTTCCATTGAACGATATTAGTTCAATCATCATCTATCTATGATAGTATCTATCGAATTATCAAACTGTTTATTACTTTTAATTACCTGAGAGTGAGAGTGATCCTTATTTTACACAATTACGACAACGAGTAAGTACTCCTCGAGCAGCAGCATCATAATTGAGAGAAATAGAAAAGTGGCCCGATATCCGATACGACAGGTGAAAGATACTACACACCAAAGATATCTCGGTATGAGTATGCGATTACAAAAGGGTGTCCACCGGTTGAGATATTGATGTAATCCAGTTTGAAACGAAATGAAGCCGGTGTCAGAAGCATATTCTTCTGCATCCTATTATGTATGCGCATGCATATGATGCCGCTTATTAACTTTCGCTCTCATCTGAGCTCGTGTTGCCTTGAGCATTGCTTTTATTGCACCGGTTGCGGTAGTGGCCGCATTTGAGGAAAGCAAAAGTGCTCTGGAATTTCACTTTGCCTTTGTTGGGCGTGTTGTCGTCACCAGTGGCTCGGTCATCGAAAAAGGCATTCATGTTAGCTTGTACCGCCACTTGTTGTTGCGCTGAAACCAGATGCAACCACAGATCGTGAGAAGTGCAATGTCCTGCATTCCCAAAATTGGATGTCGTGTTTGCTCTGGTTAAGTGACAGGTTTAATGTGTCGTTTGGTTTGGCAATAACCAATATCTTGACCAAATTTGTATTTTGGAGCTCTGTTGCGCAGTCGAACACCGCCGGTAGATGCATGGTCGATAAGCTGTATTTGTAGATGGATTTCGAAAAATATATTCTTACTACATACTCTATTTGGAGATGGCTCCGAGGTGCATGTAGGTACCTACTCGTATGTGGAACATGAGATTTTGAACAAGTTTTTAATTAGAAGAACTAATTTTGGGTTATTTCAACCGGCGGATTTTCGGTAGTGATTAGCGGCCACTCCTATGAAGGTAGTGTGCTCGCTTTGAGGTGTATCTCTTGCACGATTTAAGAGATAATTGCAAATAGGTGCCTAGATGCTAGCTAAACTCATAGGCCTAAATATACACGACGTTTGGTTCAAAGCGAAAGATATTTTGGCCTTTCTTAGTCTTTTGCCTATAAACTGTGTGAAGCTAAGGTAGTTTTACTTTAAGAAAATGGTTGAAATTCCCATCGAACCGGACTACCTAGGTTTCTGTGCTACAGATAGAATAAATGGAAGTGCTTACAGTGCTCCTAGAAACTGTAATGCTGATGAGCTCGCCAAATAGGAAACCACGATACCTCTCTCATCTGATAAAGGAGAGTTAGGTAAACCATTCGCTACTTGTAAATTATCGCTAAGGCTGGCTGCTATGGGGGAAACAAACTGAAGCTGAATTTGAAACTCTCTAAAAATGTGATCTATGGACGAAGAGGAGGAGAAAAAGGTCCATCTCGGAGCCTTCTTCTACCAAGATACATGTGCGATCTTAGAAGAATTGAAGTCAACGTTTAGGGAGCAACTTCATCCTAGATCCGCGTGGTATCACAACAGAAGAATCTGGTTTAAGTGTGTCGGTTCTTGTGCCGACAGCCTGTAAGGATTAATAAGTGAGACATCGGCTTAACCTAACCTAACTGAGATTTCTTGAAAAATAATTACCCATTAAAGCAGCTTCCAAACATCATTCCAAATCGATTTCTTATGGTTTTTAACTTGGAAACGTTTCTTCGTTTGATTTCTGTTTCGACGCCACTATAACCGTTTAAGTTGAATACGAGGTAGAAGAAGTTCTGCCATTTTCATCGCACTTGAGTGGCTCTCATTGATTTAACAAACACTCGCAACATTGACAGTTGTGTTGTGTTCTGCAATAAGATGTAAATGTCATCAGCGTATGCAAATAGTTTTATAAAAATGTTGTTGCGATGCGAGTTTCAACAAAATAAATACTGGGCCTAAAGACTAGCTTCTTAAACCTTTGTAGGGCTAAGGTATATTGTTTTTTTGACATGAATGGAATGGAGCTACAATTTAATGCCGCATACTAATGGCAATTTATAGAAACTTATCATAACAGTTGTATATGGTACGGGACGGATAAGCCGCTGCCCCATTATTAAAAAATATTGTCAAAGAAGTCACATGACAGCGCAAAACTAGTATAAGGAGTTGGTATAACAGGAATGCCGAAATTAGACTATTCATTAACTCTCTAAGTTTTCAATTCTATGTTTCATGACGAGGATTATTTGCAGATATTTAACACTCTTCGCTACTTCAACACGGGATTTTCCTTCAGTAGCTGGTGGCTCAGTTTGTGGTATGTTCTTTTTTTGTGAACAGTTAAGTCCGAGCTTTCTTCGCAGCGTAAGCAATGATTTTTAGGTCAATTTAGGTCAACTGGTCTTCCTTTAATTGAGTAAGTTCATTATCACATTCGTGAGGGATTGGTCAAAGTTGGAGCTCTGCACTTCTTACATTCAACTGAATGCTCGTTCAATATCTAAAAACGCTGCAAGTGTAAATTAATTGTTTTTTAGTGGCTTTTCTATAGTGCTAACTTTGTCGTATAGAGCTGTTTCCACTCCCCCTGTTGGGAAGCGCAGTATCGACGCGCTATTGTTTAGTCGGTAGTGAATATAAATGTTCATTAGTTTATTAAAGTTTATTAAAATTAGATAGTCCAAAACAGTAGTTGGTTTCCCTGATTTTAGAGCGCAGACCAGCATTCCTTCACCCCAAGCTTTTGGAATATAGCCATATTCTATTCTGCGTGTAATAAGTCACTTAAGTCCGGTTCTGTTACGGCCTTGTCCTTCTGTGGCATAATTGGAATTATCGCATCAATTGGCCAGTGAATCTTATCTTTTGAGAACTGTTAATACAGGTATAGTTCGTTTGGCAACTGGAAATGCCGTCACTAGACAAAGAAACAGCCAACATAAGTTGCAAAAACAACCGACATTGCAGAAATACGAACCAAGACATGTTGTTATATACACTATACATGTTTTGTACAAGGCTATCCCATTTTTTACTCGATTTATGAGAAAGGATTGAGTGCCTTCCAAGAAAATGACAGGAGGATGAAACAGCCTATATAAGATTGTCGTTATTAAGGCCCCGACCCAACCCATAGAATAAGTCGCGTCCGTTTCATCATCGTTTCTCACTGAGTGTAGTTTTAAATACACGCTTACTTATGGAAGATGGCTAAAAAGCGAACGATGTGACTGAGTAGAAGATCAAAATATACTAATTTTCTCATTTTTTCATCCATCGTCATTCATACATTAACAATTTATAATTTAGGGTCTCAGGTCTCGAATTCTACAGGGTGTTTTTTTTAGAGGTATAGAACTTCGAATTGAAATAAAACACAAGAAAATCGTTTAAATGTCCATCAATTTGGCTTTATTGGACGGATAATTTTTATGATTTTAGACTTGGGCCGCGGCTGGTTCAAATAAAGACGAGTCTAAAGGTCCAATTTTCAACCACTTTTTCAAGTATTTGCGGCTGTATGTCGGCAATAACGCCACAAATGTTGGCTTCCAAGTCCCCTAACGTTTCTGGTTTGTTGGCGTAGGTGAGCGACTTCACATATTTCCAAAGGAAATAATCCAATGGTGTCAAATCACACGATCTTGGTGGCCAATTGACAGGTCCATTCCACGAAATTATGCGCTCATCGAATGTTTCCTTCAATAAATCGATTGTGACGTGCGCTGTGTGGCATGTAGCATCTCATCCACATTCATGCCATCCAATTCGGGAACAAAATAGTCGGTTACCATGGCTATATACAGGTCTCCATTAACGGTAACTGACTCTCCAGCATTATTTCTGAAGACGTATGGCCCAATGACTGCACCAGCCGATAGAGCACACCAAACAGTTAGTTTTTGTGGATGTAATGGCGTTTCGAGGGTCTCATGTGGATTCTTTTCACTCCAAATGCGGCAATTTTGCTTGTTGACGTAGCCATTCAACCCAAAATGAGCCTCATCACTGAACAAAATTTTAAATTTTAAACTTTTTTAAACTTCGCGAACTGAAATAAATTTGCACGATTTGCAAGCGTTGTTCATTTGTCAACCTGTTCATGATGAAATGGCAAACCAAACTGAACATAATTGACATTAGAGTTGCCAGATTTGACTACAAAATGTCAGTTTTATCTCTATTCGAAAAACCAACCTCTAAAAAAAACATCCTTTATAATTGAGGTAATCATATTCATTGGTGGGGAAATTAAGAGCTACCACTTTGATTGGTGGTCACTTTAACGTTTAACTCTGTTAAATTCCGCGAGATAACATGAGTACCATCATAATTGCGTTTTCGTGTTTTTCGAAGTGTTGCCGTACACATGAGAGCGCCATAGAAATTTTAAAGAGAATGATTGAAACCCAACAGATTCTTCCGCCAAATCCGTGAACGTCAAGATTTTCCTCGACGTAATACATGCGACATATTCTTTGGGTTGGGACATTTAAATCGAATGATCTAATATATTAATATTTCAATACCCAAAATTCTTGGCCAATTTGTGTACTTTATTTAAACATAATTTGTTTGAAACGCTCATTGCCACGCCTACAATTGAGGCGTTCCTATGATTGCATCTAGTCTTGCACATAAGAGGATTACAAATTTGACATTTCCACTTTTTTTTTGTTTCCTTCCTACTTTTTGGTTATGGGCAAAGGGCAATACTTACTTATTGATACATATTATGATGAACACTTTATTTTGTATATGTTTGTTGTTCATTACACATTCAGTTCATCTAAACATACAAATTATCAATCATAGAACCTTCACACACGATTCGGTTTACAGATAAGTATATATTTTTTTCCCCCATAAAAATCTATTCTGAAGGATATTTTAAAGTCCAAGATGAATGCCAACTCAGTATTTAACAATTATCTTCAATAAAATGTCAATAGAAAGTGGCAAGTTCATTGCATTTATTTTATTGCCTATGTCAAGTCGTCGCGCACCTGCAATTAATCAATTAAATCCGCATTGCCAAGCACAACGATTCGCAATATTGAAAAAATTTAAACGACAAATTGCACCGCAACAACGATCATAACAACAATCATTCAAGACTTAATTAAATGTCACCTCATCCATGAAGATTGCTCTGATTTTGAACGCATCGCAATTTCAATTGGCGTAACTTGAAAATGAAATGTTATTTCGTTTGGAAAATTACAACTCACGTCTGATGGTGTGTTTTTCCACATCAAGCAACTGTGTGCTTGAATCTGCTGAACATTAAAGTATCACACAAACTGCGAGTTATATATCAATGACTGTGATATACGGTTGCGCACTCACCCCACCGTTTGGCTGCCCGACCGACGCTGAGCGAGGTGATTTAATTCGTTTCCTCGAGGGGCAAATGTTCCGCTTACGCAATTCCTTGTTATTTTTATGAACAACTCAAAGCTAAAGACTTGAACATTGGTCGTTATTGCAGGCACCAGCGCCTGGGAAGGGGGCACAGCGTCGCCATATGCAACGGCCACAATATGCCACAGTCAATTAAGCTGTCTTCAAAGAGATAGAGAGTGAGAGAGAGAGATGTGAGACACAGTTCACCACCGCATGATCCCAACACAATCCCAAAGTGAGCGGAAAAAAACCAATACCTTGATAGCTTTACGAGAGTGTGTACTGTCATGTTGAGGATATTGAAGACTGAAAATGAGTCCTGTAGAAAAGATGGCGTTCCTCCCAGCAACGAAGTGTTACTTTCTACAGAAATTATTATTAATCGAAAATTTGGAGTGAGAGAGTAAGATTAAGTTGCAGCACGTTAAGGCAACGACAGAATGTGGTAGCTGCAGGTACACGAGTTTTGTTGCATTTGTAGTGACACTTGACTTTGTTGAAACTAAAATGCAAAATGTCATTTATATTCCATGAAATAGGTACACAGTTGTCGTGAGTTCTAAATAGCAATATAGTTGAGGCATATGATTCTACTCGAATCAACTGAATTGTAACAATAGGCCATATGTAAATGATGAAAACATAATGTATGCCTCATTCGAACAATGGTTACATGCATTAACAACTTTTTTGAGGTTCATACTTCGTGGCCTTTATATAGCCCACGCTCTATGAAAAAATAATGCATTTAATCCAAATCGTGGAATTCAATAGCCTTTGTCCATTGATTGAATTGATTAGTTGCATTCATTGAAGTGGTGTAAGCGATCGTCATACAAAAAAGAGTAAAACCACGAAAGCCAAGGTTGAAAGAAGCATGTTCGATTTAAAAAAACCCACAAGGTTGTACAGAGACATTTAGCAATTTTTCTGCTAGATCGGTGATCGACTTAGCAGACTGCCATAATTTCATCGTTCTTTTGAAGAGACAATTTTTTGTTCATTCAGGCCAGTTCATTTTGAGCCATTTCAATGCAATAGGAGCCCCCGCAAAGGTATCAAATATTTCCTGTATGGACTAATGGCATAACTTACTCTCTAAGGAAAAGAGCAACTTATTTTAGTTTATATTTTCTCGAAGCTAGACACAAACGAATTGTTCGCCCATTCGAAATTTAAACGTCAAAAAATAATGCATTTTATACTCAAAATAGAGATGTGCAAATTATGTATGTTGTAATAGAATGCGAATTAACTTATTACTTTTGTTATTTGCAAATCTAACATTTGAAAAATTAGGGAGCCATTTTAATTTTTCGAGAGCCCAGTGAAGCAAAGTAGCCATTCTGGCGGCGCTTATTCTAACCACTATAACGATATCCATGGGTTGTTATGTTGATCTTTAAAAAACAACCTTTTTATTTGCTATTCCCATTGTATATTTTGTCATCTTTAGTATTTATGCCTCAAACACTGGAAGTAGAGCAGGCTTTAAGGGCAGCCTGACTGTTTAAACATAAGGCATCACCTTTTACTCTTCTTCTTATACTGGCAACAGTTGCGATCGTGAACGTCTCTGCTTTAAGGGCAGTTATTTGCCTACCTAAAAAATTTCTCGCATAAGAGAACCACGTATATACTCGATATACGACAGAGAGAGTCGAGTGCCACTCCACAATGGTCGTACATATTTTAGCTCCTTTAGTCCTTTCATCTGTACTGATCTGCGGACTAACCTTTTGGCCATCAAATAATCGCAACTTACGTAAGGAAAGTGCTAGTAGTATACACGAATATATTCAGCAAACCAATCTGGGGCTACGACCGTAGGTTCTGCTGAATATCCTACGACACTGTCCTAGAATGTTTGTGGCCTTAGAGGTTTAAGTTGCAACGTATTGCGCGTATGATAATTTTGCGTGTTAAAAGTGCTGGCCAAATATTTCAATTTACTATTGAAGCAATATTTAGTGCCCAAGATTAGCTTGTAATTGGTACGCTTTCTCTTGTTGTTGACAGACAGCACTTATGACAGTTACGACTATCATCGTCAGCGTATCCGATAGCAAGCTTGTCATCCCTATCGAGTCTTCCAAACAATGAGTCTACACAGATTCCACATCATCAACTGGTCGAAGAATTGCTCAATATCGACCCTTCGAAATTGTAACTATTACTTTTTCCAAAGTACTTCAACTCATCCTTTCAAAGCTCAGCGAATTATAATTGTCTGTTTCCAATAAGCCTATTCGAACTGAAGCTTAAGTTTCCACGGAATACTAAACCCAGTATGTCGCTTCTGGTAAACAAAAAATATAAATGAAAAGAGCTTGAGAGTGGATATTAAATCATAAGTTTTAACAGGCTACATGAATTTTGGCCGCAATGAACAATGGCCCCAAACCAAAAATGAAAAATGGCCCAAAAAATATAGTAGTAGTATTTAGTATTCACCGTATTGACCGAGTTCCAAGAGTTCTTGAGTTAAAGCACTAACATTTTGGTTGTTAAAGGGTTAAATAAGGCCTTCAGTATAGCTCGGCTATGACTAGAGACACATGTACTTGGACCCCTCAAACTGTTCTTCACAATATCCATTAGGACCACATAGATCTCCGCTAGGCATATCATATGCCTAATGAGGAGAATCTGACAGATCATGACAGATCGTCTCTGGCTCGGATTCTGCCAGAAACATTTCTTGAACTTGGGAAATGTTCGACTTTGGAATTTACACGCCGCCGAAGTTCCGGTATTATTTGATCATAGATGGCGACCGCAGTGTCATTGAAACTGCAGTACCAAAACCAACCACTTTTTCGCCATGTAGATATACCGTGTACAAAAGTTTTTAGTTTGTTGATGAAATTTTAAACTATGAAAAGAGGTCTCCTAACCTAACTTTAGCCTCTGTTTGCTCTCAAGATCTGGCTTGGCGAGAGAGGGCCTTCCAGGACAAGTTGCGGGCTGTGCGGCGAAGCTGTAAAATAATAACCTTAGTATACTCTGGAAACAAAATGGTCTCTACAAAGAGTGAAAGGAGCTCGACTTCAGTTGGTAAAATATTAACAAAAGTTGCTGTGGGTAGTCCGTTAAATTTCAGCTCGAGAGGTGGCTAAAGTCGGTCACCTAAGTCGTAAAACTTAATTGTGATTGTTATTGCACAAAAGTAAATGGAATCAATTTTCTAGTACCTATATCATTAAAAATGTTTCAGGTATTCAAGGTGCATTCAGGCATTCAGGAATTCAGGGTTTCAAAAATTTATATTGCGCAAATAAATGTCAAAAATTCATAGAAAGTTGTTTTAAAACAATTCACGGTAATAAAATCTACAATTCTAATAAAAATGTGTATAACATTTGCACACACACACACACTGGTGTCAGTGATATAAAAAGTATTTTGATCCATTTACCACAAAAAAAAAACAAGCAAATATCGCTATTCCTTTGCATAATTTATGCAAATTGCAAGCAGATTCACCATGCAGTTGTTATTCGCGCGTATCTATGTATTTTTTGTTGTTATGTGAAAAAAAAAAAATTAAACAATAACAAACACACATTTTGAATTACTAATCTCAGCACCACCGATGGTTATATGTAAATATGTTGATTTTATTACCTCCACCTCATTTCTTCAGTCAGTGGATGCGATTTGAGAAGAAGGAACTGCCACCATTTGTCACTTGAACAATCCACGCGCAACAAAACAAATTGACGCACATAATACTCGTCCGTCGTACCACTCTCTGCCCGAGTTGTGTAATTTTTTTGGTCGCATGCTGCCAGTGCCACCATCATAGTGTGGCTTGCAAGCTGCTCTGCTCCATGCCGCCATTAAAAAAAACTAGTTTCATTTCCCTCTCAGTGGCTGGCTGGCGATGTGGCGGGCCCGGCTCAAGTGATTAGATTTTTGCGTTTACATTCACTTTCTTGAAATGACGTCCGCCAGAGGCTGACGCTGAAGCTGGCTTCCATTCCACTTAACCACTTACGGCGCTGCTGAGCCATGTTGATGTTACCAATTGTCGTCGTTTATAGGCTGATGGTTTTTAATTAGCAGTAATAAGTGTCAAAGGCTATGTGTTTTCTGTGATGAGAGAAAATTTTAAATGACAAAAAATAGCAACAAATATTTGATTAATTCATTAAAAAATTTTATAGGGCGACTAGTAAAAAAAAAAATTGTAACGTTGGTACGAAGGCTTGCCCAGTTATTGTATATTTTTATAAGCTTTTAGACGTTTCAAAGTGATGTCTGCCATTAGTGTCGATTGATGGTTTCATCTGCTTCCGTATATTGATGGCGAGTGGTTGCACCACTTTTCCCTGGAAAATGAAACCAGTCTGCGAGCTTCAAGTGGTGGACGATGATTGGTTTTGGACTGGCAGAGGAAATGCGATTTAACAATTATCGGAAATGATGTTAGAGTGTAAAAAATGTAATAACTCTTTAATGATACAGTTCCTTGTGAATTAAGTGATTTTGAAAAGCCATTTATGAGATGACAATTGACTGAAATAATTTAAAATCTTCCAACTATTGTATACCTGCTGCGACTAAGTAAGATGCAACCAATGGCGTAGTTAGCCGATTGTGATGGGGAGCAGTGCTTCAAGCGGCCGGTCCAATATGTGCGCCATTTTTCAGACAATTTCTCATTGATCTATACCTGCGACCATTAACAGTTACGGTGTCTCTCCCCTGATTTCGAAAGAAATAAGGTCCGATGGTAGAAATCCCTTTATCCCTCGTAGCGGGTCATTCAGGTACTATTGCCAAAGGCGCCTGCCTGACGAAAAGCACATACCTCGAGGGGAGCAAAGAAGTTGCATGAGCGGTATCTGCCGCCTGCGGAAATAGGGTTAAAATGCCTATCATCCAATCCACGTCCACAAGGTACTGATGCCAAAGGCGCCTCATTTACAATTTGGCAATATTTCACGTCACCTTGGTCGAACCGTTGTGGATTGTGTTCACACCAATAACTGTATTTCTGCTTGTTGAAATTGCCGCTGAGCCGAAAATGGGCTTCGTCTGAAAAGAAGATATACAACCAGTACTACTCACAGCGTTATCTGTGGTTGTATGCTCACTTCAGCACAATTGTATGCAAGTCTAGACCTAAACCAACCGCAAAATAAGCCGGATTGACTGTCTCGTAATGCCCAATTCTGTTGATCACGTTGGGTATTTACAACTTAGCTTAAATTTGGATAGTTTATCATAATTTTCGCACTTTCGCTAAGCGTGAAACGATGCAAAATCGTACTAATTATTTTGACAGCTGGGTGTCAATTACACTTCACTTCTATATGGTCACCCTATATAATTTGTATTCTGTCACAAAATAAGTGGAAAAATTAATAAAAGTCCTTACAACAAAGTTCGAATTCCTTTAACCTCCAAATATTTTATTTTGACTCCGAGAAATGACGAAATTCAATATATCTGGTAAAACCCCAGCTAAAGTCAACTTGAGATACATCTTTTATAAAATAAATTTATCGTTGATAGATAAATTGCGCATCGTCTAAGCCCCAAGCAGCTCTCATATTAAGAGAGAACAACATGTGAAAGCCTGATTACTGCGGACACTGAAGCATACTTGACATCTTTGATCGGAAGAGACTCATGCCATTTACTGATCCCAAAAACCCTAGGTTTGACTTCGAGAGAAATTTCAGAATCACTATTCCCGAAAAACAGTAGCATCATTAAAGGCATACCCGTCTATACGGATGGTTCAAAAACAGGAGCTGGTGTCTTCTCAGAAACAGACTGATCTTCAGTCTGCAGTGTCGTTCAAGCTGAGATCTTTGCGGTTAAGAAAGCAGCACAAACTATCCTATCGATGGAACTACCAGCAATGGAAATAACCATCCGTGTGGACAGTCAAGGAGCCCTTAAAGCAATTGGCATCACAGATTGCCTCTTGGCACTCAGGGCTATATGTCATTACTCAGTTCAACTCTGGTGGGTTCCTGGGCACGTTGGAGTGGAAGGCAACGAAAAAGAGAACAAATTGGCCAGTTACGGCTCTGGTTTGAACCCACTACTGCCGGACGGAGTGGTGCTACCGCCTTTCAACGCTGCTAAGACTTTTATAGACGGCGTCACCACACAACTGGCTAAGGAACAATGGAGCAACACCAGCGTTTGCGTCATAACCCCAAGCCTGTGGCCTGATGTTGACACCAAAAGATCAAAGTCCCTTGCCTGTCTGAACAGAAGTCAAATCCGGATGCTCTTCGGGGAATTAACCGGAAACTGCATCATCGAAAACATGACTAAATGGTTAGGGCGCTTTTTCAAATGACAAAGAGGAAATAGGGTCCCTGGCCATCTTCTACGCCAATACCCAGCTTTGCAGCTCATCCTGCATGGGAGCACGGTTCTTCGAATGTTTGGACGACTTAGCTAGGGTACCCCTATAAAACTATTCCTCAACAAATCGAAGTGTTAGTCACATGTCCTTACGTGTGCGAACAGGGTACTCGCAATCGACTTTCACGGCTTCCGGGTAAAATTTGCAGATGGTGCAAAACTGCCCTTCTAACCTAACCTAATATAAGCCCACTTTATTCGTCTCAGTCGTGTTTTCTTTTTGGGAACAGATGATTAGCTTTAGTTTGTGTGTTGTGTGTTTCAGTTCAGGAAAGAAAGATAATGATAAAAGAACCTAGCTGGGTACCTTGTGGAACATCAGAAAAAACAGATGATTTGCCATTTCGTGCAGCAATAGTTAAGAGATATAATTTGAACAGCCTTTGACGAAACTATGTTACCTGGATGACAAATAAAAGCTTTGCATTTAAAACTCAAGGCTTCCTATTAAATGAACTTAATTTGTTTGCTTCCATTATATACTTTATTTTAACCTATTTCTACGAAGAACTCCCATATCCCACGACACACTATCTTAAAACAAGACAAAGGTCTACGACAAGTCTTCGATTATCTATTAATTGAATATGGGTCTTTGGTTCATTTCAGCTCATTTCAGCACATTTAAGCTTCCTCATCTTTCTATTCACTGCGAAATTATGCATAGCCATTCTCCATCATTGTCGCACTTTTACGGATAAATAAAACAGGAAAATTAATAGCATCCAATTTACTAAGGATTGGAAACCCCCCAACTGAGAAGATTTGCCATAATGCTGTCCCAAATCCGGAGGATTGGCTATCTGCCAATCTGTGTTAATCCATGCATGTCATACTGATATAACTCCTTTCTAAATACAGTCGTAGTTGAATAAGTTACAAAATTCACAATTACATCAGGACAAACAAATAACTAGTTCTTCTTCTTCTTCTTCAGTAACAGGGAATGCTCCATGCATCTTCAACTCATGAAAGTGAATCCAGTCAATATTTATAGGAATTTATCTGACACATCAGTAATTAAGTCTTTTGGCTATAGTGAGTGGCTTGCAGCAATTTAACGGTAGTGCATTTCGATTATGATAAAATTGTGCAAATCTGTTGATTACTGTTTGGCGTTTTTAAGAAGATATACGTTGCAGGAAGATTGCGTAATATTTGAAACGCACGTAAATTTGTGATTTGTATGAATTGAAGTTTATAATGATGAAGGTGATTGATGGCTTTTGAGATAATAAGTCTACATGAACGGGTCATGCTATCAATCACTAGATGAGAGAAAGAGTTTCGAATCGGAATTGTGTGGGAATTTGAGAAAAATGTTTTCGAATGAAATTAAAGAGATGCACAATCATGATTCATGTTTGGTATTTTTCCAAAATACCTCTAGGCAGAGTTTAGTGGTGCATTTTACTTCAGCAATGGCTGTCCAAACGTGCCACGGAGCTGTTAATTCACAACGGATTACTGAACCTGCCAGGACTTTTGGCAAAGCGAAAGAGACTGACTAGTTCAATCTAATTCGGATCATCTTAACGTAGGAAATGCTTGCCAATGATAGCCAGTCTGGTTCTTGCAAAAACCGAAAATTAACATAAAAAGATGCAGTTTTATCATATTCCATACCGCATTCGTAAAAAGGCCCGATTTTACAACTCAGATAGTTTTGAGATGCTCGTTGAGAGGACTTAAATCAGTGACAAGACCGGTTAAGGATGGTAAGTTGCTATCAGTCAATTCACTTTTTTGCAGAGCATGCTATAGATGATTGTGGGCCAACAAAGGCTGACAATGAATCCCGTCTAGCAAGAGCGCTGGCTCTTTCATTTCCCTGAATTAACAGAGTTGCATCTACCCAGCCTGTTCAAGTTGCTAATGGCCTCCCCCACAATTTTGGAAGTGATTGTAGCAGCAGAGCAGGCTTTAATAGCAGCTTGACTATCTGAGCATATGTACAACCTTTTACTCTTCGCCTTAAAAGAATATTTGTAGCAATCACGATCGCGAAAATCTCAGCTTGAACGACAGTGATTTGTCTACCTAAGGATTCAGATAATTTGATCCGATAATCTTTAGAGTAAACTCCGGCTCCCGAGAGACCGTTCATGAGAGAACATATAGGAGAGTATATACAAGGGTATCAATCAGACTAAAGTCGATCATCGCTGTTCCATTCCAGGCGATCAGGAAGTGGACTCCTTCTCCATAGTGTTGTCCACTTTCAATGTAAGTAAAAGAACGTGGAGGGCCCCTATGCCACTGTTCTTTTGTGTCTTCTTGAACGTTATATGCTCTTTTAGTAGGAAAAGATTCAATGTAATAGTAAGAGCAATAGGTAGAAGAGGTGTCAAAGATTCGACCACCTCATCCCTACATGTCTTTATTAGAAAGATGAATGTCTATCCTAAAAAAAACTATTCAAGAAAATCGTTTTTTATAAATAGGAATAGGGTAAGCTTTTTTTATATGCCATTTCAGTCTGATATAACATTATAACAAAGTAAATCTTTGCCTGTAACTAGAAGTAAGGTTATGTATGGAAGAAGACGTCAGCGGAGTTGTACTTATAAAATAAGTGAGGTTATATGTCCTTATCCGATGATAAAAAAAAGTTCTTTAAGGTGGCAATGTCAGCCATATTGATAATGGCGAAAGCCCTATTTAACGAAAAAAGTCTCCCTAGTACACTTGGTTATACGGGTTTGGTCTCATAATCTAAGCAAAGCACGGATTGAATCCCTGTAGCTAACTTTCGCATTCTGTTTAGTCTTAGTTATTCATTGAATTTGGATGGCACATATCGAAGCTTCACTGAAGAACTCGTCGCAAATGTGCAAATTTTACATCAGATAAAAGTCAGTTGCATACTGCATGCCCATTTTCCAGACTTGTAATCCGGATGACATCCTGACGTCTCTATAACGTAATCTTTTACTGGATGTACTTTAGTACAAATTCAACGTATGGATGTTCCTTTGATCGCACTTTTAGACTACTTTTGCATTGTAACGACGTAGATGGCGTTATTGATGGCACAATAACTCCCGAACTGGTCAACATTAAGTTACCTTCCAACTTTATAGCTCTTCAAGGTAAAAAATAATAGAACAGAAAATTCCCAGCTCGACCTTCTAAAACATGAGATGCCGGCCGGGACCAAGGCCTGGTTAAGTTTAAAATCGGAGATAATTTGTTCTCTTCTGATACTCCGCACATGCAACACATGAAAGTCATTCGATTAAGCAATCTAACTCTTTAGACTCCAAACTGGAAAGTGGACCAGAAGGGATCTTATCGATGCCCTATTATAGGGATCACTGATTGGAAATGATCGAGTTACCAACAAGCTTAACGTAGTCAAGCTACGTTTTCCCACTTCAATCTCTTTTGCATTGTCATAGAACGTGTAGAATGAAGAATAAGTGTAAGAAGTATTCTATATATTATAATCAATTACTAGTATTTCATCAGCCCTCATTATCAGTTGATTACCTTGCAAAGCAATGCTAACCTTGACGACATTTTGCAAAGTAAATTTCCTATAACCACGACTAAAGCCGTCCAAAAACTCTTGTCTCTTTGATCTTGTCCTCAATTTGACGCATACCCGCGATTTAAAGGTCCATTGTTATCATTCCTAGTAATAAAAGATACTTAATCTGCTCTCAATTTGTCATCGTTAATGAATGCACTCGAAAGAAATCTATCTGACATTGACAAACAACAAAAGAACAAGAGCTCTTACCAAATATCAAAAAAAAAATATGTATTCCAAAATTAATTGAAAATCAAATAATTCATCCAACGCGAGAGTGCTATGCGACGCCAACAATGGACACTTTAAACACGCAACAAAAGAAAACAATGCCCTCAAATTAGTTCAATATACGCGCATTCAAAAGGAAATCGTCAATGTTAACACAATACTCGCGTCAAATGTTGACCAAGATAGAGAGCACGAGTACTCCCCAACTAATGAGCGGATGTGTCAAGGCTGATGACAGGGTTTTGTCATAAGCAGGAATAATTCATGGCCATAGCATGTCGTTTCAAATAATGACAAATCTGCACGAACTAACCAACAAATCCATTAGCAGTAAATCAATTCGATAGCATCGCCATCTAAGGATGCTCACACAGTGATGTATCTTTATTGCTCATTGTGTCTCAATTTTCCCACAAACATCGTGTAATCAACTTGTATTCATCAGTCAAACACCAGCGTCAAGCAAGGAAGTTCAAAGCCTGGCTCACTGGTACTTCGTGAAGACACTACAGCGGCGGCGCGGCGGTGCTGCCATCATCTTCAAGTGCATCACTTAACACGAACTGAAGCAGAAATATAAAAAAAAATATATAATGCATTTACCCACGAGTTACCTAACTCGCAGCTGTTTAACTTTGGCTTTTACAATCAACAATCACAAGCTTACCGCCAGCCAAGCACCAGCAGCAACTCACTGTGCAGTGCACCCAGTAATGATGCATAATAATGACCGGGGGTGGGGGGACCAAACACAGTCTGATTGTACTTGCATCTATTAAAAGGCTTTTTTTTGTGGCCTTCCTTGGGGGAGCTGGAGGTGCAGGCAGTAGACAAGCACACGCCATCGATCGTTGCCTAGTCAAAGGTAGGTGCATACTGTTCCTTCTCACGTTGTGCATGCATGACTTAGGGTTTGGTTGAATGCATATTGGCGGACCTAGACTGGGGCGCGTACACTAGGCCGAAACCTGGGGTCCACGTTAGTCACGATTATGTGATGGGGAATAGTGGAACAGCGGATTAGACAACCGATTGTCTGGCTTCGAGGCTGGGGGTATAGAAATTGGAACAGTTTGTGGTTGGCCTTAGGCTTTATCATTAACATGGGGGTTTGAGGGGGTTTGGAGGGGTTTCTTTCGCATTCAAAAGATTCGAAATGAAAGGATTCGGTGGGCGTTTGTCTAAATGATTGTTATCGTTTAATTGTTTCTAAGAATCGCCTTTTTTTCGTCGACTTATGGGGCACAGTGCTGTTATAAAATATTTTGAAGTGTTTTGAAAGGTGTTCGACAAATTGTAGTAATTTTCTTTGTTTACGACTTTGAGGTTTTTTGTTACCGCCCTAGAGTTTTCTCAAAAGGATAATTGGAATTGCACGACTAATTTTTACCTTGAAAAGGGGCTAACCAATTGACGGCTTTGATTTGTTGATAGTTAGTGGTTAATTTTAACCCCTTTTATGCCTATATAAGCGTTGATTTTCCAAAAAACTAGCCCGCGTGTGTTTATCAGACTATCGCATGACCGCTGAGATAGTAAGAAAACATGAGTGGGTACCTCGGATACCTAGTACTCTTCCTATCCTCTCCCCTCCTTTTTCACCAACCCGTTTTTCGTTCCTTCTCTATAACACCCATCCTCCATCCACTGTGCCAGATTTAAGGTGTTATACGGCCCGTGCCGAGAAATAAGCATGGTTAGTGCAAATAGAGGGAAAAGGTTTGGCTGCCACCACCACCACCTTTGGGGAAAAGAAGGCCATCTTGGCCAACGAAACGTTTACCCGGCAGGTGGCACACAAAGGAAGCGCTGCTGTAAAAGAGGGAGTGGAAGCTGAATTGCCGCCCTCTACTTCCTGCGCGGCAAAATCAAAAGACGGGAATAGTGACTCTGGAATGGGGGCAGTTTAAGCAGACCTTTTTTTGAGCAATCTACTACTAATTCCTGAGTATTTTTTTCGAAATACTCCCTGTGACAACTTATGTGTGTTTTGCTCTAAATGTACACACTGGACATTTACCACAATGCGAAGCTGGCACTTTCAGGCCTTTCTGTTGAAAAATGAATGTCCATTAAGAATATGAAGGTTGTTAAATACTCCTTTAAAAAGGCCAAAAAGCCATGGACTCCAGGTGAGGGCTTCAGCTAATAGTAGTTTACTGATTGTACTTGGCGAGTACTGAAGACTTATGGCTTCTCCATAAGCTGGAGAGAGAGACACACTTTCAGTACAACTGCCCCGCACTTGCTGGATTGACATTTTTAGGTGAGTACTTTCTCAAAGAACTGAGTGAGTAACGTAAAGGTATTTGCTTGCGGCTTCAGCAAATTCATCACTTAGTTAGGTTAGGTTAGGTTAGGTTGAAATGGCTGTCGGTATACGATCGGACACACTTAGACCAGTATTGGTCCATTGGTCCATGGAGATTTAGGGCAAAGTGCTTCCTTTTTCTGGAGAGAGCAGAGCAGGTACAAAGCAGGTGAGGGATCGTTTCCTCCTCCTTCCGTCCATGCAGCTACTGCAAACGTCGTTCGAGATTGCAGCAAGTCTTGTTGACAGTGTCCGGTGATGACACTATAGCAGTGCTAATGTTTCGTCTGCGTTCTGCGAAGAGAGATCCATTTCCTAAAGCGCTTCAAATCCAGCTTAGGCCAGATCCGTTTCGTCGCTAGATATGCGATACCACTTGTCCACCTAAAGTTTGTTTCCCCTATAGCAGCCAGCCTTAGCGATTAATTTGAAAGTAGCGAATGGTTTACCTAACTCTCCTTTATCAGATGAGAGAGGTATCGTGGTTCCCAATTTTGCGAGTTCATCAACCTTTCAGTTCCCAGGAATGTGCCTTAGACTTCTTTGATCACCATTACTATTGCCTCGACCACGCTACAGTGATCAGGAAGACGGAAGGAGAGACTAAGATTTAGTCTGTCAGAGAAAACACCACAGCCCATCCCATTACTAGTTTTTGATTCAGCAGTATAAAATTGTATCATGATTAAGTCCAAATGGTTTAAATAGACTAATCCGACAGTAGTTTAGGTTAGGTTAGGTTTTATTACATCAGTTAACTCAATATCCTTTCCACAGGATAAACTATTTGGCCTTAAAGTGAATGAGGACAAGACTAAATATATGCTATCAACAAACAAACAATCATCTCTCCACCGACTATGACAAAATGTCACTGTTGATTACAGCAACTTCGAGGTAGTTAAGGAGTTCATCTACTCCGGGGTAAACATCAACTCCACAAATGACATCTTAGTGGAGATCCGTCGAAGAATTGCCCTAGGAAACCGCTGCTACTTCGGTTTGGCAAAACAAATGGGTTCAAAACTCCTAACTCGAAGCACAAAGTGCATGCTCTACAGAACTCTTATCCGGCCAGTTCTGCTATACGGCGACAAGTGCTGGACGATAAGCAGGAAAGGAGAGTTAATACTCGGATCCTTTAAAAGAAAAATCCTTCGACGGATATTTGGTCCTGTGTGCGAGGAGGGCGAATGGAGGAGAAGCTACAACCGCGAGCTGTACCAAGATGTGGATGTAGTCCGAAAAGCCAAGAAACATCGACTACATTGGCTCGGCCACATCGAACGAATGGACAACAACGCTCCAGCCAAGAGCATCTTTGAATCCCAGCCCTCAGGTTCGAGACGACAATTAAGACCGAACCTCCGTTTTAAAGACCAAGCCAAGAGTGCTTGGTCTGGACTACTGGAAGCAGCGTGCTCGGGATCGCAGAGGATGGAAGGCTGCCGTATCTCAGGCAGGGACTCTTCACGGGGCGGAAGCCCGTTAAGTAAGTAAATGATTAGTGTCACGATAGTTGATAATTTTATAGCGAAAAACTTCCAAATCCAAACTTTTTAAGTTATTTCAATACGATGGTGCTCCGAAAAAGTTTGACTCTCCTAAGCTTCCAAGAAAAGGAATATATTGAAATCAAAATGTTGAAAGACTATTGTCATTTAAAAATTCCTTTCGATCAGTCAGATTCCATTAGGTAACTCAGATATTAACAAAAGTGTCAAGTGAACTCATGAAATCACCTACAAAGGTAACTTCCCTTTTGCCTTAAAGCTCACTGGAAGGAAGCGATTAGTGAATTTAATAGTTAAAGTCACTAAATTCATGACAAATCGCCGGCGACAAACTTAGTCATCTCCAAATATTCGCACAACTTTCTAATTCTACCTTTCAAATCGAATTTGGTTAACCAGCGAATCATTTTTTAAGTATTTTATTGGCCTCATTTCGAACGAACTTCAAACATCGATATCCCACGTTTTTATTCTCTGTTTAATTTCTTTCAATAAAACAAAAACCAAAAAATAATCCACAGGTTTGCGACCTCTTCAACTTTCATTATTAAATTATTATTTAATTTGACAGTTGGCTAAGTTACTCTTTCGCTTCTCATATAAGAGATAATTACAGCATGCGATCAGTCAGTCATTGCACTTTTGCTAATAAATTAATTATCGTACTAACTCCATCGAAACATCGAAATAGACACAGATGCACAGCATATAGGGTGTTTCTTTTTATCATTTTTTTAATCATTTGAGATAAAGTCAAATTCCGTGTTACGTGATCTGAAATTTATCAACCTGAGCTCTTAATTTAATTGTCCAACTATGACGTACATATTTCATTGGATGGTCATCCACTGTCAAATTGCCAAGAAACCAACCAACCAACCAACCCACCAACAGGTGAAATTCATCATCATACATCTGTGATGGTTCTGCAAATGTGTCAGACGGTGTGTGAATTAAGTACCTATTTATGTTGTTTATTTTTGTTGGTCTGTCTTCCTTTTCTATCATCTTGTTGTCTGCCATTATTATGTGGGCGCAGCATGAAATGGATAAACATGTGTTTTTCTTTCAATCCGAAAACCATAACCAAGTTTCTATGGTCTCAATGTGTTCATTACAATTGGTTCAGTGTTGTTACTTTCATGGTAATTGTGGCTATTGTCGATGTTTTGTTGTTTTACTTTTTATCCACGTCAAACATTCATTACATTACATACATAGTATGATGTCAGTCAGTTTATGAATTGCATTTCTGGTGTAATTTTTAGTAGTTTTGTTTTATGGACGATGATGGTCAACGAACATGGTGTTTGAATTGGTGGTACGTACTTCCGCTGCAGCGGTGAAGTGTCACGTTTTTTAACTTTTGTTAAAGAAGAAAGGTCGTGTGAAATTTTTTATGTTTTTTTTTTCGTTTTTTTTAACTGTGCGCTTATTAATATGCATGAAAAGCGAAACAGAAAGTATTGCATGTAGGTGGTGGAGATAGACGTGGTCTGTAGTGGAAAGTTAATCACTTGAATGCAACATTTTTCGGACAGGTGTCATCGTTTGTCATTTGTTGCGCGGAATATTGTGTAATATTGTTGAACGTTCACGGTGGCATTCTTAATTGCATTGTGAACTGAACTGAACTATCATCATCTTCTGCGTACTCTTTGGCGCCCTTGAAATTGAACGTGGGAAAAAGTCTTCACAGAAGTTGCATCTATCGTACATATATACATAAGCGAAAATTGTTCAACCTAAATAGATGGTGTAAACTGATTTCGTTCAATCTCGTTATGCTTGAAAAGACGATGAAGAGTAGAGGAAAGGAAATTAATTTATAAAAAAGGTGAGGCATTTTTTTAGTAGGTACTTCTCTTGGTTTTCTTTGTCCAAATGTTTTCAGTTATTGCTTTCAAGAGCTTCTTGTCTTTCTCCTGTTCTTTAAGGACCAGTCCTTCACCACAGTTTTTGGCAGATACCATAAGCTACGCTATCCCTCGCTATCACATTGAAGGATCTGTGCTTCGTTTCAGCGCTCTTCATATTCTTTGGGGCGTTTAAAGACTACTCCTGGGATCTGGGTCCTTTGTTTTGGAGTGTGAAGAGGGGTAGACTGTCTCAGCATGACTGGTATGTGGATTGTTGCCGAGTCTGGGTTGACTCTTCTTCTCCGCGTCCGTTAGGGGATGGTATAACTTATATAACAGATTGACAGTACTCAGCAATCACGGCCCTAGCCCAACGGAAACTTGGCAGTCTTGGAAGCTCGCGCACACTTGACGTTTTGAATTAAAGGGACTTACATATGTATGTGATTTACCGTTGATTAGAAATTTCATGGTGAATTTGACAAAACTTTCCAAGTTTTAATACCAGACAGATAGAACTGGAATTCGTCCAGCAATGTCATGAAATGCTTACCTATATCTTTATAGGTGGTTCAAAGACCCTGAGCAGCAGGGACTATCTCAGAAGTATTGGGTTTTTTACCAGGCATATTGACTACTGCAGTGTCTTCCAAGTTGAGATCTACACTATTATCTGGGCTGTTTCGACACTGCTAAAAAGGCATTAGATGGTTCAAGGACGCAGAGGAGCAGGAAATATATATTAGCTTTACGGAATTGCAACCAGTGTCTTTTAAGTTGAAATCTACGCTGTTAACTGGGATGTTCAGACACTGCTGGATATGACGATCCATGTCGACATTCAGTCATCTAATAAATGCGAAGTTCTTCAAGAAATGCCAACTGGTACTCAGAGAAATCTGTACAACTCAGAGTAGATTGAAGCAAAACAAAGACCGCCTGGTCAGATGCGTCCATAGCTAGTAGCTATATGACATGCAGGTTTCTACTAACTGCCTTTACGGGTTGAATACAATGATGAGCTGTTCAACGGGCCCGCACGCCGTAGCTGCGCGACTTCAATGTGAATCAACTCTTCCAGTTGCAGCGCTATTGTAGTCAGTCAGTTAAGATTCATTGAGGGCTAAAGTAGTTGCACTATAACCCGAAACCTGTGGCCGCCATTAATTGGAGTCAAATCCGGGTGCTTGTCTGTTTATTGACTGGACACCGACAAGAAGAACTTTTGTATACTATCCTAGCTAAACTCCTACTACTTCTAAGTTTTATTTAAGTACTTAGAAAACTAATTAAAAGTGTCACCAAATGTGCCAATGGCTAGTGTATCAAGCAGTCCGACTAAGTAGACTGTAGGCTGTAGCCTTTGCATTACGTTTTTTAATTCTCTGCCCGTGTTGAGTGCCTAAAGGAATTTTCAAATCAAGCTTTAAATTTATATTGGTCTATGACATGCAAGAAAGATATGATTTGTTAGGGCGTATAATGCCCAAGAACACGAAGAAGTAGGTGTACATAATTTCAATTTAGATAAAAAAAGTGGTTTCTCTACATGTTTCTCCTACATGCTTTATAGGGCACTGAGTGCCCAAGTACACGAAAACTTAAAATTGTACAGTACACGGGCAGAACGTTAGTGAGTTTCTAAAAAGGTACAACCAATAGCCTGAACTTTCAAGTATCCCAAACTTACTCAAGCACAGGCAGTATTGATTTCAATACACTTAGATATAGTTATAAAGGTATATTTCCAGATTCCACCAGAATCTGCAGACGATGCGGCGCATTTCATTTCGCCTCTCCTTAGTGCTAATTAACATATTCGCTAAAAATGTATCCCCGACAAACTTTCCCCGATACTTTGAATCTATAAAATCCCTAAAAACAAAAAAAAAAAACAAACAACTTCAATTGAAAATAACAACAAACCATTCGCAAGTTCATAATTAGTAGGTAAGCAGCGGTTTCAATCAGATTCATTCTTTACGTGTTAGAAAGTGTGAACATGCCGGCTAAAAGAAAGTGCAAAATTGTGTTGACAGAAACAACAACAAAACAACATGTGGTTTCCATTTCGTTTGTTTACACTATGTGCGATGACACACGCGATTGACTTCTATCCATATTTTTGACAGCCAGCCAGCCAGCGTCCCATTTAACCATCACCAATGCCAACTATAATTTGCGGCTTGAGGTTGAACTCTTAGCTCTAGTAGTTAACATACCGACATGAATCCGCGGCTGCGGCGTCGTCGTCGTTTACTTTCTTCCATTGATAAGCTATTTGTTCGACGAAATATGAAATATTACAGACCTTAAAGTAGGTTTTTCGGATCAATGACCACAATGGCGGGGGGAGGTGACTTCATGACTTTTAATTTTAGTATGCAATGGGGCATGTTGATAGAGTACATAAATGCAATTACGGCTAGCTTCCGCCTCCTAATGTTTAGCGGTTAAAAGGAAAAGTTGTGCTAAATGTAGAATTAAATTTCTTTGTTCTAATTATTGATTGACCTACATCAATGTAATTGGTATAGAATTAGCGGTGGCGTTATGGCTGGCTGAAGGCAAATTAATAATAAAAAGAAAATATTACTAAGTAAAAGGGGCAAAAAGCGTAAAAGAAAGGGGACACTGGTTCGCGCATACCAAAGAGAAAATTAGTTAAACCTACCTGAGGCAACCAGCTAAAGGGGGATGTAAGAAAGGGCTCTCAATAAATAATAATATAGTGAAATCAATTCATAGATGCTGTCTTAAAAATCCCACCGTGTCTTGTCTATACTTCACAGTAAAAGCTCAGTTTTCATTTCACCCGACTAATGAGATTTGTATCCAATCTATTACTGAGGAATGAATAAAAAACACCTAAAATCACTCTAGCTGCCACCTGGAGGCACTTTCCACCAAATTCACATGTCACCTCTTGAGTAAGCGAATTAAATAATAATTAAAATGTATAACAAAATCAATGCCGTTATCTTAATTATGCAAAACACCAAAGAAACGAAACTACTATCAAGTCCATTTGCTAATTTGTAGGATCTTGCGAAAGTATCTATGCAAATTCATCGGCAACGCCGCGAAAGGCACACTCTTACCGCAACAAGATGAATTAATTAAATTCCCAAATGCGCGTCCAACAAAAAAGCAGAATGTACGTTTCATCGTCAACATCATCATCATCTCAGCTTTACGAACTTAGCTCGTCTCGTACGACTCCACAACACACAATGCAATTGACTATTATAACCTCTTCACATGGCTTACAGAGGTAGGCTTAGCCTTAGGATGTGACAAACTGTAAACTCTTTTGCCAATAATCAGCACTTGATGTCTACCCGCGTCAATTGACTGTGATTAAGTGCTGTTACTATTGACAATTTGCTTAACGCATTACACGAACATCAATGGTGTTTGTTAACATAATTGTAAGTGTAATTGTTATTGTTGTGCATACAAAAAAGTGAAGGAGGTAATTAGCATTGAGATGGTTGGAAGTCTTGTGGATGCAGTGGCTCCGGGATTAGTAGGTAGGCAGTAAATGTCATTTTAATAGCAAAATCTCTTCTTCAAAACTCACATGCCTCAAAATTTGGGTGTTTAAACGAGCTCTTGTGCAATTAGGTTATGTTAGGTTAAAAAAGGGCTTTAAGCTAGGCACCGAGGTGGGTCTATCGCGATCCCTGGGAAACCGGCTGAATTTTTTCATCAGATCGGATCAACATTACATTTGTATGTCATTGGCTTTCAAAAAAAGTTTGCAAGGTCGCGAAAACCAATAAAAAAAACACATCCAGAGTTCAATAACTGCCCCTTATGATTATTGCGCGATTATGGTTTAGAGAGCACAGTCTGATCTCACTCACTTTCAACAAGCACCCTTAAAGAGTGAAAGGCATAGGTATAGTCATTATGTCAGCCCTCAAAATTCTGGAGCAATTACATTCTATGATCAAAGCTGATTCTATGATCGGATTTTTAAAGATCTGGTACAAAGAATTTTACGACCCCTATGTTCCTCAGTATTTGTACAACTGTTTCGTCCGTCCGCATCTAGAGTATGCTTCAAAAGTCTGCAGCCCGTACTAAAATATTTATTCAAATCGAACACCAGCCATTCAACGTAATTTTATTCGATTTGCGCTAATAGGACTTCCATGAGAAGATCCTTAAAACCTACCTAACTATAGTTAGCGTATTAAACTTCTGCAAATAATACCCCGAAGACTTAATAGTGATATAGTTTTCCTATAGCTGCATATAGATGCCCTTGATTTTCTGTCTTCCGTAGATTTCAAATTTCGTGGAGGTGTCCACAACTTTAGTGTGGATCTTTGTCGATCTTTTATTTGGTACTTTTCATAGGACCGAGTACTGCAGGAATCACCCGCATTAGTAAATTATCATGTGATTAATTTGCATGTGTATACTAATATATGCACTAAGTGATGAGATTGTGGGAGTGGCAAGTTTTGTGCCGGAAAATATGTGCTCGTGATAGTTGCTTGCAAAGAGGATTCCACGACACAGATCTGATAGTGTATGAAAAGGCCAAATATACGAGATACCCTTTCAAGTTTGGACCTTGTTGCATTTGGCTACATTTAGCAGCACTTTACTGTCAAAGAGGACTATAGTGATTGTAGCTACTACTTGACTATCTGAAAGGATATGTGTTCTAACGCCGTAAAAATTAGATTTGCGTAGATCTCAATGACACAAACTTCTATTGGTATCGAGAATTTGGGTCCAAGAACACCAGCTCCAATTCCAGATTCAATTGTCGATCCGTTGGCCACACTGGTACGTGTTGATTAGGTAAATGGTGTTTTTTTTAGAGATATAGAACTGTGTATTGACATGAAATTTTCTTTATTCCAAAGATAATCTTCTGGCATTATAATTTAAATACGATTTCTGACATACGACCGCCACGGCTGGCTCGGACGTTGTCTATTCTGGAGGTACAATTTTTGATGACTTTTTCCACCATTTATGGCCGTATATTGGTAATAACATGACGAATGTTGTTCTCCAAGTGGTCAATCATATCGGGCTTATCGGCGTGGACTAGCGACTTTACATATCCCCACAGAAAATAGTCAAGCGGCTTTAAATCGCACGATCTTGGAGGCCATTCACGGTCCGTTACGTGAAACTTCTCCTCCACATCATGGTTGTTTAATTGATGAACGAAAAAGTCAGTAATCTTGGCTGTATAGCGGTCACCATTGACTGTAACGTTCTGGCTAGCACCGTTTTTAAAGACGGACTAATTAATCCACCAACCTATAAAGAACAAAAAATAAACAGTTTTTGTGGATGTAACGGTATCTCAACATACACTTGAGTATTATGATCACTCCAAATACGTCAGTTTTATTTATTGACGTAACCATTCAACCAAAAGTGTGCTTCATCGCTAAAAAAAAAATCCCTTATGAAAATTGGGATCAAGGGTAATCTTGAATCCACGCCTTGCTAGGTGATCCTGTGGCTTCAATTCTTGCACGAGTTGGATTTGTAAGCATTTGGATTTGTTGGAGTGGTAAGCACGCACACCAAAATCTTTCCGCAAAAGCTTCCATAAAGTGGATGAACACATATCCAATTCCTGTGCACGATGGCGGATAGACTGATCCGGGTCCACCTCTACGCTACGCTCTACAGCAGCAATGACTTCTTCTACACGCACTGTACAACGTCTCTGTGGATGTGTATTATTATTTAGAGTAAACTAAAAATAAATCACTTACAGCTGACAAAATGGCCGCCAATTAAAATAGTGTTGCCAGCTTAAAGTTGTATACCTCTAAAAACAAACACCCTTTAGAAAGGATTAAAACTTTCATTTATATTTACTATATTTACTAAGGTGGCGCTACAGTCAGGAGAGGACCAGGGTACCTCCAGTTAACTGCTTTCTGTTGCGAGCTAATAGTTGCTTGAACGTAGATGTACTTCCTTAACCACTTAATAAATCCTCTCCCTTAGTTTATTCCTATGTCGTTCGTATTGCACTTATCTACCTATGCATTCCACTATTTGCTGTTGCCATCTCAACCGAAACTCATTTCCGCCACTCCAAGACTTTCAAGCTTTCAAACAATTTGTTGGTGCATAACCCGCTATATTGAATAAACTTATGAATATTCTATTGCTTCGCTAAAAATTAATATCAGTTTATTAAATGACATCAAATTCATAACACCAAACTCATAACCCATTGTCCGATTGACGACGATCTACGATCGACGCGACGCATGTCTACGTGAACAAGTCGCTCATTATTGTGCGAATGTTTTATTTATGACTTTGCCACTCTCACACATCTAATACTATTTTTAAAAAATTTCTTTGAATCATTAATGAAAAACTTTTGTTTTTGTTTGTTTTATATAAGGATAGCAATCGATCCGAAGAATTCCAAAAAAAAGAAAAAGAGATTTCAAAAAAACCACACGCAACGCGTGTCATAGCGTACTTTCTTGATCCAATCCACGGACTACAAAAATATTATAACAATCACTACCGCATTTCCAATTCGCAGTTCGATTGAACTACGAGTACTAATGAAGTAGTTGATCATTCGAGTTCGAGTACGAGTACAAGTACAAACATTGTAGAGATACAAGATACAACCGGCGGCGGTGGTGGTGGCGGTGGCGCGAGGCGCATATTGAAACTCCTCTCTTATGAATTTCAAAGTGATTTACGCAACATGAACGGGTTTATTGGTCAAAAAGATTGGTACATTTTTTTTTTGATGTTTTTTTTTATTTAAATGCAACTTTTTGTTGCTGGAATTTTAAACAACAACATTTGAAAGTGAATGAACTCTTCCAAAAGTGAAGACAAATGTTTGTAAATTTTAAAATTTTATTTTGTAATATAATTTTAATTAACATCAAACTGGCTCAATCCAAGTGCCAAGAGTTGTAGCCAAAAAAAAAAAACAAATGTACGATGACCCGACCATGTACCTGAGCATATACGGGAAGACAATTAAGAGTTTTCATTTTTGGCTTAAGTGGCCACATGTAGCGGTCAATGCGTAAATAGAAAGTTCGAATGCGATTTGGCATGCAGAAATTTCATTTCCTTTAAATTTGGTGTGGTCCGCTTTTTTTTGTTTTTTTTGATTCCTTTTTATGGCAGAAAGGCGAAATTCCTTTCGTTTTGTTTCTGTGTTAAGAGGTTTATCGGTCAACAGTTGAATTGCAAAAACCGGCCCTTCCATTCGATGGTGTAATGCATTCCGTAAAATGGAGCAGTATACAATATTCACACAGACTGTCGGATTGAGATAATCGAAACGATACTCGAACCCCACTATGTCTACAACACTGTCACCAAGGAGCGAACCGTGTTTCGGCGGTTGTGTGTGTAGTCAGGTTTCTTTTTTCTGTGGTTTCCTCATTTATCATTTCGGCGATGGGGACTATGAATGGAGTGTGTTTGTGTTGTTGCCGGTAACGACGATTTTTGAAGTTTTACACAGTGAGGTGGTTGAGCTAAGAAGGGGCAAGTCATTTTTGAATTTCATTTCAGTTTTTTGTCGGAGGTTGCTACTATCCGATGGAGCGTTTAGACACAACTACAGGTCCATTGTACTACCATTCAGACACCTTACATTAATGTACTTAGTTTTCCCGTCTTTCGAAGAAAAACGAGAAGGAGCTTCAGTGATGAAGAGCTTAGATGTTCGGCACTCACCACGTCAGCCCCGAAGATCCGCCACCTGATGCGAGCATTGGCCGGACAACTGCAGAGAAAGTGTTCTGCTGTGTCATCTTCCTCACCGCAAGCAGGACAGGTAGTGATGTCGCTTAAGCCCAACACATTTAAGTGTTTAGCAAAAGCTTGGTGGCCCGAAAGAACGCCTACAAGCAGCCTACAGTCGATTCCCCTCAGAGATAGAAGAAAAGATGCTGACCTTTTGCAAATGTCCGGGCGCAGTAGTTTGGTCTGTCTACATCCACCGCAATCGCGCCACTGAATCTTGTGTTCACGAGAAACCCAAGAATCGATAGAAGATATGACTAAAGATGCAGGCAGACCCAACACAGGTTCAGGTCCTGAGAAAACTTCTTCTGAACCTTGCCTAGCAAGCTCATCCGAGATCTCATTTCCCTGGATGCCAGTGTGACCTGGTACCCAGACAAGATTTACTGTGTTCAGTCTTCCGACCAAATTCAGAGAAATATTGAGTTCTAGCACTAACTTGGACGAGGTAAGAGGGTTTAGAAGCGCTTTTAATGCAGCCATTAGGATGGCAAAAATCTCCCCTTGGAAAACAGATGCATGTTTACCCAAGGGGTAGTAATTCATTTCAGTTTGCTTGAAAGCTAAGTCTTTGCTCTGGAAGCACACTGAATTGTGCATCCTGAAAGGATGTCTATTCCCTTAACTAAGCTATACTTAGCCTTAGTTCACAATAGCAATATTTTGTCAAATGTCAAATGTAAAAAATCAGATTATGATCTATGAGTGGTAATATCCACTTCGATGGAAAAATTGGAAGTTTTATGAAAGTTCGCTGTCGAGCTTACAAAATTTAGAAATGTTCCTTTGTTGAGTTGAAGTGAGGGTAACTGAGCGTGACTAAGAAGTCCAGAAAATAGGCATAATTTCACTTTCATCACATTCGAGCTGGTTTTAGACACTTTTTTTTTTCATCGAATATATATGATCAAAATGTACTCCTACTTGCCCCTTTGTGGGATTCAAGGGTTTGACCATGACCATGCTATCACTCTGTAAGTGAGGAAAATTAACAGCTGATGGTAATGTTGAATTTATGTGATCGAGGTAGGCCTTAACTGCCTCTCTTTGGAGCTAATGATAAGCATTTCCTTTTTTGACGGAGTTTATAGGGTCATAGGAGCTTGAACAGATCGAGCTTCATTTAGTTTTAAATAAGTTCTTCGACGTGAAGGCTTTTTCGGATGTTTGAACTTCTAATTTTATCAAACTTCTGCTGTCATGGGAAACATCTTCATCTCAGCGGCTGTCAATCTTCTAGTTTTTGTACGTTGTCCAATATTTCAAGGCGTATGTGAGAGCCTAACGAAGAAATGTCTTCTCAACTTTGGGGGGACAATTTTCATTCATAGAAGATAGCAGAGTTCTCAGGCCACTTCAACCACAGGACGCTTGTGCGATATCGCTATATAGATTCCAGATATTTAATTTTTTTGCAATTAGGAATGATTTTTCCATTCAAATCTGTAATAGTCAATCTGTCAACAGACCTAACACGCTGCCTTGGTGCATACCGATTCACATTGGGTATTCTTTGTTGGCTCCAGATGGGCATCTTAATCTCGCTCGTACATGTCCATAGTCATCTGTATGAAGATTATTTTCCCTCCACTCATTAGACACTAGATCGCTTCTCACGACTTCGGAGATAAGAATCACCATCTGGATATGATGTCTCTCATATTTTTGCAAAACTCAAAGTACGTTTCGATTCTTGTTCTTCGATTTTTTAACTCCAGGTTACTTTGGCAAGAGGGACCTGCAAGTCCCTCACCAAATTGTCGCTACTTGTGTAAAATTTGTTCTTCATCCACAAGGAGTTAGTCTTAAGCGTTGTTAATGAACTTTGGTGAACGATTAGTGAGCATTTCTCCTTTTCTGTGCGGGTAACTTCAAGATGGTTGTGCACCTCTTTAAATTGCTTTGTTGCAGTTCGAAGGTAGTCTAGTTCACATCAGCAGACAAAGAAGATATTTCTATCAGCTTACGAAGGATACTAGCTCGACATAGACATTGCTTGGATTTGGGCGCACTTATTCTCGCTACGTTTGTTTTTCACATCAATGACATTTTAGATCTCAGTACTTTTTGTGGCTGACTTGTAAAGCAAATTACATTTATTTATTAGCTATTTTTTAACATTTATTTTTTTGGTGTGATTGGAACTATATTTTATTTTTTTTCAGGGTTTGTTCTTTAAATCCAAGCCTCATGTAAAAAATCATAATTGTAGGATTTTTGGGGGCTGCGTTAATAGAAGTGGGCGGCTGCCACGGCCCCTTAATGGAAAATCACAAATGTTGGGGTTTCTCCACAAACCCAATTACTGTGCCAAATTTCAAGGTTCTACGATGATTGAAAGTGCTCCATAGTTTCGATGATCTGTCAGTGAGTCAGTGAAATTTTGGGGCGCTCATGTTAAACAGTTAAAATTTGGTATGGAAGCTGCTACTGTGCGTCCCAATAAATCCTGAAAATTTGATGTCTGTATATATTTCTTGTAAGTAAGAAGGGGGTCAAATTGGCCTGAGTTGGTTCGTGTAAAAAAGGGTGTAGTGCCAAAGTTGCCAAAGAACTACCGTGCCCCTGGATTATTAGAATGCTTAGAATGCCGATTTCCTTTGACCAATTACTACCTCTGCTTCTCCCCCCCCCCCCCCAAACCATATTTCTTTGCAGTGTTCCTTGGCAGCGACATTTTGAAGCTCCTCATAATTATTTAGCTATATCTTATTTAGGTCATGTGAGTGACTCCAACACATATCTTGTGCTCTCCATTCTCTAACCTCAACTTCTTCGATGATGCTACTGAGGTAATTTTGCATTTTTATACTAAATGCTTCCCTATTTTCTTAATCCAGATTGTATATGGGTTTAGAAATGTATTCCCTTTTTTCGCCGTTGGTCGCACTCAACTTGAGGACCCTTAGCTTTCACTTAAGCCCTAGTGTTTCCCAAACTTCTGAAGCCGAATAATTCTAGCCAAAGCATGATCAAAATCACACATAACGTAGCATGGTACTGCGTTGACCATGTGCGTTCTTATCATTTTTACTTACACGCTTGTTGGCCAGCATGAAGATGTTAAAAAACTTCTCCCTTTTAGTGCCTTTTACAACAAGCAACATAATTTCTAATTTGTTTCCGCCAGAGTCGAGTTTTGTTGGAGAATAATCAACTACTTGACCCCACTGTGCACTGGTGCACTGGCGCATTGTTATTTGTAGCTCTCGTCGCTGGTGTTTGTTTATCTCTCACATTGTGGTTCAATTTCAATTTGCTTGCCTTTTGGCCAGAAATTTCATATTGACTATCCAAATCCAATACATCCATCCCAAAGAGCAGCAGCACATTGTAAGAGTTGCGGAGATTGGGATGTGGATGGGGATGACGGGGCGGTTGACAACCGAACACAGCCTGGAAAACAACTTTCGAAATGATCCTTGAGTTGGGACAGCATGTCGTTAAAGTGTATCAAGAGTTAATTCTTTTATTATTATTTTTTTTTTCTCTCTCCATTATTTCCCTGTTGGTTATCTGAGCAATGTATCTCTGAATGGTGGAGCTGTGCGGATTTAAACATACTCGTACGAACGTATTGCAGAATCGGTTCGATTAAAGTGTGCAGGCTGTTAATGGTGTAAGCACACGAGTACAACTTTGTATGCTGAATATTGTACAATCACCAACGAAACGATTAACCATGAATTATTAGATTGTGGTATGGTTTTCGGTTGCAGTTATTTTTGGGAGTGATTATTAAATCACGTAAATGGACGGTTTATGTTGAAAGAAATGATCGATTTCAGGTTCTTGTCAGGTTGTCATTATTGTGTGTAAGACATTTTTGTTGCCTCGAGAGATAAAATAATAAATTTGTGAGAATGGTGGTATTCCAGTTGATCCTGTTCTATGGGAAATTGTTTCGTAACGCAAATATTCTAGATAATTAGTGAGATGACAGATCAATCTAATGTGTCAATTATGTGTTGCATGGAATGTTAAACGATTTGAGTGGCTTAGGGCAATGGGGACAATTATTTGGTGAGAAAAGGGAAAAGGGTATGGATCAATCGATCAATGTGAGATTTGGAGGTCAGCAACATATTCTTTCCCTTTTCGATAATATCGTTTAGTTGTAGCGATGTTTTACGTGTGTCTCGAGCTTAAATGCTGCTCGTTTTTTATTATTTTGTATTTAATCAATCAATCGGAGGACATGATATACTTATAGTTAAATATCTTTGAACTCGTTCGGTTCTCTGGAAGTGCACTGCATAATAGGTGCGCTAGATTACATAACCCGTTTTCCAGAACGAATTTAACTAATCGCGATCTTAGCGCTTAGGAATCGGTGAAGTATTTGATACTTACTTACTTAAAGAGCTACTCACCTGAAAAGATCCTCTTCGTGGCAGACAAGGCAGACTTCCATCCCCTGTGATCCCGGGTCGGCGACTTTCAATTTTCCAGATTTATCACTCTGGAATACGCGATTCGGGATTACTCTTGGCTGGAGCATTATTTTCCATTCGCTCGATGTGGCCGACGTAGTTTGACTTTACCAAAACGTCAACTCCGTATTTAAAGAGCTCCGCTGGTAGACCATCAGAGCCGGCCGGCGTCTTAACAAAGTTTCCTTCGCTAATATTCTAGATAATTAGTAAGCTTTCAGGTTTTAAATCCAGCAACCAGTTGCTTGGCTTCCCTACAAAACCTCCGGATGTTGTCACGATCTCGAGACTTTTCAAACTTCTTGAACTGGGACACTATCTATTCTTCAGAGATGATATTCTCTGGCTGCCCTTCGTTTTTGACGCAACGTTTACACATGTTCACCTCTGGACACTTTTTTCCGTTGAACATTACACTCAGGTGTTGGCTTGATGAGGTGCCAATGCACCACTGGTTGTTGGCGTCTATGGTGAACAATTTCTCCCTTTTTTAGGCTCTTGCTTCTCCAGGTATTTTGAATTTCTTTCCATCTTGTTGTTGGACAGTCGAGCTTTGAATCTAGTTGCAACACGAAAGTCGTCAGATTCGACGTTTGCCACTCAGAAAGTGTGCACGTTGCAAATTTAACATGCGGTTCGACAGTGTGAAGAGCACCAGTTTGCTGATCCATACAGAATTAAAAAACTAGTAGCACTAGTAGCTTTATCACCATATTACAAGTTGCTTGCAAATATTAAATAGTCGTTAACTTAACTTAAGTATTGAAATCGCTGGTCCGATTTTGTCATCGTTTTGCAGAAAAGTCTGTAAGTCTGGGAGGGCCTTGACTGGATCCTAAGCCTCGTCGCTAGGGGCGTGAGTACATATTCTGCTAATTTTTTAACTTTTAACCTAAATCCAATACTTATCTGCTGTTAAGCATATCTAAAATCCATTCCAGTTGTCTGGTTTTTGTACTTTGAGATCTCGAGGCAGAACTAATTCCATACAAGCTGTGACTTTCGAATATCCATGAACCTCGATATCCATGAAGTTGGCAATAGAATTGCCATCAAGCACCTTACGCCCTTTCGTAACAAAGTAAAAAAAGTTTTTATTTACTGCTCCACCCCTTGCGAAAGTCTGACAAACATCCAAGAGTAAGAAATGTCATGAGAGCTTCTCAAAAATAGATATTAAACTGTAAGTCCCTTCCATTCGTGTCACAAATATATCTTCGCACCACAATAGTAAGAAAAGTTAGGCCTTAGGTTATGAATGTGCCATTCACGCCTTATATTTATTTTGTTTGCACCTTACGCCCTCTGTTCGTGAGCTCCGTCTAAATTATTATAGCTTTAGCTCTGAATCAATAATAGTGTTCGTTTCCTGGTTTGGCCCAGGTTACCTCGAAAGAAGAGAAATACTCTCGCTCTCGTTCTCTCACTTGCAACAATTTTAGTGAAAACTCGACCTGCCAAATACCTCCGTCCTAGAAATTTTAAAGTAAATCCAGCATAGGAAAACAACTTTAAACTTGCTCTCGAGTGTAATTTCTAAGGGCAAAATTTGTTTGCTCTCAAATGGACACACATGGTTAGGATCAGCAGTGAGAAGATGGATTGTTTTTTGATTTAATTTATTTGAACCACTTAGCAAGCGGCAGCGCTAATAAATAATGCTTGCCATATTGACTCATTCCCAAGAATTTACTCGACGATCGTCCATTTCTTAACTTCTTCAGTTGCGAGCGCAGTTGGACCGGAAGCAAAGTAAGCCATTTCTAGACGTATTCTGTTATTCTCAAAATGGTCTGTATCGAATGGAAGCTCCTACTTAGGAGTTGACCAAAGTGTTTGCCTCTTATGAATCTGTCTTTTCACTAAAGTTAGGGGACTTAAATTTGAATATTTCGGCGTTGTATTTTTATATAATTCAAGAATTAAAAAGAAATCAGATCTCGACAGGAGGAGCATTCCAGCCAGATACGTTTCTCAAAAATGCATTATGATCAATTTTCAATTTGACACCTTTATACCGGAATACTCAAAGCCTATCGCAACCTTCAAATGATTTGATTTGTTTTCAAGATCATTTCCAAGTAGGTACTCTGGTCACGGTCAACATTGTAATTGTAATCCCTTAATTGCGTTAATACAATTTTGTCAATTAAACATAACAAGTTTAATAAGAAATTGTGATTGCGATGATAAAACTAACATAAGTACCACAAATCTGTCCGTCCACGAACAGCAAGTTAGTTAAACATGAATTCTCTTTTTGGCACATTCCAGCTACAAAACTCAATGAGCTTCAACCAAGAATTACGTTTCATAATATTCAAGTTTGTAATGCCAAAAGCTGTTTATCAAGCATCAGATCATGATCGAAGAAATATTGATTTATGTATCTCTGTAGGTGCGAATAAATTTTTTTTTTGATTTATCACTTTAGAATAACATCCGTCATTTGGTGTAAGTGGATGATCTGTAGAAGTGTCCAATCTTGAATTTTTTTTTTCGACTCATAAAGATACCCAATTAAAAGACGTCAATGTGGGTTGCGCCAAGTATTCGATGGTCATCAGTAAATCAATTTTATTTCGAACAAACATACTGTTGATATGGTTTAAGTGTATCCCACGCTGGAAGGAGTAATCTACGTAAAGAGCTATACACGTTTTGATTAAAGAATTCTGTTATGACCTTGATTCAAAAATATCATAAACAAGGTTTGAAAGAGTGGAAATCTTCGAACCTTTTTCTTAATGTTGTACTTTTGTTGCTGAACTTTGCTGCGTGAAGGACATTTTCAATGACAATCCTTTCACTTTGCCCATCACTTTACCTGTTCAGCGAAAACAGGATGGCGTAAAGAGTTTCAAGTAAGTTTGGACTTTAGTTTTTAAGGGCCAGGTGAATCGCTGTCTGCAACACTGAAAACACTTGCTGCATAACAACACGAACTCAGTATACAGGCAGACAATTCGATGGTAGTATGCAATTAGTCTCTACATATATAAAACAAAAGTAATGGGTTTGTTGCGCAAGTTTATAGTATTTTTTTTATTGCCAAGGCCAGAAGACATAAAGAAAAAGTGCACATACGAGAATTTAATTTAGTAGATTGATTTAAAAGTAAAAGGTAAGGTTGAAAGGCTAAAAATATATTTTATTTTTGCATTTGTTATGACTTTTTGTATTGTTCTTAAGTCATTGCTCAATTTAATGCTGTCGGTCGTAGTTGTTTGTGCACATTTTTCTTAAAAGCAGAGAACTTTAATCGATATGCACAGATTCGTACACCTCCATACATATCGACGACATTTATTACAGCAGTAGCAGTTCTATATTTTAAAATTTGGCTATGAATAACCCTTTTATTGGCTGCATTCCGTGTGAACCGGATTTTTTGGGTTAGAGATTAGATTTGCTGCATTATTTAACAAGTTTTTTTTAGGGTGTTAAGGCGGTGTTAAGGCGGCGAAGGGATATAAGTCCCCGGGATAGGTTAGGTTAGGTTAGGTTGAAGTGGCAGTCGGATAGAAGTCCGACTCACTTAGACCTATATAAGGATCCATCACGTGGATCTGAAGTTCCTGCCTACACCTTGAACAATTTTGAGGTGGTTATAAAGCGTGAAAGACATTTTGGGTCGGTTGAGTTTAGATCATTAAGATCATTATAGAAGAAGGCCCCCATATAGAGATTTCGCTTTCGGGAGAGAGCAGGGCATGCGCAAAGAAGGTGTAGAGAAGTCTCCTCCTCCTCCTCATCCATACAGCTCCTACAGAAGTCGTTGGAATAGGCGCCAAGCCTTGTTGCATGCCTGCCTAACAGACAGTGTCCAGTTATGACACCAATTGTAGCACCAATGTGCGATCGATTAAGGGTAATCAAGCTCCTTGAGCGTCTTAGATCCAGCCTAGGCCAAATCTGCTTCGTTGTCAGGCAAGTAGTACCATTTGTCCATCTGTGGTTAGTTTTTTATATTGCATCCAGTTTAAACAAGAGTTTGCACATGGAAACTGGTATGCCTAAGGAGCCCTTTGCAGGCAAGATTGAGAGGGTAGTTCCAAGTTTGGCGAGTTCGTCAGCCTTGCAGTTACCCGGAATGTCCCTATGCCCCGGCACCCAACAAAGGTGAATGTTGAACTGCTCAGCCATCTCCTTTAGAGATGAACGGCAATCTAGGGCTACTAAAGAGTTAATAGAGACAGAGTCCAGACACTTGATGGCGGCCTGACTGTCCGAAAAGATTCGAATATCCTTTAGTCTGCCTTAGATTTAGTCTGCCTGACAATTCACCTCCACCCACCCTATCATTTATTTTTAAACCGTCCGTGTAAAAATGGATTGATTCTTCCTCCGGCAAGGCATCCTCCCAAAAGGATCTAGGGGGGATGGATATCTGGAAGTTTTTGTCGAACAGCAGTTGGGGTGTGGTGTAGTCTATATTCCTAGAAGGGATTTTGAGTATGTTCAGAATTGCAGAGTGGCCGATTTCACTATCGGTCCATTGAGAAGTTGCTTTGAGGCGAGTGGCCGTGGTAGCAGCCGTCTGTCTGCTAAAAATGTCAAGGGGTATTAAATGGAACAGAATGTCCAGTGCAGCTGAGGGAGTGGTGCGAAGCGCTCCACCCATGCATAAACATACTGATCTCTGGACTCTGCCTAGTTTATCGCGATTTATCGCTTTCTCTAAGGCAGTCCACCAGACAATCGTTCCATATGTTAGTATCGGTCTTACAACCGAGAGTGAGAAATTCGAGGTTGTAGTCCCCACTTGTTACCAATAGCTTTTTTGCAAGAAAAGAGTGCCACCGTAGCTTTCCGGATTCTTTCTTGTATATTAGATGATACACCCCCCTGATTGAAGGGGGGTCGACTCGTGGGATTTTGTATTTCCTAGTAAAGAGGACAAGTTCGGTTTTGTGGGGGTTGACGCCTAGACCACAATTGTCAGCCCATCTTATTAGCTTGTTAAGAGCATTTTGTAGGAGTTCTTTAAATGTGTTAGGTCCCCGACACGGCAATAGCAACGTCATCTGCATAGGCAACCACTTTGCAGCCCTCTCCTTCCAGGATAACAAGCAGTTTGTTCACCACAAGATTCCCGGGATATAAGTCCCAACTTTTTCTCTTGAGACTTATGGCCCACTTAAGTGGGATCACAAAATCATTAAGAATTTTAAATAAGAAAAACGCCCGGCGGGCCTTATTCTTAAGTCACACTTAAGTGAGATGTAAGTCCCAAATCGAATTTGAAATGTAGAAACCAACGAGCGAAAGCGAGCAATAAAAACCAAAGTTTCCACTAAGGTGGTTGATCCAATGTTAAAAAAGCTTTTTTATTTCTTCATTGTTTTTATAGGTTTTCAGATATACGGTTTTTAAGCTTTATATTTAAAACAATAATTTTACAATTTGAAAATTATGGCGATTGGAATTGATTGGCGGGAAGTGTGAAAATTTATGGTAAACTCTATCTGCTCCAACATTCCGGTCCCTTTGAAAGCACTGCCTTTCAAACTGGCAATGCTGCTAATTTGCACATTGGGCGTCGCTACATCTGCCACTCGAACTCTTCCGTCCTGGCCTTCGATGACGTTGATGATCCTTCCCATCTCTCACTTTTCAGGAGGGATGTTGTCGTCGTGAATAATGACCAGAGTACCAGGCTCTAGGTTTGGACTTGGTGTACGCCATGTGGACCGACACTGCAGCTAATTGACATACTCCACCGAACATCGTTTCCAGAAATGTGTCTTCACTGCATTTAACCTTCGCAATAGCTGTATGTAGCTGCTGTTATTAAAAGACGGCCTGGTGTAAGTGCTTCGAAGACATTAGGGTCTGATGTCTTCTGAGTAATTGGATTCGAGTTCACGTCCTCCATTTCGACTAGTGCTGTCGACAGCTCTTAGAAAGTTGGTTTGGTTTGGTTTCGGCCAAAGTACGATACATGTGGCCCTTAACCAACCATAACGGCTGCCTCCCATATGCTTCCAAAGTGAGGTGTCCCGGCGACTTATGTCCAATAAAAAGTTAAAAATATAAAAGTTATAAAAGCTGTTGTTATAGGCGTAGAAGCAACGAAGTTGGGTGAGCGGTACCTGCAGTCTGCGAAAAGTGGGGTTGAAGTCCCTTATTCCCGTGTATCGGGCCAGAATCTGGCAGAATCAAAAATCCTCGTGCTTTTTGTAGAAATGCAAGCCAGTTCACCGTTTTCGTGAAGCATGAAACACATCTCCGTTTGGTTCCTGGGCCGAAGTCGGAAATGAGATGCCCGATGAGCTGGCAAGCAATGGATACGAAGTGGATCATGATCAAGCATTTCAATCGATCAAGCGCCTTACTGCAATCTCGGAAAACAAGACGCGAATAAATGCCAACAAAAGTTGAAAAATATTAGCCAGTCAGACTAATGAACTTTTAGAGTTCGAGAGAACATTGCTGTCTAAATTGGGTAGGCTCTAAGTAGGTAACTGGCCAACATTTTCTAAGAAACAACACAATGAAATTAAATCTCTTAGATGAAAACATTTAATTGCTGTCACAATTATTCACATAGTTTCTTATCACAACGGCCTAATCCTCGACTGAAAGGTATCACAGTGGGTCCGTAAGGAAAATTCGAAACCTAAACTACTTTGCACATCGACCGGCCCTACTTAAACCTGCGTGGAAAGCCGGGCTGCCACGCGGGTTCTACTTTAGTTTACTTTATTTCAGCAAAATTAGTTGTCTTTAAAAATAATTTTCTATCGGTTGTGCAGCTAGGATCCTAAGATGCTTCGCAGTGACAAATGATTTCAGAGGTTAACAGCAGAAATAATTTTTTATTCGATTCCTAAGGAACTTATAGCTGAATCAGTTGAAGTTACATGGATAAGCTTTCATTTACCAGGCATAATTTCGATGTCTAACTAGGGAAACCTAAGATTTTCGGTTTTCTATACTGACGTATAGAGTGATGTGACTTTACTTGAACCTCAAACTCAAGACTCTGGATGGAAAATGAACGCCGAGTCTTAGAATAGAGAAAAGATACTCAATTTAAGACCTCAGTGATCCTCGGCTAAGTCAGACTAGGAGTTGAAAACGAGACCCACACTCGTACTTGAACTTCAAACTCAAGACTATGGATGGGATACTCAATTAAAGACCTCAAAATCTTTCGATACAAACAGTGATCCTTGTCTTAGTCAGACTGGGAGTTGAAAACGAGACCCACACAGATCTTAGATCACAGATCGTTACCTATTGATGGAGCGAGAACCAAATGCGAAATACAAATCGACCCAAGATCATCACCGGACCGTGAGGGCTTGTGCAAGATTTTATTCAGGTCAGTCACCAGATAACACAGTAATAGTCCCACTCTGTAATATAAAAAAGGGGAATTGAGATCAAAACTGTAGAAGACGCAAACTGGTGTATCAACAGAAACATATTGGTATCTACTACTTATGCAGCAAAGAATAAATTGAGAAAATAACTTGTCCTCTTTTGTTAGTATTACCACCGGACATAACATGACTGTGATACCATGCAAATAAAATGAGACTATATGCAGTGTTAAAGATGTGCATTAAGACACACACCACTTGCTCTGTCACAGCCCAGCCTGCTGCCATAATACAATACTTGTAAAGAACTTTTCCAAGATATAGACAAATTTTCTGACAGATCCGCAAATGTCCTGCTTTAATAAATAAGTTTTAATATCCACAATTGTGGATTACAAGGGATCTACATTGATCTGAAGTGTGACGGGTGCGAAATTTATCTTGTCATTGACCTACCCTAACCTAGATTAGTTGAATTGAAACTAATTATCTGGATTCCCTGAATGGCAGTTCACACAAATGGTCATCTGGTCCTGCAAATTACTTTTTTATTCCCTCTTTTTTCCAGGCTGATTGAATCACTTTGCTAGTGGTCTGACAACTAGAAGCACTCGATAGACAGCCGTACATGCATTTCAGTCGCTACTAAATCATGCACCTAAAAAAAAAAAATAACTTAACGCTACTTCCTCAAAATTTGGTATCTCCACTTGTTAATTGGACAAGTTCACATACAACTCCAACAAAAAAGTGAATTAATCAACCGAGAAAGTTTACAAATCCCCTCATTTCGCCCAAAAACAACACAATTAAGGTTAACTAGCTATGAAAAAACAAGACTACAGCTACAAGTGATGTCAACTACTAAAAATAACCGACAATAGCTCAAGGACCAAAGGTCTTACCGCATACAATCATGCTTTAAGACATCATTGCACGTGCATAGATAAATGAATGCAACTTTATGCGGGTGAAGGTTCAGTCAAACATGCAATTACTTTTGAAGCACCTTTTAGAAAATACATATATGCACAGCTCTCTGGTCTAGTTTTTGCTACACCGATCAACAATGTTACAAATGCAATCTCCATCGTACCTAATTGCAACAACTTGAAGTTTTCAATAGCAAAGGCATGCTATTTAATGTGGCTCCGCCACTGAAGCCTTGGACTTCAAAACCGATACTGATTCTACAATCAAGTGAATCTAATTTCAAGTAACACGTTCTCTCGTATCGTTCGTCTTGATTGCATTTTTACATCATTTTATTTTATTTTTCATTTTTTTAATTAAAAATTTGCAACTTGTTGACAGATACATGTGTACGAAACACTGTTAGTGCCCACCTAAAAGAGAAATCTCAAAGCTAAACTAAAACTATATATTTTTTGGGCTTCGTTCTGCGATTGAATCTATGTAATCAGGTTTGCCAAACTCTTATAGGATAGGAGTTCATTGAACAATGTCTAATAACAAATTGCAACAATATTTAGTTCCGTGTGTGTGCCCCCAATAATTTGCGCGGCGCCGCTGCAAGTTATACGTAAATTTATTTGTTGCTACATTTGTTGCGGACCTGTACAGCTCCGTATACCTGTTATAAGCAATCAGAAGGTTACTCAAGTGCAAAACTAAACTACTTACAACTTGATGTTGCTACCTCTCGGCGCACTTAAAATAATATATAAAAAAACACACACACACATACACAACGCATATATCGCGTAATAGTAAAATTAAATAACAATTTTTTTTTTGCTGGTAATGTCGGTTTTTCTTTTGTAGATTTGTGTTATTTTTTTTTGTGTCTTTCTAAAATTATTTTGATTTGATTTTCGTTTTCTTTTCTTATGTAGGCAGTCTTATTGCTCGATATGCAAACAGTGAAAGTGATATAAATGTTCTGGTTTGTGCTGGCGCGGCGGCCGGCGGCGCGCTGCAATGTCTTTTTGATTTATAACCCCCTCAAACACTTTGAATTGTTGGTTTAATTTCGTTCAATTACGTATTTCATTTTCAATGAGCGTTGTAAAGACATTAAACGTTTTTAACACACACAATAAAATATGTACGTGCCGACTGATGTTCAAACATATATCACTCAGAAGATTATGTTGAAAAGAAATTTCAATTAACTATTCTAGGGGATTAGGCATTTTCTTTTCGTGTTAACAATTTATTATGTTTTAGGTACAAGTATTAAACGGTTCTCTTTAGGTTTTCAGTAATTGCTACTGTTGTTATTGTTGAATGGAAACGACGAAAATGGACAAGCGTGGGAAATAGGTTTTTTTTAAATTGTCAAGTCTAGCTTTGCAGTACGCTCTTCAATACTGTAAAAAAATTGGTCTTTGGCGTTATTTCTCAACAGCTAACGTTTAACGTTTTTAAGAAAAAACTTATTACTCAAAAAACAAAGAATAAGTTAAGAAGTTAGACTGAAGTTGAAGATTTATTTTTCGCATGAATGAAAGGGGGCTACCAGATGTAAATGGTAGAAAATGCAAACATTTTAGATTAAATAGTTGAAGCCTTTTAAAGGTTTTAGCCATGAAAAATAAAGAGAGAGGAAAGTAGGCCATAAAAAATGGGAATTGTATAAAATTGTAGGTGCAGTGGCTTAGTGGTTAAGTGCGTTGGTGCGAATGCCGTTGTCGCTTATATGCGAGAACCACCTCATTTGTTCGTTACGACAGATGATCTCTTGGGGATCCTTGATTCTCTTAAGAACAAAAAATCGGCGGGAGTTGATGGTATCCCAAATGTCGTATTGAGACACCTGCCCCTAGAGGCTGTGGAGATTTCCACAACGCTGTTTAACAATGCGCTGAATAATGCATACTATCCGGCGCATTGGAAAATGGCAGTGGTACATCCAATCCCGAAAAAGGGAAAGGATATAACTAACCCTGCTAATCTTCGGTCAATTAGTTTGCTTCCGAATATTAGCAAGGTGTTTGAGAAGGTTGTTAATAGAGCTCTGCTGAAATGGGTCGAGGATAATAAAATAATCCCGGTCAACCAATTCGGTTTCAGGGCGAGGCATGACACTATTCTTGCCGCGTCAAAACTGGTTTCCAACATTCAATGGAATAAATGCAAGAACCAATGCACGGGTGCTTGTCTGGTTGACTTTGAAAAGGCCTTCGACATCGTATGGTTAGAGGGGTTTTTCTACAAGTTGATCAGACTGGGAATGCATAAACCCTTGCTATATATAATTTATAACATGCTTATGGAAAAGAAGTTCGTGGTCAACGTAATTTCGAGCAGAGTCTATAATATCAAAAACGGTTTGCAACAGGGTGCGTGAATTCTCCGATCCTGTTTAATCACTCAGTCATGCTATAGCGTATGCCGACGATTTGGTCGCAAAGATCAGGTCCTCGAGGATCGAGGTCATCAACATCCTTCTGCAGCGTGACTTTGAGCAAATTAAGGGATATTGCGACGCCTGGACGGAAACAATCCTGTTTAGAACCCCATTAGCTAATGCCACTAGGGATACCAGAAAAAACTGGGAAAAAATTGCTCATTATTGGACAAAATGGGCAGGCATTAGCGGTAAAAAACGTGGTTAGGTATGTTGGAATCTGGCTTGACCGGTATCTGTATTTTAACAAACATGTAGATGCTTGTCTTGCTGGAGCCAAGAAGGCCTTTGCTCTGACAAGAAGACTGTTTCATAGAAGCCAACTTGCTTCTAGAGTTAAGGTCATATGCTACGTGGCCCTAATAAGGCCCATCATCGCTTATGGCTGTCCATTGTGGTTCATATAGCGCCATCGTATATGGAAAGGATTCGGGTTTTCGGGAGCCAATGTCTTAGGACATGTCTCGGGTTGTTTCGAACACCTGAATCTGAGTACATAAAATATTATCCCAACACGGCATTATATGATGGGGCTCACTTGAATAGGATTGACAATTTCCTTATTAAGGTGACTCGAAGGCACGTTGCGAGGGCGATGACCAACGATAATAGCCTGATCTTGAAGCACACATGGAGAGAACGCTCCGATCTGGCTTTGTTCCGCCGGAGGATTTTCTCCATATTGATAAAAAAGGGCTGGTACAGACGAGGGATGGTATCCCGGTACTATACGGGGACGTCGCTAATGCTCCCGAGCTCCTTCGTTTTAGTACCGCGATAGGGGGGAGGGATCAAATTGATACGGACACGCAATTCACCGAATATTGGTGGCTTGCGGAGGGAATAAGGGAAGAGGTAGACATACCTTCCAGGTCGGTGCGTTACCTTAAGGTAACTCCTCTTAGTTTTAAGTAGTTTTAAGTTGTCAGTAGGTTTGCTGTGCTGGGCATGTCGGCTGCAAGGTGTGGTGTTCCTGAGAGTCGACCGCCGCATTTCGGTGTCAGTCGGCCCTCGGTGGCGCATGTGTGCTTTGTTGGCGGCTGCTGAGTGCTGCTAACGGTGTTGGGGCGGTAGGCACTCGGTGCCTCTGTGCACATCACCCCTGATTATAATTAGTAATAGTTTTTTGTGTCATTAGTTTTAAGTTGTTTGTTTGTTTGTCTATATGTATAGTCTTAAATAGTAGTTTTTAAGTATTTGAAGAAAAAAATTATTATGATAATTTCAAGTTTTTAAAAAATTCTCTTGCAAAAATCATATTTAAAATAAAAAGGTATTAATAATTAAGGCCGAAAGGTAATAGCAATAAGTGATATAGTAAAGCTCAGAGTGTCCGCATGAGGATTATTAATCTAGTATAAGTATCCCGTTAATTTTATGTTAGATTTAATCACTTTTGTCTAGTATGTAAGATCTTTTGGGAATAATAAAAATGAATTTAAAATTAAATTAAAATTAAGTGCGTTGGGCCACTAAGCGAGTGGTCGCTGGTTCAAATTACGACCTGTACCACCTGAAAGTGTTTATTCGCCGCCCCACCTCTTGCGAACGTCTGACAAACATCCAAGAGTAAGAAATGTCATGAGAAACTTCTCAAAAATAAATTGCCGTTCGGAAACGGCATTAAACTGTAGGTCAACACACAATGGTTGGAGAAGCTAGGCTTTAGGTCCTGTATGGGCCGTTTACGCCTAATATTTATTTATTTTTATAAAAAAAATGAAATAGAAGTAAGAAATTTCAGTAGAAAACAATTTTTTATATTTTCCTGCTAAACCATCGTTAAACCACATATACGATGGGTTCAGTCGAAAAAACGTCAGTTAGCCTCAATTTTTTTGTATTAATAATATTTAACACTTAACTCATAAATACATGATATCAACAAGCTTCTGTCCACCGACTAGGAAAAAATGTCACTATTGATAGCAGTGGTTAAGGAGTTTTTCTACCCGATGTCAACACTAACTCTACGAACGACAACTCAATGTCAATGACAACATCTTCTACAGAAATCTAAGTCAAAAAGGAGAGCTAATCCGGGCCTATTTCTGTTTTAAATACAATCCACAGAATGCCACAGCGCTTGGTTGGATAACTGACGGCAACGTGCTCGGAATCGCAGAGAATGGAAGGCTGCGGTTTGTCAGGCAGACACTTCTCACGGACACTGATCCAGCCAATAAATTCAAATTGCATACCGCTATCCCAAGCTGTCACGCGAATAGATAATAAAGAAACCATACATATGGCTTACAAAAACCATCATAGACCATAGTCCTACTTAATACTGCAATATCCTCGACTTACTACCGAGGAACATAGAAGTACTATCAACTGTCTGCACTACACGTAAACTCAACTTCCAGAAAACCTTCACTATTGCTTGCCAATCCAGATTGGCATGGGAGGCAGGCACTATCATTCACGTATCCGCTGTAACTATCTGCACTGACGGGTCAAAAATGGATTGTGGAGTGGAAGCGGGCATCTTTTCAGATGAATTGCACACGCCCTTATCCTTCCGGATTCCGAACTCTAACATCTTGCAGGCGGCCAGAATCAGTTCCACTCTTCCGGAATAAATTGCGCGGTGGAAGATCCCCCCCGTTGGAGTTCGTGACACTTCGAGGCGAGAGCAGAATCCAGGTGAAGGAATCTGGCAAACAATGTCACTTCTAGGAAGACTCAGCCCAAACATAACAAACCCAGAACCCAAAACCTCACTTACAGAACGCGGGGGGATATCGCTAGACGGGTGGCTGTAAGTACAGGCTACTAGATGGAAGGCACCCACATAAAACATGACTTTTGGCGCTTAGGACTTTCTTGCTTAACACGCTAATAAAAGCGTCCCATTATAGCTCTTTCTCAACGTGAACTCGAAACTTCAGCACGATTGCTGAATTCTTTTTCTCTAACCCTTTCCGGATATGTACAGAGACCAATATAACTTCTTAGTTCAAAGAGTTAAAACTATTTCCTGTCTAAAATTGAAAATTAGATATCAAGGGGTGTGGGAGGTGATGGGACAAATATGGTCAAATATGTCCCATCCGTATTTTTGGGTGGGACCCATATATATTCCATTTAGTAATTTGTGCTGAACAAATTTAATAGCAAATGAATATACAAAATCAGTTTTTATGAAAAGATCCATGAAATTGAACGCAAATAAACAGAAAACAAAACTTTATTCACATTCACTTCAAATAGCAGTGTAATGAAACAATTTATTTGTGGAAAACTGCAAAGCATTCAAGGCAGAGTGTAATCTGACACTCTTGGCATGTAGTCTCAGCCCGCTTCTCCTTCCCTTTTTGACGACAGGAAGAACAACGCCTGCGCGTATTGGCAAATGTCGGCGCTGATTTTTTGATGTTGCTTTTGCCTCTTCAATTCAATTTTTGGCTACGTTTATCATATAGTCAAATTGACAAACGACATCACAAGAAGACGTTAGAATACATTTTTCCACCACTTTGTCAATTTCTTGTCAAGCTCATACTCAAGCTCGGTCTACTCAAGCAAGAGTGATATCGGGTTCTCTTATTGTGTTGACTAGTTGGTTGGCAAATGACAACGCGTTCAGCTAAAGTTCTTAGAACGACTTCGTGTTCCTTACCGCAGTAAAAATGAATCAATAACAACTTTCATCTTATCAATGTCAGTTATTTTAAAGTTACATTGGGCTTGTTTTGATTTGCGAACTATTTCAATACGCTCATTTGTACATTTAGTTATACAGATGAAAATGGTCAGACGAATGGTCCGTCTTCGCAAGCTCCAGGCCTATGCTACGTTTTCGATAGCTACTAACGGTCTTCTTTGGCACGAAATGTGGGTCAGGTATAGACCAAATTGAGGTTCCCGGAGATACCATTCCTCGTCTTCAGATATTTCATCCTGACGTACTTCTATAGCTGGCATCTCTGCTTCATTGTCCGTCTCTTCCTTTGAACTACTCTAGAGGTCAACGTCAGTCGGCAAATATTAATCTTCATTATCGCCAGAAAAATCCTCGTCATCACTTTCTTCTTCCAATATCTCATTGATTTGATTTGGCTTCAGTGGCGTTGACATATTGTACCGAAACCTAACTGGAACACATAGGTCCCAACAAAAAACCTTATTTCGACCTAATTTCACACAATTACTTCCGTAAACAGGATTTTAAGTCCGACTTGGTGACACGTTTTTCACAAAAATATGGGTATGCGGCGCCGAAATGGCGCGTAAACAGTATTCTTAGATAAACTACGAGACGGGACCTATAAGTCCCATCATCATCGAAAGGGCTAAAGAAGAAAGTGAAATGTAATTAATAGATATTAAAAAAACCCCCAATTATATCTCATCTTATATTTTGGCAATATGCCAATATTTACTCTATTAAATAGCACAATAAATGTTTGTTTAAATTCAACTGAAGGCATAGCGCGACAATCTTTTTATTGCACAGCTCATCTGTTTTGTCCATATTAGCTTTACGGTTAGTACAACTGTTGTTTCATCGTTAACCAAAACGTTAATATTATGAAATTCGTTTAAGGAAAACAAAAATAAAGGGTTCCATGAACTTGATAAGCTGGATGCCTGAAACAATTCAGGCTATAAAAGTGCCCGAAGCCAATAAAGATGTTAAGTCAGAATTGTAAGTCCCAAGCAACAACATGAATAAGACACTTTTCCTTGTAAACTTTTTATTCTTATTCATTGCTGCTTCTTTGGGTAGGTTTTATAACTTTAAATTAAATATATTTAAATTTATTTAAATAAACTTTAAAAAATATAGCTTTCCTTTGATTAAAATGAATTGTTAAAAGTTTAATTATTAGCTAACCCAACATTGTATTAAGTATAGATTTAATGGACATTTTTAATGGTCTTATTATACTTAACGTGCTCAACAAATAAATCCAAATTTATATTTTTCCCATCAGCCGATGAACGCCCTTGCCCAAGTAGGCCGACAAAACCGTGTCCCAATAACGAAGTTTGGCTACCAGCAGGAAGAATTGCTTACTGCGATGCTCGTTGCAGCACTCTAGGAAAGAATTGCACAAGTGCTATAATCGGTAAACCAGTGGCGGGATGTTTTTGTATCCCAAATCATGCTAGAAATGACAAAAATAGATGTATACCAATCGGAAGCTGTTCGGTTGTATGCAAGGAATGCGATGATGGTGATGACGACCATTGATCAAAATTATCTGCATTTTAGTACATATTAATGTTTTATACTTTTTATAATTTTTTACTTACAATAAAAATTGAATGATTTTTGAAATCTATTAAGTAGTTGAGCATCTAGTGTTGACAACATTTTTTGTGCGATTAAATCAATGCACCCTGATATAGTGTTGCACTCGAATTCGAGCATTGTGTTTCTAGATAAACAAGATACTGCTCTTTTGCTTCTTCGCTATTGCTACTTCACTTGGAAGGAGAAGAGTACTAAGTCGTCTTTCATATGAATGGTGGAACGGTGGAGCACTCAGATGCAAATACTTGTCCATTGTACTTCCATTCTGACATCTTACAATATTGTGATGAAGAGCTCAAATGCTCGGCACTCACCACTTCAGCCCTGAATTCGCCACCTGATGCGAGCAAAGGCAAGACAACTGCAGAGGAATGTTCTAGCTTATCATCCTCCTTACCACAAGCTCAAAAGCTGAGTGGCCCGAAAGGACGCCTGCAAGCAGCCTGCAGTTGATTCTCCTGAGAGATAGAACTAAAGACGCAGACTTTTTGCATCCAACGCATGCGCGCCACAGAAACTTTTGTTCACGAGAAATCCAAATATCAATGGAAGAATCAACTACAGGTGCAGGCAGATTAAACGCAGGTTTGGGTCCTGAGAAAACTTCTTCTCGGAGATCTTATTTTCCTGGATGCCTGTGCTCAGCTTTCCGACAAATTCAGAGAATTCTTGAGTTATAGCACTAGCTTTGACGAGGTAAGAGGGTTCAGCAGAGATTTAAATGCAGCTTGACTGTCACTGCAAATACAAATCCTTTTAGCCCTCTACCTCTGGTTCACAATACAGCACATAGCCATTACGATGGTGAAAACCCCGACTTGGAAAACAGACGCAAGTTGACCCAAGGGGTAGTAAAGTCCGTTTGAAGTTATTTTGTTATCTGAAAAAAGTTGAATTGGTAGTGTTGTCGCAGAAGGATTTCCCGTGCCATCATAGGACAGGGGTCGAAGGATAGCTCTCGCGCGGGTTTATTTAAAATTCTAGGACGCATGGTACCAAGGGCCACTGTAAAAGCCCGTTGCACCAAACAACCGATGCGCATTAGACGAGTGGTTTATTAATGGCCGTGTAGATGCAAAGGCCCGGATTTGTTTACTCCTACAGCGTCAACAGGCGGCTTTATATTATTTAATCTATCTCTTGTATCTGGGTTGGGTCCTTGTTGGATGTTTTGTAATGGACCGGCCTAAAATTAATGTTATTTTTTTACTTGCTATCCCTCCTCTGAGATGAATTCTGGGAAGATCTTGGAGAAATTCCGTCATTAAAATATTAACGCAGCAAAAGTCCAGTGTCGGCGCATCAGGTGGCCTATATGGCAAAAGGGGAAAAAAGAAATTAATTCTTCTATTCTAAATTTTTCCAAGTTTGGTAAAAATAGCAAAGGCTTACAGATACGTTTTGCAAACAATCAATGAATGTTATAGGATCAACCTCTTTGTAAAGCCCTTTGGGTAGCAGTCCCAATTTTTGCACCGTTGCCCCGTCAGGTATTTTTTTTATATAGGATAACTTCAAGATGTTTATCTTCCTTAGAAAGCTGTAATGTGACACTTTTAGGTTGGGAGAGACCAGTCAAAAGGTTTCCTAACCTTCTCAAACACCAATTGTCGATCACGTCCAGGAGCAACAAATCAAAGCAATAAGTACTTGCTGAATAATATTGGTTTATATGTTGAATGACTTCTAAAAAACTGAGGTGTATTACCACCATGTTGCTTCCAAGTCAGTGTAGCATATTTTTCACACCAGATGGTTCTGCTTCATTAACTCGATGTCTTTTACAGTTCAACTATACAACTTCACTAAGCTGTCTTTTCCAATCCATTTGACTGTGACTTTTAGGTCAAATTAATCGAAAAGTCCAGTCAGGTGTGAAATAAATGATACCAATTTCCTTTACTAGAATATTACAAATTTAAATTATTTCCATTTTGGTTACCAATTCATCATTTCCATTTCAGGCACAACAACGTGGAAGAGTGAAATTCGGCCTACCACCGCCACCGCCACAGCAAGATGAACCCGAACACACACCAGCCTCAGCAGCTGCTGTCAGATCCAACCGAGTGCGACCATCTGCGCCCAGAGCATCCAGTCGTTTTCGAACCACCGATCAACCTGCCCTATCATCATCTACTGTAGAAAGTAAGGAAACTCCACGCAATCCACAGCGTAGCAATGCAAGCAGAAGTCGTTCAGATGATCGCTCATCACGTAAACTTGAAGCTGAAGCAACCGATCTAGTACCCGCGCTACGCTCCAGAAAACGAGTTGTTCAAGCTGCACCAAGTCAAATACTTCCAACAAGTGATCAACCAACAAAAGTCCAACTACCAACGATAAATATCGATCGCACAAATATCATCCGCCGAGGAAAAGGCCGCGCAGAGAGCGCAGCAACGAGCATCGCTCCACCAAATTCTTCCCAAATTGCATATTTTCGACGAAGATCAGATGCTGCGCCTGAAGAATCCACGGAAAATATACGAAAAGCAAGAACTTTCACCTCACGGAGTGCACCGCAACAAGTCGATGAAGATGTCTCATCCGAGGTTCCTGTTATGGTGACGACGGGGAAAAACAATTGGAGGAACTCTGCCAGTAAGAGAGGTTCAGCGAAAGTGAGAAACAGTGAAAGAGCTCCCAAGTCCTTTAATGACGATCAGTTGGAAGATGAAAACTACCCAGAACACTTTAAGCTTTTGCTAAAGAAGCAGCTGCCTAAGGCAGCTTTGTCTTCCAGAAATCTGCCGAGGCCCCCTTTACCTGTGACGGAGGATCCCGCATTTTCAAGATCAAACGAAGTGTATGAAATCACAAAGTCTCCGGCGAGGCAACGACGCGTAGAGCTTCCCAATCAGGAGAACAGCGAAGAGATTCTTCAAGTTTCCAGGGCTATTCCAAAAGTTCGACGAGTTGAGCTAAAGCGAGAAGACACTGCTAGAGCGGCGTTAAAATCAAGAAGAGTTGAGCCACCAGCGGAGGAAGTGGTACAACAAATTAAGATTGACATACCCTTAAAGTCCAGGCGAAACGAACCAAAGTTCGAGGCGCTGAAATCACGACGAAATGAGCTTGCAACAGAAGAGCCGCAACCGAGGCGGGAAGACACCTCACGTACGCCATTCAAGTCCCGACGAAATGAACCCTCAAACGACTCGAAGACTAATGAAATTGTCGAAGTAACAAAGCCATCAAAACCTCTATTCGTCCCTCGAAGAGCGGAACCATATCGTCCCAAGCCAACATCGACAACACCACGTTCAACAACCTTAAAAGCCAGCAAAAGACCAGAACTCCTCGATGCTCGTTCGAAATATAAACCTCGTGTTAACGCCCGCTTGCAGTTTCCTTCTCTCAAATCGAAAACCACTCCCACGCCGGAGGACCTCCTAATCAAGGATGACAACGAAATCGGCAATATTAAGCCAAACTCCCATCTAATTCGTCCGCAACAGATAACAAAGTCGAAAAATCTTGCTTTAGATACGCCATTGGTTGACACTAAAAAGGTAAGCGAATCCTAAATAGATTTATCATCTTGTATGTCCGCTAAAAAAGATTTCTCTTCCAGACCAAGGCACATAAATTTAGCTCCCGCTACCGCGGCGATGCCTACAGTCGTTATAAGCCAAAGACTGAAGCTTCAAAGCCTATTTATACGCCAACAATACCAGCTGTATCAACAGAGCCTGTAAGTACCATTTGAACTTGCATCCTACTTGAATATCCAAAAGCTGTCCAAAAGAACTCGAAAAATCATCAAAATTTTGCTACAAAATATTAGAGTTTTCCATTAGAAGCCAAACATTAGATGCCAACATTACTTTTCAAAACATTCATCATGCTCTCTCATACCTATTGACATATTTGCACTGATACTAAACACTAGATACATAACTCGTACTTCGTACGTTGGACACAAATTTTGCAATCTATTCTTAACTCAATTGGTAACACTTGACGTGACGGGACAAGGACGTTTGTTGACAATTTTTTTATTTTTGTGTTAATAATTTGTTATATTTTTTTTTTTTGAGCTTTTTGGGAACATGTGGCTAGGTGATGGAAGTGTATTTGTTATTTGTGTGCTGACTTTTTAAATTAAGATGCTTTATTAAGTTCGAATATATTTTAAGAATTAAGATTCATTAGGACCTGCATGCGTCTGTTGAACTTAATTGAAAATCAGATAATTTTTGTAATATTTAAATGAATTGAGAAGTGTGTCTCAGAGGCCTATTGCCTTTTTCCCAAGACCGGTCACTTGAATGAAGCATAGTTGCAAAAAAAAAGGCATTATGCTATGTTGATTCATTCTAATTGGGCAGAGGTGCTCAGTTTTTAGTGTGTTGGACTACTAAGCGAAGTGGCTAGTTCCACCTCTTTTGAATGTGAAATAAGTTGTCATGAGAAGCTTCTTAAATTTGCCGTTCGAATTCGGCAGCCATTAGTCCGGAATATATCTTGCAAGCAAAATGACTGTAGAAACTTTAACATATCTTTATTTATTTAACGTTAACGGCACAACGCCCAATCATATCACACTATTATTTGAAGACGTAGAGTTTGTGTGTAGAGGATGACCGCTAGAACTACTTATTACACCAAAAATTCATTTAGTAATAGAAAGCTACTGGATGGAGTACTGCTATAGGTCATTTAATTTTTTGACTTTCTCGTATAACCTCTTCGGTGAAAAAGTACACATATGTGGACTCAATATTTAATTTAATTTTATTTGTTCTGAAGTAGTTTTCGTCGTACTCTTTTTGAGAATCAAAAGAGAACGTATTAGTTCTCTTAAAAATCCTTAGGTTTGAATTTTAAGTCGTAATTTTTGATCTACATGAAAGCGATGTAGATCTTTCCGATAATGAGGATGATTACTTTGAATCAATTTTAAACAAAGTTATTGGCAAAGAAGGTTCAGAAGAGGATGACATTCAATGTCCAAGTGCCGAAGTTCTTTGTAATGTAGAAGAATCTTTGGATCCATTGCATATGGATGTATATAATTCTGCAATGGAAAATCTGCCCGAAAATGCTAACCGGCCATAAATCCTGAAATGGCTGATGAAATTGCATAAATGTAGGTCAGATTATATTATTAGTGTACGCGCTTCGAACTATTGATAAAAATCAATTACTTTTTGACAAGAACATACCTGAAGGCATTTTGAATGCATTCTTTCAGTATTTGGAAATACCTTTCTGGGAAGAAACAGCTCGAATAACCAACTGCTATGCCTTCCAAGAGCGGAACCATCTTCCCCTAGATACATCAGCAGAGGAACTTCTTCATTTGACTGGGAATCATGTTCTAATGGGTTTTTTTAGAATACCCACAGCTGAAAATATAATGGTCTAATTCATTTCGGGTGTCGAAAATAGCAAAAATCCTTTCTGTGAACTTCGAAAGTTTATTCGATTCGCCTAAGCCAAAAGTATTCTACAAAAGCAAAAGTCTGTAGAGATCGCTCCAGCACTACATTAATCCCACAAACAGATAAAAATGAATCACTTGGAACTTCATCGTTTTTTAAAAGAAGAATAGTTAGCATCCCTCTAATAGCTGACGAGCGTTACGACTGCTTTGACCATTTTCCTCAGTTCATGGATTAAAAAAATGCCTCAAAGTGCTTGATGCGCTACTCCCCTCTTATTCAAACAACTGTTTCGTTACCTATCACAGGAAACAATAAATTTTTACCTAACTCTTTAGTTGCTCACTATAGTCTGAAATACAACCATTAATATTAAATATTTTTAACTTTTTGTTTTTTATTTATATATTTATATATTTTACACTATTAACCTACAATAATATTCATTTTTGCTTTATAAAAACTAAAAAGACTGCAAATGAATTGAAGTTAAGTTGATAATCTGGGCCAATGTTAAATAAATTTTTGCTAAAAAAAACAACGATTTTTACTACGTACTCACCCGAAGTCCACATATGTGTACCATAAAAAAGTAATTAGTGCAAATAGAAAATTTGCAAAATTATTTGTCAGAATCAATTATTTAAACCTCATTTAGCAAAAAACAAAAAAAAAAGTTAATATTTCAATGCACTTTTTGATCGAGACCGAAAAGGTTAAAGAGAAAGTTATTGCGTTCGTTCGGAAATTTCGAACTCTAACTGAGTATCTGGGATGATATTACGACTATAGAGGAGTCCAAAAAAGTGGGTCCGCTTTATCGTTTAAAATAACGGTACCTGCCACACAAACTTTTTTGGTGGAAATCACTTATTACTATTTTTCTTAAAAATGGTACAAGGATTTTGGTCTTTTTTAGTACTAAGGATACTTGGGATAGGGCCAAAAATACTGCATACTCAGTTTTTGGAAAAAAAATTCGGATAAAACCGCCAATATATCGAAAGCTAATGAAGCGAATTCCAAAAAAATTTACTGTTTTTTTTTATACATTAAGTCGAACAAATTTGCATACTTCGATTTTTGAAAAAAAATGTTTTTTCATATAACGATTTTTTTAAATTAAAATTAATTCGTTTTCTCAAATTTTTGATAATTTGTTGTATTTTGAACAATTATGTAAAAAGTGTTCAATGTGCGAAATTACATCAAAATCATATGTGGCGTTTCGAAAAAATTTAATTCTTCAAAACCTAAAAAGTGATTTAAATACCATTACTTTCGATCACCATTAATTTTCGATCTATTTTGCGATTCGAAAACGCATCTCTTGAACCGAGAAAATTTCGTATGACGCAGTTGTGGACTTTATTTATTTATTAGTTTTGCTTTCATTGTTTTTATCTGTTGTTTTCACTAGAAAATTGAAACATAAAGTTATAAATAATCACCTACTTATCTCGACAAATCGCCCGAAACGTAAGAAGTGGAGAAAATGTCAAATCGCCCAAAAAGGTCGTTGGGCGATTTGTCATTTTAAATGTGTGGGCGTTTTGACATGGACGATTTTGTGTTTCGCCGATTTATGCCAAGTGTTATCCAACAACAAATCGCCCCAATTTAGAACATTGTAAGGCTCCAGGAAATAACCCCCAAAATTTGTATGAAGGTGGGAACTTATTGCAAATGAAAAATTGGGATTTATTTCATGGGTTTTTGGGAATTTATTTCATACTTAAAATATTGGTGGGTGATTTCATTCCAATCCGAATCTAACAGTGAAACCAAGCAGGGTGGGGAAGGCGGGGAGGGGGGTAGCAGCGGGCAGCATGCACCCATATTTCTAATAATTATGAAATCTATTATGGGGAATTATGGCATATTGGGGGACTTATTTCATCTTCGATTTGGGAAATAATTTCACAGTGAAATTATTCCCCAATTTTTGAGAGTTATTTAATAATAATATACACATATATTCGATGCCGCACAATTTAGATTAAATAAGTTGAGAAATTGAAATCGGCTAATTTGCCACAGCCAGAATTGATGACGATTCGAGTCCGATTAATGGAATTTCCATCACCCTTACCAAAACTTCCTTTGAGGGCTAAGATCAGACGGTCTTACCGGCCAACAGATCGTCAAACGAGATATTTTTGATATCCTTATAATTAATAACACAGTGCGGGCATAAGGAAAGTGAGGGATTAGAGAAAGGGAGATACCGATGCACTTAGGTTTCAAATGTCTGTAAACTTTAATGTAAAGGAAAAAACGGAGCATGGTAGAGCGTTCCACGTTAGTATTGTACAGTTATGAAATAAATCCTTGTATTTCACTGTTCGTTCGAATATTGGCTTAAGGGTGAACTGAGCATTCCCGTTGAAATGTAGTATAGATGGAATGCAACTAGCTATTTCGTTCGAGCAATTATGGTGGCAGTAACAATACAACAACGACAGGCAGTCAAGCGATTTCGCGATCTCTCTATCACCAATAGTTTATTCGCACGTTTTTGAATCCTGTTCATAAGCTCCAAATGTATAATTGGTTCACCAGATATGATTGTTGTACTCAAGTTAGGGGCTTATAAACGCCTTATAAATTCTAGCCAGATCTGAAGGGTTAAAATATTTCTTGCATTGGCTGAGGAACCCTAGACATTTCTCTGCGTTCCTGCCAACATCGAATATGTGCTCATTTCAACGAAGTTTGTCGCTAACAAACATACCGAGGATGGAAGCCTTTCGGTTTCAGCCATGCAAATGCCATTCATAGATAATGGCAGAGTATTTGGGATTTTACTTTAATGACAGAAGACAATATTGTGTTTTGGAAACTTTAAATTCTAATCTATTAGTTTTACCCCACTTAAGAATGTTATCAAGGTTAGAATTTAATGAGGTTAACAGACGTTGGCGTTCCAGCTCCACGCCCGAATACTGGGCCTCGTCGCTTGTGATGATCTTTGATGAAAAGTTGTTTCTGAGATATCGGATGTAAATGAAAAATTTAACTTTTGTCTTTGATCATTAATATTTCAAAAAAACAATAATTGCACAGTAGATCCATGGGTGGTTTTACAAACCTTATTAAAATTCCTACAAAGCCCGGATCGATTTATCAATTGGGATTATTAAAATTTAAAATCGATAATTTTCCAAATTGTTGCCTAATCCTGCTTTCGTTAAAAAATAAAATAAAAAATAACGTATGTCTATTTTCACTGAGCCATCTAAAACTATATAGCAAGAGTAGGATCAACTCGAGTGAGAGCAGAACTGATAGTAATTCGAGTAAGCCCTGACTGTTAAGGATCGGTCAATGAAAATCGACAATAGATATTGCAAAAAAAAAAATTTAAAACTGTAGAAGTAAGTATTGCAAAATTGTGGAATTTTTTTAAAATGTATTTTGAACTGAGGAGTAAATCAGACGTTTCAGGGGCCGAATTACAGCATCTGTTTGGTTGTTTGACATTTTCTAGTAACTGATTGTATGTTTTTTCTTTCGATAGAACTGATGGTGTCGTCATAGTTTATGACAAGTTTTTCTCAAATATACAAATTTAAATTATTAACACACTAAATTTAAAAATAATAAATATGAATCAGGAAAGTAATATGATCGATTTTATGGCTGTATACCCAAAATATTTTCCAAAAGAACGAGGACGAGGAAATAAATAAAAAAAACTAGTTTTTATTTTTTACATCTGAAAACACTCAACTCACAATTTCACATAAAAACGCGAATGGCTGAACACAAAATGGCATCCATCCATTCTGTGCCGTACCGGGAACGTTGTTGTCAGATATTGAGACAAAGCGCTTGGGTTTCCTCGATGAATTCGTTCTTAAAACGAAGGTTCGGTCTTCCTCGTCATCTGTCCCTGTGATCCATGGTTCAAATCCGCCCCAGCATCACGTAAATGTTTCATTTTGCCGCCCCACCTCTTTTCTGACAAGTAAGAATAAAGGACTATTCACATGACAGCGAATTGCGAATAGGCGAATCGCGAACAAATCAATTTTAATGTATTTATGAATAGAAAATTTATATTGCTTCTACCACAAAAGCTTGATATCTAATTGATCTAACATATAATCTAAAAAGACTGAGTCTAAATTGATTTAAATAGCAATATTTACAATTACAAACAATTTTCCGCGAATTGAAAAATTCTTGCTGCGAACTGTCACTCTTTATTCACAATCCACATAATACAGACGCGATCCACAAATCCGCGAATAAAAAATTCGTTCGAACATAACCTTAAAAATGACACATCTTGCTGCTAACACTTACAAATCAGATTCGCGGGTACCAGCGACCAAAAAAATTGTCATGTGAAAGAAATGTCAGAATTTACGAATATTCCCTTGTTAGCAGTTCGCGTTTCACTCTTACGTAAGTAAGAACTTTTAAGGGAAGCTTCTTATATTTTCAGTTCCGAATCGGCGTTCAACGGGAATTACAGCTTACCGTGACAAATTCAAGTTCCTTCAAAACTATATATCTGCACAGAGAATGGTTGCAGAAGCTAGGCCTTAGGTCCTGTACGGTCTTTTTATACCTCATGACCTCCTTAACTACCTCAAAATTGATTCTTTCAATAATGACATTTTATCATCGGCGATGGCGGATGCTCTTTTGTTCGCTGATAATAGTCCTGCCCTCTAATTACAACAGGTCTGTTGTTTAATAGCCGTGTAAGCCTCTATCACGGCATGTGGGGAGCATCCGATGAGGTCTATATCGACGGAAAATCCGGTGGTATCTGGCGGTAGACTGGTTCTCTATTGACTGGACGTTGGTTCTCCTCATGTCATATCACTCTCTCTACACGATGCCGGCTTAGCAGCTGGATTGTGATTAATCATAATCCTCTGGCAGCATACATGATTGGGATTACATCAGCTGATTCCATAGAAGGTTAGTTGATTTCCGATTTCTGCAAAATAAATCCGCATTTATTGACTCCAACATTTTTTTTAAGCTAAGGTCAAACAATTGTATTGCCTTACAACTCTAGTATATTTAATATTGACGAAGACGTATAATTCAGACTTAATTAAGGAGAATAGATATATATATATACTTGCACTTCTAACACAAATAATATATCCCATTAATCAGGAGAGTTAATTAAAAATTTAAACAATTTTATTTTATTTTGACAAGAAATTTAAATTAATTCAACCGAACTGAATTGACAACATGACAAAAAATGGACATGCCGCCAAAACAAGTGTTGCCAATTTCTTTGCCACACAATAACCTATACTATTATTGGCAATACAAATCAATACTATTTCCTTACCCAGTGCACTCACTGTATGTATATATTTCAATTTTATATAACAATTGAAATCCATGTCATCAACCATCAATTAGAGCATAAAAAAAACAAAACAAAAAAAAAACTCGCTATTTTTTAAGGCTTTCATATGGGAGTGGTCCATTAGCCATCCACCATTAATGGGACCCAGTTACCAGGAAAGGATCAAACCAGACACTTACAGCTACCATCAGTCGCCGCAATTGCAAAAACTCAGGCGGCATAGCATTCTGAAGCCGGCCATTGGCAATCAACTCCAAATGCCGCAACAACCAACACCATCATTACCGCATCGGCGACCGGTCCAGCATGCAACCTCGTATGCACTCCATAAGAGTCTAATAAAAACTACAGATATTCAGAGGCGTTTCGTGACGCCAACCACTGAGATACCACACGATCTGAATGAGATTTGGTCGTCTCTGTCGTTGATTCAGCCAAATTGGAGCAACAAACGCAGCTACAGTGGCGGCAAATAGAAGATGTCTCAGTTGTTGTTTTTTTTAATTCATTATTTATTTTTAAAATGTTTAAATTTTGTTTTCCTTATATGCATCTGTGTTATGTTTAATGTTGGTGGTTGGTTTTATATTAGTTGTTATTGTTATATAACATAATATCGTACCTACTAATTCATTCATCGAAAACATCGTTTATTTTTTTTTTAATTTTATTTAAATTTTGCTTATAATCATTTTAAATCAGTTGTTGTTTTTATTTAAGTTGTATTGTATTTGTTTTTTGTTAATGTAATTTGACGCCTGAATGTTTATGTGTAAAGCATGATGTTATTAATAAAAAAAAATAATAATAATTATAATTTAGGGATTGGAATTGTATTTTATTAACTACACATTTCTTGTATGTTAAAACATACTAATGTTTGGCTTCTAATCAATTAGCTTAAATATTTTATAATGTTGCAAAACTCATAATATTATCAAAGTTTAACGGAATTCAGTCAGAATTTTTAACAGGTGAATTGACGACAATTAATTGCCGAATAAGTTGCTGTTAAAACAAAAAGTAGTGGGCTACTACAAAAAGTATATTTTTGGCTAGTTTGGCTAGTTACATGGCCACGTATGCAATCTTTGCAAGAGATTAGAGAAAGAGAGAGAGTTTATGCCGTCAATTTTAAAGATGTAAGAGTGAGATCACAGATCAAACGTGTCATGTATTTTTGCATGTTTGGTAGTGCTGTCCCTTACCTGCAGTAGACTAGCTAGTATTGTGCATCACCTTATTCTGCGTGGTAGGCTACTGTGGCCATGTAAACCAACAACTATGTTATATTACGCAGCGCCCGCAAAATATTGGTGGTAAAACCTGTAACAGACATAAGGAAATACAAAAGTAGTGTTCAAGGACGCACGTTTCTATAAATAACTTGTATTTTCTTTATCGATATCTTCCTCATAAAACAGTATCCTTATAAGCTATTGTCTTTCGTGTTGAAAACAACTCTGCGCACTTTGCTTAAGAACAAGAAGATGTCCCATTTCCTCCCCAGCATCCGTTGCATGGTTGGAAGAGTTCATAAAATCTGATAGCAAACGTCACAGTTAGAAAACATTTTTCAGCTATTTGGTCGACGACCGATGTTTGAAAACGGTGTTTATCATAAGTTTGGTCCTATTGCAAATTTAATACGGAGTTACTTGCCGGCACAAGCCGACACACTTGAATTAATACTTAGTCCGTTGGGGTACCACGTCGTTAAGTTAGTTGGAACCTCTATCGCGATGGATATTTCAAGATGAAGCTTTTTTTTCCTGAGACAGTGTCATTTTATAGTGCTTATCCTCAGTCTTCTTAGATAGGTAAAATCTCCACTTGTCCATCTATGGATAGTGCTTTTAGTTTCGGACGCTTTGTATACGTGTATACCTAAGTATGTCAGGTTTTTCAAATAAAAGTAGTAAAGTAGCGAGTTGACGAGTTTATCAGTATTCCAATACCCAGGAATGTGGAATCATGGGAAATGAGATTTCCAACGACCTTCCTCTTCAAGGTTCGGAAGAATTTTCCTCGGTACCTGAACCTGTGTTGGGTCTGCCGGCAGCCCTAGTAAGGCCATCCATTGATTACTGGGTCTCCTATAAGTACCTGATATGATGGTTAAGGGGCACGCTAGTGCCCAGCACAGTTCTGTAGCAACTTTGACACTACACTCTTATTTATACGAACTAACTCAGGCCATTTTGACCCCCCCCCCCCCCCCCCCTCTTCCTTCGCTTACAACAAAGCTAGAGACGTAAAATTCAGGATTTGTTAGGGCGCACAGCAGCAGGATCCACGCCAAATTTTAACTGTTCAACATGAGCGGTTCCTGAGTTATAAGGCCCCAAAATTAGCAAAACTAGTAACCACTTACTCACTGAAAGATCATCAAAACTATGGAGCTTCTCTTTTCTTCAGAGGATGTACGAAGAGAAAAAAACACCCACGCCATCTCCCTAAGAGACGATCAGCAGTCCGTGAAAATACAAATGTCTTTAGCAGATATCTTCAGCGAAGTCTTTTTAAAATTTATTTTTAATTTCCGCATGCAAAAGCAATTATTGAAATAAATATTAGGTATAAACGGCCCAAGCCTAGCTTCTAAAACTATTGTGTGTGCGAAGATATATTTTTTGACACGAATGGAAGGGACCTATAGTTTAAATGCCAATTTCGAGCGGCAATTCATTTTTGAGAAACTTCAAACCACCGTACTTACTCTTGGCTGTTTGTCAGACGTTCGAAAGAGGTGAGGCAGCAAATAACAACTTTCAGGTATTACAGTTCGGGATTTGAACCAGCGACCTCTCTCGCATAGTGGTCCAACGCTTTCAACGCTATTGTGTGTGCGAAGATATATTTTTTGACACGAATGGAAGGGACCTACAGTTTAAATGCGGCAATTCATTTTTGAGAAACTTCAAACGACCGTACTTACTCTTGGCTGTTTGTCAGACGTTCGAAAGAGGTGAGGCAGCGAATAACAACTTTCAGGTATTACAGTTCGGGATTTGAACCAGCGACCTCTCTCGCATAGTGGTCCAACGCTTTCAAGTAAAAGGAATTATTGGAACCCTTATAATTTTGATAGTATCTTACTTTTAATTAACGAATCCCGAACCGCGAAGAGTTTTTACCTGAGATGCAGCAGCCTTCCAACCTCTGCTATGCCGGGCGAACTACTTCCAGTTATTCAGATCAAAGAAGCATTGTTCAATGTAGTAAACGCTTTTTGGACTACATCCACATCTTGGCGCGGGACCGAATATTAGGGTGGTAGACCATGTAATCAGCTTCAATTCAAGAGTTTTAAACCCATTTGCCTTGCGAAACCGAAGTAGCAGCGTTTTCCGAGGCAATTCCTCGCCTAGCTGCAAATTGAATCGCGTGCTCTCTAGCAACATGAGGCAGACCTATGAATGCTATCATATTGGCTTTGAAGTCAATGAAATGATTTTCCGGAATTTAGTCTACTGTTGCTTTTTCCAGTTCAATTTACACAGTACATTGGATCAGATACTATACGCGACATTTAAGAGGGATAGTGCATTTTGCAAGACGTGGTCAAAAGACGTGATAGTCCAGTCATATACTATATCCTGCGCGTTAGTGACAAGGTTCCATTCGCTGTTTCGAGGAGACTATATTCCTGTCTTATGCCCAGCAGGCAGTTGCTTGGCTTTGTTATAAAACTGCCGGATGTTGTTTCATCCGCGAGACTCTACAACATCGTTGAGCTGGAAGACTGCATACTAATTATAGCTGGGGCTCTTTCTCGAGGGTGACCAGCTGCAAATTGTATTAGTCGTTAGTCGTTAGCCGTTATCTGTTGTTGTTTCGTTCAGGCTAAAGAGACGCATCACAAACCTTTTGACTACACAATAGCAACAGAGAGCGGTCACTAATGAAATTGGGATTTAGAAGAAAGAATGAGAAACCGATTAATATCTGCAAACTATTATGATTACGAAGAACAGTGGTAATGCATTTCACATTCGTGTAGTGCCTTATATTAAAAAGTAGGTCGGAATACAGCCTTGAGGTTGAACTGATAATAATCACTCCTGGTATGACGGTTGATGCGTTGTAAGAGTTAATCATGAAAGATAGAGTAAAACAACGATAGGCACGAGACATTGGGACGATGACTAAAAGAGTCGGACCAGACGTGGGCGTTGTACTCGAGTAAGGGCGAACAAGCGCTCTATAAATTCTAGGCAGATAAGAACATTTCTCGCATCGCTTACAGTAACCTAGATATTTTCTATCGAGGTATGGTTCTCATTATTCGCTGAAGAGAGAACCTTAAGCTTCTCATATCTGTTTCCTTTTAAAGTAATAGGTTGGAAATCATTTATAAAAATTAAGGAAAGAGATCCAAGCTTTGGGCGGCACACTTTTTAATATATCTTGGAACATGTTTACATAATTGGGTTAGGTTAGGATAGATTATGATTAATGAACTGCCGGAACAGAGTAAACCCCCCATCGCGGTGAATTCTTTCGGTAGGGGTTTGCCGATGTCGTGACTATCCTTGATTATATTCTTTTCTCATCATGGCTACGCAATGTATGGACGTCCATGCTAGTTGGACGTTCTCAAAAACCAGTTTCTCAAGGTAAAATACTCGGCCAATGACAGAGAACGTGAGGTGTATCCTCGCAAGTTTCTTCATTACCGCAGCCTCTAGTTATATTGTCATCCATGAGATTAGATTTCATTGCATGGGTTTTCAGAATGTGACGGCGCCTACCAACATAGACAGAGATGCTCTTTCATACTGGAGAAGTTTGTCCAGATTTTACATTGTACCTACTTGGCAAGTCTGGTTGATACATATGTGCGATCAATGTCTTCCACCTGGTATTTCCCTTTATTTGGATTTGTATTCTACTCTTCTTGTACTCCATTTTTTTCCCTAAATTTTTATATTTAATTCGAAATCTTTCTGTTAAACGATAACAATATAACAATCATTAGATTAAAATATTGGATGTTCTCCATTCACGTTTGAATCTAAAAGAAGTGATTCGTTGCATGAAATTGTTCTCGAAATTCATCAATTTCACGGTAGGTACCTTCATACCCCTCACCCCTTAAAATATCACAACACCAACTAGATTTTTCACTATACTTACTAATAAAATACTTATTTCTCTTTTTCTTAGACTCCACTGCAAACCGATATGACACCATCGAAAACTGGTAAGTCAGTACTTTATAATCCCGAGAGCGAAGATGTCAGTGAACCTGATGACAAGTACACGGGAGTAGTATTCGATGAAAGAGCTGGTGTTTGGAATATGGTGGAGCCAATCCCTGGTGGTCTGACACGAAGCGAAATTAGTGTTGACAGTGCCGAAGAGCAGCCCATGCAACAATCATCCTCGGTAACAGTATCAATCTTTGAAGCTCTTGCAGATATCCTTTCGAAAACACCAACAACCACCACCTCCACGTCTACAACGACGACAACAACAACCACCTCAACGACAGAACTACCGGATATTATTCAGGTACCGGAGCTTAAAAATGAGTCCATGCAAATACCATCAACCACTGTAAATACAAATCTCATCACTGATGTGGATGTTGAATATACAACTACTACTAATGAAATAACGAATAACGATCGCAATGGGCGTATACTAAATAGTGTGGATGTTAACCAAAATCTATCCACAACCACAACCGCATTCAATGATCCCACTGAACCCTCCACAGTCCCTCAATACACAGACACAAACACCATTCCACCATCATTAGCCACAGAAACAGAAACAGAACAAACAACAATAACAGAACTTACTGACCCTACTACCCTTGCTTTGCCCGCAGCGCCCACAACTCAGCCTACTATCACTAATAACATTCTTACTAACTTTAGCGCTAACAGCTTAGAACTAACCACAATAGCGAGTAATCCGCCAACAAGCCTTCCGATGCCATATCTGGCAGATGCACTAACAACTCCTGGTAGTAATTTGATAACACGACCGCAACTAATTTCAGCTATAAGTAACTTTTTGGATACTTCCGTACAAAATGCTTCTGATACAATGGCAACAAGTACCACAACATCAACCACATCAACCACAGGAACACTGGATACAGATACAGTAACAGTAACAGAAACAGAGCAAAGTACTACTTCTGATGCTTCTACTACACTTTCTACTCCACCCCCTCCCACTACTACTTTTATACCCTCTACGGACACGCCACCGGTCACAATCTCCTTCCTTGATCTATTCACCATTCAGCCGAAGAAGGTGAATCATAACACCGAGCCGGCAATTGATGTGCATCCGATTTACAAGGAGCCAGATCCAAGCACCACTCCTTCAGGTAGGCAACAGAAAACGTTTAGCAGAGATCAAACCACCGGCCAACCGGTGAACATTCACACATTCTTCGGCACACGAACATATCCATCGATTGCGGTCACTGGTGGAACTTCGACAGATCGCATAGAAGAACTGACAAGCACCTTCCGAGATACCGGTGTGACCAGTGGCGTGACCACCGTTTCTCCCATTCCATCCACAACAAGCCAGGAACTCGATTCTACTACATACACTACTCCACAGTCATCCATACGAACCCAATCCATACCCATCCACTTGAATAGTATCCTAGGTTCCACACAAAAATACGACCAAACTAGCCCATTCAAAACAGTACAGACCACCGAGAGCACAACAACAATACGATCACGCTTTGGCAGCAATCGCTTGCCAATCCAATCAGCTGGATCTGTTCCAATTCGCAAAAATACCACAACAACATCCACAAGCACCACCCAATCCACATCAACCTCTTCAACATCAACATCAACATCAAGAACAAGAACTACAACTACAACAGCTTCCGCTGTCACTCAAACGTCACCTAAGCAACAGCAGCAACTGTCAAATCTTATACCCGACTACCAACAACTACCAAAACCCATTAAAGACTTCTCGGTCTATGGCATTCTGCCAAACAATACAGTGGTGCGAAAGCGGCCCTCACAGGTTTCACGCACTCTTGACGTAGGCCTGACGGTATATGGAATTCTGCCAAATCGAACTGTGGTACGGAAGTATCCAAACGGCACACTGGCAATAGTTGATTCATCGAAGGATGTGGAAGTGGTCGATATCGATCCGAAAATGCTTTTCAATCCATTTAGCGAATTGTATCGCACCAGTCAAAGCAGCTTGCTACTAACCACGCATCGTAGTACGACATCACATCGTTTGATTGAGAGTAACCATATTGTTAGTGGTTCCGGTTTCAGTTCGAGTACCGCCAAAGTGCCAACTACCGCTGCTGGCACTAGTCGCAAGGGAAATAGTATTAAAGTTACAACCGACAGTGGCAACACTGAACCAAACACAACTAACGGTGATGATGAGAATCTAATTCAGTTGCTAAATGAAAATGAGGATAATTTATTGAATTCCACTAGTCTAGTTGAAGCTAATACGGTATGGATTAATAATTTATGTGTTAATAATAGTTTATAAGAGTTTTTCATATTTTTTTTTTAATTTATATATTATATTTGTTTCTAATCGCATGGAAATTAGTTCTTATGCCAGTTTTATTAGAAATAGGGCATCTCAGTGACAGCTTTTGATAGGGGAATGAAATTGTGGCACAACTGACAATTTGTTAGGCAAGTTTTATGGTGATGTCGCATGGTCTTCCTTATGCCAATTGTGGGTTTTAACGAGAAAAAATAAACAGCCCGAGTGCTTTCGATCGCCAATGCCACTTTGTTTTTTTCTGACAGTCGAATTAAAAGCCTTTCCGATGCACAATACGGTGTATAAGATCATGTTTTTGAGCTGTGGCTAACTTTGTTGCAGATGTTAACTCCTCCCATATGCTGCTTATAGGGCTAACCTACACCTTGTAGGGAAATTACCTTCTTTTCCTTACCGCGCCATCATTTACAGGATTCCAATCGCTTGTCAGACGTATGGATATATCACAAACTTTAGTCATTTTAAGAGTAATTTCACTGTTTTTATCATATGAATCTAATATCTAATGCAGCTTCTGCGAGAATATAATAAAAACCGATTTATTAAAGTCGACCTAACTAATTATTATTTGTATCTTTGGGCATGGTTGAAGCCAAAATCAAAACAAAATTTCGGTAGATATTTCAAGCACGTACATATATTGGACATGGTCTATTAAGGGGGTTTTCCTGAATTGTACTGCCTAAGATTTCACTTTGAAGTTATAATCAGTTCACTGAAATTCTTCTAGCGGCATATTCACTTCACATTGGTATTTTTATTATTATTATAAGACCCAAATGGCATATACCTCTACATTATCATCGCAGCTTATATGTACTTCCGCCATCCTTCACTTATGTCGCTACCCATTGGACTTTGGAGAAACTTGTCGACTCGATAGCTATAGCAAGATTTCAAAAATATTTATACTACCACAAAGGCGTATCACATTTCTCGCATCCCTTTAAACAGTTAACTCACTAATTTCACATAAAAACGCGATTGACAGAAACCAAAATGACATTATCTTGGTACAAGACTTACTGTACTAGAGTTTTCCTAGTACAATCACAAAGTACGCTCGATACTTGCTGTTTGGTATAACATAATCCCAATGTGCTTATTCGATAGTTCAGTAACGTATGAAAGTTATTCACTCGTCGCTGATATCGTAATTTGGCCCCTGGTCTGAATGTAATATAAAGACAAAATAGGTCTGTCAACAGCAAAGATAGGTAGGTATAAATCTTTTAGAAACTGATTTAAGTCGGGTCGATTGAAAAGCCACATAAGTTTTCACGCATTTTCGATTGTAAATCTTCGCGTCGAACCAAAATCGCTGATATTAACATATTTTCTCAAAACAGTTAAGACCACCTTCGTTCTCACTACCTTGAACTTCATCTTTGGCAGATGACTTCTCCCAATTAGAATTGAAACTAGCTACATACGATTTCAAATCTATATTCAAATATATTTTACAATTTATATATCTGCTTTCTTTACTTATTCAACATTTTATTCTCTTTAGTCCGGAAAATTTGCAAGTATTTGTTCTGATTTATTTGTGAGGGAAGAAGCGCACGCGTGAACTCTTCTGAATAGTTTCTTTAAGCACATATTAGACGTGTTCTTTTGGCAAGCACATATAATGTCGATTTTCATTCAACCAAATCGCCATGTTGGAACAGTACTCGCACAATAGCTAGAACAGCAGTGGGAAGAGTACTTGACAGCAGTTGCAACAGTTCCAACATGGCGAATTGGTGAAATAAAATCGACATAAGATTGCACAAAAGAACGCTCATAGGCGCTAAGGATATTCATCAAAAAGACTTGGCATCACCAATGCTTCTGAAATCTAATGACACTTAAACTGTCAGTTATTTTTGCATTTTCAATCAACTTCCAAAATGATCATCATGTAGAGCAATAAAATAGCAACTCACTATTATAAATTTGATCCCTTTCGGATAATTGGTTCAGAAATGGCACGGTTTTAATGTACATCTGCTTGCAAAAGTATATTCAAACTCATGTGATTTGATAACCAAATATCCCATAGAAATCAATATAATACTACAAAGTTGCAAATTCAATACCCTAGAAATGAATCTAATTAAGTTTTCCATGTGGTATTATTTTAGAACTTCGCTCTCATGCTCAATATACACTGCTTTGATCGAAAATCGTATGTTAAGACGCGTTCTGTTTGTGAACCACTTATTTGATTTGAAATATATACTAATTAGGATTAATATTCTTGCTCTACATGGTATTCAAATTAAAATTTATTTATGTCAATTATTTGACATTTCTTAAGAATTCATCGTAAAAGTTCACCAAAATCGTTTAAAATTCTAATTGCAAAATATTTTTCAAATATCCAGTCTGTTAGACGGGAAAGTCAGGAAGTCAGAGTCAATCCGTGCGTAGGTACGTCTAAGAGCCGTTACTTTAATATACGATACAGAACAAAAATTAACTTCCTAGTATCGTGCACCATCAACACTCTTCTCTTCTAGGTGATTTCCATTTTGTGGCTATGACGAGAAAAATTACATTTTTTAATAGGCTTAATCTATTCTCAAACTTTATAACCACTCCGCAGCTGATCTGAGCTGATATTAAACAGTCAAAACAGTCCTATAACGTGATTTAAATAGTTTTCTGCAAAAATAAAATTCGAACTTAATTTAGCAAGTCCAACAACCAACCGGTTCTAAGATAAAGTTGTCCAATCGGCTATAAATAGTTCTTTAGTCACTGCAGAAACCTATTACAATTTCGAACTTAAGAATACGTTACAAATAAGTATACATTTGAAAATTGTTATGTGTAAAATAATGACACCAACCTTAGATATTTCCTGCATGATTGTGTGTGAAATTGCGGAGTGACATAAAGTGCACGGAGATAATGTCCATTGACATTCGAAACAACTAAGTTAAGTGGGCATTCTGTTGGCGTCTATGCTGCGTAGTGGCTTACTGAGTTCATGTGAGGTCGAAGGCATTTCAAATACAGTCGAGGAGGTAGGTCAGAGTTTAAATCCACCTAGGCGTGAAGTTGAGAGCCATTGATTTGCGTTGGGATTACTGAGGGAATGAGTTACAAAAGCGCATATGTTTTTTTTTTGTGAAGCGAACGCTTGATTATGCTCTATAAGATTTCAAATGTGTGTGCAGTGGTTAAGTGCGTTGGACCACTAAACGAGTGGTAGCTGGTTCAAATCCCGATGAACGTTTTTTATTTACTGCTCCACCTCTTGTGAGGGTCTGACAAAAATTCAAGAGTAAGAACTGCCATGAAAAGTTTCTCAAAAATGAATTGCCGTTCGGAATCGGCATTAAACTGTAGGTCCCTTCCATTCGTGTCAAAATATATATCTTCGCACATCACAGTAATTGCAGAAGAGTTTTTAAATATGTACGCTGGATTATTTTTAACTTTCTCGAATACTTAAGTATTCGTGCAGAAATTTCGAGTCCAAACTGAGAACACAAACGTGTTTCAGCAATTTTTCCAGTTTTAGGCGAAACTTATAGAGAGTGATTAGTTCTCATAGACATCAAAGTCCTAGGTTGTACCTCTTATTTTCTGACGCAGCGTCAAAATGCACTGCAGATGGCGTAGTTAGTGCTGCTTATCAATTAATTTATTCTGCAAACTTGTTAACAAGATTGTGGGGATAGTCAAACAGCTCTAGTTTCACCTTCTACCAAAAGCTTGCACTTTGCCCCCAAATTTGTATAAATTGTATTTTAGTTTTTTTTTTTTTTTTTTTTTCTTAAAAAGAAAGCAACCTAACTTATTCGCTTTAACTTTTATCATTTAATTAACAAAACAAAAATCATTTTCCAAAAATTTGTACAGTTCAAAATTTTTGATCGCATGCATTGCAAACAAAAAAAAATATATATCAAAAACTAATTTCTTTTCTACAAAAAAATGTCACTTTCCAACAATACCGGAAATGGAGTAGTCAAACTAAACTTTCATTACTAACCAATATCTAGGAGAACGCAGTTCTTTTGGACTTATTAAAACGCAAGTATATCAATACGGATATACCATCAAGATCGTCGAATGTTGTTAGTTTGACAACCGCAAGAAATGTCATCGAGGAGAGTTCCATCCAAGCAAATCGAGACAAAGATGTTTCGGAGAATACTCTATTTGATTCCAGTGAGGAGCGCGTAAGTATTTTTGTTTTTCTTTTCGAATTACATGTCACATTTCTATGATGTTAAATAAATTATTTTCAGAAAAAAGACACCTCCACATCATCGGAGGAAGATCTCCTTGGAAAACTATTCCCAGCAAACGGTTCGACGACACCAACCCGTGCCAATACCGATGATGACAATGTCATCTCACATCATTTTGACACATATGCGAATATTGGAAGCATATTCACGGGAAACAAAGGTAGAGCACTTGAATTCTCACAACGTACCAAATTGTATCCAATTAAGTTGGTGATGGCCAGTCAGAATACAACAACGAAACTCTTTCCAATTCACACAAATCAAACAGATGCAACGAGTGTTGAAAATGTCAAAAATGACAGCCATACTGTGATGGAGCCGGTTTTGGCTGAGGTGAATAGTACGCATGGCAACACTGTTGAAAGCTCTGTAAGCGAGTCGATGGCGGTGATGCCAACGCGTAATGGAGGGTCGCAAATTATTGATTTTGATGTTTTCAAATCGAATATCGATTCTGAAGCAAAAGAGGGTATAAGTTTGGGTCATGAAGATGCGTTTGAGCATGGTGATGGTGATTTGGAGGGTAGCGGAGGAGACGTGGGTGATGGAGAGGTTACTCAAACTACGACGAGTGGCGGAGATTTGTGGACTTATCCACCGGGGTCTATTCCCGTGCAAGTTGTGTTATCGAGTGATAACGATGGGCTTGGGGCAACTGAGAGGGTTTCCTCATCCAAAATGGTTGGTTTAGATACAGGTCGTCAGTCCACTTCAGCGATTTCTAAGAATATTTTTGACACTTTGACAATGGTAGACACGTCGAAAATGCAAACTCTGCCCACCTCGGAGACCAAACCTTTTACCGAGCAAAGTTCAACTTTCTCACCTTTTTATTCAGAATACCTTATTCCTGTGGAAGTCAGATATCCAGAAGGATATTTTGAGCAGCTGTCGAAGTATTTAGAAACTTCCCCTCATTTGTTGACAACTGAAGAGTCTTCGGGAAGTGATCATTTCGTGACTACTACGACTTCAACTATTTTATCTACTGGGAGTGGCGTAGTCGCTTATGATTCTGAAATAAAGAATGAGACATCACCAAATACCTTTGAGTCGACGCTATTTAACCTAAATGTCACTTCTGACAAGATTGAGTATCACAAAAATGCGTCAAATGATTCTGAAACTGACAAAAACTCTCAGACAACAGACTCTATCTTCACTTTATCTGTTCCTACAAGCTCGTATTATAATGGGAATTCGTCTCAAATTCTTTCCACAACTGACACCAGTGTCCAAATATCCGATGATATCAATTCGGACTTCGATGATTTACACTCCGAAGCCGAAAAAAGGTTAAACGATTTGCTCATTTCTAATAGCAAGAATGAGTCTGAATCGGATTCGGATTCCGATTATTCCAACGAACTTGACTCGAGTCCAAACACAGAACGAAACACTTTAGACACCGGTTCTTTTGAAAACGTCCCTATTTTGAGTCCAGACGATTCAGTTGAGGAAATTCTGTCAAACTTTGACACCGATTCCGTAGAAAATGTGTTGGTAAAAATTGACGAAGACAATCCAATGGATGATTCATCAACAACCAAAGCTAGTGCTTCCCTTGAAGACGAAGGACTGCTAAGACTTACAAACTCTCAGAACATCGTTCAAAAGAAAACAACCACTGAATCGAACCTTTTCAACAGTGTTTTCTTTCCAAGTTTCAAAGATGACGAAAATGCCAGGAAATCATCCACAAAGTCTGACGACCAAATGAAGGAAGGCATTTATGATTCGAATTTGAAAGAAAAAGTTACATTGTCTTCAATACCCTCGGAGTTGAACTTAAATATAACTCCTGATCAAAGTCCAGACATCGTGATAAACCATTCAAAGGAGTCAAGTTCTGAAAACACACAAATAAATCCTTCCATAGATACGGAAGAAAGTTCCGAAATACTTGAAACAAATTTAGAATATAATAATGAGACTGATAGCTCTGAGGATGAAAATCTTCAAGAAAAGTTAAAAACTATTGCTGACGTTGAAGCTGCCGAGCAGTTGTCGGAGAACTCAAGTCATAAGCTAAATGTCACTGAAGGAGTCTTAGAAGAGAGTGCCAAAGAAGTGTCTAAAAATAGGTATTTTTCAATAGAGACTGATGATCTAGGAATACCAAAAATAGGTCTTTCTAAAGACGAAATTAATAACAAGTCTGAACGATGGACTGATCAAAACGAAAGCATCGGAAATATAAAGTCTGAACTTCTTAGTGAAACAGAAACGCTTCGAAAGTCAACGATAGAAGTGACTAGCTTAGAACCCCATGTAACCCATGTAGACGATGACATATCAGATGACGATTCAGATTCAAATTCGAACTTTGGTTGGGCAACATGGGCTAGTGTTGATCGTACGAACTCTTCATTCGATTTAGATCAAAATGTTAAAATTCATGAGCATGTAGATCAAGAAGAAGAAGAAGAAGAAAATCTAACCCCCAACTCAGCAAATATAGATGATTTTTCAAGCCCTTACGAAGAGTCCACAGATCCAAGATCATACTTACCTCAATCTGTGATCTTGCCTAGAGAGTCAGCTGTAACGTGGAATACATCAGACTCAACTTCGACTCAACTCGATCTAGGCGATAAAATGACAACAAAAAGCTCGTTAATCTCAGTGGACAAGTCGCAAACTTTGGTCTCTGTGGCAGATGCTGTTGCAGCTTCAGAGGACGAATTGGTTCCATTGACAAATACTAAGTTCTTAACTGGAGTAACCCCTGCTTTGAATGTCTTTACAAAATCTGAGGGAGAAAGCGTATCGTTGCCACGCGATTTTAATATTTTTGCAACTACTGCGAATAAATCCCAACTTGTGTCGGACTCTTTTTCTAATTCAACTGTCCCGAGTTTTGAAATTGAAAACTTAGGGCGAAATGACTCAGCTTTTGTTATTCAGGATCTTTCGATCACTAGTGACAATGTCGACCAAACTTCTGAACCAGCATCTGACTTGAGTCTGGAGTCCACAGCAAATGGCAGCGCCGAAATCGAGCATGGAGAAGATCAATCCAAAACGTTGGCATTTGGACCAGATTCAGAAGTTTCTTCAAATATTCTAAAAAAGGAAGAGCCTAAACCCTTTAGCGATTTCGAACAAAGTTCCAAGATGAAAGGACTCAGCTCTTCAGAAGTTAGTACAAGCATTTTCCAAGAAAGGCAAAAGGTTTTAAAGTCGATTTTTACGGAATTAGATTCGAATAGGAATCAGTCTATTATCTTAGCACCCGAATCAGGTCAAACTTCAAACTCAATGCAGTTAACGAACTCTTCAAGTTTACCTTCCCTTAGTGGCCTTGAAGATCTCGGCTTATCCAACTCGACCCAACTGGAGTTAGACCAATCTTTTGATAAATTGGCAGCTATTGTTCCATTGAGTTTCTCTCCAGATACTCTAGCCACTAATGTGGAAGGAGACTTTCAAATGTCAGGGAATCAGTCTCATACTGAATTGCCTTCTACTTTAGACATTCCTGAAACTTTTGCGAAAGAATATGTTCCAAGTCTGGGAGCTAAAAACTTAGGCGAAGCGGAGCTAGTTATCCCCGTTCATGACATTTTGACCATCAATCAAAATTTTGACGAAAATTCTAATATTACATTCGAATTTAATCCGGATTCAGCAACGAACAAAGCAGAGGTCGAGGCTGGCGTAAATCAACCGTTTAGAACAACTCCGGAGGTTGCTCTCAGTATTCTAGAATCATATGCTGGTCCAAATTTTACTGACACTAAGGCAGAAAATTCCAGCATTGCTAAGTTAAACTCAGAAATAAATTACATCAAGCCGACGGAGCGTTCCGAAAATGACTCTGAATTCAGAGAAGACGTCAAATCTACGTTAAATATCTTGAATTTTGTTGGTGATCCAAAAATGATTGATAGCGAATTGAATTCGACAGCACATAAGTCAGTAATGGACACTCAAACTGCCAAATTGAACAACTTCGAAAGTTCAAAAGTAAGCATTTCCTCATTAGCACCCGGTGTGGTTGTCGTGACCCCTGAGGGTGGAAATCTTCCAGTTGGACTAGGCTCTTTAAATGAGAACGATAATGATCTTCAATTTTGGCGAGAACCGGTTGCAAGTTCAAATGTTGGTATCACTTCAAAGCAGGTCAGTATCGAGGAAGACTTAGGAAGTCCTTCAGAGAGTCCTACAAATCTTGGCATATCTGTTGAAAGTTCAGAAATGTTTTCTCAAGAAACCAAACTCAACAACGACGACAGTTTACAAGTAAGCACCCCGTCCTTAGCCCCTGGTGTAGTGATTGTGACACCTGAAGCTGAAAGTTTTCAGGTAGAGCTTGAGCCCAAAATGAACGATACAACTAATGGCGAAGCTGAGCAAATGGAAACTAACAATTTGCAATCTGGGCCAATGTTGCACATTGCAAGTTCAAGTTCAAATGTCACATCAAAGCCCGTCAACAACGAGAAAAATTTAATAAGCCCCCCAGGCACTCTTAGGAATCATTTAAACAACTTCGAAAAAAGTTCTGAAAATGACTCTGCAAGTTATAAAACCAAAGCTTCATCTTTAACCGCCGATTCAGTTGCTCAGATCTCAGTGATTGAAAATGGTCAAGAAATAAACAGATCATCTAACGAAGAAGCTAATGAGCCTAGAGGAGAAGAAGGAGAAATTGAAAATATTTCCGGTCCTTTGACTGATTCGAATTTGAACCTCGTTTATAATCCGGCCAGCAGCAAGAACGATGAAGGCCCGCCAGAAACTGAGAAAAACTTTGAACAAAGTTCAGAAGTGGTTGATCAAGCTGTCAAGTCAAACAGCGCAGAAAATCATGAAGCTAACCTTGAGCTTAAAGTAGATGATGTCAGTAAAGACGAAGATGACCAAACTGAGAAACAGAACTCGGAATTCAGGCTTGAACTTGGGAAAAAAATGTCAGAGGCTTTTATGGCTTCACAGTTGAATGTTACATTAAGGCCAGAGGAGGATTTATCTATCACATTAGACAAATCTAATAATATCAACAATTTTGAACAAAATGCGGAAATGGAATCCCAAGTCGACAAGTCGAACATCTTGGGGATTCCAAAAATTGGTTTTCCGTCACCAAGCCCCGTAATTACTGTGCTACCTGAAGCTGAACTCGACCAAACGGATACAAAGAATTCAGAATTTTTTCCCAAGTCAGAATTTGCAACAAACAGTTCGTGGCCCCCTGGTATTATAAATTCGAACATAAATCCACAGTCAGTTAAAGCGGTGGAATATATTTCAAGCCGATTTGAAAGTCCTAAAAACGTATTCAATAATTTTGAGCAAAGTACAGAAATTGGGCCTCGAGTTCCTAATTCGAAAAAACCCGAAGGTCTCAAAGTTAGCGACAAGCCAATAGACCTAGATGGATCGATTGAGACGTCTGAAGTTGAAAGTCTTGCATTTAATATAAATGAGACTAAAACAGCGGATTTTCATTTTAAGCCAGAACTGGAGATCGCAATAAATATTTCAGGACCCTCTGTTGGCTTAAACTTAGCAAGCTCATCAGAGAGCGCCTTCAATAGTCTTAACAATTTTGAACAAAACTCACAATTGCCTGAAAGAATCTTACATTCAAATATTGCTAAAATTCCCAAAACAGTTTCAAGAGTTTTAGATCCCCAAAGAGGTTCAAATACAGATATGGTGGCCACTTCTTCAGATATTAAAGCAAATGAGAGCTCAAGTCGGGAGAGCGATGTGTCATCTAACCACAGTTCCACAGAACCTGAAAATATGGCCCACGATATGTTGCAACCTATCAGTGAAAGTAAGATAGATTCAGATGTTACAACACAATCTTCGGAGGGTTTTAAGCTTATCAGTGATCTGAGCTCCAAAAACTCAACAGAAACTGACCAATTGCAAGTCCCAATTAATACTTTGCCGCCCATGTTTATCTTCCCATCAAGCCCTGACCGTTCTCTTATTTCTCCTATACCAGAAATATCTACTTCGCAGGTTGAAAACTCAAAGCCCCCAGCAGTCTATTATCCAATGAACATTCATACTTCAAATGTAGAAGTTCCACCCTCTGCCAAAGCGACTTTCGTAATGCCAACAAATATGGAAGTGGTTCTGGAAAGCACTACACAGCCAAGTCGTATTGCGATGGTTTTCCCAAAGAATGCGAAGCCCTTGTTGAATGAGGCTCTTCCTGGTCACTTTCATAAAGTTTATACAGAAGATAGCACTGAGTCAAATGGGGCAAGTCCAACTTCGCCTTCAAATTTGCAGGACTTGTCAAAAGGTTCACCTAAAATCTATTCCAAAAATAAGTTAAAAACTGTCGAAGAAAATTCGAACTCTGAATCGGATCTAGACTTTGCGACATTAAAGCCACTGGTCCAACCTTCCTCGGCTTCAGTTTCGTCAAACTTTTCCACAAATTCACCTCAAATAGTTGCCAACAACAAGTTGGCCACTCTTGAAGATAAATTTAGTTTTGGAACTTCAACATCGAATTCAGAATTTCCTCCAGAACCAACTTCTAAGTCGGAACCACTTGAACCTTCACTTGCAGAGGAGATTTTTAGTTCGCAATCTGACATTACAACATCGTCTTCATTAGAGGAGATAAAACAAGTTTTCGTCCCTGGAGGTATTCCACCTGAAATGTTGTCGAACTTAGATGATTTTCAAGGGACACCTGTGCATTTGACAACGACAAATGTTTCACCTGAAAAGATGTTTGTTCCCGGTGGAGTCCCTCAAAGTCTATTAGCCACTACTGCAGCTTGGTCAGACTCTGAATTAAAATCATCTTCTGCTCAGGAGCTTGATCAAGGGTCTGCAACCGATAAGAGTCTGGAAGGTCTTCTCGATGCATTACCTATCTTGAGACTCGAATCTTCTACTGAAAAAAGTGCCGGTTCGAATAATGTTGCAATGACATCTGAACAAAGTCTTTACAAGAAACTCTCAACTCAAAGAATCGAACTGGAACCATTATTAATGAAAGCGATTACTGAAAGTTCATTTTATAGCGAGACAGAAGCTGCTTCTGAACCTTCCAACGACTTCCAAGTTACTACGCAAACCTCTTATGATCTACGGAAAGAGTCCATTAATTCGGAAGGTACAGTTCCAGAGAAAAATTCTTACGAAGTTAGCTTAAACGATTTTGAATCGGCTGTTGAGAAAGTGGATCTTACTACTCCAGTCCCTCGCGACTTACAAAATGAATCCTTCAGTTTTTCGGAAAACAAGGCTACAGAAAACAATCTGTCTTCCGCTTCAACTCCGGGTCAGACAACCACACAAGAAGGGGTCAAAACTTTTAGAGTTAACTTAGGCGTTTTTGAATCAGCTGTAGACAAATTAGAAGCTACTACTCCAGTACCCGGCGACTTACAAAAAGAGTCCTTCAGTTTACCGGAAAATAAAGCCACCGAAAACAATCTGTCTTCCGCTTCAACTCCGGGTCAGAAAACCACACAAGAAGGGGTAAAAACTTTCAAAGTTGTAGAAAAATTAGAAGCTACTACCCAGGTATCTCAAGACTTACGAAAAGAGTCCTCTAACTTATTAGGAACCCAGACTACACAAAACAATTATTCTCCAACCCCAACCCCGAGCCAGACAACCACAGAAGCCGAAGTCAGTTTCAATGATTTTCAATTACCTGTAGAAAAAGTAGAAGCTATGTATCAACCCTCTCATGACTTACCGACAGATTCCTTGAACTTCTCAAAAAACAAAACAACAAAAGACGTTGCAAAAACGTACCAAGTCGGTTTAAACGATTTTGAATCGACTGAAGAAAATGTAGAAGCCACTACCCAATTTCCTCCCGATTTACAGATAGAGCCCTTCAATTTCTCAAAAACTAAATATTTAGAGAACAATCCCTCTTCAACTCCAACTCCGATTCAGGAAACAACGCAAGACATTTTCAAAACTTACCAAGTTAGCTTAAATGTTTTGGAATCAGCTTTGGAAAAAGTGGAAAACGAGGTTAAAGACTTAAGAGAAAATTTTAAAAATAGTTTAGACAAAGCTACAACTTCAGAACCGTCCACTAAAAGTTCCGTTAAAGAGTCTAAGCAATTAAATAAAGTAAGCTACGACATTAATAGTGCAAAACAGCTCAAGGAAAACTTTTCCGAAGCTATATTCCATCAAACTTTAGAAAATGAAGTTGAAAGTCCCAAAGTCGGTAGCAAGTTAAAAGACACCCATCTTCAAAATGAGGGCTTAAATTTAGTCCCACAACTCTTAAAGTTTGACAAATTTTCCAACCTTAAATCAGAATCCCTTGTAATGGAAACCACAACCCCTCCCAACGAGTCGGACCCACCTCAAGAAACTAAGAGCCCTCTTCCCATTCCTCAGTATCTAATAGGCGCCCAATCGCCAAGTGCAAGAAACAACATCAAGCAATCCGATTCCAAACCCTCCTTCATCTATCAAATGTCAGAAAACGCTTTAGCCAACATGCGAACCATCAACTCCACAATGTCTGCTGAGAGTTCCAATATCTCCATTTCCAAACTCAATCCGTCTTTGGGCTCCTCATCGGATGACCCCACAACTGCTGAAGAAGAGTTTTCTGATTTCGATAACGATGAAAATCAATATGCAGCGCCCTCTATTAGTCAACTCCCTCAGCTATCCACAGCGACAATCAATATGCAATCATCGATAAAAACCACTCCACCAGAAGTCATATACACGCCAATGAATACCGCAGTTGAAGCACAAACACGCAATCACACAGAAACACAGTACACTACTACACAACAACTACACAACTATTTTCACGAATCTAGTACAATAAGTTCTCTAGATAATTCCATTCTTATTGATAATTTAAAAAATTCCATAAATACCATCACAGAGCCAAAGAAAGTTGATAGCAAACCAACGACGCCGACTATATTTGTGGTTACTCCGGGAACAACAGAAAGTGCACCAATAACTACAACTAGTACTACGCCAAGTACAACAACTAGTACAACCCCATCAACAACAACGAGTACTACAACGCCAAGCACGACAACTAGTACAACTCCTTCAACAACAACTAGTACAACAACGCCAAGTACAATAACTACCACTACTACATCGACGCCACCTCCAACAACGATGAGTACAACAACAACAACAACGACAACCACAACAACACCAATGCCAACGACGGTGTCAATAACGCCACTGACGACATCTTCTAGTACAACCGCGAGGTCAGCAATTCCTACGGGTCCGAATGTAGCCATTGGTGAATTGGAAAGAAATATCAAACTGTTGCAGGAGTTGTTAGCTTTGCAAGCATCTATAAATCCGAAGAGTAAAAGCAGTTCCACAACATCTTCAAGTACAACGACAACTACTAGCTCTACAACTACAACCACAACAACTCCACCACCGCCGCCGCCAACTACAACCACAAGCACAACTCCAACAACCAAAGCAACTACCGCCGCCAATGGTGTTGATGCCGACTTTATAAACACTTTGGTAGGACAAGGTTCGAATAAGTTTGTTCCTTATTTTAACATTTATTTTGTATTTCTAGCGTCAACTACTTTTGGCTCAACAACAGGGAGCAAAACCGATTTCCACATCTACAACAACAACCACAACAACAACACCAAAGACAACAACCACCACAAAACCAATAACGATTTCTCCGCAAAACTTGGAGGACTTGTTGAACAGCTTTTCAACACCTTCATTTTCAACAACGCCCAAAACAAACAGTCAGGATGATATTGCCTTCCTGAATTCCTTGGTAAGTAGAGCTGTAAGTCGGACTTCTTGACAACGTGTCATCATTTTCCTTCCTTGCAGCGTGACATTGGCAAACTCCGCGTGACTACCGCAACACCTCCAACATTTGCTAACCGAATCATCGAATTGGCACTACAGAACCGTCAAGCCACACCAACACCCTCGTCGCCAGTGTACATTCCTCCACGGATAAGCACCACAACACCGCCATTCACTCCATTGCCTGAGATCAGGCGACCAGCAGTACTTCAAGCAAATGAAATCGAGAGACACCGCCAAGATCAAGCAGCTCTCTCTGCTGACCTCTCGCTGCTGTCTACTCTTTTAGGAAGACGAATTACTGCAGCAGACCTGCCCCAGATAACACAACAATTTGGAGGAAATCGACAAGCAGCTGCTGCACCAAGAAAAGCAACAACAAAACCTCCAAAAACGACTACAACTACCACTACCACGACGACAGAGAAGCCCATGACCAGGGATGAAATTGCAGAGATCGAAAAGAATCTCAATCTTCTGTCATCACTTCTAGGTCGTCCCGTCTCACTGAATGAACTGCCATTGATAATGCAAGATTTACGTTCTGGGCGAAAACCAAAAGGAACAGCACCCGGAGCAAGGATAAATCTAATCAACCCGCCGTCGGTAAAGACTACCACTTCGACGACTCGACCCAGGCCAACGCCTAGTGTACAATCACAGACTCCAATAAGCCAGGAGGAAGTCATTGAACTGCTGAAAGATCCATCATTTGGCACATCCCCTGACCAATTGAACATTTATGGCAAGTCAAATGATGCCGTTCTGGCAGCAGTTCTCAAACAAAGAGGCATCGGTCCAACGCATAATAATATTCCAGTCAATGTAAGATCACTTAATTCTCAAAAATTGGCATAGAGTTGAATTGTTTCTTTTAGGACCTCTTCCTTCAAGGGCCAACACCGACGCCTTACCGCACAACTCGAGCACCACCACCGCAGGCGCCACCAGCTCAGAGACGACCCCTACTTGATGGTCTGGCATGGCTCTGGCGGGCATGGCAGGATACAGCGCCCGGTACCCGTCCGGCGAGAAACAACCGTCAACCAACTGCGGCAGCATCGACTAGACTTGAAAGTCCATTAGTGATTGGGGCGTTTGGTGGCGCCCAACACGCCCTACCCGCTCCACCACCCCCAACAAGTTCCGGCGATGTAAGTTGGCATTGAATGTCGTATCTGCCTGGCTAAGAACTGTCTTCTTTCAAACTGCTACTTTCATCCGCCTTCTTTTGTTTGTGTTCTTATTCTGCTCGTAGTCGTAGTTATTTGCAAGAACCTACACCGTCCTACTACCGCTTCAATATTTCGTAAAATTTTTTAACCTAAATGCACTAACTCACTGCTTCACATTGCTTTCAGTAAGATTTTTTGCTTTTACTTTTTTTTTTTGTAATCTAAATTCTTAAATCCTGCAATTGTTACCAAAACCAAAACCAAAAACAAAAAAAAACCAATCCTCATGTGAACCTTGTAGGGTGGAGAGTATGCCGAATTACAATATCCTCAAAATCAAAATCAAAATCCAAATCCAAGCTTCGGACAGGGCAATGGTTTACTAACAGCGGCCTTTGGCGTTACAAGAGCGGTAACACAGTTTTTGGGCGCTGCATTTCAGGTGAGTGCTTTTTATTTCTATTATTACACTGAACGCATTCTTGAATTAGAATTAGGGAAGATCTGGCGATTAAGACATGGTTTTTGAACTTTGGTTTGTCCGCGTATTGTCAAAACTGTCAAATTTACAAATCAAAATAGAAGATTTCAAATATCAACAAATTTTAATTTTTTTACAGTTTCCATTTGCACGACGATGCGTGACCAAATTTAATTTTCGTTAATATTTTTACCACTCTCTTAGTACGCGAACGGAATTTGTGTAGTTTCAGCTCAAAGATCACTTCAAGTCTTTTTTTCAAATGAGTAAGCGGACAGTCCTGTATTTAAACAAACTTTTGATCAGCAGGAGTTAACTTTAATAAGAAAATGCAAGAATATAGTTCAGCAGTTAAGGTCAGTGATGAGACCTGGGTGTGTTTATAGATATATCCCTACCGTTCATGGCGTATGCAAGGGGGGCCAGGGGGGTTGTGTTCATACAAACTTTTATTTTTGATAAGGAATTAGTTATAAAATTAAATCCTGCATACGCCCTTGCTATCGTTGTCGTCATTATCGTCTCGGCGAAATGTGCATTGGCTATACGAAAGAAACACTACTCCAAGTGCTCCTTTTGTTTCAATATTGTTAGACGACAGATCATGGCAAATTATAGAGCTATCTGATGACTAGTTTGTCAATGGTAAATCAACCATAGATCAAGCCAAAGTATCCCCCATAATGGAAAAATATTTTGATTCCTTAAAGGATATGCAGCGGTTGATATTTCACAGATCAAAAAGTTGGGTGATCAGATGATCATGACAAGACAGAAGTAAGATGCACCTCTGGTGTCACCGAAGGGCTCCCATTCATAGTCGTGTGCACCAAGAAAGAGTCTTTACTTTTTATTACGTTACTTGATTATGTGCTCGAAGAAAAAAGTAATAGTCTGACGATGGAGACATCATAATCGAAAATTAAACTTCTCTTTAACGAGCCCTTGATAAATGGCCTGAGTTGGTTCATGTAAATAAGGGTGTAGTGCCAAATTTTCTAGAGAACTTGGCTGGGCACTATTGTGCCCTTTAATATGAAGGTGTGGGGTGTTGTGTATTTTTCTTACATAAGCGAAAAACGACCTAACTGAAATCGAATTGAAATGAATAATTTTAAAATCTAAATCTATACTAAGGTCGGCAAATTCCGAACATAAATCGCCATTTCAACGAAAGTCACCCCCAAATGCTCCAATTTTCGCTACGCCCCCGCTCCTGCTGGGGCTTGAGATAGACGGTATTAAAGTGGTTGCATATGCAGATGACGTGGTTGTACAAGTATCGGGAATGTTTCCCGACGTGATTAGTGAAATCATGGAAAGGGCGTTGGGTAAGATAAGCGCTTGGGCTACAAAGTGTGGCTCAACCTGAACTCAAATAAAACGGAATTGAAGCTTTTCATAACCAAAACAAAAATACCAACCTTGACACTTCCCCGTGTTAATAATCAACATCTTACCCTATTCTCCAGTGCAAACGGCCTAGGAATCACTTTCGACCCTAAACTTAACTGAAAGTTAAATATCGAACACCGGGTGCGAAATGCAAGTATAGACTTTTATTCCTTCAGTAAAACTTTTGGCAGGAAGTGGGGACTCCAACCAAAAATGGTCCTGTGGATGTTTACAGCCGTAGTGCGTCCTTTCCTCACTTATGGATGCCTAGTTTGATGGCCCGGTTTAAGTAAAGCCTATAACATTAGGGATTGGCACCACAGGAGCGCTTTGGTCAAGCCGACCGAAGCACATTCGAAGTATATATCTTCACAGACGATTCTGAAATGGACTGTGAAGTTGGTGCCGGCGTTTTTTCTACTCAACTCGATATATGCAAATCCTTCCGAATCCTCAACGTTTCTAGCGTCTTCCAGGCAGAAGTCCTTGCTATTAGGGATGCGGGGAAGGTACTTTTAAATTCATCAACAACCATGAAAACAGCGGGCTCTGAATTTAACCGTGACTACATCCAAGCTTGTTGGGAGCTATAGGGAGACCCCGGCCCTAGCTAGCCGCCGGTCACCATCACTCCAATATGGGTCCTGTGTCGCATAAATAAAGCTCTGTTCTCGATGTATCACTGGCGGAGGAAGTCCATCCGTCTCTAGGATACGTGAACAAAGACATAAACCTGCATTTCTTCTCAATAGCTAAGTCAAGGTGGTCGAGCTTGACAAACTGTGTCTTATTAAAAAAGATGTGGCTCACTTACAACAAATTAAGAAATCAGAACCTTACATGTAGAACACGAGGGGACGTCGGTCCACTGGTCATATGTCTGGTGGCCATATGTACAGGTCACTAGCCGATAGGTACGCACGCGGCCATACTTGGAATCCCCTATAATACCACCTTCTGTCGCAGTTGTCTGGACATTAACGAAAGTGAAACAGTGTCTCATCTTCTTTGTAAATCTGCGGCCTTAGCGAAATCCAGACCAGACGAAACTTTAACAACATAATTGCTTTCCGTAATACCACAGGTTGGTTTTGAGTTATACCTCCAATCTACATTCCTTTCTCACAGGTCCCGTGAGTGGTGGTAACAAAACGGTACCGAAGCGCCCCTTTAACTTAGCATTAGGGAGCAACCACTTTACCTACCTACGCCCCTGACTGTGTAAATTATTTTGATCAGCTTTGTACATAGAGACCAACTAATATACTTCTGGAGTCTAGTGCTAACAAAAATATTACGTGTATATCCTATACCAAGGTGCGACATCCTTGTCTGCATTGAAGAAAGCTAAAATGGATCAACTTGTGTCTGCAACGCTCGCGAAGCAAAATTAACAAAGTGAATTAATCGCCAGATTTTCATTACATATTTAGTTTGAAATTTTTTTTTTATGTATTAATTTGTATTATATATAACCTTTTATTTTATATGCATTTTTTTAAGGGACGCCTTTATATAATGGTTACAGACAAGACACCCATTTTTTTTAAACTCATTTGAAGCTTTTGTAAATATATGACCTTAAAGATCATAATATCATAAGAAATGTGATTTTTTTTTGTGCAAATACACGTGGTAGGCTGTCAACCTTATGTTAAATGTAATGAGAAGGGAACTAGCTAGCTGATTGACGTGTCGGCCAACCTTCCGCTTTCACTTCACTAAAGTGCTTTATGGTACCCAACAACAAACGGACGGTTTGTCGACACATGCGCAGGCAACATACATTTTACCATGTGAGAAACATGAGAATTCAAAATTAATTTCACAAACTTACAGCAATTGTCCTTGCGACTTAATAATTGTTATAGCGAAAGCCAGACGCACGGGAAATTGAGGGCACTTAAATAAGAATGACAAATCGTTCAGAATAAGCGGAGTCCACGCAGTAAGAATACATTTGCCTTTAAATTACCGCTTCAAGATCATAACTGAGGCTATCAATGACAAATTGTGATGCGGCAAGCCCGGAACGTCCAAAGAATTGAAAAATTCCGTGGGATGGAATTGTATGAATAACTCACCGACGAAATTCAAATGATCGACATCCTTGTTTTCGCAGCGAAAACCGCTCGTGCACATAGCTAATCATGGTTAACATAATTCCGAGTCATATTTTGGAAAACATTCGTCATGACCTCTTCCGGCGTCTCTGTAGTCAATCAGACCGGTTGACTGGAATCACGTAATTACCCATTGTCAATTGCCTAGAGAACTCTGGTCATTGCGTAAAGCAACTCGCATGTTCGTTTTCAATTGCGATTTCTTTATGGAAATCCTCCCGGAGTTGATCTTTGAATGGCTTGGAGGCATTTGACGAAAATTGCCTGCCAGCAAAATCATTGCGCCACCGAATAGTCGTTTATCATTTGGCAAATCTTTTAACGTTCGTTTCAAAGCTTCCAATGGGCTTTTGTGAGCAACCGTGCATTCGTGGCATACTTTTGCCATCTCAGATTTGCCATTTGTCCGAACTGTTTGACTAAGTAAGTGCGACTCGATTAAAATCCATTTGTTTTCGAACAAATGTACGAAAACACGGATGTTTCCGGATTTCTAATTCTTTTGATATTTTCTTAGATTTGTCACGATGGCATTTAAGAGATTATACCTTGGGGTGTCCCAAGTCCCAAATATTATTTGTACTGCACATGCGGCTTTGAACTTGATTTGGAGGTTAATTCTCTAGAATTTTTCAAAACTTCACTTACGAGAACTGAACTGTTCTATAGTTAATTGCACAAACGAACGTCAGCATGTTGTTCAAATTAGTTGTGGTATCAAAACGGCATATTTTAGGTTTTTCGGAACCGCCACAACTACTTACTTACATTCCCATGATGCCCCTCAATCTGCCCTGTGGGCAATCTGTCACTAGTCTCAAAGCTTTCCACAAGGAAACTTATTATGCTTTCATCTGCCTCTTTTTTGGTGTTTGCATAAAACTAGGATTAGAATAGTTGCACGATGGAGGTGGAGAAAAGTGTCTGTATTGACTAAAATCCTTTCAATCCAGAGCAAAGAATAAGCTTTAAATTCAGTCATTTGAACACTGTGAGTGTGTAGTGAAAAAATGTACAAAAGTACCAAGGACTGAAGAGGCTATATCATGCGGTCGATATGGCAAACAATGTAAAGCAACCTCAAAATGTCGAGTAAGATTACGTAAATAATATATTTATATAATTTTTTGCACGAAAAAATTGGTTTCCAAACCACACTGAGTGTGCTCTGGCAAATGCACCTCTCTGTTGTTCAACTTTTTCCAATTGATTGAAGTAGAATATCAGCAATCTTTAGCAAACTGTCATCGCAGATTCGACAGCAATGAGAAACGTGAGGTCATATTCGCGAGCTGAATTTATTACGAAAACAAGGAGGCAAGTTGAATATGGACCTTGTGTGCCTCAATTTTCAAATGAAGTCGAATATATAACAAGTATATGTTATATATATAACAAATATTCGAAGAAAAGTCTGTCATTCATTTGGAATTTTTATTGGTCATGTCTTAATTTTTTTCTATACTCAGTGATTAGTATGTTGAGATCAGACGGTCATCCGGATGACATTCTGACGTAGAACTTTTACTGGATGACAACTTTAGTACAAATTCTACGTCACAGTGATGTTGGGATGTCATCCGGATGACAAGTTTGGATGACCGTCTGTTCTAACCTTTATAATTGAATTGTTTCGGTCACTAATATAAATCGTTGCTGAAATGTGTCACTTGCAATCGAAGATAAACTCCCAGCCCTAACATTCATGTTTTTATAGCAACGTATTGTTTCACATAAGGCTCCCATGTATGTAGCTCCCGCATAAAAGGCCAACCGCTATTGGCATAAGCTTGCATATGCATAGATGCCAAAAATCAACGAAAGCATGTTTATGTACGGTTATGCACTGTCAATCCATTGTCAAACCACAATAAACTTATATTCAAAATGTGAATTCAAATTTGTTGTTGTTCCTTTAATTGCTAGGTATAAGGAAAATAATTAAAGGAAACCTTTGAAAAATTTGTCAGAAAGCATGTTCCCTTCTACTTCATTTAGAAATTTCTCATTGAGCAATTTTTTTGAAATGTCAAAATTATTTATTCTTTATACGCCAGCAGCCGTACTTTGCAACGGAAACAATTTAACGAATGCACGAGTATTCACATTGCGGTTTGTTTAAGAGAGTCTAGTACACTCGTACTTTGCTGAGCATTTGCATATGCAGACGTATGCCCATTGCGGTTGGCAATTAAGAGCATAGACATGTTTTTAAAATGTGAGCGCCTAAATATATGTTTCATTTTATTTGTAGTATTATTTTTGTTACGTATCCAAAGTTAATGCCTAAAAGTTTCATTGAGTATTCAAAATATAGGAATTGCAAATTTAAACTTACTTTAATGGTGAGCTTGAAGCCAGACTCTGTCAAATGTCCTCGAAATTTACGTTAATCGCAGATCATTATAAATTTTTATTGATTTTAATGCAGTAAATTGGTTTTTAGTTCAGTTTTACATTGATTCCAAGAAGTTCAGCAAGTTTAAACTTAATTTGATTTTAAAATTAAAATAAAATACAAAATGTATATCTTTAATATGATTATTTGAAAATCCTCTTACTTTCCACAGGGTGCAGCAAAATCAGTACAGTCGGCGTTCTCACCTCAAGCAGTCCAGCAAAACAGTTTAGTCGGCATAGGCGGATAAGAGCTCATCCTAAATTAAATTTTATTTTTAAATTTATACATTTTATTTTTTTTTTTACAAAATTTATTTATTATAAAAAATTAACAAAAAAAAAAAAAAAAAATTTAAGAAACGAATTCTCAAATCGATGCAGAAAATTTCCAACATCAGCAAAAAATGAATGGTGATCCCTAGTCCTTAGAAATGAACAACACAAGAAATAAACTTAATTAAGATTAAATTAAATACGATACATACAAAATTAAGTTAGGTATGTCTACTGTTTTTATTTTCCAATAGAAATGATTTCTTTTTTTTGGAATTTGGAGACTGTTAAAAAAAAACTTATATAATCGAAAACTCAACTCTAAGTATATTCCTTAAATATTTACAATTTACATAAAATAAAAAAACTACCATAAGAGTGTAATATATATGTATGAAAAAATAAAAACAAAAAGATGCGAATTTCCTATTTAAGTTAGAGCTTAAGTTAAAGTTGGTGCATTCTCTAGTGTAAGGCGTCAAGACTCTCTTTGTTTTGCCTAAACAGGAAATATTTTTTAAGAATTCAGGAAGGCAAATAATTAATTTATTGTTATTGTGATTGTTTCCTTTTATCTTATTACATAATGTATAAAGAATATAAAAATGTATGCAACTTTAATGTTTGTAAATATTATCACAAATTTGTGTTTTATTTTTAAATTGTACACTTTTATGAATATAAATAAAAAAAATAATTAAACAACAAACTTCATTAGTGATGGTAAAGTTATTTTATTCCAATAAACAAAATATTATTGATAACAAATTATAAAAGGCTTTAGCCGTCGTCACGAATAATAATTCACATACATTTTAAGAACGGGAACTCCCAAGCGCTTAGCGATCGTTCCAGGATATCGTTAATTACGCATCTAGCGAAAATTGTGGTGAAGTGGTATTTCCAAAAATTACAATACAAAATTTAATTGTTAAAAATGGCAGAAAACTAACGATAAAAATTTATTGATTTCGTATATTTGCATAATAATCGGAAGCTTAGCGTCATCTTTTAATTGATTAAAGAAGCGAATGAATTGAAATTGCCTTTGAATTTCATCATGCTTTCTGATCTTCTTTGATACGTATTCTACATATTTCTCAGTTTGTACTGCAGGTATAAAATTTAGTATTTATCATTTTACGTAGCGCGCAAGTAGCACAATCTTTCCAAAGAAAGTAGTAGAATACATGCCATTTGTGGATCTTAATCACAGAAAAATGACTGAAAGATCAGCGTTAACAGTTTTGCTAATATATGCCATTTCTACACTGGATGTCATCAAAAAGTTAAATTTCTTCTTCTCTTCTTTTATCGACGATCAGAATTATACATTATACATTATTATACATTATTTCATCAGCATATTTGTCTGCCAGCGGGGTTTACCTGTTTTTACATAATCAGAATGAAGTGCAAGGCATTGTGCTATGAATTTTAATGTATTAATGAATAGAAAATTTCTATTGCTTCTACCACAAAAGCATTATATTTAATTGATCTAACATCCTATCTAAAAATACTTTCGGGTAACTGTTACTCTTTATTCACAATCCACATAATACAGACGCGATCCACAAATCCGCGAATGAAAAATTCGTTCCTACAAATTTTAAAATTGACACAACTTGCCGCTTATACCCTATTCACACCGCACTGAAATCTGAGGTTTCCACAAAAAAATTTCGAAATCTCGTTAAAGCATTCACACCGACCACTACCTGGGTTTTGTTTGACGTTTCAGTCAGCCGTTGAAAAATAAAAGCGAATGAGCAGTTATTGCGTTCAAGTTGCAAGTGCACATAAATCCACATTGCATTTCTAACATTGTCTACGTATATGCTCATATAAGTCGCGTGATCATCGTTCAAGAAATCGGTAAGCTGAATCTTTGATGACTTGCAGTTGACTTGTTACATAGTTGAAAATCTGTCAACTGCTTGTCAACTGTTTTGTGGAACTTGTGGAATGTATTAAAATGTTCGTTTGCTTCGACAACCTCACCATTGAAACTAGATTCTGAAGAGGTTTCATCGAAACCTCATACAGCAACGAGGGATCTGGAATTTTTAAAATCGATGGTGTATTTTGACTTGCCAGTCGTTGGCCTTAGAATGAAGATTTGATGTGCGATCGGTCTGATGGGCCGGAAGCTACACTGGTACGTGTCAAATTAGTGTGTTGTAGAAGGGCTTGAGACATGGTTTGTTTTACTCAAAGTTGGTTTATGATTTGGTGTATGAGACCTACTAAAACATCACCTCTATATTTGAAGAGCTCTTCAAAACTAATGTATTTTTATAACTAAGCTTTTTATTTACCGCGTGACGGGAGTGGTTCTTTATTGACTGGACATGGGCTTTGTTTTGGCACCCTTTCTCTACCTCTACTATTCCTTACTCGTCTATGACTAGGGTTCCCTCGCTGTTTCGACGAGCCTGCGTTTTGGTTTTAAATTCAGCATTTAGATGCTTGGCTTTCTTATAAAACTTCGGGGTTTTGTTTTGATCGCAAGACTATTCGATTTACTTGAGCTGTCAGACTGCGTAATCTCTGTTCGTTCTACATAGGGTATTCTTTTCCTTCCTTCTTCTGGATCACTACTCTTCCCTTACTACTCTTGTTTTCCGCTACCGTATTTTTATTTGTGAATCATCTGTCACCTTTTTCAGGAGTGCCGTGTAACCTTTTGGGTGGTTTCGAGTACGTCTTAGATGATCTCGCGATACTGGTTTCGCTGGTTGTTCGTGTCTGTGATAGGTGAGGGCACAATGGCGAGTTTATCACTTAGGTCCTCTTTGCAATCTTTGGCTACTTCAGGTCTGATAAGGCGTCCGACGTCGAATTTCTTCTTCTGGGCAATTTCTTCTTGTTGATCAGTCGATCAGTTTGTACACTATCAAAGTGATCGACGGTTGCTCCTCACGTGCATTTTTAGGATGTTAAATGCGTGCTTAGCAAAGATTAGCTCATGGTCGATTTGGTTTGCGGTTTGACCACCTGGAGAGCGCCAGGTTGCATTGGAAACAGAGTGCTACCTTTCACCTGTTTTTTTTTTAAATGTTATCCCTGATTCCTGTTCAAATTTCATAACTGTAAGTATTTTGGGGGATGGGTTAGAAAAAGGGAAGGCTTACATGCCCCCTAAATAGACAATACTTGTTTTTCTCATGTTTACATATAGACTGGATGTCTTTTCCTATTACTGTGTCAAATTTTGAGGCTAACAGTTACTTTTGATTATCGCTCAATCAAAACAATTTTTGCTATTTTTGGAGCTAACGAACAACTCTTATTGCATTATTGAAATTCAGTATGAAGGCTCCTGCTAGGCCACGTAAAAAAACCCGAAAATTAAGTGTTTATTTAGGTGTGGGGAGCGAGGGCGAGAAGGGCCTGCGTTCGTCGCTGTAAATAAGGATGCAGTGCCAGTGTCGCAGTCCCTGCCCCTTCCGATCAATTCCCCAACTACCTTCACAATATTCTTCGCTATGTTCTTTGTTTTATGGGTTCTGGTAAACCTGTTTTGGAAGACCATGATTTGCACTAACTCAGTGCAGTATTTCCAAGCACTCTCATCAGTTACTTCGTAGAATTTATTTGTTGCTCCTTGTTCGACCTTGTACGCCCAGAATTTTAACCGGCGCGTATAAAACGATGACACTCTAAAAATTTGCTTAATGGGGAATCCCAAGGAATGGGTTTTTTCAAGTGTGTCAAAGTAGATGCAATTATAACCTCTCGAAGTGATCATGCCGTGGACATTCTATTTTTGCAACATAACACGTGAGTGGCTTCTGCCTTTTGAGTAAACGAACAGCTTCTTGATTAAATCTCAAGAGCTAGTATTTATATTGGGTTGTTTACTTTCTTTTTCGATTGATTTATTTTTCGTAGTAAATAATAACAAACTACCTTGAGTTATCTGGAATTCCTTTTATTATGTAAGGTCATGTGCAACGCGAATGGAAAATTATTTGCAATGATAATGTCGTTAAACGTGAAACAAATGCAAAATTAACTGTGCTATCTAAGCTTTGAACCCTCTTTGAAGTGGGGGTTTCTGTTAAATGAAATCTCTTTATTACTTAATCTGTGGCTCATTTGATAATCGTTATGTGCACTTATACGTATCTAGGAGCATCAAATATTTACACAGTGTAATTCTTTGAAATTATTGTAAACAAGTTATTACCGAGTTGTTTACCCTATATTGAAACTATGTAAATATTTTCCCGACAGATAGCAAAATCAGCGTGATGTACATATTAATATTTTAATCTTAATGTAAACATACACTGCGCGTGTAACTAACCTCGATTTAATTCAACCGAGGGATTACGAATTATTCTAATTATGATAGTGCATCATTGATTAAATGTAACTTGCCATGTGATTTTCGCAGAGTACAGAAAGTGTTTCACAAGCCATAAGACATGTTCTCCTAAGTAGTTCGGGAAGGAACTGGGTCAGTTAGAGTAGTCTTTGGCTAAATACTTCCGGTAACACATTCAACTGAAAGACCAACTCTTTTTCGAGTGTAAAGTTGAACTTAAGTAAAGATATTAATACCATCACTGCATTTGGTAAATGGAAGACTTTTTCGTTTCATAGTCCAGGATGAATGATGCGCTTTAAATTAAAATAAATATAAGACGAAACGGCCCATACAGGGCCTAAAGTCTAGCTTCTCCAACCATTGTGTGTGCGAAGTTATATTTTTGACACGAATAGAGGGCCCTATAGTTAAATGCCGATTCAAGAGGTGGGGCAGCGAATAAAACATTCGGGACAGGTCGGGATTTGAACCAGCGACTTCTCGCTTAGTGGTCCAACGCACTTAACCAATATGCCACTGTACCCAAGAATGGTTCGCTCTACCGACATATTAGCCGAGCACTTAGAAGAAACGTTTAAGCCCTTTGGCGGTCAAGATCTAATTTAAGACAGGGTCTTAGGCAAGATACCTGACAATTTTAAAATAAAACTGTACCGCCTGGCTGAATTGGTTTATGAAATACAAAAATTGAAATTTCGGGACAGGTTCTTAAATAGTTGCATAGGAAATCACTAACACGCTCGTTTATCTAATGAATGCAAACTTTCCACTACAATGAAAGGTAGCTAAAGTCATTATGGTTCCAAAGCCTAGAAAGCCTCCAGATGACAAGAAATCGTATAGACTAATTTTGCTTTTAACAATAATGTCAAATGTATTCGAAAAAATTTTATTGATTTTGAGAGGGAGAACGGCAAGTTGTTCATTAACTATTTTAACTATCGGACTGAAAGTTAAAAATCAAAAGGTGCATAGTATGCTGTTTTGATAAATTTCTCGGGACATTTCTGACAGATGACACATAATATGCTAATTCTCAACTCTCGGTTTGAGTTACGTGCGTCATTTTTTCTATTTGATTGTTAAATTATTTTGCACTAAGCTCGGTTAGTTGCAAAAATTTAGCAATTGTTGAGAATTTCATTTGATGCAGTGCGAGTTCGGAAGGTCATTGGTTACATCAAATCCAATCCCAGCGACATCAAAGCAATCCAAATCAGGTGAAACTCGTCATTCGCGCTGCACGGAATAAATTTGTAAATACTGCAGCCACAAGTATACTCTGAAAGTATTTTTAAGAAATCTATTTCCAGCTGGCCAAATATGAACTGCACCCATCATGGCAAGCAGCTAAAGTTGGACGAATATTGTGATTTTGTGTATTTTTGCTACAAAAAACAAACCAAACTTTTCCTTTAAACATATGTGGTTTTTATTTTTGCAGTATTTGTAAATATTGAAGAAGCTTCCGTCTTCAATCAGTTTTACTTTTTTATTACTTGCTATCTTTGTCTGCAATTTCGACCAGTACCTTAATAGCTATCTCCCAAGTGAATTCGAAGAATTGCATCTAAGCATCCATTTATATAGCCGCCGAAAAAAATTCGTACTCAAATGAAGTAAAATATCATTAGCATGTACAACTGAGATGGGAGGAACTCATCATTAAATACAAGGTTACGCAAAAGTCATTGCAAATGGCGGAAAATGTCAATTCTACATTGAAATTGTGAAGTAAACAGATACGAAATACACGTCAACAAGACATGAATTGCTATACTCCTAAAGAACGCGAGTGGAACAATTTTTCATGAAAAATCATCATAAGCAACAAGGCCCAATGTAAACTGATATAACCATTCTAGACTATTTTTCTTCAGTCTCTCAAATAAATAAAGTACACGACTCTGGGATCGCCTTAAAAAGAATGATCACATTTGATGAAATACCAAATTTATTTAAATCACTTTTTGGTTTTAAAAAATTAGATTTTCTCTAAAACGGCGATTTTGATGTAATTTCGCACATTGGACACTTTTAGCATAATCTTATAAAATATTTGAAATCGTTAGAGCCGTTTTTCAGAAATCGAATTTAATTAAAATTTAAGAAAATCGTTATATGAAAAAAAAATTATTTCAAAAATCGAAGTATGAAAATTTGTTTGACTTTATAGTTTAAAAAAAAACGGTAATTTATTTTTTGAGTTTCCTTTATTAGTTTTCGATATATTGGCGGTTTTTTAAATTACCGTTAATCGATTTTTTTCCAAAAAACTGAGTATGCAGTATTTTTGGCCCCATCCCAATTATACTTAGTACAAAAAAGAACCAAAATCCTTGGAACCATTTTCTAAAAAAATAGTGATACCGTTATTTCAAACGATAAAGCAAAAACTAATAAGGTGCCCCTAGGATGTAAGCCCAAAAACCTTATATACGAAGATTGAAGCAAAACCGTTTCGCCATACGGCGCCCGGACAGGCACACTTACTCAGTTTGAGTTCGAAATTTCCGCACGATCGCAATAGCTTTCTCTTTAGTATACTTATGTATACGAGAAAGTTAGAAATGACTCTTGACTTAATGGAAAATTTGAAGACATCAAATAAACATAATTCGAAAGCAGAAGCAAAGTTTTTGAGTCTTAAAAAAAAACTTTTTGCTTGGTTGATTGGCCAAACACAGCTTTTATACAAGCAAGTTCTTAAACCGGTTGTATACGGTAAAAATCGTTGGGTTTGCAGTAAGACCGGTAACAAATTTATAGTTAATATTGTTAAAAAGTTATGAAAGCTGTTCGAATATACCCAAAGACGCCACAAACCTTTGGGACAGAGTCATTAAGGGGAGGATTGTCAAATATTCGAACAAGTAAACTGTAAACAGCTTTCGTTTTGTATGTCATAGGGGTTTATACCTACTTATTGTAGGGCGTATGTGGAATATTTCTTCATTTAACATACAAAAAGTGTGAAAAACAGGAATGACGAATTTGTAAAAACAATAAATCGGTGGTCTATTCCAGCGTTTAGTTTAAATATATATGAGTCCTACAACCACGGGTGGGGCATAGGGCGGCGACAAAATTCCTCTATCCTTCTGCGGCATCGTTTTACGCTGTGTTGCTGCTTCGGCGAATACGGTTGATTTCTACGTTGTTCTTGGTCTACCAACTCGCCGTGTGCCCTGAGGATTCTATGCTTCGTGATGTTGTCGTTTGCTCTCCTCAACGTGTGTCTAATCCAGCGCCACTTCCGCTGCCTAATTTCGACATTTCAAAAGCGTTTTGCGACACAAATCCTAGTTCGAAATAATTTGCAGCCATCGGATCTTAAGAATGTTTCGAAGCCAACGGTTTACATATGCCTGAAATCTTCTCAGTACGGGTTTGACATTGGAATCGAGGAGCCTTAACTTGGAGCGTCAGATATTTTGCTTGAGTTCCATACTGAAGTAACCATTCCAAAAGCGCTGCGGGCTTTGCTTATTCTGCTATTAACATCCATTTCCGTTCCTCCGTCGGAAGATACAAAACTGCTTAGATAGTAAAATTGTTTGACTTCCTCAATTGGCGTCTGTGTGCATTATTTTAGTCTTGTTTCAATTGATGTTAAGACCAGCCATCTCTCCATTCACTTGCAGTGATTGCCACATCTCGTTCATCCTTTCAAATGGTTTCGATGTGGTGTCAGTCAGCACATCGTCTATCGCAATTAAAAACAGGATTGACGAGAGAATATCCCCCTGTCGAATTGTTTAGACATTTGACATTTTCTCAAAAGGCTGGTGTCTGCCAATAAATAATTTGTTTATGTATGAGGTAGAAGCTTCAACAATGTCCGCCTAACATATTTTCTTATCAGGAAATTGATACTGGAGTACGTGCGCTGTCGTTGAGATGAGCCAATAATTTGATAATCCAATAAACTTTTAATTTTTTTTTTAAAAGAATACGTCAATAAAGATTGACTATATATTTATAATTTTTTTAAATACAATTTTGATTATTTTAATAACCGACCCAACACCTCAAATTGCACTGATTATTTCTTACCAGAATAGAATGACAATGACTTTTATTTAGGGACACACAGTACCATACGGCTAATAAGGCTGTGTTTGTTACTGACGCACCTACGTCCAGCGGTTCTTATTATTTCTTATCTTATCATTTTTGTGCGCACGAAGTTTCCTTTAGACGCGCATATTTTCATTGCTTTAACCTTTACGGTTGAGAAGATACAGAAAGGCGTTTCACCCCTTAAATGGGGTGAAGTAGGATCATCTTTATGGACACCACCAAATGCATTTATAGTCCATAAATACACTTTTCTAGGTTTTCTACCCAGACTTGAGTTTAAGAAACATAGTATTGTTCATGGAAATGAGTTGGTTAGGAAAGGCCCAGCTATAGACCGATCACTTATTCGATTTCGATGGGAGCAGTCGAGGCAAAAATCTCTTCAGTATTTTTTTTAGATGATATAGGCTACCAAATTATGTGTTATATCCAGAAGGAAATGATCATATAACAGTTCGACAAAAATAACCAACTTTCAACAACAGAATAACGTCCCAATAGAAGAAAACGCGGTTAGAATGGGGATGTCGTATAATGCACACCAAAGGTGTAATATCGCAACTTACGAAAAGTTTGTGCGATGTTCTTTATTCCTGTTTTGCTCGTCCTTTTGTGCAATGCCACTTTGTATGCGTGAGTTGCATTATGAGTTCTTGACATCTTTGACTTCTTAAAAAGTTAAGGCACTCGAGACCGCTAAATGCTCTGGCAGGCGGATTCAGCATACAGTATCTCGCCGTGACTATGGCATCTGAGTTGGTCTTGGTAGTACATTAGGTCCCGCAGCGAAGTCGATTAGCCCAAGTTAGTTTCTAGAAGTGGCGATGTTTTTAATGTGCTTCCTGATAATGCTAAAAATAATTTTTTTTTTTCCTTATGATAGGATTGATAGGATTGATTCGGCTAATCAAGAACCGCGTAGAAACTTTTCGTTGGAGGCGTCGTCATTTTCTGCTTCGACGTGAAGGCATCAGGCTGTTGTCGGCGAATTGAGATGTAAATTCTTATAAAGCGTTTTTTTACGTATAGATAGCTTGAAATTTCCTGCTTAAGTTTGCCGCTTCCATTCGCGGCCGAACCTACTATTGTTCTTTATAGCAATCACCATTTTTTTACCCTTCCCGGCCCATCCCACCTCACTTCATGAAAAAACGGCGATGACTGCTTTAAAGTAATCCAGTTTGGCGCAAGCGGTTTGAACATTCCACGTGTAGACCCAAGTGTTGTGGTTCTTTAATTGGTTTTTGAGTCGACACCTTTGAATCCTTCCTTATCCGAAGTTACTCATCGAATTTCTGACGTAGTTTGTCAGTCAACATGGAAATTCCGGATAGGGTAACTTTCTGCGGGAAAGTTATTACTACCGTTAACTTATTAAGCGTTCCAAATCTTTTCCAAATATTGGATTTAAGTACGCTTGTGAGTCCGTGGAGACAGACCGTAAATCCCCAGTGTCGTACAAGGAAAATCAAACAAACAAAATAACTAGCATCACCATGAACGTGTTTAATAAAGTCCACTTATTTTCCCACAGGCAGAATAGTAGTGATGCAGTAAAAGTGGCATATTCCTCAATTCTGATTTCCTCGTCCGAAATTGAAATGAAAGAAGTTATAAGATAACTGCTCTTCATAGTCGCCCACACTTTCAAAAAACTTCATTGCAATAGTATGAATTCAATTAATGGAATGCAATCAAACGACTTAAGTCATTCAGACTTCAGGGAATGCAAGCAATAATAGTCTAAACTATTTGACTCTTTGAAGTCTTCAAGTCTTCAACATTTTATTGCAGATTTTGACCAGATATGTAGCTAAATGTGCAGCTAAATGTGCTTTCAATACACTATTCAGGCGTACAAATGCGATTATTAGTTGGTCGACTATTCTATCGCTCGTAAATGTAACACACTCTGAAACTTGACTAGGGTGTCCGCTTAAGCCTCACGTAGACCTTGTTTGTGGAAAACGAAATTCAGCAAAAAATTCCATATTCTTAAAAGGTCATACATGACAACATTAAACCTCATCTTCCAGACAAACATAGATCAACATAAGAATCAGCAGTCTGACCGGAAGCCCCCTAAAACGTGTCAGTTGATAGGGAAAATTGAAAGAAATCTTTCGTTGCCCTATGCTCCCCAGCCGCGGTCCAACTAAGATCACGACATAAAAAGTTTTTGCCACTTTAACCTTGTTATACATTATTTTGCTTAAGTCTCATGCTTGGCTCGCGACTCTCCTATGCCGGCTTATCGCTAAGAGATACCCAATGCCCTCGGTGACATCAATTTTTTATTAAAACAAATTCTTCCCTATCAACAAGTCGAAGCGCGTAGCTATAATTTTTAGATTATCCCTAAGCTCATCAGTTCACGCCATAATTCATTATATATAGTACGCTGGAGTATTTCGAAAAAAAAACCAACACTCCTGCAGAATAATTCTTATCAGACCTCCGCACAATTAAAACCCAGCCCCCAGTTCGACTTCGACGCACAAACAACACTTTATTTGTAGAACCAAAAAAAAAAATATCAAAACCTGCCTTGAATTTTGATAACAGTGAAGAGGTGCAAGAAAAACAAACAAAACACAAAACAAACAAAAACAACTCTTTTTCTTTTTTGCAGATACTTTATGGTATACTGATACGTGTATTCCTATTTAATTTTCTATTTATAGAAATGAATTAACAATAAAATAATAATGAATATATAAAAAAGATGTAAAAAAATGGTAAATGTATCTCAGTTGGGATTTTCTTAATATCTAAAACTTTTTCGCCGGGTGTTCTGGCTTATCCTTAATACGGCACAATTCACAGTATGGTGCGTAGGAGGCGTCTGGCGATGGAGGCGACTCCATGACTTCTTTTGGCCGTATTGGGAAATGAATCCAATGTTGACAGGGCATCTGGGGTGGTGGTGTTGTCGGAAATGGCATTATGATCAGTCAGTCTTTTGTTGCAAGGATGTAATTTATGTATTTTAAAACAAACAAATATTATACTAGATACTTTCGGTGAACTGCGAATTTATACTTGAATCTCATTCGAGAGAATTAAAACTCGACTACTCCGGAACGACAACGCGATGCCAACTGAAACAGAAGACGAAAATAATTCCAACTAGAGTCGCAACGCAACGCTGACGGCTAAACGTTCGCGACGATGAATAAGTAAACAATTTTTTTTTTGTTTTTTACAAAAAAAAAACAAACGAATAAAGAGCTCTTTGAATTGAAAGAAAAAAAAGAATAAATATATATAATATGATAATGTTTCTCTGTTTACCAAAAAAAAACCGGACTAATTAGTGGGAGAAGTGTGGCGACGCGGAAGGTTACCCAAATGTAGCGATAATAAATGCACAACAACATATGTTGGTACATACGTATAATGTAAGAGTATCTGTGTCTATATCAAATTGTGGAACCTGATTATCTGCTTTGCTTAGCTAAACAACAAAATTGTGAATTCGAAACTCGAATCTAAACGCGCGAAGCATGAGCAATATATAATTTTGCTTAGAGGGCTCGGCATGGGCACCAACACCCAGCGAATGGTGTACGTTTTCAGTTGAGAAATACACAAAACAACAACACACATTTTTCTTGTTTTGGCAGTTGGTTTCTTGGTTATCTTTATTGCGAAGATATGTTCATTCGTATTTACGCAGTTGAGCGACAAACTCGAATGAATTTCATGCAAGTGTTGGTACCTTCCTACATATGATTGTCGATTGCCATTTAATTAAATTTTGCGGATAAATTTGATGCCGAGCCAAGTGGTTAATGGTTTGATGCCATCAAACGTTATCTGTTCCAGTTAGAGAGTGTTGACTCAAAAGCTGATAATGAAGTGAGTTCTAACTGAGAAGAGGATCTTTAATAAAACACACAGAATTGTGGGACGACATCATCATTGAAGAATTGACAAAAGTTAGAATAAGTTTTGTTCTCAAATTTCTTATTTTACAAGGCTGTTATGGTTCCTTTCTCCACTCTGGGATTAGCTCCAAAGATGCTGTCACTGTTCTAGTATCACTTCATTCGTTGCTCTCATCTGGCTACTACATCTCAACCTTTAAATATTACTGGAATTTATAAATAGTTAGTTAACTTAAGCCTCTGGTGTATTTGTTTAAGTTGTTTAATACCAAAAATTGGTAAGTCTCACTATACTCTAGCCAAAAGCATCAAACTTATAAGCGGAAAATTCGACCTTCATGGTATGATTAAAAGTGCTCTTGACCAAGCACTTGTCGTCCGCTGCAAACTAACACGTCAACTTTCCTTAGGTAACAGAATGGATTCGGTCGGACTCTGAACCAGGGAATGAATGCCATCGTATTTTAACGGCTCCAAAACCGGACAGCCGGATTCTTTGTGGAATGCGATGATATTAAACTTCACTACCCCTTGGGAATCATACGCCTGTTTTCCAAGCGGAGGTTTTCGCCATCCTAATTGCTGTGTGCTGTATTTTGAAGCAGATGTAGAAGGCTAGAAGAATTTGCATTTGCAGTGACCATCAAGCTGCATTTAAATCTCTGCTCAACCCTCTCTCAAGAATTCTCTAAATTTGTCGGAAAGCTAAACACAGCCATCCAGGAAAATAAGATCTCCGAGGAAAGGTTCAGAAGAAGTTTTCTCAGGATCCAAACCTGCGTTGGTTCTGCCTGCACCTGTAGTTGATTCTTCCATTGATACTTGGCTTGGGTTTCTCGGGAATACAAGTTTTGATGGCGCGATTACGTTGGATGCAAAAAGTCTGCATCTTTAATTCTATCTCTCAGGAGAATCAATTGCAGGTTGCTTGCAGGCGTCCTTTTGGGCCACTCAGCTTTTTTTTTGAGCTTGTGGTAACGCTAGAACACTTCCTCTGCAGTTGTCCTACCTTTGCTCGCATCAGGTGGCGAATTCAGGGCTGAAGTGGTGAGTGCCGAGCATATGAGCTCTTCATCACTAAAGCTCCTTCTCATCTTTCTTCGAAAGACGGAAGTACAATATTGTAAAACGTCTGCATGGTAGCACAATGGACCAGTAGTTGTGTCTGAGTGCTCCACCGTTTCACCATTCATATGAAAGACGACTTTGTAGTGAAGTAGCAATAGGGTAGAAGCAAAACAGTGGTATCTTGTTTATCTAAAACAGAATGCTCGAATTCGAGTGCAACACTATATCAGGGTGCATTGATTTAATCGCACAAAAAATGTTGTCAACACTAAATGCTCAACTACTTAATAGATTTCAAAAATCATTCAATTTTTATTGTAAGTAAAAAATTATAAAAAGTATAAAACATTAATATGTACTAAAATGCAGATAATTTTGATCAATGGTCGTCATCACCATCATCGCATTCCTTGCATACAACCGAACAGCTTCCGATTGGTATACATCTATTTTTGTCATTTCTGGCATGATTTGGGATACAAAAACATCCTGCCACTGGTTTACCGATTATAGCACTTGTGCAATTCTTTCCTAGAGTGCTGCAACGAGCATCACAGTAAGCAATTCTTCCTGCTGGTAGCCAAACTTCGTTATTGGGACACGGTTTTGTCGGCCTACTTGGGCAAGGGCGTTCATCGGCTGATGGGAAAAATATATTACAATATGTTTAATTTTAGGTAATAAGACCTACCCAAAGAAGCAGCAATGAATAAGAATAAAAAGTTTACAAGGAAAAGTGTCTTATTCATGTTGTTGCTTGGGACTTACAATTCTGACTTAACATCTTTATTGGCTTCGGGCACTTTTATAGCCTGAATTGTTTCAGGCATCCAGCTTATCAAGTTCATGGAACCCTTTATTTTTGTTTTCCTTAAACGAATTTCATAATATTAACGTTTTGGTACCACGATGAAACAACAGTTGTACTAACCGTAAAGCTAATATGGACAAAACAGATGAGCTGTGCAATAAAAAGATTGTCGCGCTATGCCTTCAGTTGAATTTAAACAAACATTTATTGTGCTATTTGATAGAGTAAATATTGGCATATTGCCAAAATATACAATGAAATTGCCGTTAAAGATGTAATTGTCTTGTCACTTTCTTCTATAGAGAAATAGAATTCAGCAATCATTCTGAAATTTCTAGCTCACATTGAGAAGGAGCTATGATAGGATGCCAATATTACCGTGTTAAGCAAGAAAGTCCTAAGCGCCAAAAGTCATATTTGTGCGGTAAGAGTATATCAGAAAAAATGCAGCAATATTCTGTTTTCAGAAAAACTAAACTACAATATCTGAATAACAGAAAGAGGGAATTCAAAACAAAACAAATATATCTACAGTTGCGTTAAAACTTCCGTAACAATAACTCCGGACACTTTACATAATGCCAAATACGAACTGAACTTGCGTTTAATATCTGCCAGAGTGGATCTAAATTACATATAACTACGACTATTATTTCGCCGTAGGTAATAATCAATAAATAAATTAAATTCATAATAATTTATTATGGAATTTATTTATTTATAGACAAAATAGACCGGATTTTTTTTTATATATTACTTTAAAATACATAATTATTAAGAATTAGTTTAAATGCAAATATCTATGTAGTAGAATGCACTTACCAACTCAACGGTGACGAATAGGGAGGAAACACCGCACCCTTATCCTCACTCAGATTATTGGAATCTCTAACTCCAGTTAGTTGTTGCATGGGCTGTAACACATAAACAAAGAAAATTGAATACATAAAACCTTCACCTTTCATTCGCTCATTTAAATGAGAATTAAATAAAACTTATATAGACATTATTTGATAAAATATAAAAGATAATTTGATCAAACTAGAGAAATGTATTTCATAAACGAATAGAAATGAACTAAGTGATTCACTCACCCTTTTGTTTTACTCCATAAAATATGAAATTCTTTACTTTTTTTAAACAAAAACGCAGATATAGATCTCAGTCTTACACAACATAACAACAATTGCTCAAAAATAATCAAATTTCAGTGCCACCTTCACGTTAGAATGATGAACTATTTCACAAAGTGTAACCCTGTTTCCGTTCGCAACCACCCCTTGCATCTTAAAAAATGACAACCCTAACTGGGACATCCATTATCTTGGCCAATCGACCAAATTGCAACATTACAGAGTCTAAATGGGCGTTGGTGACAAACAGAAGTTGGCGATTATACACTTTTTCGTACAATCTTTTTGGTCATACCCTGTCAATAATCAAAAAGCCCAAAGTGGGTGTGGCATTAAATTTGCATTGTTTTTCTTACGAAATAAGTCAAAAATTCAATGTCCTAAGGTAAGATTAGATTGCATGCCAATTAGTCAATTCGCTATCAATTGATCATATTTAGCAAATGAAAACTGTCAGAAAAGACAATTATATGACCAATTGGCATGCAGTCTCATTTTACGTTTAGTCGTTTCTGTTTTAGTATATCTAATCCTGTCTTTGAAAGCAGTAAAAAGCAGTAGAAGTTTTTGCCATGGTCTAGGATTTAATTTAACAAAAACTATTCCAATTGACAATTCTTTGGACTAAAAACATTTTTTTTTAAGAACTCCCAGAAAAATTGAGTGTGGTAAAAGCGTTTCTAGGTATGAGAAACTTTGAAATGAGCTGGCTGCATGTTTTTTTTTGAAGACCATCAACTTTAACTTTAGAATTTTTTTTTTATAAATAGTGGTTATAGCCAGACTTAAGAAATCAACAGGTTATTATTTCGGAACCCTGGGCCTTATACACATTCCAAAGTTTAATATTCTTGTCCTTATTCCGAGTCTATAAGAGTTAAACGGACATAGTCAAATCGGCAACATGTTTGAATCTGATCACAAAATGACTTATACATTTTTTGGAATTGTTAACTTTTAGGATTTGTTAAACACGACTGTACTTTCCACGAAATAATTTCAAAAGCATTGTTGTGCTACTTTTAAAATGATGCGATCTTTTATTTTTTTTTTTATGAGAATTTGTAGCATCTTGCGAGACACCACTGTGGGGAATAGTCATGGGATGTCTGATCACTTTAGGCAAAACAGAAGTGGCACGACGGAAATGCAATGGAGGAGAAAATCCCGCTGTTGTACCTGAAGAGACAAAAACTATTATAACTTTCATATGCAATATCCAACTTTTATGTTCGGACGGTGGCTACATGAATTTTGGCCCCAATGAACAATGGCCTCAAAAATTAAAATTCTTTTTCAAAATGAAAAATGGCCCCAAAAGTTTGAAAAATGACCGCAAAAATGTGTCATGCTCCAATGAACAATGGCCCCAAACCAAAAATTTATATGGAAAACAACAACACGACAATTTCTGTGATTTGGGGCCATTTTTCATTTTTTAGTTTGAGTACAAAATTCATTATTAAAAATGACCCAAGACTTAAGAATTTAAAAAAAAAATAAAGCTTGGTGGCTTTAGTTTGCAGTAATTAAGCAAATAAAATTTTCATTGAAATTGGGGCCATTTTACATTTTGAAAAGGAATTTCTAGGGCCATTGTTCATTTTTGGTTTGGGGTCATTTTTCACTTTTTCCCCAAAGTTTGGGGTCATTTTTCATAATGAATTTTGGCCCCAAACATAATGAAATATGGCACCAAAAATATGAAAAATAGCCCACATAAATTGTTGGGGCTATTGTTCATTGGGGCCAAGATTCTTGTAGCCTCGGACGGTATCCAGGTAGTTCGGCCGTGATTAATCTCGCGCTTTCGATTTAGTGTCTTCACCATACTTTTATTCCGTACAAAGGAATGGTTCCCTTTCTTTGCAAAGGAAAAAGGCAACATCAGTCGCAGACAGAGGGCGAACTGTATAGACAGTAGTCGTAGTCGTTTTTATCGAATTCTCATCTTTTGTCAACATCATAGTCACCAACATTGGGAGTATTGCACCGATAATAAAATACCCACAACCAAACAGTGGGGATTAAACCCGCGACTCTTTCATAGTCTATTCTTTCACCGTACATCGTTCTTGCAATACAAATATATTTCGAAGAAATTTGGCCTAAATGTATCATTCTGCCGAAAAGCTGAAGAAACCTTTAAAAGGTGTGAAGTTGTCTCATAAACGAAATATCCTCAACACATAACCAATTAATTAAAATATTAAACATTTTAAATCGATATGTTAAGGAGCTTGGGAAATACACATAATTTTTTATTAGAATTATTCTAACGCCTATGGAATAAGTTTTTATTTCCGAGTAACGTGGCTAAATCCATTTGATTTGATGGAAGTAAGTAACATAAAGCAACTTTGAGTGAGATATAATAAACCCCGCAAGATTCATTAGCAGTTTGTGCCTTGCTTAGGCAGTCTGTCAGGACAAACTCCTTCCTTAGCACACATGCCACTCTCGATGATCATGATCTGTGTCACGTTCGCAAAAACCAAATATTTGCAAAACAAAAGCATGACTTTAGTCCGCCGCAATTTGGGGTACAATAAAACTATACCGTTATCGAAAACAAATTTAGTATCTATTTGTAGGTCTAAACGATAAGCCAAGTACAAATATACACAATCTTTATCATTGCTCATTCGAAAAACATTGCGTAAATAAACTAAAGGTCGGACGTAAGAAGGTGTACATAAAATTCAGTAAGAGCCAAGCGTTATCAATTCTTTGGACGTTATTTAAATTGTGAAATAGAAATGATGAACGTAAGTGCTCATGCCTTAACCTCGTGCAATAAAAAGGAAAAATTCTTAAGATGATTAGGTACACCTTGATGGAATTTCAAACAGACTTATGAGTTTCTACTTTAAGAGATTTAAAAACCAAAATACATTGTTTTAGTGTGAATACTAAACAGATATGTTCGAGTATAAATTTGACGTGCCAACGGTTCTTTAGTTTTCAGTTATGCCGGGATGAATGAAGTGAAAGTGTGTATCGACTTGAAATTAGTTGGTCTTTTTTAGAATTTGCCTTGATATTAAAACTTTGTCTACGGTCGGTCTGGCGGGCCGAAAGCCATTCTGTTACATGGGGACTAGTAGGTTGCAGAATATTATGAGAAGTTCACGCTCGAAGGACAAAGTGCGTGCTCTACAAAACCCTTATCCTGCCAGTTCTGCTATACGGCGCAGAGTGCTGGACTAGAAGCAGGAAAGGAGAGTTAATACTGGGAAAGGAAAATCCTTCGACGGATATTTAGTCCTGAGTGCGAGGAGGGCAAATTGAGGAGAAGATACAACCGCGAACTCTATGAGTTGTACCAAGATGTGGATGTAGTCCAAAAAGCTAAAACTCGTCGACTACATTGGCTCGGCCACATCGAGCGAATGGACAACAACGCTCCAGCCAAGAGGAACTTCGAATCCCAGCCCCCAGGTTCGAGACGACAAGGAAGACCGAACTTCCGTTTTAAAGACCAAGCCATCGCGGATGCCAGAGCGCTTGGTCTGGACAACTGGAAGCAGCGTACTCGGGATCACAAAGTATGGAAGGCTGCCGTATCTCAGGCAGGGACTCTTCACGGGTCGGGAGCCCGTTAAGTAAATAAGTAAGTCCACACAGTATGTTATGCAAAATGTTTGTAGCTAAACCTACCCCTTCTATACCGGGTGACACGAGAGCGGTTATTCATTGACTGGACATGAGTCCTCTTTTTAAAATACTGCTTCTGATCGAAATGCTGTTTCGAAGAGCCTGAGCGAAGAGCGAATATACGTGCAGACTGTGCTATCCAACTAACCCTCTACGGATATTTACCTTTTTGTCCTTAGCATTGATATTTCTGAACAAAACTTTTACAAGGTATTTCGAACATTTCGCGTTAACTCCGTCCATGAGGTCATAAGACTTCTCTTTAACAAGGTTTTCAGTCTCGTCGGTAGGGACGTAGGCAAATACAGGGGTTTTCAACAGGGACCCTTCAAAAGTAGAGCGACAGGGACAGCAAACGACGCCATATTTCTTGCCGCTCTTTTGACATTTCTCTTCAGTAAGGTTTGCCATTTCATGATGGAAAAATATATACGAGCCAACAACGAGTCGAAATTATTAAAATTTACTACCGAAATTCGGAGTCAGTGGCCTCAACGGTAAGAGCGCTACGTCCAATTTATGGTCGTCATAATCGTCCTAGCAGATCAACAATTGAGCGTCTAGTGGAAAAATTTGAATCCACAGGTACAGTACAAAATGTTCCCGTTCCAGTGAGACAAAGAAGTGCATTCTTCCTTACAAGATTAAATTGACGCAAGAACTGAAGCCGCTTGACCACCAGAAGCGTCGTATGTTCGTGAATTGGGCTGAGCAACAACTTAAAAATGATTCGGATTTTCATCGAAAAATCATCTTCAGCGATTAGGCTCATTTCTGACTGATTGGCTTCGTCAATAAACAATGCATTGGTGGGGTTTATGGGCCGGCGGCGTCATTGGGCCGTACTTCTTCCGTGATGATCAAGACCGGCACATTACTGTGAATGGGAATCGCTACCGTTCAATGATAACCGAATATTTTTGGCCCCAATTGGATGATATGGACTTGGAGGACATGTGGTTCCAACATGACGGCGCCACAAGCCACACAGCGAATGTCACAATCAATTTATTGGAAACCAAGTTTGGAGAACGTGTTATCTCACGAAATGGTCCAGTCGCTTGGCCGTCTCGGTCGTGCGATTTGACGCCGTTAGACTATTTCCTGTGGGGCTACGTCAAGTCTATGGTCTATGCCAACAAGCCAGCGACGATTGATGAACTTCGTACGAATATCGAACGTGAAATTGCAGCAGTATCAGCCGATTTATGCTTTCAAACCGTCGAAAATTGGGTTCAGCATCTGGACTTCTGCAAGCTTGCCCGTGGTGGCCATGCAAAAGAAATCGAGTTCCGTACATAATGGCATCGAACGTACTTTCACAGGAATAAAGAATTTCATTGATATCCAAACCGGTTTTTGTTTTATTTAAAAAAACTTTTGTAGCGCTCTTATTGAAAAACCCGATATTAGGCTAATGTTTGAATGATGAAGACTTAGCTTTAAGGAGACCAATTCTCGGCCTAAACACAGATGAGTAGTTATACAGATAGCCAACTGAGAGGATTTTAGGCTTTCTTGCCCTCCCTTTTTTATTTGCTTCAAAAAGGCGTAGAACTGTATCTGAAATCAGATTGATCCAGCTCATGTTCACAATTGCAGTACTGCGCCATGGAATCCTTTTTGGAAAAAAATTCATGTAGCTAGGTATCGTTAATGTCAAACTGGGCTTCAAAAACCATTTTTTTGACAATCAACCCTCTGTGGTGCACACGTATTCACAGTATTCACTTATTTATTCAATAATTTGCGACTGTCAGCTTGTTTTTTAATTATGTAAGACGAACTTGGTTGATCAGTTGGATCTGCTACAGCTTTCAAAAGGTTATTATATTCGTATTTCGAAAATCCGTCAACAAATTGATATGCATACATATATACGTCCTAAAATGTTTACTTCCGTCAAGGAAATACCTACCGCAACCTCCCAGTTGTAGGTGCATGAATAAATCGTTCAACCACATCGAAATTAAATTTATTTACAAAACATAAGGAAAGGCTACAGTCCGCTGGGGGCGAACAGTATGATACCCTATCCTTATCCCTATGTACCCCAAAGAAAAAAAGCATTAGGAAGATTATGGATAGCATTTTATTTCATTCTATGAAATTTAAAGAAAAAAAAATATTTTTTTGAAAAAACGCCCCCAAAAAGTGGGCGTGGCCAAAAACTTTGTATGGGCAATATATTGGAAAAAATATTGGCTAAATATATTGTTAAACATTTTTTTTCGATTTCTATGAAAATTTTCAAAGAAAACAGCATTTTAGTGAAAAACGCCCACAAAAAGTAGGCGTGGCAAAAAACTTTATATGACAAATTTATAAAGGTAGGCAGTACCTACATATCTTGTGAAGGTTTTACAACTTTATCTCTCTAACTTAAGCCTTAAAACGGTTTTTTCTAAATTGTGGGCGTGGCAGTGGGCGGATTTAAAAACTTTTAACACTTTACCATTTCGGGACCCTAGGGAGCATATGCTCCAAATTTCAGCCTCCTAGCATAACTTTAAAGGCCTCAAAAGTTGATACGGACGGACGGACGGACGGACGGACATTGCTAAATAGTCTTAGGATTTGGTCCTGATCATAAATATATATACTTTTATGGGTCTACGACGAATATTAAGGGGTGTTACAAACTATGTGTCAAAATTAATATACCCTTAGGATAGGGTATAAAAATATATACATAGCTGGCTACGTATAAAACTGCAAGTAATTTGCATAAATCATGACCATGAGCATGACGCAAAACTCGCGCTGAAGATACGTCACCCTGGTGGTTTTGTTTACAGTTAAAGCACGCGTGAAACACTCGGGAATATTCTGAAGGGGAAAAGGCGCAACAACAAGCACGAGCTGTAAAAAGTGTGGCTACCTAGAACCTATTGCTATTACTACTAGTTTTTTACTGCCGACTTAATAATCGCTTCCATAATCTTTCTGGGTTTCCCTCCGCCATCGTATTCTAGAACTTGCTTTGTTTGTATACCTATCTGCTTTGTTCTTAATAGTTTTTGTGCACTTGGTGTGGTTTCGTGTGCTGCTGCTGCTACTGCTGTTGCTGATCACATTAAAGCAGCTTCAGTTGTTTTTGTTTACCTCAGAGATAAGTCTATACACACATACATAAAGTACTTCAATCGAAATGAAATAAAACTAATAAGTTGCCTCAGACGAAGTCAGTCGATTTAGTTTGAAAGCGCAGCTCGTCATGGATACCACCACAACGTCTAGCCAGCAGTTTCAGTTCCCAGTGCGTTCCACATGGCGGATGCCATGCCAGCACTGGCAGCAATTTCCTGTGCGAAGGACCTGTACTGAGTGTGTAGACGATTTCTGTGACAAGTGTCGCCTCAATCTGCCTCCCTACAAGTTTGAGGAGAAAAATTTGGAATACCAACATCAGCAACAGTTTCACAACTTTATACATCAGCATCCAAGGGCGACGACAGCGATCTCTGAGCGATGCCGCGGTATGGAGGCGTGAAGCCAATCATACTTTCGCCAAAGCCAGTTGGATAGCGGGTGTTTGTTGTTTTAAGTTTAATTTGGTGTTCCAAATGTTCTTTTGTGATAATTCAATGAATTTATGAGTTAGTTTCGAGTTAAAATGTTAATATTAAATTTTAGTTGTTTTTTTTTGAATAAGTCTGTTTTTTTTTAAAATAAAATAAAACAAAGTTCAATTTAATATATTTTATGTTCTGATGAAATTAATTCTACGAGTGGAATTTGTTTGTTAACTAGTGCGTTGCATTTGAATGTGGTGATTAATGAGCTTTCTATGAGATTGTGCGATTAAAGGCTTTACGTATTTTCTTGATGTATACGAAAATCTTGCATTAACATTTATGTTGATGAAATAAAAAACGCATTTATCGGTCAGCAAAGAAAGAAGTTATAAATATGCGGTGAAGGGAGATATTGTTTGAAGTTGCCTTATTCCTTTGGATTATTCCGACCCAGACTAGAGTTTGGGGGATACTATAGTTTTTAAGGCGACAAGATTTGAAGATGCAACTTTATAGATCTGAAAATATATAGTCAGCATACCTTACTATTCATGGTGAAAAATATTGTTGTTTAAACTCCTCAACATATGTAATGTTTTTTTTTTTAAGTGAAAATATTGGCAAAAAAGTGACGTCATCTTGTCGAGATTTCATACTAAAAATTCGAATTACAAACATGTATATCTCCTAAGGTAGGAGAAAACGAGACTGTTGTTACATTTTAACTTGTGATTTTCAGATCTTGTCGCCTCGGAAACTATAGTACTGCCAGAGTTTGGACTAATGCGATGGTAGTAAATCTTCTGTGTTTTTCGACAAAAAAAAAAATAATCGCCACAAATTATTAAATTGTAACCTACTTTTAGTATTTTTGAAGTGAATATGATACATAGATTTACGATAAGCCAGCCAGAATAGTCCGCCCTCAACAACAAGTAGGCCTTTTTTGCCTCCGAATAGTTGTATATGCAAAAATTTCAACCAAAAATTTCTGAGTTCGATTCGAAAATAGGGGCAGTAAATACAAGAAAAAAGTTAGTGTTTGGTTTTCCAATTCTAAAAAAATTAGCCTACAATATGTATTTTTAATTATTTTTCAATATTTTGAGTTTGATGGTAATTTTTTCAAAAACTATTGATGAAAATAATTGAATTTAAAAAAATATAAAAGAACGAATTCCTGGCTTTCAAAACTACTAATGCACTTTTTTCTTAGTGTTGCCATTGTATTTTAATGCACTGTTTCCCATTTAAAGTCATTATATCCTATCCTAAGGGTATATTAATTTTGACACACATTCGTCGTATTTATGATCAGGACCGAAACCTAAGACTATTTAGAAATATCCGTCTGTCCGTCCATCCTTCCGGGTTCCAAAATGGTAAAGTGTTAATTTTTTTTAAATACTGCCGCGCTCACAATTTAGAGAAAACCGTTTTAAAGCTGTAGTTGAAGGGATAAAGGGTTAGAAAGGTTAGGTTGTAAAATATGTAGACACTGAACTTCTAAACAAGTTTGCAATATAAAGTTTTTTGCTACGCCTACTTTTTGTGGGCGTTTTTTTTTAAATAAGTTTTTCGTTATAAATTTTCAAGAATGAAATAAAATTCCATCCATCACGTGCATTTTTTTTGGGCATATATTGATATGAATAGGGTATCATACTGTTCGCCCCAAGCGGACTGTAGGCTTTCCTTATGTTTTTTTTTACATTGCCCCTCCCGCCTAAACGGGGCAAGATAGGCCCTTCTCTCATACAAAAAAATGCTTGAATATAACCCCTCTACCAAAAACAGTTTTAAATTTTTGGCACCAAAGTTATCGTACTCTCCCCAATAAACCATACATTCGCACTATAAATTCGATAGAATTTATTATTTATTACAATTTATTAACAGTTCCGGCTGACGTGAACGTGGGTGAACAATCCTCTAGTTTTCTAGTGCTGGAAATATTTACATGCATGTTTTTCTTGATTTTGTTTATTGTTTTGATAACTTAGTGTGATTTTCTTTATTAACAAAACTTTGTTTGTGTAAAATTAAAACAACATTTGTATTAACAGATTCGACAATCATTAGGGGGCTGACTATTGGGATACGTTTTTAAGTGTGGTTTGGTTTTATTTATTGCAGTTTACCCAGTAGTCGGCCTCCCTTCCGAAGTTGTTGCGTACAGGAGGCTGAGCTCTGGTTATCCCTTCTACGATATTTTAGGTCTGACTATTGATATTTCAGGCGGATTTCTTCAGTATTAACTTGTTGTTTGGACAAATACTTACTTTCAAATCTGTTTAGATTTGAAAAAAATTCTTTAAATTTTAAGTAAGAAAATCATTTGAGGGGAGTTAAGGTTATAAGAAAAAAATATTTTTTAAATGAGAAACCAATAAAAACTGTTATTTTTACAGCTATACAACTTTTTGTTGGGTAAATAAAATCAAATTAACTTCTTATCATTTTTGTGCAAGTCGATTTATTAAATGTTATAAACTGTTTTTGTAGCTATTTCTAGTAGTTCCACAGTTATATCATTTAGAGAAGTTATATCTCAAAATCGAAAATTTTCTCCTTAACTGGTTATTACATCCATTGGGGTGATCATAGTAGACCCCACTTCCATACCAGTTTCTTTTCGTCTGATCGACATATAGGGACATATAGGTACTTAGGCAAAATTCATACTGAAAGCAACTAGTTCATCGAAACCCATGATCGACTCTTTATAAATTAGTTAAGCCCTTAAGTTTTTCTCGGGTAGTAACAACACACATCCAACAAGGACGAAATCTAAAAAGCCAAAATTTTTAAATATATAATTGAAGCAATTTCTTCTCAAGAATGGAGCCAATTTAAAAGAACAACTATGAACCAAAAAAAAGTCGATATTTTAAAACGAAAAATGCACAGAATTAAGGCTAAAAACATCGGATGCGAAGGTTGTAGGCTATTGCTTCACCTTAAAAGCGCCGATTTTGTGGGAAGAAGGTATGAGGAAGTCCAAAACCTTCCTTCTTTATCTTTTCACTGCAATACATAATATCATTTCCTATTGAAAATGTAGAGCTGACTACTGGTTCTGAAACGGCTGACTACTGGATTTTAGGGGCTGAGAATTGGGCAAAAGTGCTTAATTTTAAAATTTTATTTATTATAACTAAAGGAGTGATGTTTGTGTGTTAATGTCTATTGAAGAGAGTTTATTATAAAAATAATTTAAATTTTGGGTTCCATTTATTCATATTGCTCCCTGTCATGGTATCTGTTCCGAAAGGAAAATTCTCCGATTTTATACCAATCGCACAATTTTACTACATGGTAATTGTTCCGATTCATCGCCGAAATAATTTATACAAAAAAAAGTAAGCATTAAAATAATTTATTTAAAGTTTGTGCTAATTTTTGCTTAACAAATTAATTCTTTAAAAAAATATCTAATGAAAAGACGACCACTAAGTAGTTCAAGTACATTTGGAAAACAAGTCAAGTCTCCGATTGTATTTGCGTTGCGGAGAAAATTCCATGATAGGGTACAGGTCTTCATAGTCAGAAATAGTACTTAAAGGCTGACTACTGGGTAGGTTACTCTATGTCAGCATTTTATAAACCATTACCGCAGAACAGTAATGATGTCAACCGAGGATGGATGAAAATCGACATAAGTTGTAGTATGCAAATCAAATAAGAACAGCCACAGAATTGTTTGTAATTATACAGAAAGTCGACTTCCACGCACCCTACCCAAGGGAGAAACAAAGTTGGGGTCAAATGTCGGAGGTTTCAGACAGTCCATTTTTATGTACGCGTCACTAATATGAGCACCTGCAACGGATCAAAAAACGTACATGAGAGAAAAATAAACTCGGTGCCTACACAAAATTGCATCTTTAAGAGAATTCTGTGCTTTTTAGTACGGTATCAGCGGAACCGATCTACAGTCAAATGTCAATCGACCATGATATCAAAAAATCCGTACGATTATTGTATGAATACCAGACAGAAGACAGGAGTCCAATAATCCAAGCGCTACAGGTGGAATGGGAAACACTGCACCTAAAGGAAGATGGACGCATACGCCGATCCGTAGGAGACATGGGAAAGTAAACTTCCACCTGACATAGTTTTTGTCGGGACATCGCTGTTTTCGGGAGTATCTCCATATATGCAAGCTTGTGAATAATCCATACTGCTATACTCTGTTCAACATAAATTGGCAGTACACGTCTTATGGGGAAGCTTTTTCAAAATCAGTAGCGTGCTATATTGTTCTACCATACTAAATTGAAAGAAACCCCTTATAAAGTGTTTACCCTCCAGTGAATTTCCAATCCACCACGTCTAATTCAGCGCACATGTGAGTGTGCATTGATGCTAATCTATTGTGGCCTGTTCAATTCAACGCCCATTTAATTGATTTGCATTCAGAGTTACCAATGTCCGTTTGCTAACTCGTTCAGCTCTTTTTTCTTTGGTTTCTGTTGAGGAGCTTTAGGTTTTAGATCTTTGAAAAAAGTTCTTAATGATTAGCGTTATCGTGGAGGTCTGGTTTTGATCTTTGACATTTCTTTTACTGTGTGGAGAATACGTTAAAATGCAGTTACAAAATTGTAATCTGTTTTCTTTAAGGAAAAAGATTATTTTCGTTTGTTTTGTTTGTAAGAAATGGCTTAACTGCGGAATAAGGAATAACTGCGAATCAAGTAGGTGATATTTTTTCTGTGGGTAAACGAACAGTTTACAGACTTCTTAACAAAAATGCCCACAACTCCCCACCAAAGAGGAAGAACTAAACTGATTTAAAAGAAAAGTAGATGATTTCGAGAAGTGTGCCATCAGGCCAATTGTGCATAATTTTTTTCCAAATAACGAACTTACGACGCTAGATAAAATACTGCATAAGGTAGGACGCAATGCAAATATCACTAAATTAGCCTGTCTTCTCTGCATACGGTTTTAAAAATTAAACTGAGTTTTTAATTTGCCCATCGTTAGCGAAAGAGTATTCTTTAGGAACATCATAACATAAAGATAAATTTGTTTTATTTTTTATAAATAAAACAATTAAATGAAAACTTCAATCTAAAAAATATAATATTCTTTCGAGTTTTTGCTGATTTAAAATACTTAGTCCGGGAATCCTGTAAGAGCTTTTGTTAGAATAGCACCTTATGGAAAACAAAAGAGTGCGAATGAGAGGCAAACTTCCATATCTTCCCTGTACCGCCAATTTATGTTGGACAGAGTATAGCACTATGAAAGCACGATTCAAAATGAAGAACACTTTTTAACAGAATGCCGGAATTTATGACGTAGCACCGAGAACATAATATTTATGCTCATGAAAAATATTGCATCCGTGTCGGAAGGAACGGGCGAGTGTGGAAAACACCAAACGTAGCATAATGCAGCGAGTGAGAATCTCTAGAGAGACAGAGAAAATGTAATGAAAATGAAAATGTGTAATTTATAACTGTCAGCGGTTTTCGTACCGATAGAGTTTTTGATTCCAGAGCTATTATTGGGCGCATTGTTAAATTGTCTCTTTATTTTAGTATTATTGTTCAGTGTTTTTATTTATGGATATTGTTTTCTTTATGTTATGATAATTTGTTTGTGTAAGCCTTTGTTTGCTTTCGATGTAATTTGTGTGAATTATTTTCTGTTGATATTTGTTTTGAATGGATACACATTCTTTTGTTGTGGTTTTAGCGTTCTGTACTTCTGAGTTGAAGGAAAGAAGGTCTTTGTTTTTAAGTCCTAAAAAAGCAAAAATCGCTCTTTTTGTCTTGACGTGTTCACAAGCAGACAAACAGCAGTGTTGGTATTTTTTACAATATTAGCCTTTTTTATAATAATGTAGATTTTATTTAAAGGGCCAGTTATAGCTATCATTGAAAATTTTGTTTTGCGATTTAAAGACGACTAAGCAAACAAATTTGCCTTTAATTGGCATCAAAATCGCAGAATTTTTCTACAAACAAAATTACTTAATTCTGATTCAAAATTTTCTTTAAATCTATTTTTTATTATTTCACCGATAGAAATCGATTTCAATTAACAGCTGATAATCGTTTTTACATTTTGGAACACAATCGTTCCACTGATGTTAGTTTTGCTTTCAATGATCAACTCTAACCTTAAAACCTATACCAGTGGCTTCCACTGACAGAAATTTTTCAATGATTGCTATAACCGACTTGTCAGAAAAATTAAACAACTATTCCATTGATTTGTTCCAATGATGGATTTCAATGATAGCTATAACTGGCCCCTAAGTCAGAAAGGTAAGGGTAGATTTCACTTTTTTGTGTCAGATTTCAGCGTTCCCCATCTGCTAAAATTCTTTTCGAACGACGCTTTTGGGCGTGTAGCCCTGACGTTCATGGGAATGACTTTCATTCTGACATGACTGTCAAAATGGCTGTGGTGGGGATAAATTCACTTCCGAAGAGCTTAGTTTGTAGAAGTTGCAGTGATAACTGGTGAATAAAAACAATAAACATGAAGAAATTGTTATATTATTACAAATAGCCGTATTCTACAATATATGCATTACGAATTTGCCTATTTAATTAATGGATGTAACAAAATTATCACTCAATGCAATTTGATTTTATAAGTTGTTTATTAACCAAGTCAGAGCTGCTAGAATCAAGTCTTAATAATGCAAAAAGCATGCGACAAATATCTCACATTTAACAGTTTTCTCATTATAACTACAAGAAATTTGCTGTTTTTACACAGCTTCGTTAGTTTCTCAATGGAACGGCATTGAGTAAAAATTAATTAGAATTTGCACAAATTATTACTAATTTGTTAAGGAACGCAGACCTTTAGTTTCGCAATTCAAAAATCAAAACTGGGTTGCACTGTCCCTAAGTAAGTTCTGTAAATTTTTTTAAAGTACGAATTAATGAATCAGATTGCAGAATATATGTATGTATCCCAAACGCTCGGAAACTGAAATTGTAAACGCGTACCTGAGCCCACTAAAAGTTGTGAAATGTCAATGTGCTAGCTTCGACATAAAATTGACATTTGTTTTGGAACAAAGGCAATACTGAGGATACATTAAAGTAAATAATATTATTAAGTACATACAAAATAATTATTTTTAGAACAGGAATTTTAATTTCAATTAAATAAATTGAAAGTTGGTAAAGCACTTTTGATATAAATGTTTCTTTTTCGTATTCCGATCAGTTTCTGCGAATCGCAAAACCAAACGCAAGATTCACACTTGCTCGCATAACCAACGAAATGTTTGACATTTCTCTCGTGTCATCTAAGTGTTTGCAAAATTTTTCGATTTATTTTCAGAAGATAAATACATACTTTTAGCGATGTAGTGAAATAGTTGTGATGAGTTTCCTTTTATCATGTCACTTGGTCTGGTCCTTTTCAGTCTTCTTCTTCCAAGTATCTCTTTCCGTGGTAGTGAGTTAACCTCGTCGTTGTGGTGAGCTGTCTTCTGCTAGTATCTATTGGTTCTCCTCTACAAATATTATTTGGAAAATGAGGAATTGTACAGACGACGAAGTGAGTTATTTATCTTGTGCGCAATAAATTAATAAAAGAGGATTAATACACTTAAGCGGTTTTTATGGCCTCAACTTTGAAAAAAGCTTCTCAAATTTGACATCGGTAATTGGTTTTCAATTGTCGTTATCCCAATTCTGGTTACCCAATAAATAAATAAAAATATACCTTTGAAATGTGTATGTACTTCGTAAATGTTTAAGTTTATATATTTTTTTAAGGTAAATGCCCCTTCGAAAATGTGAAAATGAATATTTCAAACTCAGCTTTCACACATTTTCCTATTTTTAAAAAACGGCAGTATGTCAAAAAATATGGTAGTAACATTTCCACTGCCTTTGAAAGCAACATTTGATGTGTGCGGGTTACTAGAAATCTACTGCGTTTTATTTCTGAATCATTTTATGCACAACAAGACTTATAAAATTTGTAATTCTGTTAAGATTAAGTTTCGCTCGTTCATCACACTGCACCTTGAGCTCAAAAGTGAGCCGCTGCAAACAAATTTGCAATGCGTCTCCACCTTGCATTAAACTACTACGTACTTTTACCCCGCAATCTATTACAATCATTAGCGCGCCAGTTGTCAGTCTGACATAGATTGTCAACTGTCAGCGAGACTATTTTCATGGTCGTTCGTTCATTCAAAAAGCGAAACTCATCAAATATTTAGCTTTTCCAGTGTTGTTTTTGCATTTCAGCGCTATTCTCGTGCCAATATCCGTCGCGCATTTACCTAAATCTTCTCTAATTTATGCAGAAACAACAATCTATTTACCTGCATTGTTGATGTTAATTAATTTGTGCAAAAATCCAATCGGGAAAAAAAAAGAAAATAATTTCAGTGCAAAGTGCTAAACCGATTATTATTTAATTTGCTTTTGTTGTTATGATTGCAACAACGCTAATTGCTGAATTGTGGTAAATTTTATTGCAAAGTTCTTTTTCCAAAATAATCAAATACATACTTACATATATATCTTAGGTCTCGAAAGTACATATTATCTTTCATTAGAACAAATTCGCTTAGAAGCTTGCAAATTTTTTAAAATTTCGCTTTTGAGATTTCGATCCTTATTGTTATTCTCTTTCTTTTAGTTTTATTTAATAAAAAGTTGCTTAGATTTTGAGTGTGCAAAAAGAAGATTATACATTGTTTGTTTTGTGAACTAACAACAAAGTGGCGTCGTCGTGTTGAAAGTTAAAAATTGAAAACCAACAGAAACTGAAAACCTAAAATTTTCAAAATGAGTAAAAGTAATAAATCAGTAACAACGCCTTGGAACTTTAAGTAAGTGCTGAACAATTATTAACAAAAATTTAAATGTTACACAAAAAAAAATACACCTTATCGTTTGTTTTTTGTTGTTGTTTATGGTTAAAGTGGCACTATCGTGTTTGCGGTTGTTATCTATCTTTTTGGTGGCGAAAAAAATAGATATAGTAAAAAAAACCAAGTCTATTACATAATTTATCCAATTCCATAGGCATATTGTTGTCGTCTATGCATGTTGTGCCATCGAATCGTTGTGTCAAGGACAACTTCGTAGTTGACTGGAATACCATCGTCGTTGTCGTCGCCGTCGTTGTTGGGTATATCTAACTTATGTATTGACCAATTGTTTATGTTGCATTTCCATTTTTATGCTTTTGTTACGCAACATCTTGGCTTTTTATGTTTCAAATTGTCTTGTTCCATAGCTAATTGGATTTGAATTGTGGAAGTATAGATAGACACTCGCTGTTCTAAAAATACAAACATGAATCTGTCTCTCTGGTGGTGTTAGTATCTAAAGTATCTAAAGCAGAAATATAAGCAATTACGGAACCAGATTGGAAGACGCGATTGCCATGTTTGTTGAATTGTTAAATGGTGAAGGTAAAGCTTGAGAGGAGAGCAACAAACTTGCTCGATGACATTGTTTGTTGTTATTCTATTTCGGCGAGGCGAGAATAGTCACGTGGATAATGGAATCATCGATAGAATTGCGCGTTAAATTGATAGGTTTTTGCTGCAGCGAGACAGGTTGTTTATGAATCATGGATAGAGTACTTGTTGACTTTTTAGTGATTTATTTGTTCTTTGTTAGCTGGGGGAGCGTTTTACAATTTCTTCTTTTCATGGTCGTTTGCTGGAAATATAGATTCATTGTTGTAATACGAATTCAACTTTTTATTACAACAGACTGTTTTGGGTGTTGTAGAATAAGTAAATAACTGATCGGCATCAGCTTTGTTTTGACTGTGTCATCGCATTAACTGCGCTAGTTGTACCAAACGCTGGCAGTCACCGGGTACTGTTCTCGTTATAAACGTGAGTCTACTTACAAAGAGAGAAAATTGGAGAACTAAAAATGTTTGCTTAAGAAAAATGGCTATATGATTTCAGATGACAGACAGATACCTTACGTGTTACGTTTAAGGAGTTTTTGAAACTTTTTAGTGTTCTGAAAAAGAGAAGACGGTGGTGGAAGGATTTGAGTCTGTCTTTGACGTTCATTGACGTTATTAAAGGCCTTATATACGACACTGGGCTATTTTTCAGCAGGAGCGGGATTGTTTCGACGCGACGGTAAAAAAATGTTTAACTTCAAGTCGATAAGTGATCGCTGTGATGCACATCAGTGCTAAGCACATTTCAAAACAGTGTGCTAAAAGTGATGTCATACCCATTTTTAGTAAAAACTGTCAAAATAGCTGCGGTGAAAATTAGATCTCTGACGAAAATAGAAAATTTCGAAAAAGTTGGGGAAGCAGACAAAAGGCTCTCTACTTCCGGACTGCAGCGGTTGGAATCAACGGGGAATCAACGGTAGCGTTCACAGTTCCAGGTAGGTCGAACTAGTGATATCCGTGTTACACATATATGGATTTCAAGTCTTAAAAGATCTCTTGCAAATAGCAGCTCTCGCATCCCCTAAGGAGTTACTAGCAGATTTTGGTTCTCTAGCTTTGGGGTTGAGGGTACGGCCATCAGGGTAACTTCCCGACAAATTTAATAGCCTTTTGATATTAGAGAAATAGAGATAGTTTCTCCCAAATAGCAACCAGACTCGGAACGTCAATGGAACGTGCGGGCACTATATTCCAGGTGTTACTCAAAAACTGGGATATTTCTTAACGTGGTACAAAGCACACATTACAGCGATCCAAAAATAGAATATGGGTGCAATCAACAGGTTTTACATGGATTAAGATGCGGATTCATCATGAGAGATCGGCTTAGTTCAAAATGAAATTGACTTCTGGACGGCTCAATGTCCGGAGTACCATGTGAAAGTTGTTTTCAATACTAGAGTCGGAAAGGAGAAACCTGTTTTGGCAGGTTAGTTGGTAAGCACAGCGTGCATGAAAAGACAAAAAATAATTTCCAGATCTAATAGCATCTCAAACGAACATGCTAGACACAGAAATCTTTTTTTACAAATGAAAAAAAATTCCGAATCACCCAAAAGAAGAATCAAAGTCGGACGCCTTAGCAAATCTCATCACTCCTATATGCCGATTTCCCAGACATTGACCCCAACAACCAGTCGACCCACTATCACAACGTCTTTGAAGACGTAGCCGAAACCATCCTAGTCTACTAGCCACCCTAGAGAGAAAGCCCTTGGTATGATGATGCACGTCGCAGCAGAAACAAGGGCAGCAAGGGATGCACAGACGTACGCAGTATCCCAGCTCAGGGAGATCGAAGAGCGCTGCGATCGCAACAACAGCGTTAGGTTTTATAAGAAAGCCAAGCACTGCCTTCAACTGTCTTTAAGACCCAAACCATCACCTCAATAGCTAGCTCAACAACAAGATCCTATGTCTTGGAAGAACTATAGAGTCATATCCCTGCTATGCAACATATTATACCTATCCAACGTACTGTGTGAACATTTTAAACTATTCGGAGATGGCGGCATAAATTGGATGACAATTGCAATCATAAAAATATAGTTGAAGAAGCTGATCTTTAGGCGCTGCATAACCTGTTAGTGGCTAATAGATGGGGAAACGTAACGAAAAATATAAGGAGAGGGAGAATACCCTGAGAAAAATAGCAGGTCTTACGCAGCATTAGAAGCAGATGGAAAAATGCCGCAATCAAAACAAAATACTATAGTCAGCGAACTGTAGAAGAAGCATTTCAAACAGTTGCTAACTTAGGTAAAATTGAGAAAATCTCTACGGAAACTTAAGCAAAAAATAAACTACGTGACAAAATATTAACCTTAGAGGGACCCATTAACTATTGTTATTGAAAGCCACAGGTGAATTTTCAATAAGTCGGCCAGTTTTTGAAGGAAAATAAAAAACCTTAACTAGATGAAAAATGTAGTATATACTTTATACGGTGAAATAGTTGTTCCTTACTAGAAGGATTTTGAAAGATAGATACGGTAAAATAAAATTAATATGTTGCTGAAAAAGATTTAGGATAGTCGCCCATCGCAGCGCTGCGTCCTTCTGTCATTTCTTAAGTACAAAATGTCATTTTTTTTGCTTTTAACAAAAATAAACGCAAAAAAAATCATATAATAATAAAAACAAATTATCAAGTCTGAACGAACGTTTTATGAATACAAATTGATAAGTTTTTTGTTCACTCAAGAAGGCTCCCAAATATCGGGTTTTCCAATAAAGTTTTCGACTCTTTTCATATGTCCACATATGTCCACCACGGGCACGGTTGATTCGTTGGATGACTCGGCCACACATTTCGACGAAAACGGCCGCTATTTCTCGTTCAATATTGGCTCTGTAGCGATCACCATTGACTGTAACTTGAAGGGTCGTTTTCATCAGTGAAAAAACACAGTCCAGTGACACCATACAGTTGTTTGCTGTGAATAAAGTTGTGTTTCGTGAAGCACAAGAGCGTTTTTTATTGACCTGCAGTGCCTCACAAGTCTAATCGGACATCAACTTAAATACTCTTTACCAGACTATTACTACATGAACACACCAATAATAACAAGTTCCACATAATATGAAAGGATTTTTTATTCTGTTTATTTATAAACATTACAAACCGGCGATAATTCAATCAGTTCGTAATTTTTACGAAAGAAAAAAAAAATTCCAATCTCACATGACTAACCGGATAAATTCATATTGTGATTAATTTCAATATTTAGGGGCCTCTCCTTTATTTGATAAGATTGCTTATAGTCGTCTTGGCATGGATCTTAGTAAATTCTCACATATTTCTGGTGTTATGGAGTTTTAGGCTTCTTGGATTTGTGAATGTGATAAACTTTACGCCCAATTTCATCCCAAATGTTCTCTAATATATATTAATATCTGGGTACTGTGCTGGTACCAGGTCTTAGCAACATATGATTTGTGTTTTGGATCGTTATCTTGGTAGAATTTAAAATTATTTCGACATTTTTGCACAAGAAGGTTTCACATGTTGCTTTAGTATATTGATGTCTTCTTCTGTGTATTGAACGACGAGATTATGATCATGACCTCCCACTTCACTGCATTCCTACTGGTCCGCCCGTGGGGTTCGCCGGTTCAACCCCAAAAAATATGTGCAGGCATCCCGATTTGGGGTCACTTCATCATTGAGGTCAATCAAATGCTGATGTGATCCAGGAGTTTTTAGGCCTGCCTCTCTTGCGCCATTGTAAGGGAACGTTGATTGCCATTGCCTTTTTGACGAGGTTCGAAGGATCCCTCCTTTGAACATGACAATACTAACTGAGTCGGTCGTGCTCCAATTTTTTCGAGATGGGTTCTTCTGTAAATTGAAGGCTTCCTCGGATTCTGGAAGTACTAATTCGATCAAGCTTTGTTACTCCTGTCGTCATGCGAAGCATCTTCATCTCAGCTGCTGTCAACTTGCACTCATAGTTTTTGTACATTTTCCAGCATTGGGAACCGTATGTGAGCCGGACGTACAACTGCGGTGTAGAACCTTCCTTTCAGCTTGGGGGACAGTTTTCAGTCACAAAAGATGGCAGAGTTTTCCTGCCACTTCATCCACTCTACGCTTACACGATGATTGATGTCGTCATCAACGGTTGCTTCGCTGTTGGTCATTGATCCCAGATATTTGAACTTTTCACACTTGGGAACCACCAAACCCCGTCCAAATAAATGTCCGGAATGGGTTGACTTGGATCAGAAAATGGGCAGTACAGATACTCTGCCTTTTTTGGGCTAATACGATACCCATTACCTTCTAAAACATTACCCAAACATCAAGTGCTCGTTGCAGGGAAGTCTGATCATCACTTATGATGGCTCCATCGTCAGCAAAAAATAACTGATGCAATTAAGGGTCCGTCACTTTTCCCTCAAGCAGATAATCCAGGACTGTAATAAAGAGCAAACACCGACTCAATTGTCTATCAAATGCTTTTTCAAAATCAACCAGAATCATATGCAGATCCTTTAAGGAATCACGATGCTTTTCCATTACGATCCTTATACTTTGGATTCCATCTGTGGTTGATTTACCCGCCACAAACCCGCACTGGTCGTCAGACAGCCGTTGGACGTCGCCAAACGAATCTTCGACAATCTGATCCTCGCATATTAAATTTTCTTTCATCAGTGAAAAGGACCTACAATTTGAATGTGAAAGTGTCCAAAATTCAAAGGACTAGTCTCACTTTCCTATTTTTGTGAGAAATAGTATATGGTTTCTTGCTGATAGCTAGCTCTACCATTTAAACCAAAGCTTCGAATGCTCCTTCGAATTGTTTCCGCTGAACCTGATTTCCCTCTGTCTTAACAAACTTTTCATCACTTAGTGTAAGCTGCTTCCCTTGTAATTTTCTCCTCTTATTACTGACTCGATTTTCCGTTTTCCTTTTTTTTATTATATCGTGTTCAACTGAAGTGCTTCTGTGAACAATATTTGGTATAAATTTTATTGTTTTTCCGTCCGTCCGTAGTTGTAAAATTAAATTTCTTGTATCAAGAGATGTTTGCTTACGTCGGTCAGCCATTGTTGTAAAAACGGTAAAATACAGCACGAATATGCGATTAGCAAAAGAAGAAACAGTAATTTCAAACAGTATAAAATTTGCCAATTTGAATAAACCGGTTAGTCATGTGAGATTGAATTTTGACTTTTTTTTTAAATTTTCTTTCGTAAATATTGCAAACTGATTGAATTATTGCGGGTTTGTGAATAAAATTAATAATTAAAGAGAATAAAAAATCCTTTCATATAATGTAGAACTTGTTATTATTATGTCCGGTTAGACGTGTGAGGCACTGTAGTATACCTCACATTTTTTGTTGTTGACGAAAATGCCGTTTAGCCAAAAATGCGCTTTAATACTGAAGATGAATTTGCGATGAAATTGGTCATCCTTCTTTTTCGTTCGTGAACTTCATTATGTAAATGTTGTTTTTACATTGACAGTTTGGTCATTGGGTTAAGGGTGCGTTCACAGTGAAAATTCTAAGTGGTCAAGTCCCAATTGGAAAATCAAAAATTCATATGATTGACTAAGAGAACAGAAACACTCTTAAATGACCTTTCATCCCACGATTTTTGGGGAAAATAATACGTTTATTAGTTTGACAAATTCGTTTATTGTCAAATTTTAAGCAAGTGGGAGCAAAATTCTGGGTACGAAAAGTAGGTTAACAAGTGAATCGTAGTGAGGTTTTATTTATAATGTAAAATATAAGAAATAAGTTTCAAAGTGAACTTACAATTTTTATTATCGGTTAAAAGAACAATTCATGGTAATTGCTTTTTGAAAATGATATCATGTAAATGTTGGAAACGACTACGTCTGAGGTGGTCCGTTCGGAAGATCAAATTTTGGGCGACTGGTATCTCGCAAATAACACGAGTAATGTTATCTTCCAAAGCGTCAAACGTAGCCGGCTTATTCCTGAAAACCTGAGACTTTACATATCCCAATAGAAAATAGTTCAAATGTTCGATATCGCACGATTTAGGCGAACAAGTTACCGTAGCAAAACGTGAAACGGCTCGTAGCGGCGTATTGTTGAAACCATAGCTCATCGAGACAGTGGGCTTTTTACATTGCGCGATAGCGGTTACCATTGACGGTATCATTCTGATTTGCCTCCTTTTTGAAGAAATATGGAGCAATATTCCAACAGCCTATAGCTCTTGGTACTCTTCGGGTTGCTTATCATCCCAAATATGGCAGTTTTGTTTATTAACTTATCGATTGAACCACAAACAAAATTTCACACCGCATTTTTGCTGAGCTGAGAACGCTGATTTTCGTAATTCAGCAGAACAATTTGAAAAACGCTGTTGTGGTGTGAGTTTTTCCATGATGACTTGCCAAACGAAACTGAACAAAATTGGGATTGATCGGTCAAAAAAAGCCTATTGAAAATAAAACCTCACGATGAATCACTCTATACAACGAAAAGTTACCCACATTCCAAGTGTAAAAAATATACGTACCGCAGAAATAGAACTAATTTGCCTTAAAATTATTTATTGCTTGTTAGTCAGACCTTATTTAGAATATTGTTCCATAATTTGGGATTCGCCATGTGCAGATTTAGATTCGAAAGAGTCAAAAAAAAAAACTTCACGAGGTACGATTCGTAAATTAAATATGTTTGATGAGCTTCCTAATTATGGCAGAAGGTGCAATTTAGTTGGTCTGCAAACCTTAAGTTTCAGACGCGACGCAACTTCCGCCATGTATATTCGCGATATTCTCAATTATCATATTAATTCACCAGAATTGATCTTTCTTTTAAATATATAGTAAGCTTCTCAAAGGTCACTGCGGGTTAGAAGCTTATTTCAGACAGATAGGCATAGAACCAATTATGGTACTAATGAGCCAATTACGAGGTTCAAAAGCACATTTAATGAATTTTGCAACGAAATTGAAAAAATTCACTAGTTTATACGAACAGACTACAGTCGAACTTCGATAACTCGAGCCATTACTTTCGAACAAGGAAATAATTGTTTGGCAGGCAAAGCTACGTTAATTTTTGGTATCACAGTGTTCTTTTGAATTTTTTGTAAAAGCATTTCCATATTCATTCTACACTAATTCATGGTCTTAAACGGAAAACAAGCCTCTTTCAAATTCAGGCAATAAGCCGGAAAAAGTCGTTCGACTTTATTTACTTACATACGTCAACTAAAGCGTACTAAAATTAATCTTTTAATTTTCGTCAATTTTTAACATTTTCAAAAATGAGGTGCATGGTGACAAACCCTCTGTATGCCTGCCAGACCGTTATTTCCTTTTCTTGATTAGTACGTTCAAAATTACTTAACAACAAATATTTATATTATTATTTATTGTAAAACCACGTTACACAAACATTTTACTAGCTCTTGGACTAACAGGTCATACTTGGTCATAGGAACATACAAACAGAGTGCCCTCGGAATTATAAAAACATGCAGGATTTGTGGAATTCACCTTCGGAATTGAACTTATCAAAGGTTACGCGAAATTCGAGTAATAGAAGTTCGAGTTATCAAATAAAAATTACATGTAAATTTCAGTCTTGGCGCTATTGCCGCCAACCAATTTCATTCGAGTTATCGAAGTTGGACTGTATTATTTATGTATATTTAAAATTAAAAGATAAAGTAATTCTCTGAAAGAATTCTACATTAATTCTGTTGCTGTATTGGTTTCCTCCTTGTGCGTCCATTAAAGTTAAGAACCCTACTAAGAACATATTTAAATACTAACAGCCCTATTAATAAAAACCCCTTAGCTCACCTCTAACTCACGAGCCAACTAAGCGATGGATTACGAGTTTACACACGAGTTAAAATTTCTTATTAATAAAAAAAATACGGAATTATTTCAAAATAGTTATTCCATAGATTGCGCAAATCTATTACTATTCTGCTACTATTCTCTAAAAATTAAAGAGAAGTGAGAAATTTCGGTAGGAATAAAAAAAAGAATTTTATTTGGCCTGCTAAAACATCGCTAATAGACCAACGATGGCGAGTTAAGTTAACTCGCAGTGGAAAAACGTCAGTAAGCTTCAAAATGTATTTATTAAAAACATTTGACATTTAACTCATGACTTAAGGGTAATTCAACGTTAACTCACGTTTATTATTACGGGTGTTAATATTCATGCGTTATTGTGGTCTTAAGGGGTTACATGAGTTTAACCGGGGAAAAAAAGTAATATCTTCAACAATTTTTTTTTAAATAAAAAATATTGAAATATTTTTATTAAACTTTTTACTGTCTAAAGATATACATTTGAAAAAGAATTCCTGAAATTTAAAAAAAAAAACAAAATATTCAAAACTCCGTCATTGTGACATCATTTCCGGTGATCCCTTGGGAAAAAAGGTGCGTCCGCGTTGACAGTAGAACTCGTGACAGGATCATCAGAAGTGAGAAAAACACAAGGAAAGGCTACAGTCCGCTTGGGGCGAACAGTATGATACCCTATCCATATCCCTATATACCCAAAAAAAAGCATTAAGAAGATTATGTATGGATAGCATTTTATTTCATTCTATTAAATTTAAAAAAATATATATTTTTTTAAAAAACGGCCCCAAAAAGGGGGCGTGGCCAAAAACTTTGTATGGGCGAAATGTTGGAAAAAATATTGGCTAAATATATTGTTAAACAGTTTTTTTCGCTTTCTATGAAAATTTTTGAAGAAAACAGCATTTTAGTGAAAAACGCCCACAAAAAGTAGGCGTGGCAAATAACTTTATATGACAAACTTATAAAGGAGGGCAGTGGGCGTGTTCAAAAAATTTTACACTTAACCATTTCGGAGCCCTAGGGAGTATGTGGTCCGATTTCTGCTTTCTAGCTTAATTTGAAAGGCCTAAACATTGCGTACAGACGGACATTGTTAAATAGTCTTAGGATTTGGTCCTGATCATAAATATATATACTTTTATGGGTCTACGACGAATATTAAGAGGTCAAAATTAATATACCCTTAGGGTAGGGTATACAAATAATTGTGGTTTAGTTAAGACCATAAACTAGAATTTGGACGAAGGGAAAAAAAATTGGATTTCTGTCAGACCTTTTTACAAAAAAATGCTAATTTTGGTAAAACTTGCACAACATTTTTTTTTTAACCAGTGATTGAAAAAAAAATCTTTCGTCCAAGTCCTCGTGAATTCTATCTCGAAGACCTGTGTAAAATTTCATCAAGATCGGTTGAGTGGTTTTCGAGAACTTTTGACAACCGACTTTGAAAACACAGTTTCGAGAAAAACGCATTTAAAGTTTGGATAACCTCAAATAAACCTCGTGATTCAATTAAGTGCGCACCTTCCCAAGGTTGTATCTCCGAAACTTTTATTCGGAATGACTTGAACATTAAGGATAATATTCTCTAGATGTTGTAGAAATGAATTTTAAGCTGTGAAACCCATGTAACCCCTTAAGCGACTGAAGTTCAGGTATCTTTACTGAAAAATCATTAAAAAATCAGACAGAATCATCGCGAAAGTGTGGCAGGTCAGAAAGTCAGAACAAACTATTATATAGGTAAAGATAAAGTGTTTGATTACATTGGTGACTTAGTAGATAAGGGCCATTTTTTTTCAATCATATCAATCGGCTGTATGTGTATCGAACAATATTTGCAGTAAACTTCACAGTTCATGGCGCGAAAATATTATTAAGCACTCATGTACAAAAAATATACCCACTGCGTAATAGTTTTAGCTCGGGGGGATAACAATTCAAGTAAATGGCAATAAAAGCAAAAATACACTCAGTAAAGCCAAAAGTTATGGGTTGATTTCTTTGTTTGGTGTAAAAATATAAAGTGAAATGATATGAAATGAACTGACGAGTGTATTACGAGAATAAACATATTTGAACTCGAACACTTTAGTTTTTACTTATTTATTACATCTACCGAGTATCTTCTCTCTTTGCACAAAGGAAAGGGAGATACGCGAAACTGTGATAATTACCGTTCTATTAAGTTGATGTCACACACCATGAAGATCATTGAGCGGGTATTAGATGGCAGCCTAAGACAAATAATACGGCTGTCTGACGACCAGTGCGGGTTTGTGGCGGGAAATCAACCACAGACGCAATCCAAAGTACAAGGATCATAATGACATCGTGATTCCTTAAAGGATCTGCATATGATTCTGGTTGGTTTTGAAAAAGCATTCGATAGACAGCCAAGTGATCTGATATGGGTAGCGCTAAAACAACGAGGATTTCCTGAAACCTACGTACAGATGATCATGGACATGTAAGCGAGAGCGAAGACAAAAGTAAGATATCCCGCAGGGGTCACCGATGAATTCCCAATTAAAGTCGGTGTTCACCAGGGAAGTGTCTTAAGTCCTTTGCTCTTTATTACAGTCCTAGATTATCTGCTTGAGGGAAAAGTGACGGACCCTAAATTGCATCAGTTATTCTTTGCTGACGATGGAGCCATCATAAGTGATGATCGGACTTCCCTGCAAAGGGGCACTTGATGTTATTAGCCCAAAAAAAAGAGTATCTGTACTGCCCATTCTCTGACCCAAGTCAACCCATTCCGGACATTTATTTGGACGGGGGTGGTGGCTCCCAAGTATGGAAAGCTCAAATATCTGGGATCGATGATCAACAGCGAAGCAACAGTTGATGACGACATCAATCATCGTGTAAGCGTAGAGTGGATGAAGTGGTAGGAAAACTCTGCCATCTTCTGTGACCGAAAAATGTCCCCTAAGCTGAAAGGAAGGCTCTACACAGCAGTTGTGCGTCCGGCGCTCACATACGGTTCATAATGGTGCACAATGTCCAAAAAGTATGAGGGCAATTGACAGCAGCTGAGATGATAATGTTTCGCATGACAGCAGGAGTAACAAGCTTGATCGAATTAGAAGTTCCAGATTCCGAGGAAGCCTTCACCTTTACAGAAGAACCCATCTCGAAAAAATTTGAGCACGACCAACTCAGTTGGTATTGTCATGTTCAAAGGAGGGATCCTTCGAACCTCGTCAAAAAGGCAATGGCAATGAACGTTCCCTTACAATGGCGTAAGAGAGGCAGGCCTAAAAACTCCTGGATCACATCAGCATTTGATTGGCCTCTATGATGAAGTGATCCCTAATCGGGATGCCTGCAGATATTTTTTGAGGTCGAACCGGCGAACCCCACAGTCTAACCAGTAGGAATGCAGTGAAGCGGGAGGGTTATGATCGCTACAATCCTGATCGTAACCTTGTCGTTAAATGGAGAGAATAAGATTACATCTACCGAGTAAAACCCACATTAAGGTTTTTAAGCATGTGTCTTTTGTTACATTAATTGAAGTCCACATCTAAAGAAAAACTGTTAATAATGAGGGCTTTGTTGGAGTAGAAATAAATTAAGTTTACTTAATTGATGCCTGGGACTTATTTTGCGGAGCCAGATTTTAACGTATACTTACGGCTTTCTAATGATTGCAGTCGGTTCAATCGTAGGTTCAACCTAAACTTAAGGTCTCTGAATTACTGCTAATGAAGATGAATCCGAATAATCAAATACCAGCTGGTTTCAAACCGTATACACGAAGACCCTCTTAAGGCTGTGGCTAGTACCTAGGAGCTTACGTAGAGGGAATTTGAGCTGGCAAAAAAGGAGGACAAATGCAACTACGAAACACAGGAAACGTAAATAAACCTGTTTACTGGAAGATACATTCAGGAGATGGACTTGCTGACAAAGTATCTGAAGCGATCTAAAGGGATTTTAAATCTAAAAGGACCTCTAGTTGGGGTGTTAATTGTTATCCTTTCTGGACACTGTTTCCTCACATCTAGCTCAATGTTCTTTATCGCTGGATAAGCCACTGCGTTAGCTCTTCGATTTGTGCTATTATTCAGAGGCCTTTACGTGAAAATGGAATCAGCATTGTTCAGCCCGTCGCTAAAAAATATGAATATGCCTCTACCTCCTTTTACTTATCAGTTGGACATACTTTAACCGTCATGGACCCGTTGATCTCATGAAATATATTAAATCCTGAAAAAATTTGACTAACCCACAGTACGAATTTCGCGGCAGCAGGTCCTCTTATCTTCGGGAGTTTAATTGAAATGGCAACGTATTTTGAGTTCATATTCCTCCATTATTCATTATTTTTACTTGCATTGCTGCAACCGAAAGACTTTCGGTCTCCATTCTCGGTATGTGCGTTAATGAAAATCTATATTCGAATGGCAACATATTCGATGTGGCTGAGAACGCAGCGAACGTTCTAAGTTTTCTCCTTAAGCGATACAAGAAGTATTTAGTCATACTATCAAATTATTCGCCCTTGAATTTACAATTGCATCTCCGACAGAGCAGATCTGAGAAAAGCTACAATGGAACCCCCTCATTTTTGTAGGGAGAAAGACGGCTGCTCCCAAATTTCTACAGAACATAGAATAGACTGACACGAAGTCAAGAAATTGTTGAAAAAATTTGTAATCGATCGCTCAATCCAGAGTAGTTGCACATATGATGTGTTGTGGATCCTCTTTTTGAACTTTTTTGCAGATTTTACAGAAGTCGTTGGATGGTACATCGATTCTGTTGGCATGTCTACCTACTTGCAGATAGCGAAAACTTACCTCTTTAGCCCTGATAGCTTCTTTACAGCTCAAGTCACAAAACGCGTTTTCCTTAGGTTTGATACTTTTTATCCTGTTAGAGATGAACATGAACAGGTTGACATATGAACAACGCTTGCAAATAGTGCAAATTTATTTTGAAAATAGATGTCCAACAAGACGGCGCTACATGCCACACAGCGCACGTCACAACCGATTTATTGAAGGAAACATTCGATGAGCGCATAATTTCGCGGAGTGGACCTGTCAATTGGTCACCAAGATCGCGTGATTTGACACTATTGGATTATTTTATTTGGGGATATGTGAAGTCGCTCGCCTACGCCAACAAACCGGAAACGTTAGGGGACTTGGAAGCCAACATTCGTGGCGTTATTGCCGACATACAGCCCCAAATGCTTGAAAAAGTGGTTGAAAATTGGACCTCTAGACTTGTCTTTATTCGAACCAGCCGCGGCGGCCACATGCCCGAAATCATATTTGAAAATTAATGGCATAAAATAATCCTTCTGTTTTATTTCAATTCGAAGTTCCATACCTCTAAACAGAACTCCCTGTACATTTAAATTCTATTTATCAGGGTGAGAGGTAAGAAACAAGTCCAGAGTTTTGGCGTTTTGACCGCCAATGTCCGGTATCCGTGTCGGCTCACCTGCCAGTCTTCGTTAGGGTTTCTGTAAATAAAGCAGTAATGATTTAATTGCCTACAGACATGGAATTTTACCCAAATAAAATTAAATTGCGGATTGGAACATTTTTCCATGCGTCCTTAAGGTCAAGAATGAAATTGACATATCAGCAGATTTGATCAAAATTTTCCATAACTTTCTGGAACCGCTAAGGATTCAGCTTGTCCCTCAAAAAAAGACAACTACACGTCTGCCCTTATTAAAACTTCCATTAGCTTAGAATTAGATGGGAAATAATGGATCGAAATGAGATTAGTATCCACAGTGACCTCGCTTGTTTGTTTAAAACATACTTTCGTATTATGTAAATGCCAATTGGAATTTTTGATTGCATAATCCACGAATACTAGCGATCCAATCAGTGATTTATAGTATAATTGATAGTAAAATAATGCCTATCTTTGACGTACTAATGAAGCCATGCGATATCGTACATTTTCGCTTAGTCATCGTCATTCAAATAGACGGCACCTCAGTGCAGGTGTTCTGCCTCAAACTACCCTTGAACTTCGAAACAACGAAAAAACAAAACACGCTCTCTTATGTTTAGTTAATTTCCATATTTACCAGTTTCATGGTAACCACATAAATGAAGCACGAGCTATGAATTTAGTAATTTCAAAAAGATTCCCTCTACCTTTAAACAAAAACAATGTAGATACGCTTTATAGTTGCCAAGATGAGACGGCATAATAAAAGTCATTGCACTGCGAAACTACGCAACATATAAACTTTAATTAAATCTCACAATCACAGACAGCATTCGTATTGCAATACATGAGTCATTATATGTTCATTTTCCCTCCGCCTTCTTGTATTTGTTGAAAACTGTAATTAAATCTTGAATTATGTATTATTTTGTCTTTCCACATATAACTTCGAGGAGTAATTAAGAAATAATTCATTCTGAGGTAAATGTTTTCAGTTGCAAAATGAGACATGGGTATTTTAAGAGGTTGGGAGAAATCATCGTGTTATTAAGTTTTTCAACAAAATGGATCCACGTTTCTGGATTGAATCTTTGATGAGTGCTTTTATGGGTGATAAGTGGGGGAGTAGTCTCTGATGGTGAGACTTAACGAATTAAAATATAAAAATAATGAAGAGGCGACGCAAATAGGGGTATTTGCACTAGAAAACAGATAGAGAGAATGAAGAGAAAGATTTCAGTTTAAAATTTCTTCATGGGTTGACAAGGAAGAACAGTCTACTATCTGGCATACTTAGGTTTTTGTAGAGCCATTGTGATACCCTTCAGTGGGGGATACGCCGTTGTGGTGGCATTCTTTGTGGTTCCTTCCCTCCGCTCTTGACTACTCAATCCTATCAAGCCATCCTAAAGCCTCCAGAAACCTGTTTAAAGATTAGAGAGTGAGACATCTGACAATTCCTCAATGTCGTGGAAGAAGAAACTTTCAAGTTTTCTGTTCCTCAAGTGACAGACATAGCGATGTGTGTCCTCGTGGAGCTCCTTATCGCCGCAGCCATCCATCATCATCTTCATCCCAGAGATCTAGTTTCATTTTGTGCTTTTTTACCAGCTTAAACAGCGGTTTTTTGTTCGTACTGTTAGAGCTTTTTGGTTAGGTTTTTGTTCTTCCATTCGTTCTCTGAGGTTGCGCAGTGGCGGTTTGATCGACTGAAGGGCCTTGCCACGATCCATTTCCGATACTTTTCTTGCCAACTCGTCGGCCATCTCATTGGTACTGGTTATGTCCCTATGTCTAGGAACCCAGCAAAGACATGCCTTGTGCTGTGAGCCAAGAGCTTTAAACTCTATGCGACAGCGGTGAACCAGCTTGGATTCGATTTCAATAGCATTAACTGCGTTAATGGTTGCTTAGCTGTTAATGAAAATGGTAATATCATTCCGTGGTATTGCCGACATTGATACAGTACGGGCCACTTACACGATTGGCAGAACCTCAGCATTGAAAACACTAATTTTATCACTCTTATAGAGTTGTGTATATATTTAATTCCCCTCAAATAAGACTGACACCTGTTGCACAATCCATCTTCGATGCATCTGCGATGGGATTTGATTTTCTTGGGTTTATTCATGCTCCATTCTTCCCAGCTCGGAAAGTACCCACCCATGTGGGGTGACATGTGCTCGGGGCTAACGTTGTCTCCTACATTCTCAGAATCTGTGCGTCTTCTAAAAGACCCGGGCTACCATTGACTATTTGCTTTTGGCAGATTAATCGTACAAGTATAGATCCAAGGGTTGCAAATCACTTCCAAACCAGCAGTTGGTGTCGTTCTTATTAAACCGGTTGTCCCTATGTACGCTAGTCTCTGTATTTTCGTCAATAACTTAAGATAAACTACCATTTGTGATTATCGGTCGTAAAATTGCCGTGTACATCCACAGAATTATTTTGAGTTTTATTATGTGTATTTCCACTTATCTAGACCAAGTGCTATGTCATCCGTGATGGCTTGATAGGAAAACTATTTGCGCTCGGTGTAGGCAAGCCAATTTAGTTGGAGTTAGCGTTACATATCCGTCGAAGAATTTTTTTCCAGTCCAGTATTAACTATCCTCTCCTGTTTATTGTCCAGCACAAACCCCAACCTGTTTTTGACCTTAGGGCACCAGAACGATAATGCATATCAAGCAGTTCCAACTTTCATATTGTATATTCCAAAATGATGCACCAATCCCTTCAAAAGGGCAGCGAAGTGTGCATGTCTACAGAGCTAGGCGAATACGACTTCCAAGTTTCATAACTGTACGATTAAAAGTTTGGGCTACGCGTTGCTGATCTAGTCAGTCAATATCATTACTTGCTTAACTATCGTCGATTGTTGGCTGTTATGTGGCTCTAATCATCGTACACAGTCATCCATTTTGTGGTTTCAAGTTGTTAGTGCTGACATTGGACAGCTGCCATTTGAAGAGTCATAACATTGGTTCAATGTTTGCCATTTACGACAATCGATCGCTTAACAATCGTACAACGCGTTAACATTTTTAAAACGTACTACAAAAGTGGAGATTCAAAAGTAGCCACTTTTCACGCATTATGCGATTATTATGGTCGACCAACTACGCAAGCAATTGGTAAAATTGTAAAGAAATTTGAAGAGAGTGGAAGCGTTACAAATGTCATAAGGCCTGTGTATCATCGCAAAGTCCCACCGGTTGTAAAAACTTTTGGTCGTTTGTCAAGAATATTAAAAATTCGGCCTCGTCTATCCAGACACTCATTTGCAATGACATCCTAGCTGTCAGCTCTTCTTTCTGCTTTATCTTCTCCCGTACTTGAGCGCGTAGAACACTCAATGGGACAAATTAATTTCCGCACTCGTACAGTGGCAAGAGTTCTTCGAGATCTCAACATACACAAATTCACTGGTCCAGATGGCATTTTCCCTATCGTTCTGAAGAGATGTTCTTCTACGCTGGCAAAACCATTTCGTAAGCTTTTCTATTTCCTTTTCTTCAGGGCTCTTTCCGAGAAGATGGAAAACAGCCGTCTGTCCAGTCCGTCCCAAAAAAGGCGAATCTTCTTCTCCTACCGAATAATTGCACTAAAGTCCCTACTTTCCAAGGTCATGGAAACACTGATAAATCCTCAGCTTATGAAATACCTTGAACCCCGAAAACATCCTAATGACCGGAAGTACGGTTTTCGCAGCAACAGGTCCACTGGTGATGACTTATCTAACCGAAAAGTGGAACCAATCTATTCACCATGGTGGTGAAAGAAGGTCCTTGCGCTTGATATTTCAAGGGAATTTGACAGGCATTAGGCTCTTTAGTCGAAAATGCGTGCATTTGCAATCGATGATACTTTTCTTTAATGGATTAGTAATTATCTTTTTGACCGTTCAATTCAAGTCGTTTTGGACGGTTTCAAGTCTGCAACTTACCAAATAAATGCTGGTGTCCCCCAAGGCTCCGTTCTGTGCCCGACTCTCTTTCTCATTTTTATCAATGATCTCCTGTCTGTCACTTCTAATTCAATCCATTCCTTCGCGGATGACAGTACCCTTAGCTTCGCATATTCGTTTTATGATTCACGTCCATTCATGAATGGCATTTGCAACGCTGAAACCGATAGGCTTTCCATCCTTTGTATGTGTGTTAACGACAAACTTTGTTGGAACGACCACATATTCGACGTCGCCAAGAACGCTGCGCCTTCCTCAAGCGATGCAAGAAATATGTCACCCCTTCTGATCTGCCAACAATTTATAAGCCGTTTATTCGACCAAAACTTGAGTACAATGTTTATATCTGGTCTGGATAGAGACATCGCGAAATCGCTTGACTCTCTTAGTCATCGTCGCAATGTCTCCCGCCGTACGTTGTTTTATCGTTATTTCCACCACAAGTGCTCAAATGAAATAGTCAGTTGCATTCCACCCCTACAGCAATTCAACCGCAATACGCGCCATACTAGGAATGCACATCAGTTCACCCTTAAGCCTATATTCGGACGGACAATGAAATACAAGGATTCGTTTCTTAACCGTACAATACGAATGTGGAATGCTCTACCACGCTCTGTTTTTCCTGCACATTCTATTTTACAGACATTTAAAACCAACACGCATCGGTATCTCTTTTTTCGTAGTGAAATAAATATTGCTGCTGCAAGGGCAAGTGTTGCTGATGATCCGAATTTATCGATTTTCCGGCGTTCGCAGCAAGTGATTGAAGAGGTGCGGTTGCATCTAGAGAAAGTGACTGTTTGGTGTGCTCTATGGTCGGAAGGTGTCATTGGTCTGTATTTCTTCGAAGATGCCATTAGGCAGACGGTTACAGTGAATTCGGAGCGATATGGTCGAATGGTAACCGATTTCTTTTTTGCCGAGATACCGCCCGAAATGTGCAAAAAAGTGGTTAAAAATTAGGGTTAAAAATTACCTCAAAAGAATCGCATGGTGCGAGGTAAATTTTAAGGCGGCCATTTGGATGAAATTGTTATTCACACTGTTTAATAGCAAAATTCGAACTAAATAATGAAATAAAATGTTCATCAAAAAGTTATCGCTGTGTGTGTTCTATTTAGCTTTACTTTCGAAACCGAAAAACGAATGACCCTAAAGTTACCTTTGGTTGAACACGTTGCAAATGGGGCAAACGTGAGCCCCATTCCTATCACTCGGCAGTGCCTACCTTATTTGCTATCCATCTCTTGGACACATTCACAAGTAATATTTATCGTCTTCAGAACTACGCAGTCAAAGGTTAATTAACAATAATTGCATTCTCAATTTTCCAAACGACCTCAACTTTGGCCATTACGATGTAACCCCATTTCTACTGTAATTAGCTTGTGTACAATACCAATTCAAAGTAAATATCATACATCAATATGGGTAAATATTTGCCTCTCGAATATTGAATTCAAAGTCAAACGACGGCGGACAAACACATCCAAAGTCAGTCAACACACATTTGGCATCAAAGTCGTCAAAGCTGTGCTGGGAATGCAAATCATAAATTCATCAAACAAATTCAAAGAGTCGTGGCTCAGTCGTGGTGATGACCCATCAAGGCAACTGCATACTTTATTATTTGAAAAAAGAACCGAACAAGTTAATCGGATGAGGTCATTGGACACTTAAATCACTTTACAGTTAAATGTGAAAATTATCTAATCGGTTTATTACATTTAACTTGATCCAAATGAATTAGGATTAGGACGGACATCGGTAGACAAACAGATATACCACATCCTCAAGTGCGCACTGGCGTCGTTAACATAGTTAAAACCAAACAACAGTCATTTGTTATGTCTGCACTCTTCGGTTCGGTGGAATTCTTTTATTTTTACAGTCAGATGAATCCGCATTAGTGCTCTATATTTTGTGTAGTGGAAATGGAAACAGAGCTTATTCAAGGTTATCCTCAGCGGAGAAGGTGGCTTACGTCATTTCTATGGAGATCCGAAGGCTGTGTGGGTGGCAAGAAAATAGGTGTAACCATGCGAAGCATCCTCATTTCTAATGGCGTTCGTCATTAATTTTAAAAAAAAATTCTTACAGAGAGAATGAGTTTTTTTTATTTTTTCCTGTAATTATACGAGTATGCAATGATCGCACTATTACGATTCCCCACGTGACTCAACAATCAACACGGAATAGAAATGGGAGATTCGGTCAGATATTACATCTGATGTTGATTTCATTTGTATGACGAATCTGAATTCATAAACGTGATGGGAAATTTCGCAGCAGTTGTATCTTTAAGAGGAATTTTATTTCACAGTTTGTACGTTTTAGCGAAAACGAATCGTTTAATTCACCTTATTTGAGGTTAAGCGATACATGAATTCAAACGCCTGAGAGTCTAAGAGAGAGAGAGAGAGAGTCTGGTGTCGTGTTTCCTAATTCAAATTAATGAGGGTTATAGTTTGTGTGAATCCGCGACCGCAATCAAGCGTTATTGGGTTATTTGAGTTCACAACTCTGAACCAGTTCTGCTGGCTGTATTAGAAGAAGTATGTGGCGACATTATTTTCTAAATTGAATAATTTGATTGTGTTTAACAAAATACGGGTAGACTAATTCTTACACGAGGCAAATTGAATTTTATTTAGGCTCCTCGTAGTAGGGTAGGTTCGTTATCGATATTGCAATGTGATGAAAAATAATGGAACTCCTAGTGGTAGCGACGGGGCACTTAAAACACAAAATATTAAGTAGAACATAAGAGAAACTACTTTTCGTTTATACATACAGGTTTTTTCATCTCTTAAGAAAGGCGAACTTATAACACAAAGGTTGCGCTCTTACTCACATTTATGTACAGTGGCGGCAAGATAAATGGCACACTAACCTAGTCACCTATGAACGTCAGGGCTTTACGGTTACGAAAAAAAATTCAGGTACAGTTGTGGAGACTGCCATCACCCTAACTCAAGTTGGATCAGGTTTAATTTTATATCTCTGATTTTAGGATATAACTTCTGAACTTTTAGAAAAAGCTACAAAAACTGGTAACTAAATGTTATGGACTGAATTTATTTCCGCACTTTCATGTGATTTAATTTACCCAACAAAAAGTTACACAGCTTTAAAGAAATAATAAATAAAAATTGTGTTTTGTAGCTCCTTAACCCATTTTCGCTAACGTTGCAAAAATGCATCTTCATATATGTAGCCGTCTATAACTTTACTGATTATAAAATTAAATGAACTAAATATTGTTTTAGAGCGTCAATACAATTATATTGTTTTAGGATTTTTTTTTAATTTTATTTTCAATGCTAAAAATTTTCAAAATCCGACAATTTGAAAATTTTGAGGCAGCATTTTTTGCCTTTTTAAACATTTTTCTAAAAACAATTTTTCAAAATAATAGTTTAAGGTAAGGTAAACTATTACCTTCAGTTGATAGGAAATTATGTTCTAAAAAAAGGCGATGCAATTTTTATGATTTGCACTAAGTTTCGTTTTCAAAACATTCGCCAAATGTAGTAGCATATGAACCTCCGAAGCGGAAAATAGGTGCTCTTATAAATAGGTAAAAATTCCGCTGGGCAATTCAGTCCTTTAAGTCGTACAAATTTCCAGGTCCTGATGGTATTTATAACAAATAAAATATTTTATTCAAACTTTTTACAGTTGCATGAAAGAATTTCTGAAATTTTCAAAGAAAAATATTATTGTGACGTCATTTCCGTTGATCTCTCGGAAAAAAGGTGCATCCGCGTTGACAGTAGAACTCGTGACAGTATCATAAAAAGTGAAAAAACCAAATTGTGTTTTAGTTAAGACTATAAACTAGAATTTGGACGAAGGGGAAACAAAAAATTGTATTTTTAGCACACCTTATGGTAAAATTTGCTCAATACTTTTTTTTTTAAATAGTTGTGATTGAATAAAAAAATCCTTCGTCCAAGTCCTCGCGAATTGTATCTCGAAGACCTCTGTAAAATTTCATCAAGATCGGTTGAGTGGTTTTCGAGAACTTTTGACAACCGACTTTGAAAACAGTTTCGAGAAAAACGTGTTTAAAGTTTGGATAATCTCAAATAAACCTCGTGATTCAAATGAGTGCGCACCTTCCCAAGCCTGTATCTCCGAAACTTTTATTCGGAATAACTTGAAAATAATATTAGAATAGTATTCTCTAGATGTTGTAGAAATTAATAAGACAATAAAAAAAATAAATTTTTTGAAGCTGTGAAACCCATAACAACATTAAGGGGATTATTAAAATGGTTTTTATACCTAAAGCTGGCAAAGAAGGGTTTACAAAAGCAAAAGATTTCAGACCAATAAGTCTGTCATCATTTATGCTTAAAACCCTGGAGCGATTGTTGGGGATCCCTATTAGGAACAGATGCATACATGAAAGGCAAATCTGGGGAAAATAGAAAAAAGTCTTAACTTCGGTGAGTACAGCGCCAGTAAAAGCGCTCTAATCGAGGCTAAAATTTAACACGGCACTACTAATTGGGTTCCATTGGACAAAGGTCGATTAAACTGTCTCTAACGAGGGAAAACCCTCAGGGGGAGTCTTATCACCACTCCTGTAACATCCTTAAAAAGCTAAGGACCGCATACGCAGATAATGTGGTTATAATAGGGCAGGGAAAATATTTAAATACCTTATGTGAGGTTATGGAGGTTCTGAAGACATTCAGCACCTTGGCAGAAATCTGTGGTCTCAATGCAAACCCTTTCCAAACGGAACTGGTTTCTTTACAAGACACCGCAATTTATACTGCCGAAACTAAACGGAGTGGGATTGCCTCTTTCAGTAAGAAGTATCTGGGCCTTATTCTGGACAAGAAACTGAATTGGAATCTTAATGCAGCAAAAAGAATATAAAATGTCGAAAATGCTCTTGTTATATGTAAAAGAACGGTGGGAAAACTTGGGCTTGGTGCATTATATTATGGTGGATAGAAACAAAATAAGAAAACGGTCTACGGAAAATTAGCTCCTAACCACCCCAACGGCACCACTGGGCACCCTTCTGCAGCTTACACCGCTTGATTTACAGATCAGAAAACTTGCTGGCAAAAACTCGATACGACTCACTCAATTTGAGTCATTTCAAGAGTAGTAGTTTCCGAAATGGTGTATTCCTAGCGGACCTACTCTCAGATAATCGGATGAAATCCCTTATTTGGTTGACTTTGACATTCCGTTTAATATAATATATCTGGAGAGGCAGGATTGGCAAAGAAATGCGATAATCAGACCGAACGAAATTGCTATTTTTACAGATGGTTCAAAAACAGTGGACAAAACAGGTTCTGGTATCTTCTCAGACGATCCGGAACTGAACGTGTCTATACGACTACCAAACACTAATAGTGTCTTCCAATCAAACGTTCTGGCTGACCTCAGGGCGGCTGAGCTGATGCAGGTGAGATAGGTATCCGGAAGAGATATCGCCATCTACATCGATAGGCGGGCCGCACTCAAGGCAATGGAACCAACCAACATGAATTCGTATACAGTCGCACACTGCTTAAAGCATTATGCAGTCAGAACCGAGTGAGACTGTGCTGCAAGGCGAGGCAATATCTCGGGAAATACTTTTGAAACCTTAGAGGAAATAGATGTCACGGACTTTCAGAGCTTTCTAGATTTCTGCAAAGAAATTGGTTACTTGACCAGTGAAATTGTTCAGGTTTTTCTGCCTTTTTAAAAGTGAATTCAGGTGGTTCTGGTGAACGGATCGCGATAAGCCCGTTTCGGCTGACCATTGCAACGTCAAAGATGGTGCAGGGACATAATCTCAGAGACATAAGTCCTGAAACTTTATCGTCGACAATGGTAAAGTAAACCCGAATGGAAATAAGCAATTTAATATTTTTTATATTTTAATAATGTTTATGAAGTAGGAGAAACCTTATTAAACCGCCAATGGGTCCAGTAGGTAAGACCGTGCGTCACTTTTTATGTAAGTAAACTAATCAATGTTTTACACATAGATCGTGGACCTGGGACATCGGGTCCTTCAAGAAATTGCCGGTGCTATGAGTGCGGATGGAAAAAAAATACAAAACCAAGTACTTTTGCCAAAAATGCAAACAACATTTATGTCTTGCATACGTAGTGCCATATTTCGGCAGCTGTTTGCCTGAAGAAATTAGGTTTTTTAGATGTACTTTTTTTTAATTTTTCGTTTGGATGGATACCAGTTTTTGTTTACTTTATTAAAAGTTCCTAATTTCAAGAGACCAAAAAACCTGATTTTCGTTAAAGAATATTTGATATTTTATTTTTTACTTAATTTTAAAAAAATTATAATTAAAAAACTTGTTATTTTTAATACTCAAAGAAAACAATTTTGTGAATTTTTAAATTGAAAGAACATAGCCTTTTTTGATTAAATATCGTTGATTTACTGTCAAGGAGAATATATTTAAGAAAAAAACACGAACTATTAGTAACAAATAAACCCGGTGCGTGATACCGGCGTCACCATTGATCAACGTTAAATTCGCGTCACCAATGGCGGGTTAACAGAAATAATAAATAAATTGAAAACAAATTAAACGAAAATTTTAACAAATCCTCACAACTAAGTTATTTTACAAATAAATAAAGCTTATAACAATCTTTATTCTTCCTTATACTGGGCATAAAGTTTGTGATTCAAGATGCCTTCCTCCTTCCTAATTTCTGCCTCGGGTCACGCTTTTTTGGCTCTATTTCGAAGACATTTGTTGAAGTCAGTGGTGAAGGAAGAAGGTCGAAAATTTAATAAGTTTGCCTCAACAAATTGAAGCATATGCGTTCCGATATCACCTTTGACTTGCTACTTATTAGCGAGTAGAGGAAGGTATATAGCCTTAATACTTTCGAGTTTTTTTTTGTGGATTATTTTTGAGATAACAATGCTCCTCTTGAAATGGTACTTCAACTATTTAGATATTTTATTCTAAAAAAATAATTTTTAAGCTTAAAAAATCATCGCATATCGTTATCTCCTCGAGCTAGATTTGTTGAGCAAAAGTTATTCCTTATAAAATAAAACAAAGGTAAATTGCCTTTCTCTTTTTCTCGTTTACTCTTTCTGTTTTTTGTCGGCTTCATTTGTAATTTTATTAAATTAACCATAAACATAAATGTTCAAGAATATCAAAATTTCGTTATAAAAAACAGCTTTACGTAACCAGTGAGCCATAAAAAGTGCTGAGCTGCAAAAGAGCTCGCCAAAATGTTTGTTTCCGAATCGCTTGTTCAATATTTTAATTTTAAGAGGGCCGTGCGTTAAGCAGAGACTTATTAGACTTTTCTAGCGACTCTATATCCTCTTCGTATCTCAGCTTCTGCAAAAATTGTTTGTAAAGACTCCTAAAGTCATCCAAAGATACAGTGTCCGATTAACGCCGGTTAAGACGAGCAGATTTAGCTTCAATTAAGCGATTCCGAATATCATTTCTGGCTCACAGACCATTTTTCCTAAGTCAAATGTGTGGTGACACCGTCGATGAAACTTTTAGCGGTGTTGAACAGCGGCATCTCCTGTTCAATCGCGAGTAGTGGGCTCAGATCAGATCCATAACTGGTTCGAAGAAGCTGTTTCAGATTTCACAAAATAATTTCTCTCTGTTAATATTAATGAAAAAATGTAAATTAAAATCCCAGAAGAACTAAGGTCCGCTAATGATCCATTGTGCTTCCAAGCTGAAAGCCGCACGCACGATGCTGATTGCAATATTGTACAAAATATTGGCCAAATGCTAGCCACGGCTTCAGCGGCATACCTCCACCTGATGGTCCATAATTATCTTGTCCTTTAGCTCAGTGGATTCGTTAACAAGCTGAATTGCCGTACTTGATCAAATGAGAATCCACAAGTGATTGTTATAAAAGCCGATCCATCCACAAAGAGTGACTGTTTGGTGCGGTTTATAGGTTGGCGGCGTCATCGAGCCGTACTTCTTTGAAAATGAGGTCGGCCAAGCAGTTACCGTGAATTGTGTTCGCTATCGCGAAATGCTAACGGACTAATTGTGGCCAGAAATTGAGGATATGTACCTGGACGATATGTCCATGCGGTCAGTCAGTGATGCTTCAGTCAACGAAACAATGGCTCTTTTGCGCGAGAAATTCAATGGCCGTGTTATCTCACGTAGTGGCGATGTTAATTGGCCACCACGAACATGTGATTTGACACCGTTGGACTTCTTTCTTTGAGGATATTTAAAATAAAAAGTTTACGTCAATAAGACATAAAGAATTCAAGAGCTAAAGGATGAGATAATTCGGCACTTTAACGACACTGAACCTCAGAGTCATTGAAAACATGGACCATCGGATAGAGGTACGCCACCGAAGCCGTGGCTAGCATTTGGCACATAATTGCAATAGATCCTTCTATCATAATTAAACAAATATTAAGATAATTCTCTGAAAACTTTTTGTCTTGTAAAAATTAAATTCACTTTTTGCCTAAAGGGCCCGACCCATAGAATCCGTCGCTGGCGTGCGTGCGTTAAAACTTTAAAGTTAACGCATGGGCCGTCCCATAGAATACGTTGGAACTATGACTGTTATGTTTTTTTTTCATTGGCGGTTGTCATCTTTATCAATACTGCCATTTAAAAAAAATATTCTGATTTCTTTTTTTTTAATACGTTCAGTTTTTCTTTTGCATGGCCACCACGGGCACGCTTGCAGAAGTCCAGACGCTGAACCCAATTTTCGACGGTTTTCAGGCATAAATCGGCCGATACTGCTACAATTTCACGTTCGATATTCGTACGAAGTTCATCAATAGTCGCTGGCTTGTTGGCATAGACCATAGACTTGACGTAGCCCCACAGGAAATAGTCTAACGGCGTCAAATCGCACGACCGAGGCGGCCAAGCGACTGGACTATTTCGTGAGATAACACGTTCTCCAAACTTGGTTTCCAATAAATTGATTGTGACATTCGACCGTCATGTTGGAACCACATGTCATCCAATTGGGGCCAAAAATATTCGGTTATCATTGAACGGTAGCGATTCCCATTCACAGTAACGTGCCGGTCTTGATCATCACGGAAGAAGTACGGCCCAATGACGCCGCCGGCCCATAAACTCATGGAGTACGTGTGGATTGCTGCCTGACCAATACCGCATATTTTGTTTATTGACGAAGCCATTCAGCCAGAAATGAGCCTCATCGCTGAAGATGATTTTTCGATGAAAATTCTTGCGTCAATTTAATCTTGTAAGGATGTAGGCCAAGATCTTTTTGCAAAATTCGCCACATCGATGTCACAGAGATGCCCAACGCTTGAGAACGACGTGTGAGAGACACATTTGGGCTTTCTTCAACTGAAGCCTCAGCGGTAGCAATATTCTCGACACTACGGGCACTTCTTTGTTTCACTTTCACGGGAACATTTTGTACTGTGCCTGTGGATTCAAATTTTTCTACTAGACGCTCAATTGTTGATCTGCTTGGACGATTATGACGACCATAAATTGGACGTAGCGCTCTTAACATTGAGGCCACTGACTCAGAATTTCGGTAGTAAATTTTAATAATTTCGACTCGTTGTTGGCTCGAATATCTTTTCATCATGAAATGGCAAACCTTACTGAAGAGAAATGTCTAAAGAGCGGCAAGAAATATGGCGTCGGTTGCTGTCCTTGTCGCTCTACTTTTGTAGCGTCCCTGTTGAATTCAAATGGCATTATGAGTTGCATTTAAAGTTAGCTTTACGCATGTCAAAGTCACTGGGAGGTAAAAACATCGCCAACATTAGACGGAATGAATCCATGCGTGCAATTTGCTTAAATTTCCACCAAAATGTCGCCTACCTTTGTCCACCTATACGTGTGTCACCAGTCCCGCGGCGGCCATTTATTGGACATTGTAATTCCTACATAGCCTTATAAGTGGATAAGCCCAATTCATTATTGGTCTCTACCTATCACAACAATAGCAAAATGTTTAAATCCAGTAAATTGTTTTTTTTTTCTCTCTGCTCATAAAACATCGTTATAATTGTTGATGAACAATATCTTCGTTGAAATGCCCCCGGAAAGTACGTGGTAAGTTTTCTCTTATTTGCGTGCTGTGTTTCTTAACTGTTCATTGACTCGGATATTTAAATGAGATAAATACCGTGTCGTCATCTCTCAACTATCATATGCGTCATCGCTCCCAAAAGATTCAAGACATAATTATGACGCATTCCCCCGCTCTCTCCAAACAACATCATTCAATCGAAACCACCATCTGAAAGTGGTATGGAAATCAACATGAATCTGTAGACGTACTGGTTTCTCTGACAATTTTGTTAGCCAATAGTAACGATTTGCGTCACTACCCAAACAATTTTTCAAAGTAGATTATACCTTTCAGCGTTTCCATTATCCATTAGTACTATGTCAACCATTACTGATTAGCATCTGGTTAATAAAATTCAAAAAACAAATGCTCTCGTTCGTTCGTAGATTACGTGATGGTATTCACTTTTAGTAGTTAAATCAACAATCGCTCGTAAATATTGTTCACTCGTATTATTTATTGTTGCCAAGTTGAACTGATTTGTCATGTACATAGATTTGTAGCAAACCTCTAACTTGATCTCCTTTACAGTGTTTACATAGTAACATGGAATGTCGGCACAAAATACCCCGAACCTCTGTCGCTGACCAATCTTCTTGGCATCAGTGCAAATCAATGTCCGGGTGAAGGCACCCCGGACATGTACGCAATCGGTCTTCAAGAAGTCAAATCACAGCCCCAGAATCAAGTGCTGGGCTTGTTCAAAGATGACCCATGGACACTGAAATTCAAGGAAGTACTCAAAGATCATGACTTTGTCGCTGTCAAAACGGAACAAATGCAAGGCCTAATGCTGACGCTGTTCTCTAAAAGGAAACATGTGCCACATCTGAGAGATATCGAAGCTGAGTTCACACGCACCGGATTCGGTGGTATTTGGGTGAGTTTTGCAGGTGGCAGGGCGTCATAAATTCAACTAATATTAATATATTTCCCTTCCCCCCCCCCCCCCCCCGATTTCCTTAGGGCAACAAAGGAGCCGTCAGTATTCGCATGAGTGTTTACGGGTGTGGTGTATCCTTTGTCGTATCACATTTAGCCGCACATGACCATGAATTGGACGAACGAATTGAAGATTACAGACAAATCCTTGAGAATCACCATTACCACGTAAAGAGATATCGCGAGATTTTCGACCATGAGTGAGTGCACGAGTAATATTTGGAAGACTGACACTTTTTAATTGTATGGAATTATTTTATAGATATGTCTTTTGGTTTGGTGACCTCAATTTCCGACTCACCGGCGATGATTCACCTGAGGAAGTGCGCGATCTTGTGGAGAAGGACAAACTCAAGGAACTCGTTGAAAGGGATCAGCTGTTGTTGGTGCGAGAAACCCGCAAAGCATTCCATCAACTGGAGGAGAGACTACCCGCATTTCCACCAACATTTAAGTTCAAAGAGAATACTTCTATATACGACATGAAGTGGGACCAAACAAAAAAAAACAATAACTAACTATATTTGATTGATTTTTACATTTTGTTCTTGCAGACGCCGACCCGCATGGACTGATCGAATTCTGTACACAGTAAACCGAGACAAACATCCCGATCTGAAACTGCACTTGGATCAATTGTCTTACAAAAGCCATCCAGGATACAATATCAGCGATCATAAGCCCGTCTCAAGTGAATTTATCATGAAGGTATGTTCGGTTGTTCATTTTGGAATTTATTGCTGTTTGTTGTCTTCTGGCTTTTCGTGCTGTCTCTCGTTTTGTTGATGGGTGATGGGGAGCTTCCACGTTTCTATTTATTTATTCATCGAGTGCTGTCTTCTGGAGTCGTTGTATGCACACCAAAACTTGTTGTAATCACAAGTGAGATACAACTTGTTTGAAATTGCACTCACATAACAAGTAGGTGTGTTTGAAAGTTCTTTATAAATTGCAGTCTACTGTGCCGACCTTTAGAATAGATGCAGAATGCATTGTTTCTGAATTTGAAACTAAGACTTCTTGATCCGATACCACTATTCATCCCAGTTCAATTTTTAGTAAGTGACGAGCTGTATTTAGAACAGAAAGTGGCAACTTTCATCGTCTTAAGTGATTTTTCATTTAAAACCTCTCGGGATTTTTATACTCATTGTAAACGGACAACAACTTGCGATTGTGTCCAAAAAATAAAGCCATATCAAACCACAAACTGTACCTGTACAACTGTAACACTGGTTAATCCTTAAATGAGTCCAAATCGTATTCAATTCAATTTTATACGCGAATTCCATACCAAAACTTTGGACTATGCCTAAACACGCCAAAAAAATGTTTCCAGAAAAAACAGGAAAAATCAAAGAAATGTATCATTATCTGATCCTTGTTTCATTCGTTCAGTACTACCGGCTTGAGCTTGACAACAATATATTCTTATCGTTCGATTTGATATTGCCCAGCATATCCGGCTTCGTTTTGATCCAACGATAAAAACCAATGCACGAGATTTTGAAGTTGATCTTAGTGGTCAGAATGGCTTTTAACGTTTCATTTTTTTCGTTGTACATCTTACTCATGGAAGCGAATACTCGTTCAACAGAGGCGGTAGATCCGGGCAAACAAAGAATGTATTCCACTGCCATTTCCTTGTAGTCGCATATCCTGTTTCCAAATGATTACAAATTTCAACCCATCGCATCGAAATCAAAAAGGTTTTTTTCTTTCCACTGTTTAATCTTGGCCTCCGAGCAATAATTTTTGACATATCCGAACTCTTTGTGCACTTTTGCGGAATTTTCGATCGCGGAGTAAAGCTTTTAGATGTCGAATTTGTTCATCAAAAACTTTACAGCTTTCCATTCCGGCTCCTAGCTCTTCAACTCCATGATCGGACCTGCTCACAAATTGATGTAGGTACTCGCACCCATCGTCTGAAGAATCAAATCCAAATATGCAACTTTATCCCCTTCGATTTCAATACGCTCTCCGCGAATAACACAGCGCAAACAATGCGAGCAACGAATTCAAATTTAAATTAGTTTCAAAAAAACGACACCAAAACTTTGACATCGTATCCTAGAAAAATGTTTTCAGCAATTTTTCCCCTTTCGACAATCCAAGAAAGAACATTTTCAAAGGTTCGTACAGCTGTAGCACGAGTTTCATAGCTGGTCCAAGTGATAGACATTTTATCTTCGCATACCCAACAGTTTGAGATATTCGACGACAGCTGTATCGCAAAAATGCTGTAACGCGTACCATATAGATGTAAAAATATAATATACCGTGGAGCCCCGGTAATCCGGCACCGACATCCGGACATGTCCATTATTATTGAATATATTGTATAACAATCTTCGCTAATGTATATTTCTTAACAAGTTACAACTTATACGCGCCACCTACGTGGGATTGAAATATCGAACCAGAAGGGGAAATATCTTCACAGAGCCATGGTTGGAAGCATCTGAATATACGGACACATATCTACGCTGCCATAAATCGGCTTTGACGATCCCTTTTGCCTCTGGTGTGAAACGACGATTGCTTAACTTTTCGTCTTAGAGCAAGAAATATTTTTCATTTTAAAACGCATTCAAAAAATTTGAATGGCACAATCTGCCGATTGTGAAAACTGCGATTTGACTTTATAACGTGAGAAGCCCATGTAGCTTCAATTGCAGCGGTGGCGCTGTCAATTGTTGGAATGAAAAAGTTTACAATTTTTTTTCGGGACCGAATCTGCAGACAAAGCATTTATGTGTTTGGTTGTTTTTGTGTGTCGAACTATATCTGCGTTTTCGCCGGATGCGATCGAAAAGCTTCCTTTACACTTTTTTACAAAAAACATCACTTTTGCTTTTTCCAGTTTCCAAAAATTGATATTTTTCGATTAATTTGGCGTTCAGATCGCATTTTCTTTCTACCGCATTTGGCATATTTTCACTCAATAAAAATTAAAGAAGAAATTAACAAGCAAAAAAAAGGAGGTACAATAAAATAGAAAAATGGCGTTCGAATCTCAAATGTCGAAACAACAACAGAGAGGGGGTTCCCCCTTTTGGCCTACAACTTAAAAAGCAGCTGGATGCGAATTTATAGGTTGAGAGTGCGCAGTGCTACCCAAACCCATTCACTTTAAATGAGAACACCACTGCTACTTAGATTGGATTCGTTCGTTTAGTTTTTATGAAAAGTTGCTAATTAATGGGAATAAAACTGCATGATTACCTACAGGATAATTACAGGGTTTTTCACAAAAACACAGGAGTCAAATTTCAACAGAATTTTCGTTGAAAATACAAGGCTATCCTATAGAATTCAGGATATATGGCATGCTTAACTATGATTAGTTTAAGTATTCTTCATTAATTAGGCAAAGAAAAGCGAAGAATGCATAATTTCAGCATAAGGTGGTGAATACACTTATCCAGTCCACTGGCCAACCTAGGTACTGATTGATGTCTGCCTGTCGTAGTAGGTTTTTCTAAACTCCACGGTCTATGGAACTTTGTGGTTCCCTTGGCCTTGCTGACGCAGTCCTATTTCATTTTCATTTCCTTAATTTAATGTCGCCATTTGCGGCTTCTTTGTTTCTATTGTCTCGGTGTACGCAAAATGCAATCCAACAAACGGAGTGTATATCAGGCTTCCCCTGAGTTTGTCCGTTGGGTGTTATTTCACTGCCCATAGAGTGTTATTAAAAAATGTTGCCAATACGCTATAACTAAGTCTACGTCTAATTAACGGGCTCAGTTAAGTTGTATTATTGATTAGGCATGGTGATGCCTTCTTGCAAAGCTTTTGAACAGCCAGGGGTCTCCTTTACATTTCCAGCTTTTGGGTGGTTCTTGCGTACTCGGCTTAAACAATGAGTTGCTTCTTTGCCTATATCAGAAACTACTTTGGCTGCTTCTTCTGGGCACTAATTCCGTAACTCTGAAGACGATAATCGTCAACGATTCGTTGTGTCTTCCATTGTCATTAAAGTAGCCTTTATTGGACATTATGTCTGCTTCAAATGAACATTATGCCCATATACTAAATAGACAAACATACCATGGATCCATGTTAAAAATCCCTTAATCCCGCTTGTCACCCAGGTACTGTTGCCATAGGCGCCTGCCTGACGAAAAGCATATATATTTTGAGCGGAGCAACAAAATTTCGTGAGTGGTACCTGCCGTCATTTTCTTGTATTTGGTCTTTTCCCAAATATTTAAACCTTTTTTTCGGTCGGTGCCCCACAGGTGGACTCATTGCAGAATCTGCAAGACCTTCATCTGATATCCCTATCTTCCTTAGGTGTTCGCTGAGTTTACAATTCCGCGTTAGGAAAACCGTCGAGATGCGTTGGTTATTTTTGCTGAGACTGATACATGCTTTAAATCTTTTGATATTATAATCTCCTAAGAATTTATTGGCTTGTCTCAACCCTTCTAGATCCCGAAAGGTTCTAGCTTCTAGAATTGTTCAGGTCCTATAAAGGGTGCTGCTGCCCCTTTTCTCGCTAGAGAGTCTGCCGCCTCGTTACTGATAATGTCCAAATGTTTTGGTATCCAGCAGACAGACAATCGATTATGCTTGCCCAATTTGTTGAGACTTTGTAGGCATTCCCATACAAGTTTGAATTTAATGACGAAGGAGTTCAGTGCTTTGATCGATGCTTGACTATCTAATATTACTATTGCCATGTTACAGTTTCTGTAATTCTTCTCGCGATTGATTCGAACGTATATTTCTGCTTGAAAGATGCTTGTACTTTTGCCCATGTTTTCATAGCTTTTCGTTCTTGGTCCAAACACTCCTGCATCAGTTCCTCTCTCAGGCTTAACCTCCTTAGTAGTCGGGAGAAAGCTTTTCTACATAGTTTCCTCCTCAGCTCAAAGGCACAGCGAATGAAAAGAGTTATTCTTCGTTGAACTTTATTTTCAGATAGACAAAGTGGTTTATCACCTCAAAATTATAGGTGTCAATCAATTGTGCCGCCGAATTCAGCCTAACTCATCACTTTCATGTTTAACGGAACCAATTTTAAAATACACGAGCCCATCAACTTTGTATAACCAACATTTTGGCGTTCTTCAACAAGTATACGGGCAGTGAACAAGCTCCTGTTGCTCGTTGGAGATAGTTGCGCATAGAGTTGAACAACGATTTCAAAACAATGTGCAACATATTACCTGTTCAAAGCGTAGCGAAACTTTGTCCATTCTTCGTTGGTTTTACTGCGATGAATGAAATTGCGTGACGTGGTGCAAGTTTAACTCACACACACATTTAATTTGATCAATGTCGTCCTGAGCCCTGCCATTATTTCCTTTTAAAATGTACGGAACTGGTTTATTCAACCTTCAGCGCCGCAGTGGCTGATAGGCCGATTATTTATATAAAATTTAGCGGAGTCGTTCAGAGCTTTTAAGCATTTCCATGGAGTAGCAGTAGTCAAATAAATTGTCCTTCTCGTAATACCAAGCTCGTACTCTTAACAATTTCTCTTCTTCAGCTTAATTTATTGGACTTGAAATCTTGTTCATTGTGTTCTTAAAATTTATATGTCACAGTGAATAGTCTGTGCAGTAACCGATTACCATAACTATCTTTGCCTGAAGTCTAAAGTGATATTCCTGATGATTGTCTATTTTTTATTGAAATTGCTTGTTCGATTTGCCATTCTTTCACTTTAAGTTCTCAAATTAGTAGACATTAAATTTCATTAAATTATATCATTAAAATATCTTCATCTCCTAATAATGCATTTTAAGAGGACTCACTCTTTATCATTTCTATCATAGCAATTTAATTCTTCAAGCTTTCAAATCAAAATTAACCCTTAAAGCCTTTTGACTGTAAATCAACTTGACATACTTATTGTACCAACAGATTATCACATATCACTTAGGAAATTTTGTTGAAATACATATGTGACAATTTTCTTCGTAATAAGTGATAAATTGTTTCTGCAATAAAGCCATAGTCTCAAATTTTTGGCACACTGTGAAGGCAGCATTCGATTATTGCCACTAGATAGTCAAAAATTTAATTCCATTTCCTGTCAAGTTGACTAACAAGTCCTTACCTAACTCTTAAATTTGCGGCATTCTATCTTTGAACATTGTTTTTTTTTTCTGTTTTAATTTTTATAGATTGAATCCGAAAGCGAGATCGACGTATACGAATTAACTCATTCTGCATCCCAACAAATCTTCCTAAATAATGTTATTTTCAATTTGGGAGTCATACTGCTCGTGTCGGTGCTGTGTGTGCCCAGACGACGACGCATCATACTTCTTTAAATTTGTTTTTAAAAATTAAAAATCTCAATTTTAAAATATTTGTGACAAAAAGAAAAAAGTTTTAAACTTTTAATTTAATTTAAAATTATTTACTGAATATTTCAACATTAATCCAATAGTTACACATTTTTTAAACACAGCCAATATATTGTTATAATAAAGTACAACATTTACTCACACTTCATTTTATTTTGTTTAATTTCATCGTCTAAATTGTTGGTGAGCTGTCATATTTGTTGTGTCTATATTTGAATGTGCTTGCGATGACATTTAACTGCATGTGTTGTTTGTTTTCATTTGGTTGCATAACTCAGGGCTGATATTAACATAAATAACTTTATTAAGCCTCAATATTTGTCAATGAAAAATGACTTCCAAGCCATGTTTCTGCTTAGCTGATAGTTTTTTTCTTTGTAGGTCAGGTTAGGTTATGTTAGGTTGAACTAGGAAGTCGGTTAGAGGTCCGACACACTTAGACCTTTGTAAGGTCCATTGTGATACCACGTGGGTCTGAAGTTCCTGCCTACTCGTTGAACTATTTTGAGCTGCTTATAAAGCGTGAGAGAGATTTTGGGCTGGTCTAGTTTCGATCGCTAAGATCATTCATTCGGGAGAGAGCAGCTCAAAGAGGGTGTTGAGTTGTGTCTTCCTCCTTCTCATTCCCATGCAGCTTCTACAAAATCCGTTTAAATACGCGCCAAGCCTTGTTGCTTGCCTGCCTATCAGGCAGTGTCAAGTGATGACATCAATTATAGTACTTTAAACACTTGTTAAAACTAAACTTGGGCCAAATCTGCTTCGTTGCCAGTCAAGTTGAACCACCTGTCCATCTGTGGTTGGTTTTTTCTATTGCATCCAGTTTTGCAAGTGTTTGCATGTGGAAACTGGTATGCCTAAGGAGCCTTTTTCAGCCAAGATTGAGAGGGTAGTTCCAAGTTTGGCGAGTTCATCAGCCTTGCAGCTTTTCTTTGTAGAAACCTTTGAAAAGTTGCTAAGCACTGAAAAACCTTTGTAAATTGTTTTTCGATGTAGGTTTCCGCATAAGCTGGCTCCTATAATTTTTAATCCGCGCTCTTCAATACAATGTGCTGATCTCTATGGTTGTAAAGCTACTATAGTTTTAACTATATTATGCGTCCTACCATGAAAGCGATTGTCACGAGTTCTGCCCGTTTTAGGGTCATGAGATTGATTGAAACTTGTCAAAAATATGCCAGCATGGTCTTAGTAGACGTAAATAAGTAACCCAGCACAGGCACTGGCAAGAAAACTTAAAAAACGGATGGTAAAGCATTCCATATTCTAATTGTGCTTAACAGCCTTATTTGTGTTTCACATCATGTTCCTGGTATTACGGATAAAATGTTGAATGAGGCAGTAATGCAAATTCTCATCTCGTTTGATCGTCAGTGTAAATGTTGTGCAAAAAGGCATCAAGTACCTTAAAGGCAAACTGTGGACGAATGTGTCCAGTTTAACTTTAATTTTGCATTTGGGTTTATTGAAGAAGTGGTCTACGTTCTGGTTAAAGTTCCTCTTTCTTCTCACATTTTTTTTTATTTTGCCAGTCATTCATCAAGCATAAGCAAAAGATGCGTTTTTCTTTTGACAATACTAGTGGAGAGCGGTGATCCAATTGCCAGCCAAGAAGAGTGACGTGCTCCTTTTATCCGCGTTTTCCTCTCCACAATCGTAGCCCTCGATTGCATGCCTATGAATATCTTAATTAAGCCTGTAAAACTTTCATCAGAGTCTGCTTTTTATAGCGATTGTCGGTCTGCATGAAAGGCCGAATACAGTGTTTTAATATTGGCTGGCTCCAGGCAACTCGACGAAGCTTTAATTGGTACAGACGATGCTATCACAGATGCTAGTGTTGCAACACGGCAAACGCCAGTTGCTGTGCCAGTCTTAAAGGGAATTTTCACGGACATCTTGACCTTGGGGTACATCTTAGTATTCATAGTTTTGTTTGGATGACTACTCCAACGCTAAGAACTTCAGCCCTATAAGTCTAACATCCTTTCTGTTAAAATGCACAAGAAAACTTGGTTGAGCTGCATTTCTGCAAAGTGATTTTAAAGCTGGGTGCAGTGGCTTAGTGGTTAAGTGCGTTGGACCACTAAGCGAGAGGTCGCTGGTTCAAATCCGGACCCATACCACCTGAAAGTTTTTATTCTCTTCCCCACCTCTTGCGAACATCTGACAATGATCCATGAGTAAGAACTGTCATAAGAAGCTACTCAAAAATGAATTGCCGTTCGGAATCGGCATTTAACTGTAGGTCCCTTCCAATCGTGTTAAGAAATATATCTTCGCACACACCGTGGTTGAAGGAGCTAGGCTTTGGGTCCTGTATGGGCCGTTTACGACTGATATATTTTTAAAGCTCAAATGCAGATTTTCTGAAATGCAGTATGCAAAAATGGGAGAAAATCCTACCAGACCGCGCTCCAGAAGCTTTTCAGAGAAACGGAGAGTGCGCTCGATAGGCAAGAGTACGTGCTGGGTATTTTCATTGATATTTAGGGTGCCCCTTTTACAATGCGACTTTTCACAGCTCCGAGCAATGTTGGCCAGTATGTGATGATACAGGTACACAGGGTGTGCTTACAATGCGGCGTTCTGTCTCCACTGTTATGGTGCATGGTGGCTTAAACTTTCCGGTTTCTAAGCAAAGGGCTTATGCTGATCATGTCCCTGTTCTTTCTGTCAGATGAGGCATTGAGTCAACCACCCAAAAGTGTCCTATAAATCTACACAAAAATGTTTAGGCTAATCTTGTCATCCGCAAACAGATTGCGTTGGCACCTTTCCTAGCACACCTGGCTCCACTCTAAATATTTTTTTATCATATTTTTATTTTTATTATAGACCCAAACTTGAGAACATTTCTGGTTTAAAAAAGAAATTACATACAACACAATTTCGCCTTGTCCGATTCCTCTGAGGATAGTAAGTGTGCTAATATTCTGTCTGAGTTGACCTGCGTGACTTAAGCCATCGTAATTCTTCAGTTATATAGTTGACTGAATACCTAGTGTTTAGATTTTGTCTCCATCAAATTCTCATATTCAAATAGCTCTTTTCTGTCGATATTTTCACTGTGGAACAAGGATTACTGTTAAGTGTCACTCGTATTAATCGTTCTTTTGTCCTTGTTTTATGTTTTACCGACTCAAACTAACTTAAATTTTTCTTTTCCAAATGACCTTCTACTTTTTGCATGATAACTCTTTAAATTTCGGGACATTAACTAAAAAAAACAAAAAGCTCCCCATCCTTCCCAAGCCAGAGAATAACATAAAGCATGCCCAAAACCAACGAATGCATGCCATCCATGCATACTATGATCAAACTGATTTTTCCGATGAACAGGTAACCAAGGATCCACACGAGAAATACATCGATTTCCGTAACGTACCGATTTGGATGATCGGCGAAGAGAACACAATCGAGTACTACAAGCCGCAGGGCTTCGAGGAGGAAGACAACGACTGGATTGGCATCTATCGCAGTAACTATGCCAGTTTCAGTGAATACAAAGCCTATCAGTATGTCAATCAAGCTGACACTCCATCGCCAGGGGCTACGGGCAATTTGGGACCACGCTCCTATCATCGAGCTCAGGTTGTCAATCAGCAAACGATGCGAATTCAGTTCTCCGAAGATATCGAACTGAAGGATGGTAAGGATTACTTGTTGATTTATTTCCAAAATACAGGACTTCGAGGGATAACAAGCGTTGCTGGAATGAGTAACATATTTAGGGCTGAGAAGAGGCCGCCAACCCCTCGCTTCGAAATGGTCGATTAAGTTGTTATTTTATTTTTTGGATAACGATTGCAGTAGGTGAATTTTTGTTGAGTTTTGTTTTTAAGTTTTGTTTGTTTTGTTTTATGAAATAAATTTGGTATTCATTTAAATATACCTAAATATCATACATATACGTATGTATATAAAAATGTAGCTATAATCTTTGCTTGAGAAGAAGAAGAAAGAAGACAAAAAAGAACGCTTAATGATAATAATTAGATGTTAAGCATACGTATGATGAAAGATCAAAGATAAATATACACTTTAAAAGATTTCTAGATATAGGATGCAATAGACCAATGATGTGGGACTAACTTTACTGCTTAAGATTAGAGTTCTTTGTTATTAATTACATTGCAATGGTACCGCGAAATAGTTTGTACTTTTTTTACATATTCTTTTTTTTCTGCGATTCTTGAATTTATTTTGACAAATTTTAACAAAAGTCTTTCGTTCATATGTAAGGGGGAAGCTATCGCATTGTTTAAACAATAAGTTTCTGCATTACACGCTGCAGTGAAATGCCAAACAATCGCCATGCCAAATATTACGTGTTCTTGATTAGTGTAAATGGGAAACGACTACAAGTTTCTACCCAAAAAAAATTTCAAAGTATACAAAGACTAGTGGAACTACTGTACATAATAATATTTACAAAAAAAATGTTTGTAGGAAATTCAAGATTTACCCAGCGATAATTCATTACTGAGCTATTGATAATCAAAGAAAAAAATAACATGCATTTCCATTCAAAGTGGGATATTTCAGACATTTTTTAACGTAGGAAGCCATAAAACATATCGAATTACAGCTGTTAGGACAAGCTATCTGAGTAATATATTGGTTTTACTCAGGTTTGTTGACTTTAAAATAGGACATTAAAAAATTAGAAAATTCTGGTTTTATTCCTTTTCTTAAAATTGCGATAATAAGCATAGCTCATAAGAATATTCTGCTAACTAGATTTAAAAACTAGAAGCTTAGGGATTTAAAACGGTTTTTATTTCATATCGATAGGGTAATTCCTCCTCTGGCAAGCACTTGCAACCACCAGAACCCTGATAGACGAATATTTTTAAACACTTACATACGTAAACTAAAACATACTAAAATTGTAGCCTTGTAAAAGCAAGTTTTTTTCGCCCATTTTTTGCATTTTCAAAAATACGGTACATAGCGACCACAAAATGCCTGCCAGACCGTAATTTTCTTGATTTTTAGGAAAAAAATTACTAGTCAAAAAATTTAATTTATTCTTGTAAAAACACGTTACTCAAATCGTTCAGTAGCTCTCCTACTAGTATGGGTCTGTGTGGAACACTGGCGGCTCTAGGCAGCATGGCTCCTAAATGTCAAATACATATTACTTTGCATAACACTAACGATCATTTAAATCGAAGTCCTTGCAATTGAATTCTACGATAGAGAATGTTCAAGAAGAAACCTCCGAAGATCCAATGGAAACATTTGCAGCAAATTCTTAGGTCAGAAAAAAAAGAATCATTCAAACTCTTTCCATGAACCAACGCGACGTTAAGGATTGTAACCGACTTTGTCACACTGCGAAACGCATCTTTTATAAATATCCAGCCTTGATCCATGAAAGAGACCTAATTGATCCCGCATCTACTATCCTAAAGTTTCTTCGACAGCCCGACTTTTTACAGGACAGAACATTTACCTTTATGTTCTCTAAATATAAAAAAAAGAAACCTCTGCAGGATCCTAATCACGGTTCTTCCAATTATGCCGACCAAGAGCTATGACGCCGGGCCATTTGGTGATATTTTGTTCTCTAATTCAATTCTTAAACTATCGGCCCTAGCGAGGTACCCGTGGGAACAGAAAATTGTCCGAATCGTGCGTAGAACTATGTATTATCTAAAAGTATTTATTCGCTGCCCCACCTCTTGCGATAGTTTGACAAACATTCAACAGTAACAAACAGCTGTAACTTCCATAACACATATTTTCGGCTCTAGGTCCTGTATGGGCCGTTTCCGCCTAATATTTATTTGTTCCGAACAGCAAATATCTTGCGATACGTTTGAAATTGGAGAATTTTCCGTTTCGTCGGACACCTTACTAGCGCCAGTTGGAGCTCAGTCTTGCCATCAACCTAAAAGTCAATCCACACTGTCACTTTAGTCGTGTCGTTCACTCTCATAACTTGGATGAGAATGATTGCCTTCATTCAAGATATTCTTGCTCTGTGACGAAATCCGCGAATATTGTGTCCGTTTAGTAGGTCAACGAAGTGGTGATCAACGTGGCAAAGTTGGGTCAACAAGACTCCACATTTTCACTCGCCCGAACAAGACCTAAATCGGTTAAAAATTTGATCTTGGATGGCATTTGTTCAGAATTGAATCATCCGTAACTGCCTGCGGAGACAGTTAATTAAAGACGAAATAGAATGATTCTACAATTTTTAGCAAAGTTGCTACCAAAAATCTATCCACTTCTGGAAATTAAAAAATACCGCTTTAAAACAAGATTCAAAGGTCGCAGAAAGGATTTTTAAAATTCACAAAATAACGCTAGCTCGTGTCTCTTAAAATTGTAGATCGCATTCTTATTGCAACTTCTTAAGAATAAATATCACTCTTCTATATTTTACATATAGATTTTTTTAGTTACAAACAATGAAGATTAAAATAAATAATAAGTTATATGTGATAATTCTTCGCAAAGATGTAGGTATCAGCAAAAGTAAGTTTTGTTTTTTTATGTTTATAATATATTTAACCTTTAAGAAAATTGAAAAAAAAAAAATATGTAAGATATAAGTTATATTTTGAAATTGGCGAATCCCACAGGCGGACGAGTATGGTAACGTTACGTTAAATGAAGAGGTGACTTTCAAAAAACATATACACTGTTGTGCAAAAAATACCGGAATAAATTTAGTTCGCAAATATACAGTGAGGAGCAAAATTAATTTATCTATATTTTTGGTTGATTTGACAAAAATGCGTTTGAAGTGAAAGCTAAAAAACGTAATTCTTAAATTTTTACTTAAGACGTCATAACTTTTTTCTGGGCTTATAAATTCAAACAACTCTATTAACATTTCTTGCGCTATTAAATTAGGTCTACAAAATGTGCTAAATAGTTTTCGTAGCTATATCTTGTCTTCAGAAATATCTATCTATATGAGTATTTTTTTTTAATAATTCAACCAAAAATATAGATAAATCAATTTTACTCCCCACTGTAGGTACATGTTCGAACTAAATTTATTCCGGTATTTTTTGCACAACACTGTGCGTATGTACATTCGAGCCTTATTTTACGGTTTAACTATTTCTTGTGCCTGATGATTATTTAAAAATCGGCTTATGGCGTAAAAAAGTAGACATTTTATCTAAAATATTGAATGATCAAATTACAATACAATTACTAACAAATTTTGTTGCAAAATATGAACACATGTTATAGCTGGTGCTGAACAGTGGTAAAATTAAGAGATTTTTAAAATCAAATTACGTTTTGTTCTACATTAAATATTAGATACATAAACTAAAACTAGATTTTTAAGTTAAGAGGGATCAAATTCAAGAGGAACTTTGTTAAATTAGAAAGTGATTTAACTCTATTACATTTCGGACAATTTTTGTAAATTGTGATTTTATAGTTGTCTTAAATAAAAAACATTTTTAGAGAATATGAACAAATTGAGAACTTTTATTAAGCTTTAATGAATTATTTTTATACTAGTATTTTTCCTTAGACTGCCAGCAAAATGTAATATCAAGGTGCCTCTTGACCCACCGGTGGTCATGGTAAAAAAATGGCTCGGGTTTTTTGATTTATTCGGTGGCAGTCAGCGTGTTAATGAAAGTATTTGTCGATCATAAGTAAGTATATCTGAAATCATCCATAATTCTTTGAATATGTCTTCAATTTATTAAACTTCAGGACTTGTCAGAAAGAAATATTTGGACAACTTTATAAATATATGGGTTGACTGGATTGAGATGTGATCAGAAGATGGATTTTTGTCGTAAATTAAGGATATATATATTTACATGGTGTTTAACGGAGGTAGCTAGACAGTGATATGTGAAAGAATGCTTGGTCAAAGTTTCCTGTGATAATAGATATGACAAACTTAGCTTTGAGTAGAAATGCAGACTTTGAAAACTTTGTTTGTGGCGAACAGTATGATACCCTATCCATATTCCTATATGTCACAAAAATAAAAACAGTGGTAAGAACATAATGAATAACATTTTACTTCATTAAATGAAATTTATAAAAAGAGGTAGGCGTGGCAAAAGACTTTATATGGTAAATTTTTAAAGGAGTTCAGTGTCTACATATTTTGTTAGGGTTCTGAACCTTCAACTTTTCAACTACAAAGCTTAGAAAGGTTTTTTTGGTATACATTGTGGGCGTTGCAGTGGGCGTATTTACATTTTTTTTAACACTTTACCATTTCGGGACCCTAGGGAGTATATGTTCCAAATTTAGCTTCCTAGCATAAATTTAAAGGCCTCAAAAGTTAATACGGACGTTAGTCCGTACGGACATTGTTAAATCGTCTTGGGTTTTCGTCTTTATCATAAATATACATACTTTTAGAGGTCTTCGACGAATATTAAGGGGTGTCAAAAACTATGCGCCAAATTACCCTTGGGATAGGGTACATATACATGTGGGATTAGTATGCTTCAATCCCCCTAAGTCTGTCACATAACCATAACAACGTCAAAGCGGTAAATAACCGCTTCAAAACCCACAAATTGTCTATGACCATATTTGGTCATAATCATTACCATCGAAAACCAAAGAAAAAACTAACGAAGAGCAGTTAGCGAGTAGCCACCACGATCAACGCCACGATACGAGACGATAGCATACAACGCTTTACGGTTCCTTTCTTCTATTAAACTGCTAACTTTCCTTACTTCTTTACAATCGATAAATCTTTAAATAAAAACATAAGGAAAGGCTACAGTCCGCTTGGAGCGAACAGTATGATACCCTATCCCTATCCCTATATGCCCCAAAAAAAACCTTAAGAAGATGATGGATAGCATTTTATTTCATTCTATAAAATTTAGAAAAAAAAAAAAACATTTTTTGAAAAAACGCCCCCAAAAAGTGGGCGTGGCCAAAAACTTTGTATGGGCAATATATTGGAAAAAATATTGGCTAAATATCTTGTTAAACACTTTTTTTCGGTTTCTATGAAAATTATCGAAGAAAACAGCATTTTAGTGAAAAACGCCCACAAAAAGTAGGCGTGGCAAAAAACTTTATATGACAAACTTATAAAGGAGGGCACAGCCTACATATCTTGTGAAGGTTATAACCCTCTATCTGTCCATCTGTAGCTTTAAATCGGTTTTTTCTAAATTGTGGGCGTGGCAGTGGGCGTATTCCAAAAAATTTTACACTTAACCATTTCGGAGCCCTAGGTAGTATGTAGTCCAAATTTCAGCTTTCTAGCTTGAATTTAAAGGCCTAAAAATTGCGTACGGACGGACGGACGGACGGACATTGCTAGATAGTCTTAGGATTTGGTCCTGATCATAAATATATATACTTTTATGGGTCTACGACGAATATTAAGGGGTGTTACAAACTATGTGTCAAAATTAATATACCCTTAGGATAGGGTATAAAAACCAAATTGTATACCAACTTGAATTACCTAACATTAAGAAGTGAAATAATATATATATAATAAAGAATCATTATTATATTTTCGTAAAATACGTGTGTAGTCTCTTATTTTCAATTTCCCTTCCCCCACATACATAAGAAATCCGCTGTTCGAGGCTGAAAGTGTCCCTCTCTTAGAACTATACCGATTTGTACACAAATCGAAGACGGTCTTAGATATACATACCTGCGGTTTAGCCAGATCTTCTTTTGTTGACCGCTGGCCATAGCTTCTTTGTATGCCTCCACGTATCGATTTGTGTCCAGCGTAGATTAGTTCTACTCAGGGGCTCAATTTCGGTTTTCTTGTTGATTCAAGTTCTAGTGATACGTTCATTTATCTCTTACCCCGATCTCACAAGCTTTTCAGCTTCCTCATTTTCTGGGATATCGGTGTGCTCGGTACCCAGCTCAGGGTTACCGTGTTGTTTTATTATATCTCATCTAAGGACCGCACTGACTCTCAGCCCTTGATTTCACCACATCGGGCAGCATGGCCTTTATAGCTGCTTGCCTGGTAGAGTCGATGGTGATGGTCCTGTTGGCAAAGCAGTGCCTTTTCTGTTCCGCTTTTGATGCCCGCGCCTATGTATGCCGACATCCTCTCTTATACAACTGCCTTCTCATCCTGTCATATACCCGAATGTCGAGGGTATACAATCCGTTAGTGATGTGCGTCTAAAGGGGCACCATTGGGACTCCACCGAGGCGTGTTCATATGGTTTTTGGTTCCAGAGTGCACACTCTGAATCTGAAGGCCGTTTTTGCCACCTGCAGTGGGTGTTGTCCTTAGGGATCCTGTTATATCCATGCAAGCCGCCCTATAGACTTCGGTGAGGTTAGAGAGATGGTATTTCTTTTCGTCCTTTCACTATACAACCGTGCCGTATGTTAGAATCGGTCTTACAACTGCAGTGTACAGCCAGTGCACCATATGCGGTTTAAGTCCCCAACTGCTGCCGAATGTTCTCTTTCCAGCTAAGTTTTCTGAAGGTTAAAATTATCCTTTTTCTGGTAAACAGAAGGGGTAAACATGCAGTCCCCGCCCCGCCGCCCAGTAACCAAGAGTAAGGATCGGCCCTACCAATTTTTCGTAATACATACATAGATGTTCTGCGGGTTTGCCTTGCCTTCCCTGCTTTCAGAATGAAGATCACTCGAATGATAAGAGTCTTACACCCCGTGCGAAAAAAAAAAACGCCGCAACCGTTCATCTTTTCTAAAGCGTATTGTATTTCACGGAATTTTAAATATATCTTTAATTTGTTTATAAGGAGTAATTCTTCCTAATACTACCTATCTACCTTTTATGGCAAACAGAAAAATGTGTAAAAAGCAATTTCTGGATTTAGTACTTATTTAAGTAATTTATAATATATCTCCGCCTACTTTTTTCCACTTTTTTTATTAAAAGTAATAAAGAAAATAATGAATGAAACTAAAAATTCGTTATCATTATAAGTCGGTGTTTTTTTGCGCTATAACTGACCACAAATTCTCTATTATCTTAAAGTCAGAGCAATTTCCTGGCCAAGTTAAAGACGCAAGGCTAATATCAGCTTTGCATTGAGTTATCTGTTAAGGAGTTGTTTTTAGTTGAAATTTTAGATCGGAATTTATTTTTACTTACAGAATGAGCGCGATGACAGGGAGCGGAATTTGTATTTCGCTGCGTTGACGGAACCCTCTAAAAACAAAATACACCCAAGGCCACAATTTTTCATGCATCCCCAAGCCGTAACATATGGAAAATGTTTGACGGACTTAACGTTAGTTCTCCTATCGCACTGTCTGCTTTCTGTCAGGTCCAACCAAATAAAATTTGGATTCGTCAGAAAATATGACTCATTTCTAATCGTCTGCGGTTTATTGCTGGTGCTATTTGGCACACATTAATCGTTTAAGTCTTTCCTCAATTCCTTGGCTGTTGTGCAGCGATCATTCAGAAAAATGCGCTCCAAGATCCGATCTTGCCGCTTTGTCGATTTTTTGGGTCTTTTGCTACAAGGTTGCCTCTCCGTACTGCGTGACGAGCTTAATTTCATTTAAAGCCGTCTCACAGTGCCCATACTGTTTGCGATTTTTCTATTTGAAAAATTACCGCCTTTAAGGGGCTTAAAACCATTGCAAAACTTTTCGCGGTTTAGACCACTAATAAGTTATCAACTTAAAAAATAATAGCAGGTCACAAAAAAATTTGCAATTGTACCTAGACAGATAAATACCCGGAAGTCATAAAATCATAAAAATTTTCGGTGCGGCGTTTTTTTTTTTTTTGGCACGGGGTGTAGTAGTTACTAACTGCGACAAAGCAACTGTAACAGGAGCATAACCATCACCAAAATAGGCGCGGATGGAGGGGAGGGTAAGGGGAGATAATGTATATCGTGTTAGCCAAAAACCCTATTCTTCATATTTTTAATAGAAAAGTCATTCCGAAATGCGAGAAGTTTAAGATTAAGTCAGAGAAGCAGCAGAAGATAAAGTGTCAGCAAAACTCTGCTGAAGGACAACGCAGCTGCTCATCCGGTTGGCAATGTGCAAAATGTTGATGGCAAATTTAAAGCAGCTGATATGAAGATTCTTCCAACGATAGTAAAAGTAACGAAGTAACTATCTGCAAAAAAGAATTTAAGAGCCCAGAAGACTTTCAACTGACTGCATGCAACCACAATCTTGGCAATTCTAATAAATGCGCCTACTTTTCATCTTTTTTAATCGAAAAATAAAATAAATGCTTTAAATTCATGGTCATCTTTTTAACTGAGCAATTGCAAACTTTTGCAACTCCACGTTTAGCATTTATTCGTTTCTTTTTTCTCATACTTAAATCTTAATAGGTATAAATAAATTACTAGCCAAATTATAAATAAAATGACTCCTTACAAATAAATATATAATCACTAATAAATACACTCGAATTATTCAGTTTGCTTGGATTTGCTTTCCATTGGCAGCGTCGGCTAGCGGACGTAGATTATTCATTTCGGTTGGTGTGACTTCATGAGATCCACGATCATGCCACCAACGAACGATGGCGTTCCTTCGCCGACGTATCACAATAAATATCATCAAAATGAAGACACCCTGTAGACCGTTTATGATTTCCATAAATGCAATAAAATCTTCAGGTCCGGGTGAGTAGAAGGTAACCACTTCAAGAGTCCATGCGATGATAATAACAACGAAAAGGCAGCAAATACACTTTGCACTGAAATGAAAAAAAAAATAAAAATAAAAAAGATTATTAATAAGAAGTCTACACAACATTGTAATGAAGATTGCGGTTTATCGATTAGATAATATGTGGACTTGGTAGAACTGTCGGAAAACAAAGTCATAAACTATATGACTTTGTGCTTTGTATTAACTTTTGCTGTGGAAAGCGTTTCCTTATTTAGACTTCTTATAAGTACATGACGACGGAACAAGTTTTACAATAAACAGCGAACGAGAGAGAACCAAATGATAAAGTCCTCTGAAGGCTTTCAATAAAGAAAGGTTCATATGTGTTTCAACTTTTCCGCTGCTTGAAGCAATTGACGGCTTTTCAGACATCATTGAGATCTGGAACCGGACACTGCATCATCGAAGCATAGCTTAATTACTTCTGCAGAAGCTGCAGAGACGAAGAGGAAATAGAGTCCGTTGAACATCTTCTATGCCACTACCCAGCTCTACAGAAACGTCGCTCATCCAACACGGAAGCACGGTTCTTCAAGACATTGGACGACTTGGAATATGTAATTGGAGCACCGGACCAGATATGAGCGTTATACTCATGTTTAGGGCGAATAAACGCCTTATAAGTTTTTGCCAGATCAGAAGGGATGAAATATTACTTGCATCTATTAAGGAAGCCTCATTCCAACGAAGGTTGTCATTAACACACATACCGAGAATGGAAAGTCGTTCGGTTTCAGCGATGCAAATCATATGCACGGATAATGGCAGAGATTAGGGTTTCGCTTCAATGACAGCAGACAGCATTGCGTTTTGGAAGCATTAAATTCCACTCTGTTAGTTTTACCCCATTTAAGTATGCTGTCGAGATCGGAATTTAATGAGCTTAATATACGTTTCCGTTCCAGTTCAACGCCCGAAGATGAGGGGCGTTGCCCAGGAAACGAATATGTAAAGCTGAGGGTACTGTCAATGGATTGGATTAGAAGTGACAGACAGGAAGTCATTGATAAAAATGAGAAAGAGAGTCGGAGACAAAACGGAGCCTTGGGGAACACCAGAATTTATTTGGTAAGTTGCACACTTGAAACCGTCCAAAACAACTTGAACTGAACGTTCCGAAAGGAAATTTCTAATGCATTGAAAAAGGGTAACATCGATCCCAAGTGCACGCATTTTCGACAAGAGAGCTTGATGCCAAACTCTGTCAAATGCCTTTGAAATATCAAGCGCAAGGACCATGCTTTCACCGCCCTGGTGAATAGATTGGTTCCAAATCAAATCATCACCAAATCACCAGTGGACCTGTTGCTGCGAAAACCGTACTGCCGGTCATTAAGAAGTTTTCGGGATTCGAGATATTTCATAAGCTGACGATTTATCAGCGTTTCCATGACCTTGGAAAGTAGGGACGGTAGTGCAATTGTTCGGTAGGAGAAGAAGATTCGCCTTTTTTTGAGACGGACTGGACAAGTGCTGTTTTCCATCTTCTCGGAAAAAAGCCCTGAAGAATAAGACAGATAGAAAAGTTTCTGGACCAGCGGATTTATGTATGTTGAGATCTTGAAGAACGCTTGCCACTGTACGAGTGCGAAAATGGATGGGTCCCATAGAATATACCTGCATAACAATTTTCTATTAGTATACAAAATGTTGCTCCATATCTATCTTTATGTGAAAATAGTCCGAAACTAGAGCATTTTGTTCGAATCAAACGATAAGGCTAACTCCTTATGCAAGACAAGGAGCGGGATGGAGAAATTCTTCAGACAAATTGTGAAGAATAAAAGATCTGAAAGTTAAGGTCTGAGATAGGCTAAGAATCTCTTGGGGAACTATGACCGAAGACGGTTTATAGTATGTATTAGGTTAGGTTAGGCTAGGTTGAAGTGGCAGTCGGATAGAAGTCCGACTCACTTAGACCTATATAAGATCCATTGTGATACCACGTGGATCAGAAGTTCCTGCCTACACGTTGAACCTTTTTGAGGTGATATAAAGCGTGAGAGACATTTTAATTCGGTTGAGTTAAGATCATTAAGATCATTATAGAAGAAGGCCCCCATATGGAGATTTCGCTTTCGGGAGAGAGCAGGGCATGCGCAAAGAAGGTGTGGAGTAGTCTCTTCCTCCTCCTCATCTATACAGCTCCTTCAGAAGTCGTTTGAATATGCGCCAAGCCTTACTGCATGTCTGTCTAACAGACAGAAACAATTGTATCACTAATGTGCGATCGATTAAGGGTAATTAAGCTCTTTGAGCGTCAGCCTAGGCCAGATCTGCTTCGTTGTCAGAAAAGTAGTACCATTTGTCCATCTGCGGTTAGTTTTTTCTATTGCATCCAGTTTAAACAAGAGTTTGCCTGTGGAATCTGGTATCAATCAGAAGATTGAGAGAGTAGTTCCAAGTTTGGCGAGTTCGTCAGCCTTGCAGTTACCCGAAATGTCTCTATACCGCGGTAGCCAGCAGAGGTAAATGTTGAACTGCTCAGCCTTTAAAGATGATCGGCAATCTAGGGCTACTAAAGAGTTAATAGATACAGAGTACAGACACTTGATGGCGGCCTGACTGTCCGAAAAGATTCGAATATCCTTTACGGATACCACGTTTTTTTTTTAGCCACGACAAGACTTCCCTGATGGCCATGATTTTCGCCTGGAAAACACTACAATGGTTAGGAAGGCGGAAGGAGAGACTAAGATTTAGTAAAGGAGTTAGTTTAGGACTGTGTAACATTTTTTGTTCTGATCGATTGAAGTAAGAAGCAGTGGCATATTTTGCCATAAACGCAATCGACTTCAAAGAAATAGAAGTCGAAAAAGTGGCCAGAGGACTCTCACTGAGTGGACTCAGACTGGGCACGACACCAAAACTGTTGGAGAGAAAACGTGCTTATTTAAGCAATATGCGTTCCGTAATAAGGCAAAAGATTTCGGTAAATAAATAAATTCCGATAAGTTAAAAGACAAATTCATCTAAAACTTACTCCTTTTTGATCTCCTGATATCCCTCTTGATCCACAGCCGGTACTGGTGTTGTTGTTTGCGAGTACACCGTCGTTGTGGCACCAACCTGTTGATATGTCCCGCCCGGACTCGTGAGATAACCGTCCAAATTTTTAAATCCAAAGAACGACGCAATAAGCAGGCAGAAACAAAGGATCAAAGCCAAAGTAACTGGCGGAATGAAGTAGCGTTGAGATTCACGAATAGCTGAAAATTGAGATTGTACTATAAATGCCAGAATTAGAGCAATGCAAATTCTAAAGACTTACATTCAGTGAGTCCCTGGAAGAAATATGACGGCATTCCGGGCAGACCTTTGTAGATGGTCAACATGACCAGGGTGAATGGAATCGAAAATGAAATTGTCGCATACACGATGAAGTGCAGATAACGAATTGTTCGAGTGATGGAGATCTTATTCGGCAGATAGTACCTAAAATGGAAGCGTTTATCGTCTAATCTTTGTATATATTCCTGAATATGACTTACCACACATGCAACACAACATTACAGCAAAGATGGAGCAGCCAAAAGAAGTAGGACAATATGAAGAACTGCACTGCATACCCCAGACCGGATTTGTAGTATTCCGAGATCTGTGCGATGGTATGAAGGAAGAATCCAACAGCCAGACACGCCGACATAACACCCAGCGATAGACCGTGCACTGAACGCAACTCTTTCACAGCCAAATGCAGAAAGCTAACTATGCACAGGCATGGTATTGAAACCACCATGAAACACGTGTATAGGATTGTTCGGCCCATGCCGACATGATCCTGAATCGAGGACTTGCAAACAAGAGCGAACAGTAAGCCAGTGTCAACGTCCGTATCGAGACAGTAGCTGGTTTCAACAACGTACGAATTATTTCTGCTGTCGATTATGAGGAGTGATCCATCCTGAAGGACCATCAATCGATCACCTTCACTGCTATTGAATATGTACGATCTGACAAGAACATAGTTTATTTTGTTTGTTAGTTTGTTGTTGTGAAAGATTAATTTGAACTTACTCATTGCAGGGATTTCCCACCTCCATGGACAGGTTGACCGCCTCCTCCAGATCCTCAATGCAATTCTCATAGAGTTCGACTTTGATAATTTGCGGTGCGAATTCCGTGTCTTGTGTTACACACTCTGATGAATCATCACCGATGACTAGTGTTTCGCCGTTGGGACAACACTTTTGCAGTCGAGACGAATGTGATGGTTGCGGTTGATCGTCAAGTTTTTCCCGATCGGATGATGAGCAGTTCACTGGATAGTGACGAGGTTTTGGGACTGCCGCTTCGGTTGATGTATCTGGGGGTTTTTCTGTGACATTTTGTTGTAAGGTTTCGAGCGTCTTTGGTTGTGGTATGCTTAAGGTTGTATTTGGCAAAGGCGGGCTGGCTGTTGAGTCTTTTGTACTGGAAATGAATGTGGTTGGTATCGTGGAGGTAATATTTTGAGCTGCAACTAATCCTAAGACTGTGATGATTAAGGCGAGGTTGGTACTGAACGTCATTTGTGATGAGTGTGTCATTTTTACTGCAATTTTATGATATCTAAAAGGGAATTTAAGAGAATATTAAATTAGTTAATGTATATTTTTAAGTTGAATTTAGTAATATTTTTAGCAACTGCATAGCGAATGTACATTCATCCTGTATAGTCTTGAACTCTTATTGGTAAGGACATCACAGTAGAGTAGTCCTCGGCTTAGGTAGCACGTATTAGTGGAAGGGAATCTCAACCAGCTAGGAGTGCGCAACTGAAGGCAGCTAGCTAAAGGCCACGGTCTGGGTTTATTGGATGGGGCAAAGATCTGGGGCTGTACGTTTAAGGTTTCATTACACTTTGGAGTAAATAAAATGTTTAAAACTTCTACGTCTAATTTGCCTAATTACGTATACAAATTGTAGGTTTAAAAGAACTCGGGGCGTGTACGTAATATTTGTAACGAAAATCGTACCGTCGTCGACTTCCAAGTGATCAAGTATTTCTGAACTTTTGGCACAAACGAACAAGTTGAATAAATTTCTCATTTCACAAGTCCAATTAAGGCAGGTTGGTGGCATACAGCTACTTACCGGCCAAAAGCCATCACCGGAGGGTCCACCAATTACGTTGCGATCATTCCAAGGAACTTACTTCTTTGATTTACCTGTTGTAATCGTAATCTATGGTTCTACTAGAAAGTAGTAAAGCTATACTGCAATTTATGTTAGTCTGTTACACTTGGCGTGATGCATGTGCAGTACTGTGAGAATGACTACACGTTCATGGGAGCGAAAGTCATGTCGTACGAGAAATGTAGATTTTATGTGCGTCCTCTATGGGAGATTTGTCATCTCAGACAATCTATAGCATGAAATTTATATTATGGCGACACCTACTGTGGCAAAATATCATGATTAAATTTATCCGCAAAATAAATAATATCAAGTCAATCGGCCGAGGTTATCTAAAACATTTTTTATCGGTATTCAGCGTAGGTACACGAACGTAGGAAAAATAGAAAGTACGCATCGACGACAACGACCATAAACAGAGATAACTTATACTGAGAACAGTCTTCCTCCGTTCAATTACAGTAAGTATGAATCAAACCTCACAATAAATGTGGTGTTGCACAATTATACAGAAGGTCACCGCCTTCTAAGAAAAGAACTTAAAATTGGCTACGGTTATACGTTATTGCGTTGGCTTGTGAACCGGGAGGTGCAGGTTTTATCCCCAACGAAGAACAATAATGTACTTCCGCCATTAAAAATCTAGGATCTATTTTCTTTTTAATAACAAAACTTAAAAAACGCTGAACTTTGTTTCTTTTCGGACAAATTAAAGGCGTACACTTATTTTATTATTAGGACGAGCTTATTTATTTAAAGTTTTATTTATTACAAACTTTTTCCCAATGTTGATTTCATTTTACTTCAGCAAGGTATTGACTTTCCGATGTTGTGATTAGGAAATCCAGATTTTGTTTTTTTTATTTTAAAAAATTTGAAAATTGAAACGTCAATTTTGTATCTCTATTGGAGATTGCACCGCTAAGATAACAAGCCGACATCTACACGGGCCCCGCAACCATACATATGCAAGTAAGGGGCAAGCTTTATGATCGAAAGATTCAAAGCCGGCAATACGTTGTGTTACCGTTGATTCTTCCAAATATTCATCAACTTTGCAACAGAACGCACTCAAGTGAGATGACAATGATCCCTTAATCTTAATGATTACCCTACATTATAGGAACAGGATATCAATACAGGGGTTTACTTCCTTCTCCTTCTAATCTTTTGTGCGAAGCTAACATTTTGGCACCTAGGAAACCTGACTAAACCTGAGAAGTTTCTTCTGACAGTGTGTTTTCAAATCTTTGATTTGCAGGTATTCAGCAAAAAATCAAGCCAGTTTTAAACCCATCTTTAGGTTAGGTTAGTTAAGGGACGTTATTGCAAGGATGGAATAAATAAGATTATTACTGTGGTGCTGCTCCAAATCAATAACTAACGCGATGAAATCATACCTTAGTAATTTTTAACATTAAGGTCAGCCTATGTCAATACTTTGTAACATCATAATGCTATCCCGCTACCAGCGCTACTGTGGGTTGCCACGACTAGAGACAAGAGAAAGATCAATCAGAGAAAACTAATACAAAACAGCATGTTCGTCGAAAATCGCATGTCTAAGAAATCCGCAAAAATAAGGCCTACCAAAGCTTTTGAATATTGAAATGGCGAAACCTACCTTAGGGATGCAGTTAAAGTGGGAAAGTTCTGATCCCTTATCTTTGTGGCCCAAATTGAGTGGTATTTTATAAAACGTTATAGCACAGACTTGGTATACACTTGGCGAGCTGCGTGTGCAGTCGTATGATTTTACAAACACACCCTTGAGAAGGAGAGATTTTCCTTCTCAGATAAGCTATGGCATAGAATGTGTGTATATCTAGGCTTACAGCAGTACTTTTGGTAGCACTAACTTTCGTTATAAAAAGGACAAAAGAATGTAAAGTTGGAGCTACGCGGAGACCTAAATATTTTCGCTGTTTGTTGATTATCATGATAGCAGCGTGAGGTGATTATAAAACCCCACTATCTTGAGTCTTGGAGAAGAGCAAACTGATATAAATTATACAATCAATCTTAGCCTACTTCTAGAATTTGATGGAAAAATAGAAAAGTAGGGTTGCTTTTTACGTCAAAGTTCTATCCAAATTTTAAAGGTGGACAGCAGCACGCGGTGATTAATGCGGGTATGCAGTCCATTTTATTTGAGGTTAAACTAACGTTGTCTGCAATATCGCTCAGAATTACTCGAAAAGCTTCTACATTGTTTTGGTAAATAAGTCGAGGAGAAGTGGGTCAATGACTTGATGGGAGGGAACACTCGATTAAGATGGGCTTTGAATATATATTTATCAAGGTCTGAGTGAAAGGAGTTGAAATGATCATCGATCGGTAATAAGCGCGAATTAAGAGTAGCACTAATATCCGATGTAAGATCGCTTAAATTGCACGTGTCCACAAATTTAGTTTTTAAATCTGCCTGTCAATCAATTGGTCAGATCACTAAGACTCTTTGGTTGCTTGTCTATACTTTAGAACTTGGCTTTACAGAGACTGGCAGAAAGTTCAATGTTGCTGGCTAGTTCTTCAACACTCGTAAATAATTTTTCGTACTTATTGAGCTAGCAATAAGTGTTTGCTTTTAAAACATTTTGTTTTCGGACAAATTGACACTGCGAGAGTCACTGACACAGTTAATCGCTAGCATTACATGCGACAGCAAAATCGCAGAAAAATAGAAAATTCTTTTTAAAAATACTTAGGTAAGAAGTGGAACGCTTGCTTAATCCGATGAAAATAGTATTAAAAGATTTACCGCACTGCATTGGCATTATTAATTGGTAGAAATAGAATGAAATAAATTCGCGTTCGAATGATCCAAGTAATAGGTGAAAATTGCGAAAATGTGAATATGCAAAACTTCAAATAAATGAATTAAAATTAACTGAGCGGGAGAAAAACAAAAACACGACTGAACGGTTGAAGCTATCAAGTGACAGCATTCGAATTATTTGTGACATTATTTAAAATTCATAAATCTGCTCTTGACTTCATATACTGCACATCTAAAGTCCTTAATACAGCCACATAGCACTATTAATTTAAATAACAGAGATTTTAAAGGACTACAATAAGTGTACTAGTACTCGGCCACCAAACTCTTTTTCCAACTTTGCAGCAGGATAATAAATTAAATTTATCACATATGATCAAACTATCTTTTCATTTTTAAGACTTTGGGGATTTAAAGTTCAAAAGAAAAAAATGGTTGCGTGATTGCTCTTATGCACTTTAAGTTATTATTCATTTATTAAAAAATATCCAACTTTGCAATAGTATCCGGCCACCACCCATTTGCTTAGATAAAACTAGAATTGAAATTAAACACGGACGCTTAGTTTTCGACTAAAGTCCTAAACAGAAATATTGTGGTTAATCTTATATAGAAAACATTAGTTTATTTTTAATGGATCCATACAAAATACATAAAAATACCGAATACATATCTAAAAACATATAAAAACAACATAAAAATTTAGATAAATTACCGATTGAAACTATTATCTAATGCTTAGTATTTGTTCTACAAATTGGTTGACGCGACGGTTTTATTTCGAAAATATGTATAGGTCAGGGTATACCAAAATAAGTCTCTACGTAAACTATCCGCTTTCTGGTGAATATTCCCAAAGCGAGAACTCCAGTATGTGTAATAAAGAATGCAATTTAACTTTGGTGAGATACAAAGCATTCAACAGACTCTACTTAAACAATAAGTCCGATGGAATAGAAAGCAACCTTATGCAAATTTCGCTGCATTCTAACATGTTTTTCAGAAAGCCATAGTTAAGCTGCAAGATTGCGTGGTGCAACTCAGAAGCCCACACTTACAGTCGCACCGATATCAGGATAATGGAATTTCGAAGTATCGGAATAGCCGCTCTTAAGGTTCAACATAACGTATTGATAAATTCTTAATGGTTTGTGGATCTGTCGTTCCAGTCTTCTGATCCCTTAGCATCTGAGCGCGTTAATATATTCATACCTATGTTCTACCCTTTATTATCATTCATTATGATCTGATCCGTATATATCTGATAGTTTATCTAGGTATTTTTCGCTTGGACTTAGCTTTTAAGTGGCTTAACTTATGCCGCGAAAATATTCGAAAGAAAGTTCGATTTCATTAGTTAGCTATAATAACTGTAAGCTATTTTGCATTCTAGTTTTCTAGTTCTTTCATTGATTAACTATAGTAAATAAAGGGTCCGCCAAATAACTTTTTTTTTTTAAAATGCTATAAAAAAAAACTACTGAATATTTTCTCAAATTTCTTTTTTTATTTGAAAGTACAATTCTTCCGGTTAATAATGGAAAATAATTTCATTCAAATGGCTGCCTCAGCTGCCCATGCAGTAGTCTACACGATCGGTCCAATTTTTAAGCACAATCGAGCAGCCAATCGATTGTGTGCAGCTGCATTTCACCAATGGCTTCACGAAAATTGTCCTTTAAAGCGTCAATTGTCTCTGGCATGTCGGCGACACACCTATCTTTTATGGCACCCCACAAATAATAGTCCAACGATGTCAAATCGCAGCTCAAAACGACATCAGCTCTGATAATGCGATCTTCAAAAACAGGGCGCAAAACATCGAGTGTAGCTTCGGCTGTGTGGCACGTAGCGCCGTCCTGTTGAAACCAAATGTTGCCAATATCCTCCTCTTCAATTTTTGTGAACAAAAATTCATTCAACATGGCCCGATAACGATCGCCATTGACTGTAAATCCCACTCCTTGCTCATTTTCGAAGAAAATTGGCCCAATTATGCCTCTGGACCAAAATCCGCACCAAACAGTGACTCGTTTTGGGTATATCGGCTTTTCAATGTACGCATGCGGGTTTTCTGTGCCCCAAATACGACAATTTTGCTTGTCTACATACCCGCCATGATCAAAATGAGCTTCATCTGAAAAGATGATTTTTTTGGCAAAATCGGCATCTTCTCTAAGTCGCACTTAGCGAAGCGAAAACGCATTGGATGGTCAGTTGGTTTCAACTCCTGAACCAATTGGACTTTGTATGGCGTCATACCAAGGTCTTTATGCAAAATTCGTCTCAATGATGTCTCCGAAATGTTCAATTGTTGAGAACGATGGTGAGTTGATGTTGATGGCGCTTCACGCACACTTTCTGTCACAGCAGCAATTTTCTCAGGTGTACGCACTGTTTTTGGCTTTTCACGCTTTGGTTTATCGATAAGGATGCCAGTTTCTATCACTTTTTTCACAAGATAACGAACATACGGAGCTGACGGTGCTTCTCTTCTTCCAAAATCCGTACGCAATTTTCGCACACATTCTGCAACATTACCATGATTTTCGAAATAATGTCCCAATATTTCCCAGCGTTGTTCAAGCGTATACACAACCATATTCGTTCAGAGGAAGGATAAAACTAATTATCTGTCAAATCGGACATGAACTAAGTGTTACCATTCGTGAAATAAGCACTAGTTGAAAAAAAAAACTTTAGATGGCGGACCCTTTATATGAACTTAAGCCAAATATCTTTTGTAGCCGGTTACTAAAAATTAATTTTCAAATAAATATCTATTACACCTCAAAATATTGATATAAAAAAGGAAATTCAAAAATTTCTTGACATTTCATGAATAACAACAGCAACGCTAAAGCTTTAGATCTAAGTTTAGTCCTTCCACTAATTTTTGCAAATTCTATAACGAACTTTATGGTATTTTACCGAGGTTCGTAGGTTTAAGCTGCCAAATTACCAGCGCTTTCCATAGGCAAGAAATAATTACCGCGAAAAATATTTTGTTTTGTTATTATTAAGCATTTAATACGAAGTGGCCGGATACTGGTACACTTAGCCTACAAGTGTCTATCGAAAGTTGCTCGATTTAAAAAAGAATAAGTACATAACACTGATTGTCTCGAAACTTTCCATCGAATTCATAAAACATTCATCACTTTCAAGAACAATATTCATCGTTTGTGTACAGGTTAGGTGCTAAAGAACTTGTTTTCCTGTCATAAAATTAAAGTACAGCGTGCCGGTCTATAAAAAGGTAACTTCACAATAATATTAAAATTTTTATCAATTATTTTATCTCCCAATAAATATTTATGCTTTAGAGAGTGGTGAGCAAACAAAATCGCTCACTTATCACGTACAGAGAACAGCTAATTTTTTTACACAATTTCTACACTTTTGTCACAACTTGCAAACTACTACTGCCAGATACTCATGAACTTGCGAAGCTTATTTACAATGCGACTTTTCGCTGAATTCAACCGTGACACTGTTCCTCATCACCCACTGCAAAGCGATATTTACTGCAATTGAATTAATTTTCCAACAAAAAGATACACACATTCACTCACATTTAATTCGGATGAATGCACAAAGAGACCCGGAGAAAAGTAAACATTAGTTAGCTGTACACCAATAATGCAAAGATTATTCTTAAACAATAAAAAAAAACTGAAGACGGTTATACGAAGAACCACCTGTGTCCGGAGAAAAAATGAAATTAGCCACAGCCCAAAATATTAACGAAATATAAATTCCTTTCTACGCGTTGTCGCCGTTATCACAGCGACAGATTCGATATCTAATCTCTGCAAAGACAATTCAATTTTGTTTTTGTTTTTTTCGTATCGATAAATCTATTATTATTACGTCAACTTCTAAAACGAAATCGTTTCGATACGAATATATAGTTTAACCATGGAGCGGATAAAATTCCAAACAAATTACTTGACAAGTAATTTTTTAACAGGAATTTCGAATTTTCGGAACTTCCAGAACCGTTTGTGGATTTAACAGAATTTTAAAACTAAATATTTATGGCCTATTAACAAGAACACTCGGCGAATTCGTGTCGAATAATGGACAATGGCAAATTGACTGTGAATTAAATAATATTTATTTAGTTCAAGTGAATACAAGTTTCTATGTGTGTGTGTGTGTGAAAAGATTTTGTATAAAATTAAATTTTCTAGTCGCTTTTAGTTTGACGTTGTTTTTTTTTTGGCAATATTTTTGTCGATATTGCTGAGATATTCAACAGAATGTTCTTGAAGTGACGTTGTGGGTGATAAAATGATTTATGAGACTTCGAGAAATCCTTGTCTTTGTGCAATTGGGGGGAATTCTAATTGGGTTGAGGTGGGTCGGACGCCTATGTGAGTGAAATGAGTGACATATTCAGCAGCCATAGGCTAACAGTGGTAGGATTTTTGGTTCAAAGAGTAAAACCAAATAGCCATTTTCGTACTTTTTGACCGAGGGCAAACAATTTCTATTGCAAAAGATATAAAAGTCTGATTGATTCTAGGGCTAATAACTAGAGATCTGGGTTCTGTTAAAAAGGAGTAAAAAACTCCTCATAAAACACTAGGCACCAAGAAGGGTCCCATCGCAATTTGAACTAAAAATAATTAAATAGGAAAAACCTAACCATTTTTTGTTGCGAAACGAAGTTTCTCCCGAAATTGTAAGCTGCCGTTCAATTCTAATTATTCCAAGAATCTTCCTGCGATTACCGTGATATTCCCTCACATTCGCAGTTATGCTCAAAAGCATCCACTGATTGTAGGTTGCCGCAGAATCTACAGGTCTCTTCTCAAAAAGTAAACCATAAGTCGCTTCCTGCTTAACTTAAGCATTTCTTGAGTTATTACTAGATTTGTGATTTTACAATTTCGCTGACTGATCCACCCATGTGTATAGGGTGAATTTATGTCTTAGCCATTACTAATTCCTAGCTCAACTCACCTGCTTCCTAGTTCTTTAACTGTCTTATTTTTTCGATAAGGCAGTGTCGTGGCACCCTATACCTAGTCTCCCTCTGTTATGACTCCGGTAAGTATTATGCGAGAGCTCCTCACTATATCATGAGCTTCCGGCGCCTTGAGCGCAGACTTTCTGTCTGGCAGTCTTAAAGACTTACTTGTCCGTCGACTAGATGTTACAATCACACGCGTTCGTAAGGAAACTTTGAACACCTTGCTTTCATTACAACACTTCTCAGGGTCTCAGGGTCATGAAAAGACAACGGAGGCTTAAAACCTCTTTAGATCAGCTATATCCGATAAATCGTTAATTTATCAAGACAGCTATTTCGTTCTTGCGACCGCGAGGACGCTCTGAACACTTTTTCTTTTTAAGATTTGGGATGATTTGCGACCGAAACACAATCAACTCCTTTGGGTGATTTTAGTCTAGCGACGACCTAGATCTTTGATGATCCTTACGAATGTTGGAAAGTCATTTGTTGAAGCATTTAAGGATTTCTGGATGATTGCCGGGAAATCGCATAGGATGCGTTCTGCCCTTTCTTTCTGGCCTAGGCAGAGTCTGCGCATGTCTGTAGAACTTTTTCCTATTTTTTAAAGTATAACTTTAAATTTGTTACGGGGTTTCCTCTACCTTCATATCCGTTGCTTTGGTCAGGGACAATTACTTTATCGCTGTTCTGAGGTTTGTCTGACTAATGTTGCGTATGCAACTTAAGCAGAAAACTAACCATATCACTAAAAGTGAACAACACACCCGAACGAGTATCTACAGATGCGTTTTTTTTTTGATTTCTGCACAACCACACCTTACAAAACGCCCATGACGACGTGTTGGGGCTAATCAAAAATACAAATCATTATCAATTCAATGAACACCAATCTGACTAATGTTTTTTTTTTTTTGTCTTACAAACCTGTGGTTTTGCTCTGGTGGAGTACTTTTGCGCACGTGGGGTGCGGTGGCTGACTGATATGCGCGTATGTAGTAACTTTTTTCTTCCGAAACAGCTAAATGTATATATATATATTTGCAAGACAGCTAGTTATATCAGTGATTAGTACCTAGGAACGACTTATAGATAACAAAACAAGCAATGTTTACAAACTGCAATTGGTTTTCGGATGGAAAATGTTGCCGCCAATATTGTTGTTTTAAAAGTTTGATATTCAACGAATTTTAAAGGTTGAATTTATCATTAAGTAAATAAAGAAATCAATTGGTAAACTTGTTTCGGAAATACATCGAATTGCCGCGTCATTTATTTTTATACCCTATCCTAAGGGTATATTAATTTTGACACATAGTTTGTAACACTCCTTAATATTCGTCGTAGACACATAAAAGTATATATATTTATGATCAGGACCAAATCCTAAGACTATTTAGCAATGTCCGTCCGTCCGTCCGTACGCAATTTTTAGGCCTTTAAATTCAAGCTAGAAAGCTGATATTTGGACCACATACTCCCTAGGGCTCCGAAATGGTTAAGTGTAAAATTTTTTGGAATACGCCCACTGCCACGCCCACAATTTAGAAAAAACCGATTTAAAGCTACAGATGGACAGATAGAGGGTTATAACCTTCACAAGATATGTAGGCACTGCCCTCCTTTATAAGTTTGTCATATAAAGTTGTTTGCCACGCCTATTTTTTGTGGGCGTTTTTCACTAAATGCTGTTTTCTTCGATAATATTTATAGAAACCGAAAAAAAGTGTTTAACAAGATATTTAGCCAATATTTTTTACAATATATCGCCCATACAAAGTTTTTGGTCACGCCCACTTTTTGGGGGCGTTTTTTCAAAAAATGTTTTTTTTTTTTTCTAAATTTTATAGAATGAAATAAAATGCTATCCATCATCTTCTTAAGGTTTGTTTTTGGGGCATATAGGGATAGGGATAGGGTATCATACTGTTCGCTCCAAGCGGACTGTAGCCTTTTTTATGTTTAAAATTACTTAGCAAGCCAACAAATTAAGGTGCAAAATTTGAACTTTAGGCGAGTTGAGGTAGGTTTGTCTTGTTGTCGGGCGGTGTAAATTTATATGTACGAAGGCTCAAAGTGTGACGTTATCATCATCAGAATCTGGCTGTACATTCCGAATGTTTTGAGCTTTCATGTAATAAAATATTGACGTAAGGGCGTTTGTAGTAAGGCACCGAAATGTGGAACTACAAAATAAAGCTCCGGCAAAATCTTAAGACCTCTTCCAATAGCTTGAGCGGTAATATGAACCGAACAGATGGTGCTATTGTTGAAGTTCATTAACTACCATTTCCCTATTCGCTTAATTTAGATTCTCAGTAACAGCTTCTTACAAGGATTCATGCACATTCAAAACCATGAACTGTCAAGTAGCTAGAGATAGTTGAAGCTGAAGTTATTTTTGGTTGGGTGTTTTAGAAAGCCATGAATGATTAAAAAAATCAACTTGGGTCATCTATGCAACTATAGCAATTCATCAGTTAAAATATTTTTCTATCCGCTTCTTCCGAAAGTCCGAAAAATAATCGATCGTGTAGACTACTGCATGGCCAGCCGAGGCAGCCATTTGAATGAAATTATTTTCCATTATTAACCGGAAGGATTGTACTTTCAAATAAAAAAAGGAATTTGAGAATATATTCAGTAGTTTTTTTTTAAAACATTTTCAAAAAAAAAAGTTATTTGGCAAGTTATACAAAGCAAGAGGATTAGCGTTCTAAACTTAATGAGGTTGTCAAAGCTGAGGCCCATTATTTGCAGAGAGTAATTCGATATGTGGTCTAAATATCGTTTGCTAAATTGTTATAAAATGCATTTAATTCACGCCTACCTTGAAGCTGTAAAGCAAAATTGGTAACAACAGGGATTTAACAAGTAACATGTAAGTTTGACCGGCGAAAAATTTTGTGTGTCCCATAGCAATCGGAGAACATTATATACTTTACCGATAGTACCATTGAAAACTATCTCCAAATTTCGAGACTTTGTGACGTATTCTAAGGATGACTGACATAATTTTATTGGCGGAAATGTCTAAAGACTGCTTATAAATACAGAGTGTCTCAGACTTCGGTGGATAAAGTGATAAATTGTGGTTAGGGGCCCACTACTGTTGTATGTTTCCTAAATTTTCGTTAATTATATATTTAATTGTCGTCAGCAAACATATGGGCAGTACAATGCTTAACAAGTTGTGGGAGTTCATTCAAATAAAGTGAAAATGATATGTGCCCGAGGAACTCTCGAGGGAACCTCAGGAAATGAAGACATTTGGTTTCCCATTGCTATGCATTGCTGATGTCCAAGTCGATAATCCACAACTTATGCTGCTTAAGAGTGCGATTGGTCTATACTAAGTCCTGCTTTGCAACTTAGGTATAAGAGAGGGTATTCACAAGTCGTTAATTCGTTAATATGTTTAAGAATGAAAAGAAGAAGTAGTTTTAAAAATTTAGAATTATTTGCATCCAAACCCATCGCATCAGATTTAACCGATAACACGGCTTTAACTACATCTTCATCCTTTAATCGAATGAAACTAAAATTGTCTGTATTGTCATCTTCGCTAAAATGATTTGTAAACTGTCCGGTTCATTAGCACATTATAATAAAAATCGAAAAAGTCACTTTCAGAGTGAAATATTCAAGTGTTCTGTTAATGGCGTCTCGTATTTCCACATTCTGCTTACCAGCGTCGATTACTGGGGACATGCCTTGCACGAAGATGCAATTGGTCTGGATAAATGTAATGAACCTATACCGTTAGCATGTGGCAGTGTTTCCAGGCTCGAGCCATACACTGCCGATCATCTCTTAAGGAAATGTCGAAGCAGTTCAAAATTCACATATGTTCAATGTAGGTTGTGCTTGTATTGCATTGAACTGCTTATACACCTGAGGTTGTTTCTTAGAAAAACACCTGAGGTTATACAAGGTGGCGCAAAAGTAATCCTCCTATCAGAAAATGCTATAAATTTTGCGATTGGCCCCTAATGTCAGTTCTGTTTTGACATTTGTGTAGTAAACACATGCGAAATACACGTTAATAAACAATGTTACGCTACACTGCTCCAGAACGCGGAATATTGGTGACTATTTATTTGAGCAATAATCGGTCGGTGACTTTGGCACAACGTGAATTTCGTCGCAGATTTCCTAGCCGTCCAACGCCTACTGGTGAAACACTGCGACGTTTAGCCGCTCGCCTCGAAGAGACTGGCATAACACGAGATTCTGCCAGGCGTGGCAGACCCCGGAGTAGCCGTTCTGCAGAGAATATTGCTGATGTAGCCGAAGATGTCATGGAAGCGCCGTCGACATCGACCAGACGATGTGCAACGCAAATGGGTATCAGTCGACGGTCTTTACAGCGAATTTTGGTACAAGATTTGAAGATGTTTCCGTACAAAGTCCAGACGGTGCATCAGCTGTTAGCTGCTGACCGCCAATCGCGTCTAACATACGCTCAAGCCATCCTTAATCACCACCAAGAGGAAGATGATTTTTCATCAAAAATAATCATGAGTGATGAGGCCCATTTCCATCTTAGCGGGTACGTAAATAAGCAAAATTTACACTTCTGGGGCACTGAAAATCCGCGAGTAACCCACGAAGAGCCATTACACCCGCTCAAAGTCACTGTATGGTGTGCTGTTTTCACTGGAGGAGTCATCGCACCTTTTTTCTTCGAAGACGTCGCGGGCCAAACGGTTACTGTGAATGGTGAGCGCTACAGAGCAATTCCCGGGCGCCTAATCTCCCGTTTTGGCGATTTGCACTGGCCAGCAAGATCGCCTGATTTGACCGCTCCAGACTTCTTTTTGTGGGGCTTTTTGAAGTCGCGGGTTTATGTCAACAAGCCTCAGACTCTTGCAGCTCTTAAAGACAATATCCGTCAAGAATGTGAGGATCTATCGCCGGAAGTTTTGGTCAAAGTAATGGAAAATGCCATAAAAACTGTGCGGCGGCTATTTACATGACATCATATTCTCGACTTGATGTAAAAAAAATTAAAAGACCAAATAAAAATAATCCACAAGAAGAATCAAAGTTTTTAATTTTTTTTTTTTAAATTACAGCCAAAAAACATCGGAAGGTTATTTTTGCGCCACCTTGTATAAGCAGTGCAATGGCGACAAACAAATCTTTTCAGACCCCTCTTTGTGCATCTCTTATCAGACAGCAAATAAGCGATACAAAAAAATTATTGCCGGTTGCAGTCCCATAGACAGTCATGAATCAAGGCTTTGGGTAGATTTTCAAATGGATGGACAATGGCATGGATAAGGAAGGATTAGATCCTGAGGGGGGTCTGCAGAACAATTCGTTCTCTCTCGATGAAGACTCCATTGGCGGCGCTTTGATTTGGGTAACATAGAGACAACGACATCTACTGCCAGAAATATCGTCTGGCACTGCCGTAAAATATTCATCAGAACATGGAGCCTTAGTCCCAGATTGGTTCAGTGGATTTGGATAAATACGTGCGCCGTTAGACCTTACCATACTTGAGTATGTTTGGTTGCTACCAAGATATTACATCTTGATAATTTGACGGCAGATCTGTATCGGAACTGTACATAGTGCTTCTGGATGACATACCTAGCCAAATTAATATTTAACCTGTTGCTTTTGCTTCGATCACCTCTAAGTTGTGAAGGAGGGCTTATAAGAAAGCTGAAAATGTTGGGTAGATGTTGCTATGTATATAGAGTTCACAGACATTTTGGTAGCCAGGATAATGAAAGAATTTACGTTCTTGACAGGGAAGGCTCATTGACCCATAATCGTCCGTAAACTGGAGTTTGCATTCTTAGCTTACCGAAAACATGAGTAATTCGCATGGTCACTGGAAATTTGAGAAGTTTAGTCTCCAAAATAAACGAATTTTGGCAGCCTTGAAATAGTTTACTTTTGTACTCTCAGTTCAAGTTTTCGAAACCTTTCTCACTAAGCTCTCTGGTTTTTTTTTTTCTTGGACTGTAAAAATAGATCGTTTTCAATATCCAGAAATGTACTGATGCCAATGACACAAAGAAAGTTTTCGAAAGCTTTTCGATTTCTACGCAGTATTAAAACCTTTTAAAACTTGTTGGATTGTCGAATATCTACATTCCAAGCGCTTTACTTGGCTTTTCGGGCTAGGTTTAAGCTAAGAAACTTCGAAAGTCAATAAAAAAAGCTGTCAAGAAACTGGCCGTGTGATAATAAATTTGCAAATGACCCTTAGCCTAGTCTTAGGAGTTAGTCCTGCCAGCTTTACGTTGAAATGTTTGTCAAGAACACAGGTTCTTACTGACTGCAATGAAGATAGGTTTTGATGCCGCAATTTTATTTCCAACTCAAAATCCGAAGGTCTTCTTACAATGAACTTGAGAAACAATTCCCATAAGCTTTTCGGAGCAGAAGACAATAACGAAAGCAACAATATAAAGACAGGTTAACACACACACACATAAAAATCGAATATTTATTTGGAAACGTATACCGGTCTTCAGTAAACTTCTTTTGAATAATCAATGTGGATGCTCTTCACTTCGACAGCATTAAACAAATATTTACAGCCCAATTCCAAGTAACCTTGAACTCCCCCCCAATACATCTGAGGTACACATACTCGCACATCCAAAGAAAACTCGTTTTCCAAGCCCTTCGCATTATTTAAACGCAAACAAATTACACATATTAGTGTTGCTGTCAAACACGTGCTATCCAGTCACGAGGGTAAAATGTCAAAATCTTGCCAATAATTATAGAATCGTGTCACAGAAGATACTTATGCCGGTTCAAGAACCGCGACACATTATGGCAATTTCATAGCTTTGAAGTTTCTCAAATGTCAATTTATAAAACTTGATTAAGTACTGCTTTTACCCTCTGCCCTTTGTACGCACGATTAACTACTTTAACTTATTCTAAGATGTTCTACTTACACTATTTATTAAGTACAATGAAATGTATCTGTGCACGATCTGTCAACTAACTGTAATCTATCACTTAACACTTGTCACCGCAAATGAAGGTAAAAACTAAGTTTGACTTTTTTTCTTTCAAATTATTGACACTTTGATTGGGATTTCTTTTTTTTTCTGTGAAGCAATCTTCTTGTCGATCACAACTTTAAATAAAAAAAATCTATCTTATCAATAAAATATATAAAAGAAAAGAAAAAAAATAATTTATTTATCGCGCGACGGAGCTAACTAATACTAAAAATAAACGACACAAACAAACTTAATGGTAGCGCGAACTTTTCTCAACTGATTCGTCTTTCGGGGGAGAATAAAATTAATAAATTTATTCTTGCGCCTCAGTTTTAGTAGGTAGGAGGGTACTTTCCTAGTCCGAATAATGCCTTTCGGAGTGTATCTCGCGTTCTCAATTATATTATTAGTCATCTATTGTGATTTGCGATATGACTGTAGTGTTATGTTTGGCGTTTCTCTTGCTCTTGTGTTTCTGTCGTTGCCGTACCGATATTCTCAAGTTAGAGAGTGTTTTTCTTTGCAGATAAGATAAAGCGATTGAAATTCTTTTCTAGGGAATACAAATAGAAATTGAGAGCATTTTGCGTGGAAGGGTTAAAAGGGGCTTTCGGAGATATAGTGACTGTAGTATTTTTTTTATAGATAAGAATTCATCAATCTTCTTTACAAAACAGGTGTATGGGTGTAGGGGTGTGTTGAACTAACAGGTTTATTAATTTGTTGACGTTAAAATGACAAATTAAGTATGTGTGAGCATCAGCAAATGTCTAAGAGAATTGAGACATTTGTTTTTGGGATAGCAGAGATTCCGAAGACCCACGCACATTTGTTGACGTGATCGAACTCAAACAAGTGTTTTTATTTTGAACAGTGGAAGCGATACAAAGAAATTATTGCCGGTAGCAGCACCATAGACAATCATGAACCAAGGCTTGGGGTAGATTTTCAAAAGGATGGACAATGGCATGGATAAGGAAGGATTAGATCCTGAGGGAGGTCTGCACAACAATTCGCTCTCTTTCGATCAAGACTCCATGGCGGCGCTTTGATTTGGGTAACATAGAGACAACGACACCTACTGCCAGAAATATCGTCTGGCACTGCCGTAAAATATTCATCAGAACATGGAGTCATAGTCCCAGATTGGTTCAGTGGATTTGGAAAAATACGTGCGTCGGTAAGTGGAGCGCGGTCAAAAGGCTTACTTTTGTAAACGTGTTCGAATGTTTGGTAGATAAGTCAAGAGCACGAAAGTGTAGCCATTGATCATGAGTTCGACATTCGACATTTGTTGCAAATCATCCTATCGCCACAATATTAACCCTAGATAGATAACCTACGTCGAACCGACATAGTCAATTTTTTAAATTAAATCTAATTTTTACATATATGTATGTATGTCGTCACTGCGTGCGCCACTCCAGCCAACTCAGTCGACCAAAAGCGCTTGCAGATTGATAGACACATATACATACTTGTTAAAAAATTTCCTATACGTCGAAGTGACGTATGTCAAAACGTCATAGTGACAAAACGAGCGCTTGCCCTAATTGCCTTGGGGACCAAGATAAATAATTTTATTTACTAATGTTCCTTATATATATAGGGTGACTTTTAATGAGTTTAGTTTTTCAGGTTGGCAGCACTGGTTAGTAATGGCGTCCAAACGTCATCTGTCAAAGTGAAAAGTTTTCAGTATACTCGGCCATTTAATCAAGGGAAGACTTATAAACGAGCAACAATTGCAAATTATTGAACTTTATTATCAAAATTTGTGCATCTGGAGTGATGAACAGCCACATGCCATAAAAGAATTACCGATGCATCCCAAAAAAACGACAGTTTGGTGTGGTTGCATTATCGGTCCATTATTTTTAAAATACGATCGTAGCCGGCGAACGATATCGAACCATGATAAGCGACTTTGTTTTTGCCCTTTTGAACTTTTGAACTTGCTTGACATGTGGTTTCATTAAGACGGTACCACATGCCACACAGCTCCTGGTACAATGGAAATGTGGAAGGAAGAATTTGGTGAGCATCTTATCTCTCGAAATGGCCCTGTGAGTTGGCCGCCAAGATCATGCGATTCAACGCCTCTTTATTATTTCTTGTGGCATTAAAGTCATTAGTCTATGTGGACAATCCGAACACGATTGAAGCCTTACAGGATAACATAACGCGCGTAATTGTTGCCAACTTCAGGTTGACGGAACCTTCCCTCAAAATGCGATTACATCCCTGGCTTGTCATGCTTGGTCTAAAGAAGCTTGTTGCTTGTTATCGAGGATTACTCGAAGATATGTCTTAAGCTTCCCTTGATAGCTACCCTTAATTGCAAGTAGATACGATCCCGTCAAATTCAAAAAATAACGCTACACAACATTGCTCGGATCCAAGGGACAATTAATTCTTCTACACCAGGTCGCATAGCAAAGCGAATCATAATGTCTCAAAGTGGGATTGTCAAAGGAACTGTTGATATCAACCACAATGTCCAGGGCGTTCGCTTTCCTATTTTACCATTTTGCATTTAAAAAAATGTATGGGCCCTCAAAGCCAATGCACGTACAGCTAGCCAGTAGAAAGGATATAAGACCAATGGGCCTTGAAATTCTTAGCGATTTTGAAGTCATTCATTCGACTCTAACCATTCGTCAGGGAGATGGGATGCAGGTCAGTGCCAAGCAAGCCGTAATGATTCTCTTCAAGACTGGCTGCAGTTGGTTTATACCGTGGATAAGTTCCATCAATGCCAGGCGACTTAATACCCTCAAAAGATGCGGTAGAATATTGGATAGCTTCATCGGTAGCCACAATCAAGGCATCTACATCAAGTTTCCTGTTAGTCTAGTTTCGATTAGTGTTGCCACCTGCGAGCAAGTAGAAATACCTATATTTAGGAGTTTTTTAAGTGTTTCCCGACTGAACCACTCAGTTCGCTTTAAAACTTTACCACTGGAGGGTTAGATTTCTTCGTAGGCATTCTTTGATTTCATCTTATATTCATTTTGTTTTGATATGTAAAGACTGCAGTCGTCCACTGAATTTGGTCTTGAGTGACATGTTAATAAGTCTTTTGGCACTCTTTTGCAATATACGCAGGTACTCGTTCCTAAAACAGCTGGTAAAAGCTTCAATCAGGTCATGAACGCTCGGCCTGAGTTTAAGAGTCTTCCCTAAACCGCTTTGAGTTGGTTTTATTTTGGATTTCTTCTCCCTTCCGAGGTTCGACTTTCTAATTGGTAACCGAGTTAAAATTTGTATTAAATGAATTAAGATCGATCATCTTCTGTCGTCTAGCCCACGTCCACGCACGTCCACTTCTGTCCACTTTCTTAGGAGTCAACATTCTTAACGGTAAGATCATATTATTTAACTTGCTACTTTCCCAAAAATTTTTTTGAGCATTAGCATAGTAGCAAATGACTAAGCCCATTTTTTGGGATATCTCAGTACTGTATAAGCTTCGACACCCCCACCGTTAGAGGGTTGAAGAGGAAAAAGCAAACGCAAGAACCAATGTGACACTTTCTGTTTATTTCATATCTTACTGCAGCAACATAATGCAGCAAACAATTGGCCAAGACACAATGAAACATGTCCCGAGCCTTTTGCTCATCAAACAGTATCGTGGCTCCTTATGCCAAGAAGTACAGTAAAGCAGCAGACAACTGATAGGGTTGTAAGTTTATCTTCATATAGTTTATCCTCTTCCCGAAGATATCTATAAATTAATCGTAAATTAATTCGCCCTGACAAATTCGGCAGAGTTCTTATCCATTCCCACACCGAGAGAGGAGCCTCTTACACCGTTCCTGCTCATATGAGAAGAAATACTCAACTTCCTTGGGATTCGACGCATATCTTTCGAATTCTTGAGATCCCCAACATCCCAACAGATTGGGAAGGAGTGTTAGATGGCTCCAAAACCGGACAGTGGTCTGGAGTCTTTTTGGATTGCTAATACTTTAAGACTTCACTAAACATGGGTATGTTTTCCAAGCGGAGGTTTTTGCCATCCTAATGGCGAAGCACTAAATTGTGAACAACAGGTGGAGGGCTAGAAGCATTGCATTAAAAGCGCTGCTAAACCCTCTTACCTCGTCCAAGTTAGTGCTCGAACTCAAGCTTTCTTTGAATTTGGTCGAAAGGCTGAACACAGCGAATCTTGTCTGGGTTTCAGGTCACACTGGCATCCAGGGAAATGAGATCTCCGATGAGCTTGCTAGGCAAGGTTCAGAAGAAGTTTTATCAGGACCCAAACCTGTAATGGGTCTGCCTACATCTGTAGGCATGTCTTTTATTGATACTTGAGTTTCTCACGGAAACAAGATTCGGTGGCGCGACAGATAAAACTTTTGCGCCCGGACGTTTACAAACGGTCTGCTTTTTTTCTTCTATCTTTTAATACTGGGTTAATTAATATTGGGCTTAAGCGACTCCACCATATGTCGTGCTTACATTACATTAAAAATCTGGGCTGATTAGCCCATTGATTGTTAGATGTTATGTGCTCCCTATGAATGTTTAATACGTGTTTTGGTCCAGCGATAATCTTAGGTCTTTGATGAACCTTACGATTGTTGAGGCCGATGATTAGGCAATATCCCGAGGTTCGGTGAGTCCGTTGATGAAGCATTTAGGCCTCTTTTGGATAGCTCTTTTGGATAGATCCGTAGAACTTTTTTCCATTTGAATGAGATGTTGGTTTAGGGCGCAGTGACCTGTTAGGAAGTCAGTTACGATCTTAGAATCACGTTTGCTCATAAAAAGGATCTAAAGAGTGCGTTTTTTGTTGGCGAGGCCAATGAATTTTTTAGCATGGCGTTATCCTTGGATGGAGTTCCATTCGGATGTGCGCATTTGGTGTTCCCGTGAGTTGAGTTCAAGTTTGATGTTACTGGTGGGTAGTCCACAGAAGGGTTCTGGGCTAGCTCGTCAGCAAAAAAATCACATTTAAAGGAGCGCAGCTGTATGGGCTTCTTGTGTTGCGCGACATTTACGTTTTCATCCCAGTCATCCTAGTACTATTTTTCGCACCGTAAAGGACATTAGTAGGGGAAGATAAGCTGGACTTCTTTACTCGCTTCTTCCTTTTCGAGGTTTGTGAAAAGGTGGCGTCTAAAAGTCCAAAAGAAGTACTGAGTGCAAGGTAAGCAATCGATGCTGTAAACTTTGTTAAACGCAGCGAATCTCATTCCCCACTTGGGGACATAAGTTGAATTTAAGTCATCTAAATTCGGGAATTTTCTGATCCCTATCTCGAAGAGAGAAGTTATTAAGATCTTTGTAAAAACGATTTGCAAAGATTTTCTTCTAGGTGTGCTAGGTGTCTACTAATATCTTTGTCTGAGATTTAACATTCCTTGGGATTGAACTACATATTTCTCGCATTCATCAGACATCGCTGAAGTCTAGCATTGTGATTAATCTACATCTTATTTCATTCCCCGGAATCCCCTTTGGTGAACTACACATGACTGTAGTTATAAGTATACGCAACAGCTTTCTCCCCCTTTGGATGTTATTCAGTGCGCTCGATGATATCAACTAAAGGAACAAAATGTCGGTTAGATACATACTGGGAATACCCAACAAGGGCAACAAACTCAATTTGCGAAAGTGAGAAAGAAAAATGCAGGAAGAAGTGCAACGTGATTCCATAGGAGTTATACGCATTTTGTTCCAAATGAATGATTGATTTGTTATCGGGTGCAATCGTTGTCAATTTACTGCTAATTTGACCGAATCATTAGTAAGTGATTGCTTCTGGGAAATCGATATAGAAATACTCCGTTGATGTGCTCACTTATGTCGTAATCAGCACATTTAAATGCGAATCCCAATTTCCATCTGGCATATCCATTAATAACCAAATTTGCAACCAAATCATCGCCACGAGTTCATAGATACTTTTTATCATTTCCAAATTCATATCGTTATGTCATTAAATAGCTCGTTCTATCACACATCAGCACGTTCTTATAGTTCCGAAATTCCCAAGAACCATCAATAACAAATCCAACTCATGCACTAGCAAAATTCGAACTTTGTAGCCCCACTTAATATTTTATAGACCACATGCCATCGTCACGTCATCTAAAACTCAAATATTGCCATTTTATTCATTAACGAAAACCGATGACATCAAATCAAAAATGTGTGACGTTCAGATTATAATTGTTCTCTTTAGCGAATCATACACTCATAACCTATTCGCAACACATTTTGGGCAAACAAAAAAATTAACTTTCGAATGATTAATGAGAACTATTCGAAGCTCGAGCGTTTCACACTTGCTACATACTCGTACCTACTTGGCAAGCGCCACACTATTAAATTAAATTTTAATCTGCTTGTGTTTTTTTGCAGAAACATTTCCCAGAAATTTTATTCTGACGAAAATAAACATTAACATTCGGATGTTAGCTTTAAATAGATTTTGTGGACAGCATGACGTGTGGCGTATTTATGCATGTATCTTTTCCTAACAACAAAATCCGTGGGTTCATAATTTTTGTTGTTGTGAAATAACTTCAAGATGTTTGTTTTATACCTGCAATTAGCATATAAACAAATTGTGGCTAAACCATAACAACACCACCAAATCGCCGACATGAAGTGAAATAAACAAATAATATTCTATCTGGATTTGCGTTGAAACAAAAAAAAAGAATAAGTGAGAATAGATTAAAGTTTACTTGACGACCACAGTAAACCCACTAGCCGTGAGCTAATGGAGGTTACGGTCACACAGAGGTGTTTTGTAGTAGAGGAAGGCGCATGCAAAGTTAATTAGTTGTAATTTGTAAAACAAACATAATTTTGAGAGCTTTTAGATCTGGTTCTTAGGGTGTCCCACGATATAAGGGGATACTTTTCTTCTTTGCAAAGTTATAATTTGAGAATATGAACTATGGACTGACTTGAGAATAAAATACCAACAGGCTGAAATCGAGCGTCCCGCTCCCAGTCCCGTCCAGTTTATGCTCCCAGACGGCGATCGTAGGTTATGAAAGGCCATATAACAAACAACTAGTCATCATAATGGCCCCATTGCAATCCCTGTGAGATCCTCAAGAGCAGATAGTTTCCAAAATCAAAGCAACCACAAAACATCGCACACACATCCTGCACCATTTTCTTAAAGCTTTTTACTTTCTTGCAAGAAACTTAAAACCTACAACTTGGTCCTTGAAACATGGGTTCGGTCTTCCTCGAGGAATGGGATTAGAATATTCTCTTTGCTGGTAGAAGAAGTGTCACGTCTTTTTTGTGTACATCCAAATCTCGGAACGGTTATATAGGTCATTCATTTTTCAGTTTCGAAAGTAAAGTTAAATTGAATACACACAGCGATACATTTTTAATGGAAATTTTATTTTATTATTAAGTTCGGATTTTGCTATTAAGTGTGAAAAACGATATCACTCAAATGGCCGTCTCGGGAAGATTCGCAGCATGCGATTCTTTGAGGTAATTTTTAAAAACTTTTCCGCACATTTCGGGCGGTAACTCTGCCATAACTTGAGTAATGTTGGTTTTTAATGCGTTTAGAGTTCGGGGATTATTCTCGTAAACAGGGTCTTTTGCGTAGCCCCATCGAAAAAAATCTAACAGTGTCAAATCGCATGATCTTGGTGGCCAATTGACGTCGCCAAAACGTGAAATTACGCGACCAGGAAACCTCTTACGCAATAAAGGCATAATTGGTCGTGTTGTGTGTCTTGTTGTCTCGTCTTGTTGGAACCACATATTATCCAAGTTATGATCTTCAATCGGCGGCCAACAAAAAAGTGTGTACGACACGTTCAATTGCTGCGAACGCCGGGAAGTCGATAAATTCGGATCATCAGCAACTGATGGTTTTGACTGAGCATGCATTACTATGTTGCACATGCCTTAAGACATCAGAAACGCTTTTACTCTCTTCAAGTTTCTTCACAATTTAACCGATTGCTTGGGTAGTTGTTCGAACATAGTCATCGCGTAATGCGCGAAAATTGGTTACGTTCGAATCACCACTTTTGTAGTAAGTTTTAATAATTTTAACGAGTTGTTGATTGTTAAGCGATTCATTATCGTAAAGGGCACACTTCAAATAACACCTGAGTTTAACAGGTGTCAAATGCCAGCACTAGCAACTCGAAACCACGAAATGAATGATCATTAATCATGTTCTTTGTTCGCCTTCCTCGTAAACATTTTTTTCAAACTGAAGTGGCAACGGTTTTTAGGGTAATATTTCGGATCTCCACTAAGATGTCATTCGTAGACTTGATATTTACCACGTGGTGGATAAATTCCTTAACCGAAGTTACGTTCTGTCCTAGGCGGTAGACAGATGTTTGTTTATTTGCTGATAGCATGTATGTATTTTGTCTTTACTTCAAGGCCAACTAGTGTCGCATTTTCTTCAATAGTAGACGTGAAAGCCTCTATTACGGTACGCTGGGCCCGTAATGTGAATATCTATTGCAGATAGTGCCTTTCGTATTGACAAAAAAAATATTTCAAAATGACATGCCGGCGCAACTCCTTGCCGAAATAATCCTGTCAAACTGCAAATTGCATCGCAAGTTTTCTAGGGTCGCGTGACACAAATCCCAAATCTGGCCATCGCCATGAAGTGCTGCTCACCAGCGTTGCTATGAAGAAATAAATATTGGTTACCTCTTTGAGGGCCATTTGCTTAAAGTGAAAACTTTTCGTCGAAAGTGCACCAATCAGCCTCTTTTAATGCTGTACTTGATATCAACAAGTCAACAATCACAACCGGACTTACACAGTCATCAGAACTCTTATTTAGAGTGGTCCAGGGAGAACAAAACCACTCAAATCCTAATTAAGGGTGCTTCAGGAAGTAAACCCGCAGAATCAAATTCCACTTTTAAGCTTAGGTATTGGGGTAACCGTGCCTAGAGCTGCATGGTCAGTAAGTGGTTAAGGAGAACTTGGCCGCGAAAGGTCACCCGCGATGCCGAGGCAAGGTCGGTTGTATAAGTGCCCTATAAGTCGGTTCTGCCGGGATGGACTCCTCCTTCCAGACATACTCGTTGGTCCAAAAAATGAACTTAAACAAACATAAAAACACAAAACAACAAAAAAAAACAAAAAAATTAAATGGAAGGGTGTCATTCTAGACCCCAAACGCGGCTGGAAGCTCAATATTCAGCTTCCGTTTGGACACCGGATTCGCAAAGCAAATGTTGCTTTCAATGCGTACAGCAAGACTTTCGGTAAAAAGTGGGGACTTAAACCAAAGATGGTTCTCTGGATGTACACGACGGTGGTACGCCCAATTCTCACTTACGGTTTCCTGGTATGGTGGCCCGCCCTAAGTAAAGCTTTTAACATCACTTATAGCTTATAACTCCACTTATAGCTTTAAGTCAGAGTCCAGAGAACGGCTGCAATGGGAACCACGGAAGGATGTCTAGAATCGCTCAACGTGATTCTAGACATTCTTCCACTGGACCTGTATATCAAAACAATCACATCGTGTAGCGCAGTTAAACTGCAAGTAACTGCAATATCCTTGACTCAATACAGAGGAACGCAATAGCACTATCTACTCACTACATAATACCTAAACTCAACTTCCAGAAAACTTTCCCTACTGCCTTCCCGTCCAGATCAGAATGGGAGGCATGCACTGTCATCAACGCATCCGCTATAACCATCTTTACTGACGGGTCCAAAATGGACTATGGAGTAGGAGCGGAGGCGGGAAGGTGCTTCTAAACAACACGACATCAAATCAAAACATATACAATTTCGTCGACAGTCAGGCCGCAATCAAAGCCCTTGCCTCAACCAGGACTACGTCTAAGCTCGTAGAGGAATATGGGGAAATACTTTCCAGGGCGGGTCATCTGTTCAAGATCTCACTCATATGGGTTCCAGAGCATAGGAACATAGAGGGGAACGAGAGAGCAGACAAGCTGGATAGAATTGGCTCCTCCCTTCCGGAATCTTGCGCGGTTAGAGTTCTCCCCCCGTTGGGCTTCGTGAAGGGAATAAACCGCATACTTCAGGGCGAGGGCTGAGTCCAGGTGGAAGAATCTGATAAACTGCATCACTTCTAGGAAGACTTGACCCACATATGACAAACCTAAAATCCAAAATCTCATTAACTGGACTAGAGGGGATGTCGCTAGACTAGTAGCCGTAAGTACAGGCCACTGGGCAGTAGGCACTCACCCTGCCGGGCTAGGCATACCCCATAATGTATATTCACTGCATCCGTTGGAAGGTTTTAGTATTATCAAAGCGCCAAAACATTGTTTTGAAATATCGGGTTTTTCAATAAGAGCGCTACAAAAGTTTTTTTTAAATAAAACAAAAACGGTTTTGGATATCAATGAAATTCTTTATTCCTGTGAAAGTACGTTCGATGCCATTATGTATGGAACTCGATTTCTTTTGCATGGCCACCACGGGCACGCTTGCAGAAGTCCAGACGCTGAACCCAATTTTCGACGGTTTGAAAGCATAAATCGGCTGATACTGCTGCAATTTCGCGTTCGATATTCGTACGAAGTTCATCAATCGTCGCTGGCTTTTGGCATAGACCATAGACTTGACGTAGCCCCACAGGAAATGACGCCCACAGGAAATGGCGTCAAATCGCACGACCGAGGCGGCCAAGCGACCGGACCATTTCGTGAGATAACACGTTCTCCAAACTTGGTTTCGAATAAATTCACACATTCGCTGTGTGGCTTGTGGCGCCGTCATGTTGAAACCAAATCTGCTCCAAGTCCATATCATCCAATTAGGAACGTTAGCGATTCCCATTCACAGTAACGTGGCGGTCTTGATAATCACGGAAGAAGTACGGCCCAATGACGCCGCCGGCCCATACATTCATGGAGTACGTGTGGATTCTGCCTGACCAAATGAGTCTCATCGCTGAAGATGATTTTTCGATGAAAATCCGAATCATTTTCAAGTTGTTGCTCAGCCCAATTCACGAACATACGACGCTTCTGGTGGCAAGCGGCTTCAGTTCTTGCGTCAATTTAATCTTGTAAGGATGTAGGCCAAGATCTTTTCGCAAAATTCGCCACATCGATGTCACAGAGATGCCCAACGCTTGAGAACGACGTGTGAGAGACACATTTGGGCTTTCTTCAACTGAAGCCTCAGCGGCAGCAATATTCTCGACACTACGGGCACGGGAACATTTTGTACTGTGCCTGTGGATTTAAATTTTCCCAGTAGACGCTCAATTGTTGATCTGCTAGGACGATTATGACGAGCATAAATTGGACGTAGCGCTCTTAACGTTGAGGCCACTGACTTCGAACTTCGGTAGTAAATTTTAATAATTTCGACTCGTTGTTGGCTCGTATATCTTTCCATCATGAAATGGCAAACCTTACTGAAGAGAAATGTCAAAAGAGCGGAAAGAAATATAAATAGGGCATAGGGGAAGTCTCTAAAAATTGTTCCTCTGTGATGTTGCGGCGAATGTTCGAATAGTGGTCAAAAGGTATCGACTTTTTGCTAATTAAGCCACTTTTACTTCAACTCAATATTACTATTCTTTAATTAGCAAGTTCTATAAAAATACCAGGAGTGCACCATGTCTTATAAGCAAGTACTATAATTACATTATGATTCAATCTAAAGAAATTATGGCTAATTGACTTATTTTATAATGGTTTGAGTATTCACTAACTTTTGGAAAGCTAATCAAATATTGGTTTATGCATGTACTCAAATAAATATTTTGTATAAATGTACTTTAAAAGCTTCACAGGGTGGCACACACTTTTACTAATAATATCGTTAACATTTAAAGCTGCCAAATCCACAAAATATTTGTTTGGTGGTTTTCAAGACTACCTTTTTTAGAAAGTTAATAGAAATAGTCACTTTTATAAGTTATGAACTAGCATTGGATTGGCTTCTAAGTTTATTGGGACGTAGGTACGCAGAAGGTAGAACTGCAGTGGTTTATAGAAACCCATCTACCTCATTCTTCCCAATTTAAACAGGCATACGGCAAGTTTGCACTATACATTAATGAAATAGTTGAACACCTCCTAGACGATGTGCGGCCTGGAGGGTTACTTTTTAAGGCATACATACATATTACATTATGTATAAACGACATATATACTTGTAATTTTTTCAGATGCACCGAAAACACTTCAACTCATGATTAACAAACTGGCTGAGGTAATGGTTTGTAATAGTCTTTGAAAGATCCTCGTAGACAAGCTGAAAGTGAACATTGGACTCTTAACAATTAGAGGTTAGTGTTGGAATATATAGGGTCAGCCAAATAACTTTTTTTTTTTTTTTGAAAATGCTAAAAAAAAAACTACTGAATATTTTCTCAAATTCCTTTTTTTATTTGAAAGTACAATCCTTCTGGTTAATAATGGAAAATAATTTCATTCAAATGGCTGCCTCGGCTGGCCTACTGCATGGCCTACACGATCGGTCCAATTTTTAAGCACATTATCGATTGTGTGCAGCTGTATTTCACCAATGGCTTCAGGAATATTGTCCTTTAAAGCGTCAATTGTCTCTGGCATGTCGGCGTAACACTTATCTTTTACGGCACCCCACAAATAATAGTCCAACGGTGTCAAATCGCAGCTCCGCGGTGGCCAAACGACATCAGCTCTGCGGCTGATAATGCGATCTTCAAAAACAGGGCGCAAAACATCGAGTGTAGCTTCGGCCTCGGCTTCGGCTGTGTGACACGTAGCGCCGTCCTGTCGAAACCAAATGTTGCCAAAATCCTCCTCTTCAATTTTTGTGAACAAAAATTCATTCAACATGGCCCGATAACGATCGCCATTGACTGTAACGGCCACTCCTTGCTCATTTTCGAAGAAAAATGGCCCAATTATGCCTCTGGACCAAAATCCGCTCCAAACAGTGACTCGTTTTGGGTATGTCGGCTTTTCAATGTACGCGTGCGGGTTTTCTGTGCCCCAAATACGACAATTTTACTTGTTTACATACTCGCCAAAATCAAAATGAGCTTCATCTGAAAAAATGTTTTTTTTGGCAAAATCGGCATCTTCTCTAAAACGATCGCAGGCCAGCGTTTCCCAGCGTTGTTCAAGCGTATACACAACCATATTCATTCAGCGGAAGGTTAAAACTAATTATCTGTCAAATCAGACATGAGCTAAGTGTTACCATTCGCGAAATAAGCACTAGTTGAAAAAAAAACGTTAGATGGCGGACCTTATATATAATCGGTGCCGTGAAATAAGGCCAAATCGAGAAAGTGACACAAAGCCAAATATTCATATTCGCAATTGAATGGTGATTTGTTAAAAGGGCATCGGTCACATTTTTTTCGATTTTAATGTTTTGATCAATTATTATTTATCTCTATTAGTAGAGCTATAATTAAATGCTAAAACGACATCAGTAACATACATTTTTTACCGTTTATTAGGCCCTCAAATGTTACGAAATTTGCTAAAAGGGCATGAGTCACTGACTGATGCATTTTTAACAAATTCAACATTTCATAATGGTGCAACATTTCATTGTGAAGGAAGCAAAAGCTTCCGATATTTTAGATTTCAAAGGATGGTGGAAGCTTTTTGACAAAAAAACAACAGTCTCAGAAGGGTCCAAGATTAGACCAAGGAACGAAAAAGTGTTTTTCACTATTAGCAGCTTGTAACATTTCGTCTACCAGAAACATATAAACTTGTATATCCATATTTATAAACTACAGTTAAATAATTATGTTCTTTAATGTTTTTTTTTAAATAAAAATAAAAAAATCTTAAAAAAAAACAATATATTAATTTCTTCTTTTTTTTTATTTGTCATACGCATCTTTGTATACACGAAAATACTTTATAGTACAAATGATCGTTGAAACATCTATATATGCTTTTAAAATTTTCAGATTAAAAGCCAATATTCATTGAAATATTAAGTTTTCATAGGATTAAAACTCGAAATTTGTTAAAAGGGGATAAGTCCTTAATAATTGAAAATTCGTATAAAATCGGGGAAATATCCTAATCATAAGATTTTTAACTAAAAACCTACGTAAGAGCGCCTAGAATTAACCCTTATTCTTTGAAATGAGATTTTACCGCACAGAAAGTTTTTTTTTAATTTACGGAAAACTTGGTCATTGTGACTCATGCACTTTTAACAAATCAACATTCAATTATGGCGTTTTGCTCAAGTACTTAAATCACACTGCACATATTTCCCTAGAAAAAAAACTGTTTAAGTTGTCCTTAACATCTCTTAACTTATTTTTACCGTTAGAGCATGAAGAAAATTATTTCACTTTTACGCAATTAAAAATTGTACACGAATCAGTTTCCATTAAGCTTTCAGGTTCTGTTACATGTTATTTTCTTAAAGAAAAAGTCAAAATATTTGAGAAAATAAATTCTTGAAAAAGCACAAGAATATTTTGTTGAAGTTACTAACGATATAAAGGATATATTTTTTAGGCGGCCATTTTGTCAGCTGTCAAGTGATTTAATTTTAGTTTGGTTTGGCATTTCAACATGAATAGACTGACGCCTGAACAACGCTTCCAAATTGTGCAAATTTATTTTGAAAATCATGGTTCTGTTCGAAATACGTATCGCGCACTACGCCTATTTTACGGTCAACATAATCGTCCATCAGGGCAATTAATTCGATTAACTATGGAACGTTTTCACACCACGTTAAATGATGATACGCATCCACAGAGACGTCGTACATTGTGTACAGAAGAAATCATTGCTGCTGCAAGGCGCAGCGTAGAGGAAGACCCCAATCAGTCTATCCGCCATTGTGCACAGGAATTGGATATTTGTCCATCCTGGAAGATTTTGCGGAAAGATCTTACTGATTACTGACTTTTTGTTCATCAATTGAACAACCATGATGTGCGGGAGCCGTGGTTTCAACAAGACTGAATTGACCTCCAAGATCATGTGATTTAACGCCGCTTGACTATTTTCTGTGGGGATATGTGAAGTAGCTGGTCTACGGCGATTAGCCCGAAACGATTGTCCAATTGGAGGACAACATACGGAGAAACAAATGTTGGAAAAAGTTATCGAAAATTGTGCCTCCAGATAAGACTACGACTGACCCAGCCGTGGCGGTCATATGCCAGAAATCATATTTAAATTGTAATCCCATAGAAGATTATCTTGCGAATAAAGTAAATTTTATGTCAATTTAAGAAATCGTCTTATTCCATTTCAAAGTTCTATAGCTCTAAAACGAAAACATCCTTTACAACAATGTAATAGACATTTATTTTTTTAAATTAATGGTTCATTTTGTCAAGACTATAAGTCTTCTAATTTGCAATCGGAAATGTCATAATGTCAAATTGGCCTTGTGACATTTTATCAAAGCCTTATGTCACTGTTACATAGCGAAGGCCAAATTTACAGAATTAGGGTCATGTCACGGCACCATATAATCAGAAACGTCGCAAGTCAACGTAACGATTGTTTGTCAAAGGCGGTAATAATATCGCTTCTGAGATATAAAACGGGTGTATTTCAAGATAAGTTTGAATTAGCACATGCCCATAACTTTTCCCTGAATCGTACGCAAAACTTCAAGTAACAAGATTTATCTGATTGCATTAGTTGATGAAAGGATCTTACTAAATAAATTCATTTAAGCATCATCTAGGGGGTGTTAATTATATTACTAATGGTATAATGGCAAGGTTGTGCTTATGGTGTGAGGTGGAAGACTCTGTGCTACCAGGATGAATGCTATGGTATTTTCACAGATGGCTCCAAGACCGGACAGGGGTGCTGAAGTCTTTGTGGAATGCGATATTATTAGACTTCATTATCCCTTGGGTAAACATGTATCAGTTTTAAAAGCGGTGGTTTTTGACATCCTAATGGCGAAGCGCTATATTGTGAACAATAGGTGGGGGCTAGAAGCATTTGCATTTGCAGTGACAGCCAAGCTGCATAAAAAGCGTTGCTGAACCCTTTTACCTCGTCCAAGTTAGCGCTCGAACTCAAGATTTCTCTGAATTTTGTAAGAAGGCTGAACACAATGAATGACAGGGAAATGCGATCTCCGATGGGCTCCTAGGCATGGTTCAGAAGAAGTTCTTTGGGTCTGCCTCTATCTGTAGTCATGTCTTCATATGATACTTCTATTTCTCATAAACACATGATTTGGTGGTGCCAGATAAACTACTGCACCCGGACATTTACAAAAAATGTGCGTCTTTCCTTCTATCTCTAAGGAGATAGTGGTCCTAGGAGGAGTGGTCCTTTCGGGCCACCAAGCTTTTGCTAAACACTTAAATGTGTGGTGCTTGATCGACAACATCACCTGTCCTGCTTGTGGTGAGGAGGATGAAATAGCAGATTACTTCCTCTTCCACTTTCAATATTTTTTATATAACTAGCGAAACCTTGAATTTTACAGCTTTGTGATGCCATTCGCAATTAAGTCATCGACGATGTTAAGGAACTATGACTTTTTGACTTGTGACGTTTTTGAAGTATTTTAATCCGAATCGGCAGCATGCCATTGCTAAAATATCTCAAAAACATCACAACATATGTCGGCAAGTGATACTTTAATTTTGGACCGTTTGTCTTATGACCGTTCGGATCTATTCATATTTGTTATTCGTTAAATAATAAAATTAATTGAGGAACCTATCTTCTGTGCTCCACCAACATTCCTTCAAGAATCGTCTATCTAGCTGGGCGTAGAAGAGATTTCTAGTAGATGGATTGTTTCCATGTTCGAAATAAGGATCATTCAGATAAAGCTGGGTGCATGTCGCTGGTCACTGGTACGTTTGCCCTTGGTAAACAGAGGATTCAACATAAGAAAGCTACCTACTGGAGCTAAGAATATTGCTTACTTAATTCTGTTTGTGGTGGACCTAGGTCTTAACCTCAACGAGTTTCCGTTTACGTGCGCCACATAAGGCGAGGCCTTCTTTTACTGCGTTGTCCCTCCAGATTAGAGTCGAAGATTCTCAGCCATCTCACACGCCCAATGCGCAGCTTTTTGACCAAGTCTGATGAAGAATTTTTCTTTCAAAACAACCAAGGATATTTTCATCCGCTTCGGATCCATATACATATATAGAGATTCATTAGTTGTTCGGGAGAGGACCTTACTATCTTTATAGTTGCCTTCTACGCCCAAAGAAACTGCGATTGGTTAGGGTTATTCTTCGTTGCTTTCTGAAGAGATATCATTTTCAGAAGACATCATAGCAGAGCCTTAGTAGACATTTTCGGTATTGCATTCGTCGATGTTGGGTGTTTGTTCTAGTTTGCAGCATATACTTTGTTTTGCCATCGTTTAAACTTCCATTCCTATACTCGCAAATGCACCAGTGACATCTCGCTGTATGTTCTACCAATAGTATAAATATCCTCGGCGCATGGATGTGATTGAATTGACTTTTGGAAGATCGTCCCTCGTGTGTTGGCTTTTCAGTTTTGCACAGTTTTTTTAAGTATGATGTTTTGAATGTCCCATGAGAGCGCGTTGCCTTGCCCAAATCCTTTTTTGACATCAAAGATCTCGGTTTGGTCGTTACCTATACCGACCTTGATATAGCAGTCAGCTTACTCCATCTTCATCCTGCACAAACGGACCTGCAATTGCTGACTTACCGTGCCTTTAAACACACTGACTTTATTCGCAATGCTAAGGCGACTGATAGCTGCAAAGTTAATTTTTGGGATAAGCGCCAAAATTAACTGTGAACAAAATGTGCAATTATAGCCAGGACTTCTGCATGATAGAAGTTAAAGGAACTAAACGATGTAGCTATAAAACGCCAACTCCAACTTCACAGTCCATTTTTGAACCATCCATGAAGATAGTTTGGTGGTTTTATATTTTTTTGTAAAGATGTCTGACTCCTATTGGCTGAGAGTCTTACCTATGAAAGTTCTAATGAAATCTCAAGTATGTCCCTAAGCCACGTTTCAAAAGGTCTAATAATGCGCTCACATATCCTTATATGAACTAATAAGGGACTTACTTCCTATGTACTATTGAACATCAGATGGCCTTAGAAGTTCCAGCCCCTCTGTGTTACGCAAATGTTAGTATTGACTTGCTTGATAATAAGCCCATCATCAGCGTTCCTTACACCAGAATGGCACTCCCTGCTTAGCTAAGAGTCTTTAAAAGGTGCCTCAAGTTGGTGTTATACGAAAGCGTTTGAGAGCTTAAACAGTTCAAACAAAGCTTACTTTCTGTTCTGGCAGAGTTCGCAATCCATTTTATGTCAAAAACGTTCAAGTCAGAGTTTTGACAAAGTCTATGCTGATGACCAAATTCTGCAAATTTTTTTAATATCAGACCTCTTATCACCTATGCAGCCGCCATTTGGTGGGATTAACACGCAAAACCAAATAAAATACAGAGACCAGCCTGTGTATATACAGCCGATAAAATGAAGAGAACTCCTCCTAACACTCCTAAGCATCCCACCACTTTATCTAGAACTCATGAAAGAAGCTAGGGTAAACGCCTACACGCTCATTACAGAGGATGTAACTAATTCCAATCCAGTCCATCCTGCATTCTTACAGGAACTCAAAAAAAAAAACCAACTTCTTGGAATACCTACATCTAACAGATAAATGTTTGCCACATTATAACTTCCAACACAACTTCAAGATTACATTCCCAGAACGCTTAAACTGGAAACAGAACAAACAAACAAACATTTGCCAAGGATTCCTAACAGAGTACACTTGATTTGGGTGCCAGGTAACAGTGGACATGAAGGCAATGAAAAAGCAGACGAACAAGCAATATCTGGATCCGCATCCCATTACTTTCATTATGTTCGTAATAATTACTATTAAGAAAAGTGCTTAAAATACTATATGTCTATATCAAACATGGATGCCCTTCCTTCCTTGATATGCACTGTTTGCCCAGATTCATCTATTGCAAAATCTATTAAATGCGGAAGAACCAAAGCAACTTCAATGATTTATAACATAATTGGACTATTTTCGCAGTCATTTTCATAATTGACGAGACGACAGTTGTCTCTTCTACAAAGTGTTTGGTTATAGTAACTCGATTTTTTAACAATATGACAAACAAAATGACTGACCATTTCCTTGGATTAGTAGAGCTTAATCTTTCGGATTCGGAAGAAATTTTTTCTAGCATCAAATTCATTTTTGAGGAAAAAAATATTCCCCTTACCAATATTATTGGACTAGCGACAGATAATGCGTCTGTTATCTCCGGCAATATTGCTGGGGTGAAAGCGAAGTTGCAAAATGTAAATAAGGATATATTCTTTGTTGGATGTACGTGCCATTCTCCGTGTGTGCTTCTGCAGCATCTAGAAAATTACCAGAATACGTAGAAAAGGTAGTGAAAGCTATATACAACTATTTTGTTCACAGTCCAAAACGCATTGGTGCTTATAAAGAATTTCAGGAATATTTTGATGTTGAAAGCAACAGCAACAACAGTGGGATCCCTTGCAATATTACTTTAATTTACAATCTTTCGAATACCAAAATTCAGCAACAAAAATAATTCGATTTTTAATGAACCCCTTTAATAAGCTATATCTTTTTTTTTTCTACATTCTAAATTTAATAAATAACAGCAATAAACTCTTCCAGAGCGAATTTACAAAAATCCATTTACTTGACAAAGTAATGCGAGATTTATATCTTGGAATCCTTAAAACTTTTATAAACCTAAGTTCAAACAATGTCAATATTAATATCGAGGATGCTTCCCTTTATCTGCCATTCTCTGAAATGTACTTCGGCATTCATTTCTAACAATATGAAGATTCACAGCATTTTGTTCCGGAAGATGTAATAGAACTTAAAAATTTGTTGTTACAGTTTTATAATGAGTTATGCAAGCAGATAACAAAACGGTTTGATTTTAATAATAGAAAATTTCAATTACTTAAATATTTAGATGTGAGCGAAATCGTGAATGGTACTTGCCGTCAGTTTTGCCAATTTTGAATGAATTCCCGTTTTCAAACGAAAATATAGAAGTGCTGAATAGCCAATGGAGATTTTTGTTAGGCAGTAAAGATATTGTAAGCAAATACCATGATCCATGGTCCGGACTGGGGTCCATTAAAAACGCACTAGGTGAAAACATATATGCAGAGCTCTCAAAATGTATGCTTTTGCTATGTTCTCTACCTCACAGTAGCGCAGCTGCTGAAAGGAAGTTCTCATTAGTAAATTTAATTAAATCAGATTTGAGAAACAGCCTCAGCATAAAAACGGTTGAAAATATTCAAACAAATCCCAAAAAGGATTGTTGGGAGCCACCAGATTCAACAGGCATAATTGAATTCTTTAACAAATTTACCTTTGTAAACGGCGAGTACATAAAAAAGTAGGGACAGAGCAATGTAGCTATAATCTTAATAATAGTATGTAGTAATGAACTTTTTATGTTTTTCTTTTTTTTTCAATATTATTTTTATTTAATTTAGTTAATAAAAGTATTTTAGACGTTATAAATGTAACTCGATATTGTTTTTGAATTCCATTTTATGTTATTTTTAATTCTAAAGTGTGAATTTTTTTTAAGTTGTGTTAATAAAAGCTTTTAAAAATGAATTAACTTTTTTTTAACCATATTCTAAGATCTACTGCGCTAAACTGAAATCTACTGCGCTTTTTTTAAAAATATACTGCGCTCGGGTGGTGCAAAGGGTGGCAGCACTGCCTATGAACACTACTAAAAGTTATATCAAAACCTGGCTAAAAGAGAAAAAGCTATATTTCTGGAGCGAGACCAAAGGAAACAGACAAGCAAAAAACTTCATTCCAAACAGTTCCCACAAAAAAAAAAACAGTAGAAGTTAGATTCGGCTAGTTACGGGGAAACGCCGTGTCAAGAAACACCTGGTGACTATGGAAATAGTTCAAAACAAAACTTGTAGATTGTGCAACGAGGACAAGGAAACAGCAGAACACATATTATGTGATTGCAACTTATTTACTTTACTTAACCGGCTCCCGACCCGTGAGGAGTCTCTGCCTGAGACAGAGCAGCCTTTTATCCTCTACGGTCCCGGGCGCGTTGCTTGCAGTTACCAGGCCAAGCTCTCTGGCATCTGCGATGGCTTGGTCTTTAAAACGGAGGTTCGGTCTTCCTTGTAGTCTCCAACCTGGTGTCTGGGATTCGAAGATCCTCTTGGCTGGAGCACAATTGTCCATTCGTTCGATGGGGCCGAGCCAATTTAGTCGGCGTGCTTTGTGGACTACTTCCACATCTTGATACAGCTCATAAACTTCGCGGTTTTATCTTCTCCTCCATTTGCCCTCCTCGCACAGAGGGCCATAAATTCTTCGAAGAATTTTTCTCTCAAAAGAGTTCAATATCTGCTTTCCTTTCCTGCTTATCGTCAAGCACTCAGCACCATAGAGCAGAACTGGAAGGATCAGAGTTTTGTATAGCTTACACTTCGTCCTTCAATTTAGGACCCATTTGTGCCAAACCGAAGTAGCAACGGTTTCCTAAGTAATTCTTCGTTGAATCTCCACTAAGGTGTCATTTGCGGAGTTAATGTTAGCCCCAAGGTAATTAAACTCCCTAACCACTTCGAAGAGTATGATTGCAACCGCCTTGTACAAAACCCGTCAAGGTTATTTAGGTAAGTTCTACCGTGAAGCAACTCCCTTTATAAGATAGTCGCTTTTATAACTAACTGCGGCATCATGGATGAGCTCTAAATGGGGGACATCACAATAGGCCCATATGAGGCCGCAGTGATCTGGGATAAATTGTACCATCTTCAAAGATACCAAACCTTCGCTAGTTTTCATTGGTTGTAGGTAAGTGTTTTCTCTGGACTACCATGACCAACGACTGCGATAAAAGGTCCTATTTTCTGATGGGCACGACCTCTTACGTCTGCACCGAGAAGATTGTGTCGTCATTGCGACCATTCCGAGTTCTCTTAGTCTTGAACACATTTTGCTCCGGAGCCTTATGAGGTAGGAGCCATTTCGCCCTTTTTGTTGTATCTTTTCTCAGAAAAGACGAATATTTCGCAGGTTTGAGTTGCTTTGAATGTCTCCCTGCTCCCCGATTCCACAGACAAAAACCAAATTGCCTAGATGGTATGCCTTTGTTCCATAGAAAGTAGCTTTGTTTATTTTTAAACTTCCCTGATTCATCGTAGCTTCAGGAGATTTGATTGTTACAGCTTGAATTGTTGGGAATTGAAAACGTCTACTCAAAAGACGAGATCTCACTTAATCAAACGCCTTCTCTACGATGTCAACTTGTAACGTGAACTTGAAATACAATATCAATCGATGAACAAAAGAAACTCATGCCCCTCTTTGTTTTAAGTTTTCTCATGATGAAATCCTTCCCGATAGATACGAATACTCATCATCGGCTTGTCAGAGTCTTATTTCATCACTTAACAATCACAATGTACCTACATAGGTACATTTGGGAAATTCCGCACGATTCCAATGAGTAATTCCATCAACGAAACAAAATCAAAACTAACACAAAAAGCAAACAACAACAATATGACGCAAGTCCCCATTGAATCCCGGAAATACACCAATGATGCTGAATAGATTCCAAAATAAGTTTCAACATACCATGCAATGACTCTGTTAGGCGGTGGTGGTGTTTGAGATCACCTGTCATGATTCACAGACGCAGACCTTCCGCTGGCGGTGTGAGTTGTTTTCTTGTTAAAATGAAAAGCATACGATTTTTGGTTGGGTTATTGGTCCTCCGCGCAACGCACAAACAGAGGAAACTTTTCCGACACGCAAAATGGGAAAATTCCACACCAACTAAGTACGTACATAGTTTTGGAATCATGCCGAAGAGTTATTACCCCCTGCTTCCGGTGCTTTGTCCTTTTGCCAATGCACTTGCTTCCTTTCCCGTGAAATGTTTGAAATTAAAAAAGTTTCGTTTTTTTCTCCCATAAAAATGTGTGTATCTGTAGCTGAATTTTTATTTTGAAGATAAATTTTCGTTACGCATAAAGTGGAAAAGAAAAGAAATGAAGAGAAAAAAACACAACAAAAAATATAATCCTCGCATTGCTAGGCCACCTTTCTTTAAGTTGATCTACCTTTTTCTACTTCCACGGTCCCTCTTTTTAATTCGTATCCTGTCGGGTTGAAGGAGGATTTCCACCGCATAAGTTTTGTGAGAAATTTCCCATCCTTTAAAATAGATTCGACCTAGGGGAGCGATACTATTTAATTTGTTCAATCAAAGCAACCCTCATATTCAAATCCAAGGACGATTGCCGGTCGGATGGATATGTAGGTATGTGTTTTTTGCAGGATTAAGGAACTCTATCCAACATACGGGAGGAGGAAAGCTGCCGGCAGTAGCGGTCTTGCTATGGGAGATTGTAATGAAGGACGTTCTCTGAGGTTAGGTCTGGGAGTCAACTTATGTGCCGCAACCAGTTCTCAGTTCAGAGACACAAATATATATATGTATAGCTTTCTTTCGTAGATTCGAGGTGGAATTACTGTACAACAAGTACCAACGGGACAGGTAGGAGGAAAAGAAAGAAAGAACGTTTCACTCAGGTGCTTAGTAGCACGTTGACAGTTTCATCCGTTGAAATTGCTTTTAAGGATGTTTACTTTCACTTGCGTCGGCAAGGAACTAATTTTATCCAAGTGTGTGGGTGGTATGGGCACTGAAAATGTCGCATGTCTTGGAAAGTTTTCTGCCGGAAGAAGCATAGGATGAAATGTCAGAGATACTCATGGGATTAGTTTAATCCATTTTTCTGTATTGGTGCGTTGGTGATGGTGTGTGCAGTCATCAGCAGACCAAAGAATCCGGCAGGGGGTAGATGAGCAACTTCATCTTGGGGATTGCAGTTCTGTATAATTTAATTTACTATTTTTAGCAGCTGCGATGGGTTGGGGTGATTCGGGCCAATGTATATCTATTGGATGTGTAGGTTTAAGGGATTCCTTTGCAAAATAACTGGTATCAGTGACCTTTTCGGTAGCATGGCAACATGTAAGAATTCAGGGATCTTGTGGGAAATCAGATGAAAAGTTACCCAAACATATGTTATCTTTTGCAAAATTAAGAAAGCTTTTATGCTGGTCGGGGGTTATGGTATTAGTAATATAGTTTTCTCCTTTTTGGGAAATGGAATTCGGCACTTACTCGCATGTATGAGCGAAAACTTATTGATATTGAAATTGATTATTAGTATCTAGTTTTCTCTGTGGATTTGAGAATATAAAATTCATACTTATGTTGAACGGTTTGAAGTTAGCATCTGCCGATGTTGAAAAAATACCGAGCAATCGAATTAAAATCCACATTGACCCAAGATAATTTAGCTTGCATCCCATTTAGAATGATGTCCCTTTAGTGCGCCTATCGACTTATTCCCAATGGGTTCGTAATTGACCCAACAGATGATCTACTAAGTAAAACTGATGTCTTTAGAAGACTGTAAATATTATTGAGACATCTGACAATTCTTCAATGTCCTGGAAGAAGAAACTTCCCAATTCTGCAATTGTGCTTTAGTAGGGTATTAGGACAAGGCTCGTCTCTGTCCAAAGGTTGACTTTGCAAAAAGTCAAGAGCGTTTTAGACCCTCGAGATAGGGGGAAGAAGATGTCGTTCTGTGGTTACCCCTTGTATACAGAAAAGGTGAATTTAATTGAAACTAGAGGTCCCCAGGTATCTGCTCAGCTCAGGACGTGACCTCAGCTAGGCTGGCAGCAGATTTTCCGAGTTGTGACCTACTCAAGACAAGAGGCAGCAGCATCTAACCTTTGGTCCAGTCAACTTTCTATATCTAAAATCCAATCCAATAGTGCCAAATTTCTGTATGTCACTTGTGCACCCTAACACAATAAACCATCGATACCACAGAATGTCGTTACATACCATCTAGGTTTAAAGAAAAGAAAATATTCGAGAATATACGTCTTTTTATCACTTATTTATAACAGGTGATCCAAGTAGAGATACTTTTTTCAATAGCCTTTTTTGACAGATCGCGTGTGAGTCGTGTCATCCTGTCATGTTATTTTTGTTTAGTATTGTTTGGCATTTCATAATGGAAAGACTTACGCGTGAACAACGTTTACAAATTGTTCAACTTTATTATGAAAATTCACGTTCTGTGAGGAATGTGTTTCGTGCACTTTGCTCAACTCATGGTCAACATAATCGGCCTAGTGAGCGTACTATTCGCAACACCATCACCCATTTTGAGACCCAGCATTCATTATTGGATAATATTCGACCGAATAGACCACGTCCAGCACGCTGTGAAGAAAATATAGCGGCCGTAGCTGAGAGTGTACATGAAGACCGTAGAGAGTCGATTCGGCGCCGTTCGCAGCAACTCGGACTGACGTATAGAACGACTTGGCGCATTTTACGTCAAGGTCTTAAATTGAAAGCGTACAAAATATAGCTTGTGCAACAACTGAAGCCGCTCGACCTTCCCAAGCGACATCGCTTTGGTCTATGGGCTCTTGAAAAGTTCCAAGAAGATCCGACGTTTTCGAGGCAAGTTTTGTTTAGCAATGAGGCCTGGCTCAATGGGTATGTAAACAAACAAAACTGCCGCATTTGAGACGAAGAGCAACCTGAAGAGATTGAAGAACTGCCACTTCATCCAGAAAAAAACAACGGTTTGGTGTGGTTTGTGGGCCGGTGGAATCATCGGTCCATATTTCTTTAAAAATTATGCCGGTGCGAACGTAACCGTCAATGGCGACCGTTATCGTGCCATGATAACCGACAATTTGATGCCTGAAATTGAAGCTCGTGATCTCGGCGACATTTGGTTTCAGCAAGACGGCGCCACTTCCCACACATCGCATCAATCAATGGACTTATTGAGAGAATATTTCGGTGAGCACATAATTTCACGTTTTGGGCCGGTCGATTGGCCACCAAGATCGTGTGATATCACATCGTTAGACTTTTTCCCGTGGGGATATGTAAAGCCAAAAGCTTATGCCGACAAAGCCGCTTCGATTCAGGCCTTGGAGGAAAACATCACGCGTGTCATTCGCCAGTTACCAGTCGAAATGCTCGAACGAGTGATCGAAAATTGGATTCAACGGATGGACCATCTGCGACGTAGCAACGGCCAACATTTGATAGACATAATCTTCAAAAAATAAATGCCAAAGAATGTTCTTTCAAATGATAATAAAAATTCTCCATTAAATTTGAATTTTCTGTGTTTTTTTCTTTAAAAAAGTAGGGAACCTCGAAATTGATCACCCTTTATAACAAAACTGACTCGCTTTGCTATGGGGGAAAACCAAAAACAAGTGTTATGGTTTCCATCCCACCAGTAAGGACTTCCCACTGATCTCATGTATAAGGTGTACATATAGGTACTATCTTTCTATAGCGAGAAAGAAACGTATATTCTCAAGAAACTTTACATAAGTTTCCACAAGCTTTGTTTTTATGGTTTTTATGTACACTCGAAAATAGTTTCGAGTTGCTACATCCTACCGGCTCAACCCATAGAATCTTACCAACTTGCTTTTAATGCGATTGACCAAATTATAAACTCAGCTGACTCCCTGCAGTGGCTTCCGTCCGATGATCAATGCTCTTTTATCGCCACAAAAAGCAACTCGACAAAAGAATGTCTCATCTAAGATCGACTAACAGACTCAGTTCTATGCCAAGTAAGTGGAGTCTCAAATTACATATATCTTATTTTTACAACAGATCCCATATCTACTATTGATAACTTTCATCCTCTACGTCTTCTCTCATTCTTCCATCACTTCCCTATTCCAGTCCATTACCTCCGCAGATATCACTTCGAACGACTTCCATAAAGCAAATTTCAGCAAAATTAACGCCTTCTCAAAAGGTGTTCCTTTGAATCTAGCAATTTTTTTTTTAATTGATGCGATCGAACTCATTTATAGAGAATTTTTTAATTCTACTTCTCTGTGTGTTCGCTTTCCTCGCCGCAAAATACCATCTTCATCCGCCCCTTGGTATAAACGTAGACTTTGCTCCTTACGGAACAAGAGGAATAAGTTATGAAGCAGTTTTTCTTCGCAACAAGTGACTATTTTCTGACTATTTATTTACCCAATTTTCTAACTCTCTCGAAGATTGCGGAAGTCGATCTAATACATGACCCAAGTATTTTTTTCCAATTCGTCAACTATACAAGAAAATCCGACGGGTACTATACTTCCATATCTTTCGAAAACAAATCATCAACCGATCCACACCCATTTCAAACAGTCTTTTGCCGGTATCTCATTCGTATACCGACCCCTTTCACTCTCTTATCGAATTTAAGCTACAAAATCTCAATGAAGAATTCATACCCGGTCCAGACGGTATTTCCGCCATATTTCTTAAAAAAAATGTCTTCCGACCTTTTTCGTCTATCACTTTCAAAAGGATTATTACCTCAGATTTGGAAGACCTCGCCGAGTAAGTCTCATATGCCCTCTCTGCCTTAGAGTTAACCTTTGGATAGGATTGGGATAATTAATTTAATTTTAAATTCATTTTTATTTTTTTATTTTTTTTTCAATAAATCTTACAAACTAGACAAAAATGATTAAATCTAAACTAAAATTATTGGTTTCTTACAACTAGCTTACTGGTCCTTAGGCGGACGCTCTAAACTTAAACATATTATTAATATTAATTGCCTTTCGGCCTGTAAACTATAAATATTTTTCAGTTAAATTATCATTTTTATTGTATTGTTAAGAAAAGTATTTAAAAAACTTAACTATATAATTTTTATTTTACATGAAACTAAAAGAAAAGAAAATATTTACAAGAAAACTTAAGACTACCTATTCTACTTAACTAACAATATTTACAAGTATAATAAATATTTATAATCTGGGTGGTGAGCACTCGTTGCTTATTCACCGAGTGGTCACCATCCCAATTGCATTATGGGAGCCCAATTGTCGCCAACACAGAAACATGCGTGACCTTAAGTTGACCAATGCCGGAAAGCATCAATCAACTCTCAGAAACAGCACACCAAGTTGACGAACCGGATTCTCCCAGAAACACCCTAGCTAAACTAAATAACTTAAAAAACTAAATTAAAACTAAGAGGAGCTACCTTAAGGCAACACACCGACCTGGAAGGACATGTCATCAACTTCCCGTAATTCCGCAAGCCACCAAAATTCGGCAAATTGCGTGTCCGTATCTATACGATCCTTCCCTCCTATCGCGGTACTAAACCGAAGGAGCTCGGGAGCATTAGCGACGTCCCCGTCATGGATGAGCCGCTTGTCAGTCGCTCTGCGGTAGCGGTGGTACATTACCGGGATACCATCCCTCGTCTGTACTAGCCCTTTCATATCTAAATGGAGAAAAGCTTCTGGCGGAACAAAGCCAGAACGGAGCGTTCTCTCCATGTGCATTTCATTGGGGTAGTAAGCCAAAGATCAGACTATTTTCGTTGGTCATCGCCCTTGCAATGTGCTTACGAGTTACCTTAATTAGGAAATGGTCAATCCTATTCAATTGAGCCCCATCATATATTGCCGTGCTGGGATAATATTTTATGTACTCAGATTCAGGTGTTCGAAGCAACCTGAGACATGACCTAAGACATTGTCTCTCGAAAACCCGAATCCTTCCATATAAGATGGCGCTATATTAAACCACAATGGACAGCCATAAGCGATGATGGGCCTTATCAGGCCCACGTAGCATTTGTTGATGACCTCGATCTGTATGCGACCAAATCATCGGCATACGCTATAGCATGAGTGAGTGAACGTACCAGATCACTCGTGTAAATATTAAACAGGATCGGAGAATTCACCGCACCCTGTTGCAAACCGTTTTTGATATTATAGACTCTGCTCGGAGTTACGTTGACCCCGAACTTCTTTTTCATAAGCATGTTCTAAATTACATAAAGCAAGGGTTTGTGCATTCCTAGCCTGATAAACTTGTAGAAAAGCCCCTCTAACCATACGGTGTCGAAGGCCTTTTCAAAGTCAACCAGACAAGTTCCCGTGTATTGGTAAGTAAAACCAGTAAAACAATTAAAACCAAACTGGTTATAGGATTGGGACATATCAGTCTTTAGTGTTCGCTTCTCATGCTACTGTCATGGCAACGTCTGGTGTAGCCTCAACCTGAAGACAGCCATCACAGTCAGCTTCTCTCTATGCCTATAAATTTTATTAGAGCTTAATTATTCCTTTCCTTATTACCTTTTCTCTTAAGCGCTAACAGTCCCCTCCCCGAAAATACCTTCCCCTTGGTCAGCCTATATCCCTCGTACAATTTCTTCGCGGACCTTGGTATACTCTAAAATAGGGAGCTAAATTTACGTTCGCATATTGATGAGATAATTCTTAAAGCCTCATCACTTGTTTTTGTTTTTAAACGGTAGTCCAAAGAATTCTCCAACCCTTACGTGACCAAATCGGCACCAAAATTTCTAGGGTAGACATAATGATTTTCCTGTGCCCCTCACTCTTAGGTTTCTGGTTCACCCGTGCCATCTCATATGTGATTAACAAAAGACGTGTATGTGTGTCTGTTTAAAAAAAGGGTAAAAATTTGCAAGAGGGGCTCTATACTAATTTTCGACAGATGGCGCCACTGTCATTCCAATGAATTTTATATATTGCCGTGACAGTTCATGTTGAAAGAAGAAGAAAAGAGCATTACGAGCCTCAGAATCAGATGAGCAACGAGCATTGAGGCTGGCAAATCATCGAGTACATTCCGCTGAGACCCGTTCGTCTGAATCATCTGAACAACGAGAAGTGAGGTTACAAACCACGACTTTGCAACGGAACCGGACTCTCCGTTAAGAATATTATCAAAAATTGTATCGAGACAATCATTTTGTCTGGAAAATTCAAAGATGAAGACGTACTGTTGCTGCGTATCCCAATGATACCGACAGATATGCCATTCGAATTCAAAAGCTTGCAAGTATTTAATAATTTTAATTTATATTGCAGCTTCCCATCGGAGGTACGAGCTTGTACCGCGTAAAACACGCGGTTAAATTTTATGGCGCTATTTCATATGGTTTTATCCGTTGAAGTTCAAATCTCTGCGGAAATCACTATTTCGGATATACTTGTTTGTATAAAAGCAGCTTGTTTTGCATGCTGAGTTTGGCAAACCGACAAAGCAGCCAATGCATTTGATTATATTTAATAACGAGCTCTTCCCGTTTCTTTTTAACGTGTGATTTCCATTTAAGTTTTGCATCTAATGTCATTCCCAAATAGTTAGATTCAGTTTGCGTTCGGAATTTGTCCACAGTCTATGAAAATGGGTAGCGTCCCTTTAGTGCGCCTTCAAGAAAACAAATAGCTTTAGTAATATCGGCTAATTTAGTATACCCAACGGGTTCGTAAACACATGATTTCCGAAATTGAACACAATTGGCCAAGCTACTTTTTGTCCACTCACGAACGCTGTTGATAGCCAGTTGAAGCTTACTCTTTGCTGATTCAGTCGTTATGCTCACTATCAATATAGCGGTATTATCCACAAACGTAGCTACAGCTGTGCCTTCTTCCTGCGGAATATTTTGATTAAAAATTAAAAATTAAAAATATAATCGGACGCAGGACGCTTACTTGTGGGACTCCTGTCGCGATTTTTCTGAATTCCGAATATTTTTTTCCTTGCTCATATATAGTATCTCATATAACTGTCTTGGAAAAACCAATTTAAGCTTATGTTGCAATCCCCTATGCCATACTTTATCAACAGCCTGGGAGACGTTAAAAACGCTTTTTCAATTTCATTATACTTTTGACATAATTGGTAAAAGAGATATTGGGCTATTCGAATTCTTGTCGGCTTTGGAACCATTCATTCGGCTACTTCCATTGTTACGTCACATATAACAACCTAAACGTAGCATTGATGAGATAAACGAACAAAATTGGTGTTATCCTAGGAAACTATTTTAAGACCTGCCCCGTAATTAAATCGTATCCACGAGCTTTGTTTAGTTTCAATTTTTATATTTCGTAGCACAGTTTAGCCAGTGATACAGTATTTTAAAATTGTCTGGTATTCCGGCTTAGACCGTGTCTTCAATTAGCTCTAGACCGTCAAAGGGCTTAAAAGTTTCTTCTAAGTGCTCGGCAAATATGGCTTTTTCATTGTCTCCTTTCTCACATTCGCTATTATCTTTTTGATGGGAGGGGCTTGCGATTTTGGCTTCTTAATACCTTTCCATAACGAGTAGTTCGCGATGTAGAGATCCGCGGTAAGACCTTCAAGTTATGAAGAAACTTCGCGATTTTTGAAGTCCTGAACCTTTTTTTAAGATAGCTACAAAGATTATTGTGTAGAGTCCGCCAAATAACTTTTTTTTTTTCAAACAGGGCGCAAAACATCGAGTGTAGCTTCGGCTGTGTGGCACGTAGCGCCGTCCTGTTGAAACCAAATGTTGCCAATACCCTCCTCTTCAATTTTTGTGAACAAAAATTCGTTCAACATGGCCCGATAACGATCGCCATTGAGTGTAACGGCCACTCCTTGTTGTTGTTCAAGTTGTTGTTGTTGTTCGTTGTTCAAGCGTATACACAACCATATTCGGTCAAAGGAAGGATAAAACTAATTATACGTCAAATCAGACATTAGCTAAGTGTTACCATTCGCGAAATAAGCACTAGTTGATAAAAAAAACGTTAGATGGCGGACCCATTTTAATGCTGCGGAGTGAGAGATTGTTGTCGTATTTTACGTGCTTTCCTTTTCTCATTTACCAATTCGGTTACTTCCCCGAGGATATTTTATATTAATTGATGATAAAAAAATGGTGATACTCTTTTCATACAGGTCACTCAAAACCACACTCTGATTTATTTGAAAAAAAGAATCTATTTGAACTCTTTTGCCATTCCGTTAAAATCTGCATTTAAATTATTCGATGATATATTATATTATATTTTATATTACATTGGCCCGGCATTTTTTCGTCCCCGGCTCAGGTTTTCTCTTGACATCCCTGAGTAGAACATCTTGTAAGGACTCTCAAAAAACGCGCCCTATTTCCGGTGTTGCGTCATTTCGTCAAGACGTCCAATCGCCTTCAAACTATCGTCTCTTTCAGCTTGTAGCTAAGAACACACATACTTCTAACGTTCTTACTCTCGATACTTTGGTGTTTCCTATATTAGGTAAGAAAAGTCGCTTTGGTGCGCCTAAAAGAAAACAAATAGCTTTAGTAATATCGGCTTATTTAGTATACCCAACGGGTTCGTAAGCACATGATTTCCGAAATTAGACACAATTGGCCAAGCTACTAAGATCTACTAAGATAAGCTGTAGAGCACCAATCTAACTACCTGCCTATAGTTAGCTGTAAATACATTAAACTGGGTGTACTTTTAGAAATCGCAGTCACTCACAGTCGGGAGCTTGTTAATTAACGGTAGCCGGTAAATCCAATTTTATCTAGTATTTATAAAGAATTAGACAAAATATAAATATATATAAAATCATAAACGGCAGATTTTATCACAATAAATGATTTTGCAATTACTAAAATTTCGAATGGACATTATCATAAAATAATTTCACCTATTCAGTTGTATATAAATTTAACAACACGCCACACGTGAAGCCTCACTGCAATGCGGATCCATTTAGTAATATCTTGTTTAGTACTAAGCGCGGACCATTCGTATGCTAGAGTAAGCTAGCGTAACTCATACTAAAATCATATTAATACTTTCCACTTTTAGAAAACTCTTAACATTATATATCACAATATTTCTTGCATTGCGAATTTAAACTTTGGTCATGCTACTTGTGAACTAAGCAAATTTAACAAAATATCTGTAATAAATTTAAAATATACTATATTCAAAGACATAACCCACGTTGATGGACAAGTACAGTGGTTCATAATCACCAACAACGATAAGAAACGCATTTTGGATGTACGCGCGGAAGGATGCCAATTCCTAGATAGGAGTTCCAAAAAACCAATGATGAAAATATTTCAAGAAGTGTTTAGGAAGTATGCAACTGCACCGAAAAAATGTCCTTTTAAGGCTGTAAGTGTGAGAAAGAGAAATGCTTAGAACATGATCAAATCTCCTAGTTTCAGGGTCAACATCTAAGCTTAACAAATTTACACCTTGACGGTGAATATCTTCCACCGTACATTCCAGAAGTATTTTTTTCTGATAGTATTACTCTTTCAACTGATGGTGTACAGCTTCTAGAGATTGTTACTTATGGAAAAACTGAGTACAAGAATTTCATATTCCGTCGATTGTAAATTGGGTAAATAAGCAATTAGCAATTGTATTATATGTAAATTGCGGTTTGGCAAACATTTTTTTTTAAATAAAAATTAACTTCTTGCCTTCTTGGCTTAGTGCTTATGCGCGTTGGAATACTAAGCGAGAGGTCAAGGTTCAAATTTGTGAATTTGTGAAAGTCTAACAAACATCCAACAGTAAGAACTGCTTCGCTGCTATTAAACTTCATTCGTGCCAAAAACAAAAAAATATATAAAAAATCATCGCAAACACAATGGTCGGAGAAGCTAGGATTCAGGTCCCGGTATTGGCCGTTTACGCCCAATATTTATTTATTCAATTTAAAAAAAAAGGTACAAGTACTGGAGTGAAAACGGAGATAACATACAAACTAACACACCTGTCTGCATCGCATCGCTGGCGCTGTCGTTCGTTGCTTTTGGGCTGAGCTCAGTCCCCGGGTGAGAGCAACTTTGCGGTTTGTCTGTTTGTGGATGTGAATATCTAATTGTAGTCGACGAACTTCTTTAAATACTTAAATAAGAGAGTTTCGCTGTGTTCTATAGTGCTGACGATGTGGTACATTAGCTGTAAGCAACGACGATAAGCCCCATTCTAATATATGGGGCAGAGGTATGCTGGAAGAAATATAATCTTTTAAATCTTTCCGGGTTCCTTGCTGTGTTCTATAGTGCTGACGATGTGGTACATTAGCTGTAAGCAACGACGATAAGCCCCATTCTAATATATGGGGCAGAGGTATGCTGGAAGAAATATAATCTTTTAAATCTTTCCGGGTTTCTAAGGGCAGCTTGCATTAGGACTACGGATCGCTCTCCCAGCAGCTATCGAAAACAACTGCAATCAGGCCTAGAGAGTCCGAACTTCGTCTTTGAAAACTCATTCACAGTGTTTCATGTGATGCAGTCTTTGAGAAGTAGGACATAGCTCTTTATGCCGACGCGGCGGTCCAAAGATAGAAACTGTTAAACTGTAGGGGACCTTAAAACTTTACCGTGTACTCTGAAATCAAATCGGCCATAAAAGCCATGGTGTCGTGGTCAAGACCAGAGCTGTGAAGCAGTGCAAGAAATATTTAGACGAGATAACAGCTGCAAATAAGTTGATCTTCTGCTGGGTGCCGAGGCATTGAGATATTCGTATTCGAGTTCCATGTTTCCCTGGCTCCAACATTAAAAAGGACTCCGCTTAGCACATTTATACGAAACTAATAAAAATAAAAAACCCGAGTGTGTCAAGTCACACTCCCACTCGTTTGCTACTACTATGCTTTGATATTCATTGTACGTTTATTGGTTTTGGAAATTAACGCAGGATTTGCACGTCACGGTCCAGCTTAGTTAGCGTCGGAGTTAAGTCTTTGGTGTTTGTTTTCTGTTATTTGTAGGAATATAAGATTTGACATGAGCAATACTAAGGGCCAATCTTTTTTCATTATACGACCAATGCGAATCACAACAAACCAGCTGTTCTCGTACAAAGAGAAATACAAGTCAGTATTTATTTCCGTTTTAACAGACTTTAGTCTGCCTGTAGTGATGTAGCCGCCTACCAGTACAGCCAATGTTCCTACCCGAAATTTAATTTGCTTAACTCTTCATTTAAGTATCACCTTAATAAATGCACTTCAAACGTTTGTCGCCCATAAGTTCGTCAGAATATTGTATCACATATCGGCGAATTTCTCGTACTCGAGAGTATCAAACCTAAGGAAAACGCTTGGTGTAACTTGAGCTGTAAGAAGCCTATCAAGGTCAAAGAGATAAGCTTTCGGTTATTTAAGGCCCACCCAACTGTGAGGTAGAGAACTTTAAGATCTCAACATTCACAAAAACCTATCCCAGTCGTTCTGAAGAGGTGTTTTTCTATCCTATTCTTCAGGGCACTTTCCAAGAATATGGAAAACACCATTTCTACAGTCACATTTAAAAAAAAAAACTAATCTTCCTCTTCTTTCAACCGACCAATAGCACTTACATCGCTGATAGATTGTCAGCCCATCTTGCATCCGGAAAACTTTCAAGTGACGGGTTTCTTTGTAACAGGGCCACTGGTGATTTGATTCAATTCCCGCCGGTGGTGAAAGAAAATCGTTGCACCTGATATTTCAAAGGCATCAAGAGTTTGGCATCAAGCTCTTTTGTCGAAAGTACGTGGAAATTGAATCGATGACACCTTTCCTTATTGGATTATTAATTACCTTTGGGTGCTTTCAATTCACGTTGTTTTAGACGACTTCAAGTCTGTAACTCCACCAAATAAATGCTGGTTTTCATCAAGACAGTACCCTTAGCTTCGCATATTTGTTTACCGACTTACGTCCCTCATCTTTGGGCGTGAAGCTGGAATGGAAACGTATGTTAAGCTCATTAAATCCTGACCTTGACATCATTCTTAAGTGGTTGAGACCAAAAGAGTAAAATTTACAGCTTCAAAAACACAATGTTGTCCTCTATCATTGAAGCAAAACTCCAAAACTGTGCAAATAAAAGGTGGGCCATCGAGTGGTTTCTTTTGAAATCATAGGTTATTTTTGACACTGACAGCTGTTTCCCTTTCGAAATCTTGACAGAAAGTCAGTATCATACCGGCGCGGGACAAATGAGTCGCTTCAGAGTCAAAAGTCAGTTCAAAGTCAGGATGAGTAGCCCAAACAGTGCGTTTTTTTAACAGAAGTTTTGGCCGAAATGAAGCACTCACCACGCCGGCTGTACGTAAGTTGGTGCAAAAAGTTCGTGAGACTGGTATGCTAGTGGACAACACTTATGGTCCCCGTCGTCGTATTGTGGGCACAGACGATAAAGTGGCCACTGTAGCCGAGAGTGGAGTGGCAGCATCATTGGATTTTTCTTCGAAAATGATGCTGCGCGTTACAGAGCCATGTTAACCTTTTTTTCACTAAAACATGGATTTGGACAACCAATGGCTCATGCAGGATGGCGCGCCTGGCCACACATCTATGTTATGCCAACAATCCGGAAATGATTCAAGCACTTTAGGTCAATATCGTCCAAGCAATCTGTGAGCTACAGGCCGAAACCATCAAATTGGTAAATTGGAGTGCACCTGTATACATGTATGGCGCTTGCATCGCTAAAACCAAACGATTTTCCATTCGTTGGAATGACCACATGTACAATGTACTCAAGAACGCTGCGAAATGTCCAGGCTTCCTGATTGGATGGAAATACTTATTCTAATCTTCACCCCTGTCAAAATTCAACCACAATACTCGCCATGCTAGAATCCACATCAGTTCACTCTAAAGCGCATAACAAAATTATTCCTTTCTTAATCGCACAGTACGAATGTGGAATGCTCTGCCACGCTCTGTTTGTCCTACACATTTAAGTTTACACATCCTTAAAACCATCGTGCATCGCTATCTCCCGTTCTCTAGCCCCACACTTCCCTAATGATCGCATTGTGTCACTTTAATGTAATGATATCCAAAGTCCCTTTTGTGCGCATAAATTATAAAAATAAATCACTTAAATTGAAGTCGTGGAGCACAAACCTACCTATTGGTAGCTGCAAATACATTAAACTGGGAGTATTTTTAGAAATTGCAGCCTTGTGTCACGCACAGTCTCTGCACGGTTCGGGAGCTTGTTAATTAACGGCAGTCACTAAACCCAACTTTATCTAGTAGTTATAAAGATTTAGGCAAAATATAAATATATACAATCATCAACCGCAGATTTTATCGCAATAAATGATTTTGCAATTACTAAAATTTCGTATGGACATAATCATAAAATAATTTCACTTATTCAGTCGTATATAAATTTAACGACACGCCACAAGTGAAGCCTCGCTGCAATGTGGATCCATTTAATAATATCTTGTTTGGTACTATGCGCGGAGCATTCGTATGCTAGAGTAAGTTAGCGTAACTTACTTTAATTACAAAACAAAAAACAACTAATACCTTCTACTTTTAGAAAACTCTTAAAATTACATTTTTAAACTTCACTTGCAACGAGAATTCAAATGTGGTTCATGCAACTTGTGAACTAAACAAATTTAACAATAAAACAGTAATAAATGGAAGATGGGATTTAATCAAAGATGTAACCCTAATAATCCAATAAAGCAGTAACAAAAATATTTCAAGAAGTTTTTCGGAAGTATGAGAAATGCCTACAACATGCTTAAATTTACGTATATTAGGGTCAACATGTGAGCTTGTAAAATTTATACTTTAAAGCTGAATATCTTCCACCATACATTGCAGAGGTATTTTATTCTGCGAACGTTACTCTATCAACAGCAGGTGTACGGCTGATAGAGACTTTTACGCATGGGAAAACTGAGTATAAGAATATTATATTCCGTCGATTGTAAAGTAAGTTAATAAGCAATTTTTGAATTTGCATTTTTCTCATTTTCTAAATATTTCTAAAATGAGCTTCTGTTTATTTGTTTAGTGAATTGGGCTACTTAGCGAGGGGTCCGCGGTTTAACTCCGTACCGACAAACATCCAAGAGCAAGAACATCCAAGTCATGAGAAGCTTCTTATCAACCTTTAACTACGTCCCCTTAATTTAGTCACAAAACTATCTACCTGCAGTTATTTATAAAAATAGTTAGAAACGGATACAAAATAAACGATATAAGAGATAGGTTAATCGCATATCCTCAAAACAAACTTATTTCCTTGTTTTCCTTTGTTAGCTGTACTCTCCAAGAGATTTTACTTGAAAACTAGGCGATGGTATGTTTCGGGTGAGAAAGTTCTTCTTTCTACAAGAAACAGATTTTGATTTATTTTCCTTTTCATTCCGGCAGGCCGGGTTCAATCCACATTCCTAGGCATCGACTATTAAATTGTTTCTTCATTCTTGTCTTGACCAATGTATTTTTGCCACGACTTGCCTCAACTCCTAGTTTCGATCTTCAGAGACATACTTAAGAGGTTATGGCTCATCCACAATGGAGTCGTCGTTATCGAAATCAAAAATTGGATCGTTGTCAGAAAACATCACATCACATAAGTCACATAAGTAATAAGAATCTACATTCTACTTCGTTTTGTCCTCATTAACAACCAGACCTACCTTCGTCTTGCGAATGCGCCACTGACAGCTCAACATAGGCAAGTAGTTAAACGGACTTTTGGAAAATTGTACCTCTGGTGTTGGCTTGTGAGTTTGGTACAATTGCACGTCGTCTTGTCTTAAACCTTTTTCGACATTGACGGAGCAGCGAGATTTCTCTACCGAGTTTGGCGGGGATTCCAAAACTTGACATGGCTTTGTATAATTCGTGCCTATCTACGCTTTCATAAACGACCTAAAAGTCGATAAATTGATGATGTGTATCGATCTGAAATTCCTAGGTTTTTACCAAGATCTGTCGGAGTGTGAAAATTTGGTCGACGGTTGACTTTTCTGGCCTAAACCAACACTGATATGAGCCTATCAGGTTGTTGGCGAAAGGCTTTAGGTGTTCACACAATACAGCCGACAGGATCTTAGACGCGCAATTCGGGAGACTTATTTCTCAGTAGGTGGCGCAGTTCAAATTATCTCCTTTCTTGTAGATGGGACACACAATGCTGGGGTTCCATTCGTCGGGCATTCTTTTATTCAACCTAATTTTACAGATGAGTTCGTGCAAGCTCCTTACCAAGCCATCTCCCGTTGGTTTGAAAAGCTCGACCGGAAGGCCAACCGCTTCAGCAGCTTTCTTGGACTGAAGTTTGGATATCGCTATCATCGGTTTTCCACCCATAGAGCTGGTTCTTGTCTGCAACACTCGAATAGCACAAACACAATTTTTTTTATGCCAATCTAATTCCTTATAAACCCCGCATAATGTATCTTTTGGGCTCCCTGAAATTGCGCCAAAAAGTGGTTGGGGAAAAAGGCCAATCAAATGGCTTATGTCATCTTTCAGTTTAAAATAAGCTCCTAGTCGTTAGTCCTCACCTAGTCGTTAAACTAATTAGCAGAAGTCTGCTATATGGATCTGCCTATTTTGCAGTTCTATACCACCTTTGAAAGTTTGTTTAATCACTTGTTTTATGTGATCTTGTTTATCTTGTATATCCTAGTTAAAAAGCTCTAACTTTTAGATCTTCATGTAGATCAGCGTTACATGTACCATGGCGCATTAGTGGATATAAGTCGCAACGCATCCTTTTCGCACAAAACCCGTTGAATAGTTTGTCTTAGATCATCCTTCCTCTATTCCTTATACGATTTTACTCCGAAAGTGTCACTAAGTCAAGTTGTAAAAAAAGCACTGAGAATATTGTTCCACGGGATATTTTTCTTTAATATAAACTTGAGCTTTATGAGACATGACGCTCATTGATCTTGCACCATCAAAACTTTGCCATTGCTGTGTAAATTTGATTACGGAGGTTCGGTCTTCATTGTAGTCTCGAACCTGGGGCTGGGATTCAAAGATCCTATTGGCTAAAGCATTGTTGTCCATTCGGTCAATGTGGACGAGCCATTGTACTCGAAGGTTTTTGGCTTTTCGGACTACATCCACATCTTGGTACAGCTCATAGCCGTCGAAGAATTTTTCTTTCGAAGGAGCCCAGTATAAGCTCGCCTTTCCTGCTTATCGTCCAGCAATCGGTGCCGTATAGCAAAACTGGCAGAATAAGGATTCTATAGAGCACACACTCTGTCCTCCAAGTTAGGAGTTTTGACCGAGGTAAATGAACTTCTTAACTACCTCGAAGTTGCTGCTATCAATAGTGACATTTTGTTCTAGTCGATGGGCAGATGATTGTTTTTTTTTTTTGATGCATGTATTTTGTCTTGTCCGCATTCACTTCAAGGCTAGCTAGTTTCGCCAGTTCGTCTATAACCGTGAATGATTTCACCACGGCAAGCTAGAGTTCAGATGAGCTGCTGCCAAACTGGACATTTCAACGCGTGTTTTCTAGGGTCACGCGACACAGTTGGATAAGTTTGGCCAGGATCCCGAATTCGGCCATCGCCATGTATATGACGATGAATACTATCGTATACGGCCTTAAAGTCGATAAAGAGATGGTGAGTCTCGACTTGAAATTCGTTGGTCTTTTCCAGAATTTGCCTTAGCGTGAAAATTGTATCTATTGACGATCTGGCCCGGCCACACTGGTATGTGCCGATTAGTGTGTTGCAGAAGGTTTTAGACGTTCACACAATACTTTAGATAGGAAACTCTATATAAGACTCTTATAGTCTTTACTTCGGATCCTGCTCTATGGATCTATGGGTAAGATGGCGCGGTACAAGTGGAAAGGGCCTCAACCAGCTTGGACTGCGCAACTAGTAATATCTTTAAACAGCAGTGGCCAAAGACCGCGCTAATTGAAAAGGCTTATGTTAGAGATCTTAGTAAGCAAGTAAGCTCGGTTTTGGCAACAACTGGTCAAATTATTTTTCGATATTCCGGTTTAGTTTTCATAAAGAATTGGCGCCGTTTATTGAGTCGATTCATTTAAGTGTCGGTATTTTATTCTCTAAACGCCTTCGCTCTCATTTATTTTACGTTCCACTGAGTTCCACATAAATAACTAATAAATGAAACTGTTTTTTCAGTTTGAAATTTCAAATCTAGCTTAATTTATTTTGAGTTGTTCTAGTTCTTAATAAAAAAAAAAGTATTGTAACAGGGGCACTGAAAACGACAATAAAATTACAAAATGAGAGCTGGAGTGTATGAGCAAAATCAAGTTCAAAGTGGGCAGTTGCTTTTAAGTTCCAGTCATTTTAAACATAGTTTCATCTTGACATATTTTATGGTTACGAGTTGTAAAAGAAAGCAATCTCTTGGTATTGGTATCGTGCTTTTACGATGACATTCTTTTATGATGTCCTTTTTCAAGGATTCAAAGTCCTTTTTTAGGGGTTTAAGGACCTTTTAGTTCGAAGGACATAAAGAGTCCGCCATTTAATGTTTTTTTTTCAACTAGTGCTTATTTCGCGAATGGTAACACTTAGCTCATGTCTGATTTGACAGATAATTAGTTTTATCCTTCCGCTGAACGAATATGGTTGTGTATACGCTTGAACAACGCTGGGAAATATTGCGACATTACTTTGAAAATCATGGTAATGTTGCAGTATGTGTGCGAAAATTGCGTCCGGATTTTGGAAGAAGAGAAGCACCGTCAGCTCCGTATGTTCGTGATCTTGTGAAAAAAGTGAAAGAAACTGGCATCCTAAAGTACACCTGAGAAAGTTGCTGCTGTGGCAGAAAGTGTGCGTGAAGCGCCATCAACATGAATTCACCGTCGTTCTTAACAATTTAACATTTCGGAGACATCATTGAGACGAATTTTGCATAAAGACCTTGGTATGACGCCATACAAAGTCCAATTGGTTCAGGAGTTGAAGCCAACTGACCATCCAATGCGTTTTCGCTTCGCTAAGTGCGACTTAGAGAAGATGCCGATTTTGCCAAAAAAAAATCATCTTTTCAGATGAAGCTCATTTTGATTTTGGCGAGTATGTAAACAAGTAAAATTGTCGCATTTGGGGCACAGAAAACCCGCACGCATACATTGAAAAGCCGATATATCCAAAGCGAGTTACTGTTTGGAGCGGATTTTGGTCCAGAGGCATAATTGGGCCATTTTTCTTCGAAAATGAGCAAGGAGTGGCCGTTACAGTCAATGGCGATCGTTATCGGGCCATGTTAAACGAATTTTTGTTCACAAAAATTTAAGAGGAGGATATTGGCAATATTTGGTTTTAACAGGACGGCGTTACGTGCCACACAGCCGAAGCTACACTCGATATTTTGCACCCTGTTTTTGAAGATCGCATTATCAGCCGCAGAGCTGATGTCGTTTGGCCACCGCGGAGCTGCGATTTGACACCGTTGGACTATTTTTTGTGGGGTGCCGTAAAAGATAAGTGTTACGCCGACATGCCAGAGACAATTGACGCTTTAAAGGACAATATTCGTGAAGCCATTGGTGAAATACAGCTGCACACAATCGATAATGTGCTTAAAAATTGGACCGATCGTGTAGGCCATGCAGTAGGCCAGCCGAGGCAGCCATTTGAATGAAATTATTTTCCATTATTAACCGGAAGGATTGTACTTTCAAATAAAAAAAGAAATTTGAGGAAATGTTCAGTGGTTTTTTTTTATAGCATTTTCAAATTTTTGGCGGACCCTATATTTGGGAAATGCTATCTTCACCATTAAAAAAATTTCCTTCGATTATACTATGTTCCGTAACATATTTCATTTCACACCACCAATACTTGAATACAGCATGGCGTCATGTGACTTACAAGTGCATTTCATCATAAATAGCAATGTATTCAACGGCCATTAAATTTTAATTCATGTACGAGTATACCAGTAAATTTTGTTATCTAAACATTTCGCCGCATTAATTCCAGGAATCAATTAATTAAATTAATTTTATTTGCGGTCTTTTCTGGTTATTGTTAATCATGGTTATAGCTATTTAAATTCTGAAATCATTGAATAAATGCACAGTTTTGTTAAATTGAAATTTGCCTCCTAGAATACGAATACGTATGTCGAACTTACATTCCATACAAGGAAAACGCTACGAGGCGTTTAACGACATAAACCGACCTTAATACCGATTTCGAAAAACGACTACGAAACGCGTTAAATATAAACGCCAAGTAGAATAAGAGTGATTATTTTTATTTACGAAATTTCCCAACATGGCCCTCAATAAAGCGCCCAATATTTTTAACTTTCTCGTATACATGAGTATACGCGATCGTGCGCAATTTCGAACTCAAACTAATTGCAAGTATGAGGAATGATATTACAACTATAGAGAAGTTCAAAAAAGATAGATAGATAGGTAATAGTTTTATTTCATATAGCATTACAGGGTAAAATTCAAATACAATTTATGGAAAATTAGACAGATTGAAAATTATATAAAAAGTTGGGACATTGAGTATTTTACTAACAGAAGCGGTGAAAATAGTATTGAATGCCACTTCAGTTATTATTAAAATTTAAATTAAAGTTTATCATGAGGTGGTCATAAGCAGCAAAGGTAATTCATATTACAAAAAAAAAAAAAATAAATAATCAATTAACAAAAGCAACAGGATCAAACATCAGAGAATAAAGAGAACAAACAAATTTAAGCTAAAGTTAAATTAGAATGTCGAAAGTAACAGATTCTAAACTAGTGTAGTTTAGGCTGAGAATCCATTTTTTTACACATTGTTATTGCTTTGGTAGAATGTGGAAGAAATGACAAAACAGAATAAAAATTACGGTACCTACATATGCAGTAATACGAACAAATGGAACAGATACCAAGTATAAAAAGTTTCCACATAAATTGAAATTAGAAATTAATCTAAAATTTCGATTACCAGATTTCATAAAGAATAACTTCAATACCTTAAAGTAATACAGATGACGGACAGGGAGGATTTTTAGGTCGCAGAACAAAGAAAAGCTTGGATATCTAACAGGTTTTTGGCATAAATTTCTTAATAAATGTTTCCGTAAAACTAATAGAGATTGTGTTTTGTTATGATAAGTATCTCCATATTGCAGTTTAGAGTGAAAAATACCATAGTAGATTTTTATTAAAAGCGCTGTAGAGCAAACATTTCGCAAATAATAAAAGTATCTCAAAGTGCAACGTAAATAATTTTTCAAGGATTCCGTGTGATTCGAAAAGCTCATATAAGAATCAATAACAAGCCCTAGATATTTAAATTCAACTACTGCCTCGATAAGAAAACAATGATCATTAGAAATAACAGTACTACAAAAAGTGGAAGCAGTAGGCTTATGCGTACAATTGTAATTGGTTAATCTGAATTTTAAACACTCAGGCGCATGATAGTATATATTTGGCCATAAACTGCTTACCGACGACAAAGTGAAATAAAGTGTAAGTAAAGTGGGTCCGCCAATGCCGTCCGTCTGTTTGTCTGCCTGTCTGTCCGGGCGCCGTATGACGAAACGGTTCGACGGATTTGCTTCAAAGTTCGTGTATATGGTTACATCTCGGGGCATCATTTTATTTTTTGCTTTATCGTTTGGAATAACGGTGATTTTGTGAAAATCACTTTCGATTTTTGTCTTTTTTTTTTTGTACTAAGGATACTTGGGATGGGGCCAAAAATAATGCAAACTGCGTTGTTTGTCATTTGCATACTTCGATTTTGAAATAATTTTTTTTATATAAAGATTTTCTTAAATTTAAATTAAATTCGTTTTCTCAAAAACGGCTCAAACGATTTTGAAAAGTTTTTGTATTTTGAACAATTATGTTAAGTGTCCAGTGTGCGAAATAACATCAAAATCGTAGGTGCCATTTTTGAGAAAATCAAATTTTTGAAAGCCTATAAAGTGATTTAAATAAATTTGGTATGTGATCAAATGTTTTGATTTTGTTCAAGGCGATTCAAAAATGCATTTCCTGTAGCCAGAAAGTTTCTTATGACCCAATCGTGCACTTTATCTTTCTCTGTGGCAACGCTAGTTCGAACCCCACCAACAGACAAGACCCTGTGCTTCTTTTCTCTTTCTCCCCCTTTGTCTATGCCTCTGCTCCAGCAATAATAATCCAACGATTTTTGCAATGATTATTCTTTGTCATGGTCAATCGATTAGCTAAATTACCAAATAGGTACCCCTTTGCTGTTCTTTCCAGCTCACAACAAAATCCCATCAAATATACAAAGCATATTGGAATACTCAGACATCTCACATCCTCTCCTCCATGAATATCATCCGCATAAAATATTTTAAGCAACAAAAAAAACATACAAAAATGAAAATGCAAAAATCCATTTACCACATTTCTTCATTATATCCAACGAAATACTCTTGCAAACCCTGCACGCCTCGGGGGCGAGATACGTTCATATCCGGGAAAGAGGCTTTTAGAGGGTTAAAGCTTACGTAATTCGCACAAGTTCTGCGTCATTAGACATATATGATTGATGGGTCATCGTGTGCGCGCACACACAAGGCACACTTGTCTAGTCATCGTCGCTTGGTAACAATGACGCGGAACACCAACTATAATCATCTATTTACCCATAAAAAAAAAACTGAAAAATATGAGCGAATAATAATTGAATTACGCGTAATAGATACACTTCGCAATCCTTGTTGCCATATGTTGCAATTCTGGTGGGCATACATATCTATAATTGATTCTCTGTTCCGACCACAAAAATAGTAGGTTGATCGTTTCCCCCAACAAATTAAATTCGAAACGGAAATTAGGTGCTCATTAGGGATTAACAATTTCTTCAGCTTGTTAATGGAAAATTATCGATTTTTTGCTAACTCGAATGGCTGGCTGCCAAGGATAGTTCGGTGCGGTGCGGTTGATTTCTTAGAAAGTGCCTTACATATATGTCTGTTATATGTGTGTACATCCATATATGCATCTAACCGAGTACCAAGGGTGGGTAATTGAAGGAAAACTAATTAATAGTTCTCTGTAGATATCGATGTGTTCCATATTATATATGTAGTATCGTTGCTCTTTGTAATAGTGTGTAATCTGTGCAGTAAAATTGTCATCATCATAGATGTCGTCGTCGTCGTCGTAGTCATCGTCGTCGTCTTAAGGCGCCACAAGGATACACAACACATGGTGAAATGGTGAAATGGTGTGTGGGTGTAATAATTTGAATCAAAGTGGGCGACATATTTGGGTCCCCAGTTCATGTAGATATAGAGTGCAGGGCACACAAGTGTCACGCAAATAGACAAAAACCACAGAACTTACAATTAATTGGATCTATGGAGTGGGAGAGAACATTCTATACGTCCAGATTGTTATGTGTGTGCATTGAAGCGGTCTTGTATCTGGGTAGAGTGTCAAAATTGAAAGTAAAAGAACATTTTAATAGGAAACCTTAGAGGGGAAATGGTCATTTGATATGTTCCGGTCTCGTAGGAGAAGAGGGCGACTTTTAATTTCAACATTATTGGCATCGTCAGGCAGTTTGCTTGGCCGGGTGAAACAAATTTAATGAGTTTTTTGGAAGCATTCCAATTTTATTGAAATTAATTTATTTTTTTGAAACATTTCATTGAAGTATGTGAATGGAAAGAAAGTAGAAAAAGACAAAGAATAAAACCCTCAATTCTGCTAAAATGTGCAAAGAAAGTTAGACTTTAGATACAAACCAGTGTTGAAGTGGAGATTTCTAAAAATAACAGATCGTGTCTTCCTTGATCGTGGGAGTTTTTTAACGATCATTTTCATGGAGTATAGTATAGATCCTTTTCAAGGCTATCAAACCCAACCAATGTCAACAAATAAAGTGTCAAACGAAAGGGGATTTGTTAAAGAGATTACGGGTAAATGCGAAATAGAAATTGTGTAAGCAATAAACACATGCGAAAGACTTCAGACTGGAGCGATTTTTTTTAATAGGAAGTTTCAATCATTCGTTGAAGCGCTCAGATTCAAAAACGTCCATTGTTCTTTTAGACAGACACTACGTTTTACTGTAAAAATGTTCTCGTCTTTTTTTAGAAAATCGCGTCTCCACTCCAGTAATTAGGAGATCAGATATTCAGCAATCCAGCCTGGAGCACAGAATTCATAATCGATACCCACCACATGTTCATCGATTTTATAGCAGCGCACGATAGTATAAATAGGGATTAACTATATCGTACCATTTCCATCTAAACTGATACGTCTTATTCGGATGACTGTGGAGAATGCTCGCTGTTTCGTCCAAATTGGTAGGGATTATGCCGAATCCTTCGACACCACACCCAGAGGGTTAAGGCAAGGTGACGCACTGTCGTGCGGCTGTTTCAATATTGTGCTGGACGCACCACCCAGGCCAGTACATCAGGCACTATCCTTAATAAATCAACACAACTACTTGCTTAGGTTTGCTGACGACATTGATGTGATAGGAAGAACAAAGCGAGCAGTAGCAGGTGCTTCACTACAATGGAGATAGCAGCAAGCAGTATGGGGCTGATTATAAATGAGGACAAGACAAAGTATATGCCTTCATCAAAAAGAGTCCAATCCCACCACACCACCGACTTGGTCAGAACGTGACCTGGGCGGAAAACAACAATCAAACGCAGAATAACTTTTGCTAATCGCTGTTGCTTTGGGCTAAATAAGCAATTGAGGAATAAAGCCCTAGGAAGAGAATAGCCAAGGAGACGCCGGATGAAAGCTCACTTGCTGTATTCGATAGAAAAGTCCTACGAACGAGTTATGGTCCCGTATGCGTTGACCAAGCAAACAATGTTTTGCGAAGAAGATACGACAACGAGTTATATGTGCTGTTTAGCGACATAAGCCTAGCTAAAAAAAATCTACCGGTTAAAATGGCTGGGCCATGTAACATTGACCCTCCGTGAAAAGTCTTCGACGGAAAAAAGGAAGAAGGGATGTAGATGCCAAGGAAGAACTCCTCTCTGATGGAGCGACTAGGTAGGTGTAAGACGACCTCCAACCGATTAGATGGCGAAATTGGAGACGGCAGGCTAGGGCCATATTAAGAAAGTAAGTAAGCCTGGAGCCTGCTTCAAGCAATGACAGGGCAATTGGCACATTGGCAAAGTGCCTGGAGTCACGTAAGTGATAACAAAGATGCCTCTGTACAGCTTGGTAAATCTGCAGCTCGAGGATTTGTGCCTTCGAATATTGTGTCCACAGGAGACCAAGTCTCTTACAAGCGATATCGGCAAATGCAAAACTGATTCAGATTCTGCGAATACTTCCTCTGAACCCTGACGAGGGATTTCGCCGGAGATCTGATTTAGTACAAAATGTTCCCTTTATTCTAGCATGGAAGGGAGAAACTCCGTATTTTAGACCGAAATACGTGCAAAAGAGCTCTTCATTAAAGAGAACCTAAATAGGAACGTCATTGACAAATGCATTTATATTTTATCTGACAGTATAGCGGCACTATTTGCTATTACCTCAAAGTTAATTTGGAACTCCTTCAAATTTTTGATGGAAGTGAAAAAGTTTATGAGAACTAATCAACTCCTTCAACAGAGCACATATTGTGCCATTGTGAGTGCTGATCAGAAATAAGTATATGATTTCTAAGTATACATTACCATGAGGTAACTGACATAACCTTTAACATAAGCGAAAGCTATATAAATGAGGACATAACTAGGTCCACTGTAGCCGCGGTGATATGGGTACGAAGTTCCACTTCCTTTTCAATCTAATCTAGGTCCTTATGGGGGATTAGCCTGTGTTCTCTTTTTCTTTCTACTTATGACTACCCAATATCCCGAAATTCTCAGAAACCTTTAAAGATTACAAACAGTTCTTATCGGACAGTTCTTAAATATGTTGGAAGAAATAGCTTCCAAGTGATCTGTTCCTCTGGTAACAGAGGAGAGTAATTGTGAGGTGTGTCCCGCTTTTTCTATATGCTGACGACTTCATGAAGTGCCACCACTTTACCCTTTGTGTAGGTACGATGAGATGTGGCCACTTTCATCAGTTTGTAAACGTTTGCAAGATAAAGAATGTTAGAATGCTTAGGCACTGCTGTGACTAGATACCCCTGCCTTCAGAATAAAGATAACCTTCACTTCATGAAATGCTATTGGGGTATAGCAGAATGTTGTATAATTTGGCTTGCTGATTCTATAGGCTATAAGTCTAGAACTTGCTATCGCACTCTTGAACCTTCGCTGGCTAGCATTATAAGCCTTTACAACGTTGATTAAGGCTTTTGTTGTCTTAAGTAAGTAATAAGGGTTTTCTAATAGAAATAACTTTAAAATATTGTTTTTATTTTATCGATCGATAACGATGAACGGATTTATCATTGGAAACTGTACCAGCACGGTCAAAAAAGCATGAATACTTAAATTCTACCAATCGTGGAAATTACCGTAACCAAAAGATATTAGCTTAGAAGGTAGCTCTGATGCGGATCACAGCCAGGCGATCACTAACTTTTGACCTGAGCCGACTTCCCACAACGAATCCGCATTCTAACACATGTAACCGTTTGTTGCAGCTCTTTATTAATCCTGATCCTATCCATCGTATCTCCTGGATCGCGGTAATGTCTGCCTTGTACCACAAGAGGACAGACTTAAGTTTTTGAGTGGCACTTTTAGAGTTGAGTGTTCGCACATTCCAAGTACACACTCGCATGTCCGTTAACATTCCGGGTCCATTTTGCATTTGAGGTTCATTAATATCCAAGGCTGCTATAGTCTCTCCCATAACTACATATATGTTTATGAAGTGGTCAGGAAGTTACCCCGACAGCACAACCCCCAACCCGGAGGCCCAGGCCCTGCTTTTGACCCTAGGACAGCAGGCCGGTAATTCCGGTGCCAGTAACCCACTTCGCCGTTGGCCCATCAAGGACTCATCCGCCACTAAATCTTTCCACTTGATCCTCCTAACTGGAACTGTGGATGCCGCCGTTGATCCATCCGTAGAATTCGACCGCCGCCATCTGGAATCAGGAGAAGTGCCTTAGTGAGTTGGCATAGTAATACAAAAATAAATAAGGTACTCAAATAGGACCCACTGAATATTTAAGGCTGTCGCCCCAATCTCTTAACCCAGTACACGCGTGTAATCTTCAAATGCAAATGAATTATACTCGAAATACAAAAGAAAGGTGAAAGAAAGGTTTTAACGCTTAGTACGTCTAAAAAGAGCTCCTGGAAAGTAATGAGGCACTTATTGTAATGTGGACTGACTTGCAGCCAGATGACCTAAAGAAGAATGCATCAACCCCAGAAGTACCATAACTGGCATCGATAGTAAGAGGTCCTTTAAAATGAATCAAATTCCGGTGCTTGTCCGGGAAGTAATGACTGAATAGAATCATTGCTAAAAGGTTAAGAGTTTTTTACTAATAACTTCTGCAGAATCTTTAGAGATAGATAGATAAGGAGGAGATGGAAATATTATGACACTGTATGCAGTTCATCGGCAGCTTTGTACGGCTTGGGAAATACCGCTATCAGACCTCAATAGATTCATTAAGAGATAGAATTAAGTCAAATGCACTACCTACCATGTACTACTAGGGTATTCAAAATAGGCCATCCTTATGACTTCTGGGTGATTGCCCTCGTAACCTAACCCAACCTATCGTTCAATGACATACTAGGTATAAGTCTATTTCAGAGGTGATGTGTCATGAGACTCAGAGCTGATTGCATCATCAACAGTTTTTCAACACCTATAAAGGCAAATGGAAGGCCAATACTTTGAGGTACAGTCAAGTTAATCATGTTAAAAACATTCATTTGTTTACTCAAACATTGCTGTTGTAAAAATTATTTAAAAATATGTAAAACTGCTTGTCATTCGAATAACTTGCATGCGATACTGTGTGTCATGAATTAGTAATACGAACGAGTTACACTATCTTGCAAGTCCACATCTAAGAAATGCTTGCATTGCAACGACCCCACTGACAAACAATAAGCCGCCGCTATATAAATGCGACCGAAACAACCGACGACTGGTGTGATTCGAGATGCGGAAAAGCCATCATAAAAGATGCGATAAATAAATTTGCAATATCCCAACTAACGTGATAGGACACCAAAACCAGATCAGGCACCATCAGGAGCATGAGGCAAAGGAGGCAAAGGAACAGCAGATGAACATAAAAATGCCAAGAGACGATAAATTCCATTTCATGACGGATTTCTAAAAACGATACAATCTATGTACACACACACATACAACCTACATGGCCTTCTTGCTGCTGCTGCTGCTGTCATTCCACATAGAGAATTTTTGTGGGGGCGGTACATTAAGATTGTTCCACATGTACTTCAAAAACGGCTAGCTATAGCTTTATGTTCTGACAAGCAACTTGCCCAGATACATACAACTCAGCACTGGAGCGCTGCTAGTATTATGACCATAACAAAACCACGCGGACTTGATACTTAAATGTCGCCATAAAAATTCCAATTTAATGCCATAAAAGCCCCCTATATATGTGTGCCTGTACATTATGTGTGTACGACAACTATGGTTATAATATAGTAGTACCTACGCGTGTATAAATATAATGTACTCTCGTACTTATAATGCCGTAAGTGCTACGACCGTGTCGTCGTTATATAATGTGTGGCACAATGTGCTTTTGTTCTATTCAGGTGCCAGCAGCAATTTGGTTCTGGATGTGGAGGATCCTTGAATCTGGCGGCATGGGCGATGCGGCTGAGGGGGTGGTGGTAGCGGTTTATTATCCGGCTACGATTCTACCTATACATACATATATGGTGTGGTTTTGACATAACAAAGGAAAATTACGCACTATTGTTGTGATCCCATTTAATTCTCGATGATTAATCGATTCGTAGAATATTCTGTTGTTTGTGACTTTGAAGGCTGCATTTTCCTATAGGGTGTACATTTGCAGTTGGTAATTTATTTTTTTTTATTTTATTTATGTACATATATATATGAATGTATAAGCGAGTGGCAAGAGAGGGCAGAGGGAGAGAGTATTAGGTGGCTTGTGAACCGGAAGATGTGGGTTCAATCTCCAATGGGAAAGAAAGCATCTAGTTTCTTCAACCTGTTTTGACAAGGACTTCCTTTTTTGATTTTGGACCTACTAATCAAGAAAATAGCGGTCTGGCAGGCATTCAGAGGGTGCGTTCGCCAGATTTTCAAAAATTTAAAAAAGACGCAAAAAAATTTGTTTTTACAAGGCTACAATTTTAAGTTAGCTAAGCTAAGAGGATCTTCTAATCCCAGCCCCAAGGTTCGAGACGACGAGGAAAACCGAACTTTCGTTTTAAAGACCAAGCCATCGCGGATTCCAAAGCGCTTGGCCTGTATAAGTGGAAGCAGCGTATTTGGAAGGCTGCGTTGTCTCAGGAGCCATGAATCAGATGGATCAGGAGGTGATGGTTTGGGGCTATATGTCTAGCGCTGTAGTAGGCAATCTGTATTTTGTAGATAGCAAATGGACAGATCTATCGATCTTAACATTCTAAAAGAAAATGTCAAGCAGTTACGCAGGCAGTAATGTATTGGTTTTGATAAAGAAAACTATCTCAGGTATGTGGAGCTTAAAACAGGAAATGAACAGAATAGAAAATGCTTGTTTATTTTACTCCTTTTCATATAACTGCGATAATAACCAAATACCATAAGAATATTCAGCTAGGAGCTTTGGGCTTTAAAATGGTTTTTATTTCCAATCGATAGGGTAATTATTCACAAAGATATTGCACTTCAAATAAAAGTGTTATAGTACTCCCACCAATTGAAGCACTAGCACTGGAATCCGCCAGAACCCTACCAGACGATTATTTTTTGATTAGAAGATCCCAAATTAGAAGTCAAAATATATTTACCTTGTAAAAACACGTTACTAGCTGTCCTACTAATACACCAAATAGAGAATTTCTTTCTGGTGCTACAATGGAACAATTGTGAGTCTGGGTGTTGTTGGCTTTCATTAGAATTGTATTTCTTTAACAAAGGTTTACTGATATTACTTATAGATCTCCAGACTAAGTGAAGGGAACCCTGCTTGGAATTATCTAGACTAGGAAAGGTTGAATGTGTCTAAACAAATTTTGCCAAACGAGTCCTGTCTGTCCGGGATAGCCAAGCTATTTTCAAGCATATGATGCTATGATGCTTAAAATAACACAGCACGAGCATTACGGAAATGAGAAATTAGGCTAAGAAACCGAGGCATATTGCTTATTTATGTTTGCGCCTTATAAATTCGTACTATCCGTGGAACATCTTAGTATTTTTTGCCTCAACTTTTGATCGTAGGCGAATTTGACACGGTGATTAAGGGCATTATTGTCATTCCTGGCTTAAGCCGAACTGCATACACTCATCAAAAAAGAACCATTTTTAAAGAAAAATGGTTTGATACCGAGTGTGAAACAGCGAGAAGAATATCTTTTGGGTGGCTAAAAGTTTTTCGAAAGGTCGGAGATCACTTCTTTAAAAGAATGTACTGCCAAACAAATACAGCTTTCAAGCAAAAATGTATAAAGAAAAGTTTTTTTGAAAACGCAGCTTTAAAATTGGGGAACTGTAGAGATACAAAGGAGTTCTGGTGTGCAATTAAAAAATTCAACTGTAGAGCACCCCAAATTGGCACTCAGCTAGACGCAAGGATACTGATGAACCACTTTCAAACGCTATTGAACCCGCAAAGCAGCATACTGCCGTTTCACTACGCAATACCATTATTTGTAAATGAAATATTAGATGCACCTATTACACAGGGAGAAATATGTAACGTACTAAGAAAACTTCAAGATGGAAAGGCACCTGGCGCAGATCGGATACACATTGAATTTTTTAAGTATGCGACAAACAATTTTATCTACAAATTAGCGGTGATTTTCAATATGATGTTGGAAAAAGCTAACCTACCGCCACAGTTCAAGCAAGCCATAATATATCCGATTCACAAAAAAGGCAACACAGCTAATCCCGCAAATTATCGTGGAATATCATTCCTTAACTCATCTTACACGGTTTTCACAAAACTTTTAAAAGAGCCTATGTCAATTTGGATCGAAAACAACAATTTGATCAAAGAATTCCACGCAGGTTTTCGGAATGGTTATTCAACCGTAGACAACATTTTCGTAATGCAAAATATTGCTGGGACATTCATCGAACAAAAAAAGAAATTATTCGCCTTTTTCGTTGATTTCAAGGCAGCCTTCGATAATATCGATCGAAAAGCATTGATATACAAACTTTATAACGCTGGAATGAGCCAAAAGTCTGGGAAGGTTATTGAAAATTTATACGAGGACAACCAATCGAGTGTCTGGAGCGGAACCGAAACATCAAAATGGTTTGAAACAACTATGGGAGTAAGACAGGGATGTACACTAAGGCCATATTTTTTTACCTGGAAGAATAGAGATTGCAGGACATTTAATAAAGGCACTTTTATTTGCAGACGATGTGGTTCTATTTGCATATTCGCCAGAGTCCTTACAATTAATGATTAACCGTCTTGATTTGTACTGCCAATTATGGAATCTTACGGTTAACCTTACAAAATCAAAAATTATGATTTTTAAGAAGGTAGCTGGTAGAGAGCGCAGAAATGAAAAATAGCATCTCAACGGACAGCCCATTGAAATTGTGAAAACCTATAGATATCTCGGGGTGACAATAGCTAGTAATCTTAGTATGAAACCTCATCTAAAGGAAAGACTAATAAAAGCTAAAACTGCCATATCGGCTACATGGAAAAAATGTTTTTCTAATCAACTAATTGACCACAGCGTAAAATACAAGTTCTTTCAAGCTGTATCAGAATCTGTTATGATGTACGCAGCGCAGTCTTGGGGATACTGCCAATATGAAACAGTAGAGAAACTCCTTAGACACTACATAAAACGATGCTTTAACTTACACCAAACTATATGATCAATATCGAAACAGGACTGTCACCGCTTTTCATTAAATCATTAAAATTGCATGTAGATTATGTAATTAAAGTTTTAGAACTATCGGACGATAATCTTATTGCCAAAGTAGATGAACAATACAGAGCTGATTGTGTAAATATGGCTTCATCGTCCGTTCACCGAGCTACATACAGCGTTCTAAAACACAATCTGTCTGAAAAAAATTATTTCCACAATAACAACAGCAAAGAACTAATTGCGGCTCTTTCTAAGATGAGAGGCGATCTTATACGCCTTAATTATATCCCTCATCGTCCAGATCTACCAATTTATTGTAGTCTCTGCAACTTATCTGAGAGAGAAGACTTTTTGCATTTCATCGGAAGATGCCCCATCCTTAAAGAAATAAGAAGGTATTTTCTAGGAAATGAAGTAAAATCTGCGGAAAAAATTATACCTATCTAAACTGCGAAAGCGATGTTAAACAACTTTTTTATTTCTATAAAGCTGCAATTAATTACCGTAGCAAAATTATTACTGAGAACTTTTAATTTTGAAAACAAAAAAAAAAAAAAAATTAGTATAATATTTTTTTTTATGGTTTGCTTTTGTATATATCTTTAAATCTTAAATTGAATATATTTAAATTAAAACAACTTGTTATTAAATGTTTAATCTCATGTCAATCAGGCAGACGGCAAAGCCATGCTTAATGATTTTTGTAACATAAATTTGTATTATAAACAAGAAAACAATAAATCTAATCTAATCTAAAAAAAAAATCATACACTGAACTAATTATGAAGTCGGACAAAAAGGTTTTCGGCGTAGGAGATGAGGAACAACGTAATCTTAGTCAGTCTAAGGGTGAGGAACTTTTTGAAGAATGATATCGAAAGCCGAAGAGGCGCTGAAAAATTTGTTATTGCGCAACTAGAAGTCTTTTTCCTTTCCATTTCTTTCTTCAAGGTCAGAATATCAGAATAATTTAGCAGAATTTCTTGCAGGTGCTAAACGGGCATCATGTAGATGCAGAGAGACTGATAGGGCAAGAACACAAAGATAGGAAAAGGGAAGAATCGAAATAATCGTGTACACACTCAGAAACAATCACCCTTACGGCCCCGTACACCAATTGCAATTCATGTGAATTGATTCCGCAGAGCGAGTTCAATTTAATTTGCTGATTTACACTCCTATAAACCATTTGTTATAAGAATCAAGAACCACTTCACCATCACGCTTGCATTATTTACTGGAGCCAATGTTCCGGGAGTCTGCAACACGCTGTCATTCGCTCGAAGCGTCCGTATTTAGTAATAGTCTCGATGGATACGCCGAAAGGGATAACACAGCAACACCCTAGAAATTGGTTGCCGGGCCTACGACCGCTATGCCAATTGTACACTCCCGAGACAAATTTTATCCGTCACTTATTTTAACAAATAATGTGAACAATTCCAGATTTAGTGCAAGGGCAGTGAAACTAATGAGCAGTTTTCTTTCTGGTAGATCTCAAATGGTTAATTCGCGAAAGCGCTGTTGATCTTTAAAGAAACTTAAACTAGGGTGCCACAAGGCTCAATATTGGGACCGATACTTTTTTGCATTTTTATAAATGATCTAACAAATATTAGTAAACATTTAAAATGGATTCATAATTGGTTAGTGTCTAATGGCCCGCTAAAGTTCTTAGCGATTGCCATTTCCAATAAGTTGATTTGGACCCACTTCGCATTTATAACAAAATTTAATTTATAGAATCAGTCATCAGTGGGTGCAGTAGCTTGGTAGTTAAGTGCGTTGGACCCGTACCACCTGAACCTTTTTTTTCTGCCTTACATCTTGCGAAATTCAGAAAAACATCATAGACTAAGAACTGTCATATGAAGCTCCTCAAAAATAAATTGCCGTTCGGAATAGACATTACTGTAGCTCCCTTCCATCAGCTAGGTTTTAGGTCTTAATTTTTAAAACGTTGTATAGCTTGAATGAGCAACGGTCGGTTTATTGATATTGCGTTGATTTGTGGAATAAATAGAAATGATAGCCATTTAAAATAGCCCGCTATCGCTACCTATATCCCGAAATTTACAAAAAAAAAACAAAATAAAGGGTCGCGTGTTTTCAAAGGTTTTTCAAGATACAACTCCTAACCAAATGCAAAATTTTAAAAGCAAAAGCACTATAATTAGATCTTTTAAAAAATATGACTCTTGCTCCTTAAAGATTTCAATTTATGTATATAAGAAGGTTTAGCTGCCTATCCTGCCTCTAAATCCCGCGTTTGCTGCCTTTATCCTTGGTCATGATCGTACCCCGAACAGAATTTTCCTATCTAAAAATTAAAATCAATTTTTAAAATCTTGCTCGATACTTTCTATGCTTGAAAACTTTCTAATGTCCAATTCAAAGTCTCCATTCATTCACTATTTCAGCAATTACGGAATTCACTGCGGCTTTTTATAGCATGTACTCTGTTACTTTACTGTAAGCTTGAAAGAATTGAGAAATGTTTGAAACGCGAAAATATCCCCAACGAATAAAAGTTAATAGCAAAGCTAAACTAAAAATTAAAAAGAAAGAAGAATTTATTGAATATGGATTTTAGTTTCGGCACAATCTTTGCTGGTGCCTAGGAGAAAAAAGTGTAAAATTAATAACCGAAAAACTATTCTAACCCGGTGGACTTACATACATGTTTTAATTCATGGGCTCTTGGCCATGGAAGTCTTCGTTTAAGTTTTCTTATGTGAATGGTTGTTTAATGTTGTTGTTGAAGTTGTGATCATCGTCGTTGATATGGGAGCTGGTATTGTTGTTTTTGTGTGTTCGTAGTCCTGGGTCGCCTGTCCATATGATCTTTTAAGTTAACGTGAAGGCGTTTATCTCTTAAGGCCACTCGCCATCGCCTTTGAAAGCTCCTTCATGACAGGGTGTTCGTCCTTGGCCGTCCCCATAGAAATCGTGTCTAGAGTGCTATTCTACGTGTATTGTTTTTGTATTTGCTGTTGATTATCGCAATTTAGCAATTAATGATTATCGACGAAAGTTCTAAAAATCATACAAAGCCTGTACAAAAATAACAGAGCTGCGGTATGGAATGGGAAGCAACTATCCAACTGGTTTAAATCAAAAATGGGGGTTAAGCAAGGCTGTCTCCTGAGCCCACTACTTTTTTCAATCTTCCTTGACGACCTTACAACATTCCTACAGGGCGGAATCGAATTTAATGGAATACTTATAAAGCTTCTACTTTATGCGGATGATATTGTCATCCTGGCTGAGACTCTAACAATGATGCAAATGATGATGAATAGACTGCAACAATACTGCACCATGTGGAACCTCAAAGTCAACGTTGGAAAATCGAAAATAATGGTGATCCGAAATGGATCTGCGAGGTACTCAAGGCAGGAAAAATGGTTTTAGCAAAATGAGGAAGTTGAGATTGTTAAGACTTACAAGTACCTTGGAGTAACCTTAACATCTAAAATATTCAAGTACCATCTTCAAGAAAAACTTAAAGAACCGAAAAGGGCAATCAACTGCAATTGAAAGGATACTAGGCAAAAAAAACGTTCCATCGAGTACAAAATTTAAAGTTTTTGAAGCGGCCGTCCGTTCAGTTATGTGTTCCACTGCAGAAGTTTGGGCTATCTATTGGTATGATGAAATAGAAAAACTCTTAAGATAGTTTATAAAGAAAATCTTCAGACTTCCAGTATACACCACAAATTATATGTTGCATCTAGAAACAGGTCTGCTTCCTTTGTACATCTTTGCAATGAGGTTGCATATGCAGTACATATTGAAAGCAATGGCGCTACCAAGCCACCGACTTCCACATATAGTAGCGAAACACGCAATATATAGGCAGCTTCAATATTTCGAGGAATGGTCCAGATTGAGCGCAGAACACAATGTCCCGTTAACAGAGTACAACGCAGATTTGTGGAAGGATATATACACGAGCTATTAACGAAAATTGATGAAGCTCATCGGGCAGAGTATAGGACAAAAGCGAAGCAGAGTGAAACCAGGGGGTCGATTCTGGTTCTGTAAAAAGGTGAAATGAAAATATTTTCACTCTTTCACCGCAAATTCGATTCTCGTTCTATGAAAAGGTGAAACCAAACGTCAAAATCTTTCATATGAATAATTCCTTTTCACGGGCCCATTCGCAAGTGAATGTTCTAAGTGAAAGGGTGAAAATGGAGATTTTGATTAAAAAAAACAAGGGAAAAAACATAACGCAAGCTCAAAAGGAGTACTTAGTGAGCTTCTTAGAAAAAAATTTGGAAATTGCTCATGACAAATATAGGAAACAAATTTAAACACTTATTTCAACGATTTTTAATTGTTTTTGTTGATTTGTTTCAGAAGACGGAGCCCACGCAAGAAATAATGCATGGAAAAGCCTTGCAAAGGACCTCAATGTCTTGGGAGGAGCTTGTAAGAGCGATGAGCAGTGGAGGAAGACGTGGAGCGTCTTAAAGTAATTATTAAAACACGATAATATTCGATAAAGTTTATAAGTTTTGTGCTTTCAGACGAAACAGCAAGACAGACAAAATATGCTGAAATAAAAGAAGCCGAAAACCGCAGTGGCATCAACGGCTTAGCCAAAATTAAGCAGCTAAATGAACTGGAGCAAAGAGTTGTTCAGATAATGTCCGAAAGGAATGTTGAGGGGGATGAGCCAGTTGATCTGTAAAAAAAAAAATTGATCTGTAATTAAAATGCTTTTTATTTCTTTGATAAAAATGAATTGCCAGAGAAATGATTTCTTGCAATTTGCTGTCGAACATTTCGCCCTTCAGCTAAAGCATTGGGCTCATTATAGTTATAATTTCCACTTGCAGCAACATCCGCCTCACCAGCTCCAATACCAGTTTCAGTTGATACATCTTCGACCAAAGGAATTCTAGCTCTTATTAACATGTTATGCAAAACAATACACGCATTAATAATAACTCCTGATTTACCAGGAGCGTAAAATAAAACCCTTTCTGCTGACTACTTTTAAAACGCCTATACACCTTTCGACATGGCTCCTAGTTATTTTGTGTGACCTGTTAAATGCTTCTTCTGCCTCGGAGTTTGTTTCTGTAAAGGAAGTCATTATCCACGGCTGCAATGGAGAACCACTATCGCCGAGTAAATACAAATTCCTTTTACCTGAAGAATATAAAGATTCCAATGTAGATTTTGTCTTAGAACATCTCCAAATATAAGAATCATGAGCCGTTCCACCGAATCGAGCATTGGCACTAAAAAATAAATAATCTGCTCCACATATTATTTGCACATTTTTTGAATGACCACCTTTTCTACAGTAGTAAACATGTTCTATTTCTTTTCTTGGTGCTGCAATCTTAATATGCGTGTCATCAATCAAACCAATAACACCCGGGAGAGCCGCAATATCAAAAAAACTTCTTTTTAGATCAGAAAACTGCGAAGTACTTGGAAATTTTACGTGTCGGTTCGCTATGCAGTTCAAACTAATTGCAACCTCTGTAATGCATACTGATGCTTGCGACAAGGAAGACAAACTGTCCTGACCAACAGCTCGTTGGAAACTTCCCTGAGCAAAGAATCGCAATGCGCATAGGACTTTGATATGCGATGGAAGTCCATGTATTTTTGATGATGCTTTAAGGAACGGGGTTAGTTCTTCAATCAGTGTTCTGCATAAATGTTTAGGAAATCCATACAGTTGTATGAAGTGTTCCTCTGTTGTTACTTCAAAAGGATTTTCGTTGTCTCTTAGACTACGTCTGATAATTCGCATTTTTTTCCTAGACAACAAAATTGTGTATTTACTTATACAGCACATTAATCAAAAATAGAATTCAAACCTCTGCACATTTCTTCGTCTCGCTTCGATAAGAAGTCTTATAAATATTGAAGGCATTTTATAATATAAAATTGAATAAACAATTGATAAAATGAAAATTGAGCAAAGAAAAAATTATGCTTGCTTTGATTCACAATTTGTATAAATGACAGCAACAGAGAAACAATTTAATCACCACAGTGTAAGATATTGAATTCACCACTGTAATTTCACTTATTGGACGAGAATCGCATTTTAGTACAAAGTGAATCGAAAAAATGAAAGCAATGCGTGAAAGTGAATGTGAAAACGATTTATTTGATTCACTCTTTCGCAGAACCAGAATCGACCCCCAGGTGTACCTATCGAATACTCAACATTGATCTTATGGAACAAAACTATTTCCATGATCAAAACAGTATAAAAATGATTTCAACAATTTTTAAGGTCAGAGGAGAACTTCTTCATTTAAATTATATGCCACATAGAGCGGAAAGCAATCCAGGATGCAGCTTATGTAATCTACGTGTCAATGAAGACGTCCAGCATTTCATTGGAGTTTGTCCTATTCTGAGAAGTATTAGAAGAGCTCATTTTGGTAAAACTGCCCTTACGGAAGATTAAATATATGCTTTCAACAAACAAACAATCATCTGTCCACTGACTAGGACAAAATGTCACTGTTGATAGCAGCACATCTACCTCGGGGTAAATATCAACTCCACAAATGACATCTTAGTGGAGATCCGTCGAAGAATTACCCTAGGAAACCGTTGCTACTTCGGTTTGGCAAAACAAATGGGTTCAAAACTCCTTACTCGAAGGACAAAGTGCATGCTTTACAGAACGCTTATCCTGCCAGTTCTGCTATACGGCGCCGAGTGCTGGACGATAAGCAGGAAATCAGAGTTAATACTGGGATCCTTTGAAAGAAAAATCCTTTGACGGATATTTGGTGTTGTGTGTGCGAGGAGGGCGAATGGAGGAGAAGATACAACCGCGAACTCTATGAGTATTACCAAGATGTGGATGTAGTCCGAAAAGCTAAAACTAGTCGAAGACATTGGCTCAGCCACATCGAGCGAATGGACAACAACGCTCCAGCCAAGAGGATTTTCGAATCCCAGCCCCCAGGTTCGAGACGACAAGGAAGACCGAACCTCCGTTTTAAAGACCAAGCCATCGCGGATGCCAGAGCGCTTGGTCTGGACAACTGGAAGCAGCGAGCTCGGGATCGCAGACGGTGGAAGGCAGCCGTATCTCAGGCAGGGACTCTTCACGGGTCGGGAGCCCGTTAAGTAAGCACTTACGGAAGACGAAGTTGTTCTATGGTTGAATGGTCAGGATTGGAATGTTCTTTCTAGTTACGTAAGATCTGCTCTGAAATATCGACAACAAATTGTAGATGGAGCATTTTAAATATAATTATTTTTATAGAAAAAATAAAAATCATTAAAATTGTTAAAAATAACTCTGTAAAAATTCTCTTTTTATCCGGCTGACGGCAATTGCCAATGCACTATATTTTGAACTATTTAAAACTGTATTCAATATTATTAAATAAAATCACAATTATTACTTACTACTATTCGCTGTTGATGCTGTGTGTTGTATTTGGGCATTTTTGAATGTAACAATTTCTTTTTTTAAGTACTTTAAAAGATTATATCTTAATGTGCCCTTTCTGATAAATAAATGAAATGTTTAATTAATAAGAATCTACGTCTGTAACCTGTTTAAATGTTATTCCTGCTAATGTTTTTGTTTTTAATTAATTCACTGAACCAACATAATCATTTTGGTTAATTTACCAAAATATTCAGGCAAGGGTGGAGAATTGTATGCCTATGGAAATAATTATAAATCAATTACACCTACCTACGCAATGGTGTAAATGAAATCGTATATAACCACAACATTACGATAAAAATAACCAAAAACCAAGTAAAAATAATACTGCCTCCCTACAATGTGGATCTGTTTAATAGTTTTTTGTGTGTTCCTAAGCGTGGAGCATTCGTATGCAAGAGTAAGCTAACGTCTAGTACATTTGTACACAACAAACTAATGCATTCCAACTTTTAGAAATATCTTAACGTTGTTTTCTTAAACATAACTTGCAGCGAGAATTCAAGTTTGGCTCATGTAACTTGTGAACTTAACGAACTAAATAATAGAACTGTTTTAAATGTAAAACTGAATACAATCAAAGATGTAACTCAATTTGACATACATTGGAAGTGGGATACTATAACCACGAACAACGATAAGATAAGCATTTTAAATTTGCGACTGGATGGATGCGAATTCCTACATAGCAGATCCAAGAAGGCAATGCCAAAAATGTTCGAACAAGTGTTTAAGCGATATGGAAGTGCACCAAAAGAATGCCCAATAAATGCGGTAAGTCTAAACTAAAGGAGAGACATGGCTACAATGTGCTCAAGTCTATTTGTTTCAGGGTCAACATATAAGCATGGAAAATTTTTACTTTGACGCGGAATATCTTCCACCGTACATTCCAGAGATACTTTTTTCTGCGAATATCACCTTATCAACTGCAGGTGTACGACTTTTAGAGACTATTACGTATGGTAAGACTGAGCAAAAGAGTTTAATATTCCGTCGAGTGTAAACATTTTTACAAAATTTACTAAATAAAGATTAGTTTCCGGTTGGTTTAATGGAAGCGCAGATGAACTAACGCTCAACATTCGATGGAGAAATTTGAAAAACATTCAAAAGGGAGAGGTGAGATCAGAGGGTCATTCAAAATTGACATTCTGACGACGCTATGACGTAGAATTTGTACTAAATTTGTCATCCAGTGTGATCGCCTGTCATGCGAATGACAATTTTCCACAATGTCATCAAACATTGAATGATACGTTTGCCACGTTGTTAGTTCATGTGAAGACACTTACACCCGGATGACACTGTGTGATCGGGTGTCATCCAGCAGATAACAACCGAGTTACACAAGTTATCTGACGTCAGCATATCATCGAATGACCGTCTGATCGCACCTTAAGAACTTTAATGAGAAGGTTCCGAAAAGCAAAATTGTAGTTCCGAATCGGGATTAAATTCGTTTTAAAAAATATATCTTCGCACGCACAATGGTTGTAGAGGCTTGGCTTGAGGTGCTGTATAGGCCGTTTACGCCTAATATTTAATTATTTATTTTTAGAAAGATAAAACGCACAATTACTCGAGCGAAAACGGAGATAGGAGGTTGATACAAGTTAACACACCTTTCTGCATCGCTGTCGTTGATTGCTTATGCGGTTAAGCACAGTCCCCGGGTGATAGCAACTTTGCGGTTTGTCTGTTTGTGGATGTGAATAACTAGTAGATTAGCCTACGAGATCTAATTTCAACAAGAGAGTTTCATTGTGTTCGACTGTGCTGATGATGTGGCAATCTTAGTTTCGGGAAAATTGTGCCCCAAACCTTAGCGAACGACTCAGCTATATAAATCCATCAAAATAAAAAATAATTCTTTTTACAGGGATATAAGGGTAATCTAATGTCATTCTACATGCCTGCATCGATAACAAGGCGGTCAAAACTGCAATCAGGCCGAGAGTGTCCGAACTTGGTCTTTAAAAACTCATTCACTAGTAGAGTTTCAAATAGAAAACGACTGGACGAGTGATGTAGTCATTGAGAAGTAAGAGCTCTTTATACTGACGCGGTAGTCAGTAATATTTAGACGAGATAACAGCTGCAAATACGTTGATACTTTGCTGGGTGCCGGCACATGCAGATATTCGTATTCCAGTTCCATGTGTCCCTGGCTCCAACAACTAAAAGAACTTTCCCCGATGGTGAAAGTAAAGTCGTTGCACCTGATATTTCAAAGGAATTTGACAGAGTTTGGCATAAAGCTCTCTTGTCAAAAATGCGAGCATTTTGGATCGATGATACCCTTCTTCAGTGGATTAGAAATTACCTTTCGGACACTTCAATAGAAGTTGTTTTGGACGGTCTCAAGTCTGCAACTCACCACATAAATGCTGGCGTCCCCCAAGGCTCTGTTTTGACTCCGACTCTATTTCTTATTTTTTATCAATTACCTCAATTTCTCAATCCTCAATTACCTTAGCTTAGCATATTAGCTTCCGGACTTACGTCCCTCATCTTCGGCCGTAGAGCTGGAATGAAAACGTATGTTAAGCTCATTAAATGCTGACCTTGACAGAATTCTTAAGTGGTGCAAAACTAAAAGAGTAAATTTTAATGTTTCCCAATGCTATGCAAATAAAAGGTGGGCCATCGAGTGGTTTCTTTTTAAATCATAGGTTATTTTGATACTGACAGCTGTTTCCCTTTCGAAATCTTGACAGAAAGTCAGTATCATACCGGCGCGGGACAAATGAGTCGCTTCAGAGTCAAAAGTCAGTTCAAAGTCAGGATGAGTAGCCCAAACAGTGCGTTTTTCTAACAGAAGTTTTGGCCGATATGAAGCACTCACCACGCCTGCTGTACGCAAGTTGGTGCAAAAAGTTCGTGAGACTGGTATGCTAGTGGACAACACTCATGGTCCCCGTCGTCGTATTGTGGGCACAGACGAGAAAGTGGGGACTGTAGCCGAGAGTGGAGTGGTGGCATCAACGGATTTTTTTTCGAAAATGAGGCTGGGAACAAAGTTTCGTTAACATTTTTTTCACTAAAACATGGATTTGGACGACCAAAGGCTCATGCAGGATGCGCCACACATCTATGTTATGCCAACAATCCGGAAATGATTCAAGCACTTTAGGTCAATATCGTCCAAGCAATCTGTGAGCTACAGGCCGAAACCATCAAATTGGTAAATTGGAGTGCAGCTGTATACATGTATGGCGCTTGCATCGCTAAAACCAAACGACTTTCCATTCGTTGGAATGACCACATATACAATGTACTCAAGAAAGCTGCGAAATGTCCAGCCTTCCTGATTGGATGGAAATACTTCAATACTTAACTTCACCCCTGTCAAAATTCAACCCCAATACACGCCATGCTCGAATCCACATCAGTTCACTCTAAAGCGCAGAAAAAAATTATTCCTTTCTCAATCGCACAGTACGAATGTGGAATGCTCTGCCACGCTCTGTTTATCCTACTCAAGTTTACAGATACTTAAAACCAACGTGCTTCGCTATCTCCCGTTCTCTAGCCCCACACTTCCCTAATGATCGCATTGTGTCACTTTAATGTAAGGATATCCAAAGTCCCTTTTGTGCGCATAAATTATAAAAATAAATCACTTAAATTGAAGTCGTGGAGCACAAATCTACCTATTGGTAGCTGCAAATACATTAAACTGGGAGTATTTTTAGAAATTGCAGTCTTGTGTCACGCACACTCTCTGCACGGTTCGGGAGCTTGTTAATTAACGGCAGTTGCTACACCCAACTTCATCTAGTATTCATAAAGAATTAGACAAAATATAAATATATATAAAATCATAAACGGCAGATTTTATCGCAATAAATGATTTTGCAATTACTAAAATGTCGAATGGACATAATCATAAAATAATTTCACCTATTCAGTCGGATATAAATTTAACGACACGCCACAAGTGAAGCCTCACTGCAATGTGGATCCATTTAGTAATATCTTGTTTAGTACTAAGCGTTGAGCATTCATATGCTAGGGTAAGCTAGCGAAACTTCTTTAATTTTTAAAAAAACACAAACTAATGGATTCTTTATTTTAGAGAACCCTTAACGTTAAATTTGACAACATTACCTGCACAGCGAATTTAAATTTTGGTCATGCTACTTGTGAAGTAAACAAATTTAACCAAAAATCTGTTCTAAATTTAAATTATACTATAATCAGAGATATAACCCATATTGATGTCGAAATAAAGTGGTACATAATAACCAGCAGTGACAAGAAACGCATTTTGGATTTACGCGCGGAAGGATGCCAGTTTCTGGATAGTAGTTCCAAGAAACCAATGACGAAAATATATCAAGAAGTGTTTAGGAAGTATGCAACTGCACCGAAAAAATGTCCTTTTAAGGCTGTAAGTGTGAGAAAGAGAAATGCCTAGAACATGTTTAAATCTCCTAGTTTCAGGGTCAACATCTAAGCTTAACAAATTTATATTTTGACGGCGAATATCTTCCACCATACATTCCAGAGGTATTTTATTCTGATAATATAACTCTTTCAACGAACGGTGCACAGCTTTTAGTGATTATTATTTATGGGAAAATTGAGTACAAGAATTTCATATTCCGTCAATTGTAAATTAGGTAAATAAGCAATTGTATTACATATGCATATGTAGATTGCGTTTTGGCAACATTTATTAATAAAAATTAACTTCTATTGAAGTGTTCAAATTCGAATTTAAAAGTAAGAAGTGCTTCTCTGTTATTAAACTCCATTCGTGTCAAAAAAAAAATAAAGGTGTGATATAAATTTTCATTGTAATCGATAAATAGGCCTTTGGCATTTACGTTTTAAAGACAACTTCGTCTAAATGTTGTCCGCGGCTCCGTTTCAAATGGTCCATTCGGAAGTTCACTTTTTCGAGCATTTCGGCCTGTACTCCACGAATTACGCGTGTTATGTTATCCTGTAAGGCTTCAATCGTGTAAGCTGAACACATAGACTAATAATTTTACATAACCCCACAAAAAATAATAAAGAGGCGTTAAATCGCATGATCTTAGCGGCCAACTCACAGAGCCATTTGGAGAGATAAGCTGCTCACCAAATTCATCCTTCAACATTTCCATTGTTCCAAAAGCTTTGTGGCATGTGGCACCGTCTTGATGAAACCACATGTCAATCAAGTTCAACTCAGCCAACTGCGGCAAAAAAAAGTCGCGTACCATGGCTCGATATCGTTCGCCGATGACGATCGTCTTTAAAGAAAAATGGACCGATGATGCAACCACACAAAACTGTCGTTTTTTTTGGATGCATCGGTAATTCTTGTATAGCATTTGGCTGTTCATCACTCCCGATGCGAAAGTTTTGCTTATTTGCGTGTCCGTTGGGCCAGAAATGAGCCCCATCGCTGAACACAATTTTTTGATAAAACAGCGGATTTTCACATTTTTCAAAGAACACGAATTTTGATAATAAATTTTATTAATTTGCAATCGTTGCTCGTTTGTAAGTCTTTCTATGATTAAATGGCAGAGTATGCTGAAAACTTTTTACTATGACAGATGACGTTTGGACGCCATTACTAACCAGTGCTGCCAACCTGAAAAAACTCAACTCTTAAAAAATCACCCTTTATATAAAAAATCTTGCACACACAATGGTCGCAGAAGCTAAGTGGTAGGTCCCCGACTTGTCCGTTTACGACAAATACTTTTAATTCAACTCTGGATATGAAGACAATGAAAAAGCACTATAAAAGACAAAATCAACAACTGGAACGGACCTAAAGCGCGCCATAAAAATTGAAACATGAATGTAAATTCTGCAAAATAAACTATGTCAGTGCAAATTGTTTCAGCTTTAAAACGTATTCACATTTTCACATTGAACATTCATTTCCAAATGAAATATTTTTGCATGAAAATAAATTAGTGGGATTTGCGATGAAAGGGTGAAAATATTTTAATTTCATGTTTTCAGGGAACCAGAATGGGCCCCGACGAAATGAAGTCGACGAATTTCGTAATCTACTTATTTATGAATTTATGTTATCCTTTAATCAATAATAATATGTACCTGTACATAGATAATATTGCTTTATTCACTCTTATTCCACTTGGTTTTTGTAGTAAACGACACCGCAGCTGGCGTTTTGTAAGTCAAGTCACTTAAGTGTCGGTATTCGCTCTCATTTATTTTACGTTCCACATGATTTCCACATCAAAATAACTAAATATAATAGGTATAGGGTGATTCATCGTGAGGTTTGATTTTCAATAGTCTTTTTTGACAGATCACGCGTGACTGTTAAACTGCTTTGTCATTTTTATTCAGAATCGTATCGTTTGGCAAGTCATCGTGGGAAGACTCACATAACAACAGCGTCGCCAAATTGTTCAGCTGTATTACGAAAATCATAGTTCTCAGCTCATTGTCAGTCAAAATTCGGTGTGAAATTTTGTTCAGTGATGAAGCCAATTACTGGCTCAATCGATAAGTTAATAAACAAAACTGCCGTATGTGGGCTGATGAGCGAATCGGAGAGTACCAAGAGCTGCCATTAAAAGCAACGGTATGGCGTTGTTAATGGGCGTTGGTCGGTCCAACGCACTTAACCACTAAGCCACTACACCCAGCCACTGACACTGCAAATTGGCCGCCTAGATCGTGCGATATCACACCTCTGTACTATTTTCTCTGTGGATATGTAAAGTCTCAAGTCTTCTGGAATAACCAGCTACGATTGACGCTTTGGAAGCTAATATTTCTCGTGGTATACGCGATATACCAAACCGTATGCTCCATAGAATCGTCCAAAATTGGACCTTCCGAATGGACCAGCTCAGACGTTGTCGTGGCCAACATTTACATGATATCATTTTCAAAAAGTAAATACCATGAATTGTTCTTTTAGCCGATAATACAAATTTTAAGTTCACTTACAAATTGTTGTGTTTTATTTTACATTATAAATCAAACCTCACAACGAATCACCCTTTAGATAAATGAAATCGCTATTTCAATTTGAAATTTTATTTTCAATTGTTATAGTTCTTAAAAACAAACAAATGCATTTTAGGGGGCAATACGATAACTGAAGTGTGCAAGAAAAATCAAGTAAAATAACAAGTTCAAAATGGGGATTTGTTAAAGCGCCAGTCATTTTAAACTTAGTTTCATCTTGAGATATTTTTACGGATAAGAGTTGTAAATGAATGCAAACATTTGGTATTGCATTCATTGAAGTCTCAGTCTAAATGATTTTATTCATTGACTTTCATTTTTAGTCAATGAATTCGCATTCTTTTAGGACCATTCAAAATGCAGTCATATAAGTGCACTTACGGTAATATTTTTTTATTATCTACGGACTTTTTCCAATGCAAATTTTCAGGTGATTAAATGCATATATTCGAAAAATGCCCATTCTTATGGGTAAGGACATTTTTTAAGGTTTCAATCCCATTTAATTACAGATGGCTGCAACACTGATCAGATGTGTAAAAAAATATTCTAAGCCTTTTTCACCAAAAATTCGACTCATTGATTGAAGAGATAGAGATAGTAAAGAATTTAATGCTTCTTAACTGGTTTTTGGTTTTGGTTTATAGACAGTATTGCCAGACTAAGAAATTGGACCAGATTAAATCTGACCGAATGTCGGATTTTGATTTTCTTAAATTATGCCAAAGGTTAAAATATGAATTTTTTACTGAAATAATTAAAAAAATAATTAAAATAAACATTAATTTAATCCATTCCATTCAATAAAGCAACCTTTTTTAGTCACATTTTTTGTTTTTTTAAGACTACTAGTTGACTAGCCAAACGATCCTTTGTCCGTAAATTTTATACAATTGGGAATGCGAAAACATGGATTTTCCAATTCCAAAGCTCAATCGTTTGGTCTTACGACTTTTTCATTGTAATGGAACGAATAGAACATTTTATGAGGGCATCTGTCGGAATCATTGGAAATTTTCCAAATTTGAACAGTTTGAAAGTAGCTTCTTGTAAAATGTGATATCTCAAAAACAAAAAGTTCTGTCAGTATGATATGTCAACATTTTTGCAGATTTTTTTTTACTTTGGCCTTGTTATTCAATGGAGTTTTTCGAGACTTTAAAGTAGAACGCTATTAGCTTTTCATAAGGTAAACTTGGTATTGACGGATGTGGTTCGACAATCGAGTTAAATTCATCCACAGCGTTCAATTTCATTCCTTGCATTTCAAATTAGGTTCATAGCAGGGTTAAGGGTTAATTCGTTTAAGAGAGCCACCAAATGGCCGCAACAAATGTCAATCTGCTCAGTTGTACTTAAAAGTCTACAAGATATGCGCAAAGTCGTTTGCTATTGGGAAGAACGTTTAAGACCGCATGACGCGGTGAATTTGGAGGTACCAGACAATGAAGATATTTCGTAAAGTACGTCATTTTCAGAAACATATTATGACCATCTGCTTTATTTTAAAAATATATGTTTCTCAATTTTAATTTCAAAATAATTTATTTTCTTAAAGAATGCACATCCAAAGCACTTTAAACAATGAGACAATTACAAATTTGACAGTTGATCTCTCGAATCGCAAAGACGATCAATGTAAATTGTTATTTACACGAAGAAGAAGTATCAGTGTTGCCGAATTAGGAAAACCTAAAAAGTAAAGTCAGATTTCATATGTTCCGTTTTTTGTCGTTTTTTATTTTAAAGGTAAAGGTAAATGTGATGAAATGTGCACGATATTAGCTACCTCACGCGGATGATCCCAACATTTCATTCCGATTCTTGTATTCTCTTTTGGCCTTCTGTCGTAAACAATTTTGTCCATAAAAAAAGGAGAAAACAGAAAATTTTGTAAATTCATAGAGTTTGCATTCAATTTATTCAAAATTAAAAAAAATTGCTGACAAACATGAAACAATCACTATCTATATCGGGTAGTGGGCACCTATTCCCGAACGTGCCCATCGTTTCAACTTGGTTGTTTTTTTCAATGTTCTCCTTCAAACCAAAACAAATATATATATATGGCGGCCATTCCTTCTCCAATCCCAAAGAGCCTCACGGATAAAATAATGTAGCATGTGCTAAAATATGATTAGTACGCAGTATGCTTTCGGTAAATGTCATTTGTTAAATTAAAAAAAAAAATAAAAACTTGTAGAGAGGGTCCAGGAAAATAAGTTATTTTTAAAGGAAAATGTTAACGTTAGTACGTTTTGTTCTTTAGCTTTTTTATAGCTAAGCCAACCTCTTCTATACTGGGCGGAGGGACTGGTTCTTCATTGACTGGACGTGGGTTCTCTTCTTGCCCCATCACTCTCTCTACACTTTGTCCGTTTAGTAGCAGCTGGAAATGCTGCTTAAATACATCTACTATTCCCTGCGCGTCGGTGACTAGGTTTCCATCGCTGTTACGAAGAGCCTGCGTTCCGGTCTTAAATCCAGCAGCCAGTTGCTTGGCTTTCTTATAGAACTTCCGGATGTTGTTTCGGTGACGGGACTCTTCGATCTCCTTGAGCTGGGAGACTGCGTGCTCTGTTTTCTTTCTACGCAGGATCTTCTTCTCCTTCCGTCTCCTGGCTCGGTACTCATCCCTTGCTGGTATACGCATAAATCATCATACCACGGGCTTTTTCTCTGGGGTGGCTGGTATCCTAGGGTGGTTTCGGCTACCTCCTTGATGATGTCGAAATACTGAGAGCACTGGTTGTTGTCGTCTGTGGTAGGTGAATGCACGGTGGGGAGTTTCTCACTCAGGCGCTCTTTGTAGGCTCTGGCGACTTCAGATGTGAAAAGGCGTCCAACATCGATTTTCTCCTTTTGGGCAGTTTGCAGCTTTTTCTCGTTGGACAGTCGAGCTCTGAATCTAGCTGCAACAAGAAAATGGTCAGAGTCGACGTTTGCCCCTCGGTAAGTGTGCACGTTCAAGATGTTGGATGCGTGCCTCGCATCGATCAGCACATGGTCGATTTGGTTGGCGGTTCGACCGTCTGGAGAGCGCCAGGTTGCTGTGTGGATCCTTAGTCGCGGAAACCTAGTGCTACTTATCACCGTATTACAAGCTGCTGCAAAGTCAATTAGTCGGTAGCCGTTATCTGTTGTCGTTTCGTGGAGGCTGTGCTTACCAACTAATCCGCCGAAGATGTTTTCCTTGCCGACTTTTGCATTGAAGTCCCCGAGTACAATTTTGACATCGTTCTCCGGACAGGCTCCGTAGGCTCCGTCCAAGAGGTCATAGAATTCCTTCTTGATAGGGTCCTCAGCCTCGTCGGTAGGGGCGTGTGCACACATTAGGCTAATGTTTTGGAATGTAGCTCTGCTGCGGATCACAGCCAGGCGATCACTTTGGATCTAAGCCGATTTCCCACGACGAATCCGCATCCTAACACGTGCAATCTTTTGTTACAACTGTAATAATTGTCGCAATTTTGTCACAAGTAGTATTCCTATTTTCGAACACCTTTATGTATACCATAACATCGTATAACATCAACGAATAAGTGTTCGAAAATAGGAACCAGGACAGTTTTGTGGTTTCCTCTATTCGAACAGCTTAATATCATCTCATAGGTCAGTAAAATGAATCGAAAAAAAAGAACCGAATCGATGAATATGATTATGAGTGCGAGTAGAGAATTCGGGGTTCTGATAGTAACTCTCCATGATAGGGTTGCCGGTAGGGCTCCTGATAAGCTCCAAAGTCCTGGACCTGCAACGGAAATGTGAGTTTCTGCAGAAACCAAATGAGTTGCTAGATGTAGTGCAAAAAATCGTACAGGAAGAACAAAGAGACACGCCATTTAAGAACGAAAGATTTGACCAAGAAATGGCACAATGGTTTCCTAGAGTACTCCTGAGACCATCAGTACCGCCAGATCAATAATAAAAAAAGAGGTCACTCGCAAGTGGTTCACCGATTTGGAAAACCATCAAGAAGAAAAGAATGCTAATTTTCAACAGTCACGAAGCATCTTTCAGACTTGGACTGAAAACCGCGAACGTTGCCCCAAAAGGGTATCGGAATTTATTCCAGGTCAAATAAACTGACTATTCTCCTGGTTTTTAGCGCAAGTGGTGAAACATTGCCTCCTGTGCTTGTTTTTTTTCTTTTTTTTTTTTTTTTTTATAATGTAATGTACGCGCACTAAAGGGACTTTGGATACCCTTATAATGAAGTGACACAGTGCGGGCATTAGGGAAATGAAGGATAAGAGAAAGGGAGAAACCGATGCACGTTGGTTTTAAATGTTTGTAAACTATAATGCAGAGGAAAAACAGAGCGTGGTAGAGCATTCCACATTCGTATTATACGGTTGAGAAAGGAATCTTTATATTTCACAGTACGTCCGAAAACAGGCTTAAGGGTAAACTGATGAGCATTCCTAGCATGGCGAGTATTGCGGTTGAATTGCTGTAGGGGTGGAATGTAACTTGCTACTTCATTTGAGCACTTGTGGGGGAAATTTCGCGATGTCTCGATCGATAATAAGTTTTACCGCACGTTTTTGGATCCTGCCAAGTAGCTCCAAATATGTTATTGGTGCACCAGACCAGATATGAGCGTTGTACTCAAGTTTAGGGCGAATAAACGACTTGTAGATTGTAGCCAGATCAGAAGGGGTGAAATATTTCTTGCATTGCTTAAGGAAGCCTAGACATTTCGCAGCATTCTTGGTGACATCAAATATATGGTCATTTCAACACACATACCGAGAATGGAAAGTCGTTCGGTTTCAGCGATGCAAGTGCCATTCATAGATAATGGCAGAGAATTAGGGGTTCGCTTCAATGACAGCAGACAGCATTGCATTTTGGAAGCATTAAATTCCACTCTTTTGGTTTTACCCCATTTAAGAATGCTGTCAAGATCGGAATTCAATGAGCTTAACATACGTTGCCGTTCCAATTCGACGCTCGAAGATGAGGGGCGTTGCCCAGGAAACGAATATGTAAAGCTGAGGGTACTGTCAATGGATTGGATTAGAAGTGACAGACAGGAAGTCATTGATAAAAATGAGAAAGAGAGTCGGCGACAAAACGGAGCCTTAGGAAACACCAGCATTTATTTGGTGAGTTGCAGACTTGAAACCATCCAAAACAACTTGCATTGAAGCGGCCAAAAGGTAATTTCTAATCCATTGAAGAAGGATAACATCGATCCCAAATGCACGCATTTTCGACAAGAGAGATTGATGCCAAACTCTGTCAAATGCCCTGAAATGAATATCAAGCGCTGCGACCTTACTTTCACCACCACGGTGAATAGATTGGTTCCACTTTCCGGTATAATATGTCATCAAATCACCAGTGGATCAGTTGCTGCGAAAACCGTACTGCCGGTCATTAAGAAGTTTTCGGGATTCGAGATATTTCATAAGCTGACGGTTTATCAGCGTTTCCATGACCTTGGAAAGAAGGGACGTAATTGCAATTGGTCGGTAAGAGGAGGGAGAGGAAGATTCACCTTTTTTGGGGACGGGCTGGACAAATGCTGTTTTCCATCTTCTCGGAAAGAGCCCTGAAGAATAGGACAGATAGAAAAGCTTACGCAGTGGTTTTGCCAGCGTGGAAGAACACCTCTTCAGAACTATAGGGGATATACCATCTGGGCCAGCGGATTTGTGAATGTTCAGATCCTGAAGTACTCTTGCCACAGTAGGGGTGCGAAAGTGGATTTCTTCCATGGAGTGTTCTACGCGCTCTAAAGGGTGATTTTTTAGCTGGTTTGGTGTTGGCAACACTGGTTTTGACAGCTGACGTGTGTTTAGTACCTTGTGTCACTGTCAAAGAGCTTCAGTTTGGTTTGCAATTTAACCATGGATCGTCTTACAAATGAACAACGCTTGCAAATTATTGAATTTTACTATCAAAATTCGTGCTCGGTTCGAAATGTTCATCGCGCGCTGCTTCCATTTTATGATCGGCATTCTCGACCTTCTGAGCAGTCTATTCGGAAGATTGTGACCAAATTTCGCACCAAATTTACTTTGTTGGACATTAAACCACCAACACGTTTACGTACTGTGCGTATTGAAGAAAATATTGCGGCCGTATCAGCTAGTGTGACAGAAGACCGCGAAATGTCGATTCGGCGCCGTTCCCAGCAGTTAGGCCTTTGTTACAGCACTACGTGGAAAATTTTGCGGAAGGATTTGGGCGTAAAGCCTTTTAAGATACAGCTGGTGCAAGAACTAAAGCCAGCCGACCTACCACAACGCCGAATTTTTGGTGAATGGGCTCTTGGAAAGCTGGCCGAGGATCCGCTTTTTTATCGAAAAATTGTGTTCAGCGATGAGGCTCATTTTTGGTTGAATGGGTACGTAAATAAGCAAAATTGCCGCATTTGGAGTGAAGATCAGCCAGAAGCATTGCAACAGCTACCAATGCATCCCGAAAAAGCCACTGTTTGGTGCGGTTTATGGGCCGGCGGCATTATTGGGCCATATTTCTTCAAAGATGATGCGAATCGCAGCGTTACTGTCAATGGTGAACGCTACCGAGCGATGATAACAAACTTTTTTTTGCCCGAAATGGAAGTTCTTGACTTGCATGATATGTGGTTTCAACAAGACGGTGCCACATGCCACACAGCACGCGAAACAATGGCGCAATTGCGAGGCGAGTTTGGTGAACAGTTAATTTCACGTTTCGGGACGGTCAATTGGCCGCCTAGATCGTGCGATTTGACACCATTAGATTATTTTTTGTGGGGGTATGCCAAGGCTAATGTGTATAGGGACAAGCCTGCTTCGATTGACGCACTGGAAGCCAACATTCATGCATTCATTCGTGAGATACCGGCCGATATGTGTGAAAGAGTATGCCAAAATTGGACTCAGCGGATGGGCTACCTGAGACGCAGCCGCGGTCAACATTTGCATGAAATTATCTTTAAACATTAAATTGCAAGGTTCAAACTATCGATTCAAATAAATATTTCATTAATTTTTTCGAATTTTTTGTGTTTTTTTTTAAAAAAAAGTTCTAAACCTCTTAAAAAATCACCCTTTAGTACTGGGGGAGATAAGGCACAATCTGGGAGCGTTGAGCTGTCTGCAAAATGAGCAGCGACGATTGTGATAAAGCACAATCTGGGAGCGTTGAGCTAGCTGTTGAGCTAGCGGCTTTTAAGAGCTGACAGCTGGAGTGCCATTGTAAATGAGTGTCGGGATAGATGACGAGGCCGAATTTTTAATATTCTTAACAAACGACCAAAAGTTTTTACTACCGGAGGAACTTTGTAGTATTTTTTGCCTCAACTTTTGGTCGTAGGAGAATTTGACACGATTAATATGGGCATTGCAGTCATTTCTGGCTCGTTTGAACTTTTTTCGGTTTTCCTCAGTTGGGTTGGCCTTAAATGACCGAAAAGTTACCTCTTTAGCCCTGATAGCTTCTCTGACAGCTCAAGTCTTACCACGCGTTTTCCTTAGGTCTGATACACTTTATCCTGTTAGGGATAAAGCGTTTCATACCCAGGTGAATTAAATTTGTAATCATATCGGCAGCGGCATCCACGTCGTTGTTGAGGAAGCACAACGACCAGTTAAAAATACGTTGAAAAAATATGTTTAAAAATTATAAATACAATGCCCGTCGATTGGGTTGTTTGTCGTTCGGAGTCTAAGTGAAGGAGAACCGAAATATAATATTATTATATTGTCAACGATTAGAAATAATTGGCTTGAGTAACCATTCATCGTGGGGTCAGTGGCCAAGTAGTTAAGTGCGTTGGAGAACTTAGGCTTTATCTCCTATATGGGCCGTTTATTTTCGAAAAATAGAAATCATAGAAATGTCTATGATTTTCAATTTTTCATATAGTTGATTCCTTTTTAGTGTTAATTTGTCGTTTAAAAGTTTGTCTTGTTCTAATTTATGTGATTTGTGTTCTAGAAATCTGTTGTGGAATGTTCTCCCTGTCTGTCCAATGTAATTTTTATTGCAATCGTCGCATTTGATTTTGTAAACACCTGAGCATGTTTTTGTCTCTTTTTTGTTGTTTGGCTGCAATATTTATACCCTATCCTAAGGGTATATAAATTTTGACACATAGTTTGTAACACCCGTTAATATTCGAATAGGCACTGCCCTCCTTTATAAGTTTGTCATATAAAGTTGTTTGCCACGCCTACTTTTTGTGGGCGTTTTTTACTAAAATGCTGTTTTCTTCGAAAATTTTTGGAGAAAGCGAAAAAAATGTTTAACAAAATATTTAGCCAGTATTTTTTCCAACATATCGCCCATACAAAGTTCTTGGCCACGCCCACTTTTTGGGGGCGTTTTTTCGAAAAAACTTTTTTTTTTAATAAATAGAAATAAATTAAATGCTATCCATCATCTTCTTAATGCTTTTTCCTTTGGGGCATATAGGGATATGGATAGGGTATCATACTGTTCGCCTCAAGCTGACTGTAGCCTTTGCTTATGTTTTTTGGATGTTGTTGTTTGTTTTAAACAATATATTTACGTTTACTTTCTTGAATTAATTTATAATTATTTGTGGTAATATGTTGGTAAATTCTATTGAAATGTATTTCTTGTCGATTATTTCATTGTTTCTATTGTTTTTTTTTGTAATCTTCTTTTTTCTTATTGCAAGTAAAATGTCTAATATATGTGGATTATATCCATTAACTGATGCTATATGTTTTATACTGTTAAGTTCTTCGTTATAATCACATTTATCCATAGGTATATTTAAAAATCTATTAATGAAAGCGTTGAAAGCTGCTTGTGAATGGTTCTATCAGTTGTTGTCGGTTTTATATATATTTTGTATTGCAATTTTTCGTTGATCTTTTTTATTGTTAGGTCCAGAAAGTTTATGGCGTTGTCATGTTAAATTTCAGCGGTGAATTTTATTTTGTTGTTTATGTTATTTAAGTATTTGTTTAACATATCGAACTAAAAATGTGTCGTCAACATATCTTGCGTATGTTATTATTTTTTTATATTGTGCCTTTTTGTTTGTTAATATGCATTTGTTTTCAAAGTGGTTGAGATAGAAGTTTGCCATTAATCCACTAAGTGGTGATCCCATAGCTAATCCTTCCTCTTGTGTGTAGTATTTGTTGTTAAATGTGAAATTATTTTATGTTAATATTATTTGCAGTAATGATATAAATTTCGCTGTTTGTTTATTCAATTTTAGAGGTTGCAATTCGTTTGAACTGCATAGCGAACCGACACGTAAAATTTCCAAGTACTTCGCAGTTTTCTGATCTAAAAAGAATTTTTTTTGATATTGCGGCTCTCCCGGGTGTTATTGGTTTGATTGATGACACGCATATTAAGATTGCAGCACCAAGAAAAGAAATAGAACATGTTTACTACTGTAGAAAAGGTGGTCATTCAAAAAATGTGCAAATAATATGTGGAGCAGATTATTTATTTTTTAGTGCCAATGCTCGATTCGGTGAAACGGCTCATGATTCGTATATTTGGAGATGTTCTAAGACAAAATCTACATTGGAATCTTTATATTCTTCAGGTGAAAGGAATTTGTATTTACTCGGCGATAGTGGTTATCCATTGCAGCCGTGGATAATGACCCCCTTTACAGAAACAAACTCCGAGGCAGAAAAAGCATTTAGCAGGTCACACAAAATAACTAGGAGCCAGGTGTATAGGCGCTTTAAAAAGTAGATTTCGTTGATTGTCAGCAGAAAGGGTTTTATTTTACGCTCCTGGTAAATCAGGAGTTATTATTAATGCGTGTATTGTTTTGCATAACATGTTAATAAGAGCTAGAATTCCTTTGGTCGAAGATGTATCAACTGAAACTGGTATTGGAGCTGGTGAGGCGGATGTTGCTGCAAGTGGAAATTATAACTATAATGAGCCCATTGCTTTAGCTGAAGGGCGAAATGTTCGACAGCAAATTGCAAGAAATCATTTCTCTGGCAATTCATTTTTATCAAAGAAATAAAAAGCATTTTAATTACAGATCAATTTTTTTTTACAGATCAACTGGCTCATCCCCCTCAACATTCCTTTCGGACATTATCTGAACAACTCTTTGCTCCAGTTCATTTCGCTGCTTAATTTTGCCTAAGCCGTTGATGCCACTGCGGTTTTTGGCTTCTTTTATTTCAGCATATTTTGTCTGTCTTGCTGTTTCGTCTGAAAGCACAAAACTTATAAACTTTATCGAATATTATCGTGTTTTAATAATTACTTTAAGTCGCTCCACGTCTTCCTCCACTGCTCATCGCTCTTACAAGCTCCTCCCAAGACATTGAGGTCCTTTGCAAGGCTTTTCCATGCATTATTTCTTGCGTGGGCTCCGTCTTCTGAAACAAATCAACAAAAACAATTAAAAATCGTTGAAATAAGTGTTTAAATTTGTTTCCTATATTTGTCATGAGCAATTTCCAAATTTTTTTCTAAGAAGCTCACTATGTACTCCTTTTGAGCTTGCGTTATGTTTTTTCCCTTGTTTTTTTTAATCAAAATCTCAATTTTCACCCTTTCACTTAGAACATTCACTTGCGAATGGGCCCGTGAAAAGAAATTATTCATATGAAAGATTTTGACGTTTGGTTTCACCTTTTCATAGAACGAGAATCGAATTTGCGGTGAAAGAGTGAAAATATTTTCATTTCACCTTTTCACAGAACCAGAATCGACCCCCTGTAGTTTTTTTGATACTCTTGTTATTAATAATTCTAGTATTGTCCTTGATGAGTTTTTGTATCGATTTAGCAATCTTATAACCTGGTGCAGTAGTATAGTTTATTAAAGGTCTAATTGGTGTGCCTACTTTATGTATTTTTGGTAGACCGGTGAATTGTGGTGCTTTTGTTTAGCTATGATGGTGAAAAGGTTATTACATTTGTTTATGGCGTTGTTGATTGCTTTTGTGTATTTATTTTTTTTTATCTACATATAATATATATAGTCTACCTATAGTTTAGTTTTTATTTTATTGACTATATAATTTATTGAAGTATTTATCGATTACTTTAAAACTAAAGCAGTTGTGATTTTTCATAAGATCATTCGAACGCAAAAGTCCAAATTGAAATTTGTTACGGAAAATAAAAATAATTAAATTTTTTGATAATTCATGACTTCATGAAAAAAAAAATTATGAGATTCGGCAACGTTGAAAAGTATCGTTAAGAAGACGTCCTTCGATCTGTTTTGCCCTACAGGATGAGAGCCCTCGTGATGCGATATCGAATGCAATATCTGCCTGCGATCGTATTTTGATCAAAATAAGTGAATTGAAACAGTTTATTACTATGTTGTATGTTTATTTTCGACAGAGTTCACTTTCCAAACGTGAAATAAGGCCAATTTTTTAAAGTTGGTCTTAGTTCATTCAAAATCTTCATACATAAATCTGCCAATTTCTTCAATGCTTCATTATTCAGCTTTAAAAAAAATGTGCTACACAAACTTCGGCTGGACGGATTTTCCAAATTTGTTTTTCTCTAAACCATCAACAAATGGTCCCCTTCCATTTAATAAAAAAATTACAAAAATCCACCCAGTCCGATTCTAGATATAAGGTCACACACAAAAGTGAAACTAGTTTTTGTTTCTAGAGATTTATACTTCGGCGTTCGCATAGTTCGAAAATCGATGTAGAAAAATGTATGCTAGATCTTTCAATGGATTTTTGCCATATGCATGTTTGTCCAAATGACAAAAAATCCTATAGACCAATATCGCTTCTACCAATAATGTTCAAAAATAATGAAAGACTCATATTCAAAGAAATCGCGGCGGGAGTTCCACAAGGAAGTGTTCTGGGTCCGATTTTATTCCTATCATGCACTCGCAATATCCAGCAAGAAGGGGATACTATCGTAGCAACTTTCACGGATGATACCGCTATTCTAGCTGTAGACAATTCGATTCAGTCCGCGACAAATAAGCTTCAACGATCTATCGACAGAATATGCTTGTGGACAAAAACTTGGCATATTGTCCTTAACGAGACAAAAAAATCCACGCACGTTAATTTTACTTACAGAAATGTAAGCAATCTACCCATTTATATTGACTCGGTACAAATTCCGTACGCAAACGAGGCTAAATACTTGGGAATGACGTTGGATGCAAAATTGAAATGGAAATCGCATGTTAAGAAGAAACGCTAGGAGCTCGTTATCAGATTTATTCAAATGCATTGGCTGATTGGAAGATTTTCTAAACTCAGCATGTAAAACAAGCTGCTTTTATACAAGCAAGTTCTAAACCAGTTTGGACGTACGGTATACAACTTTGGGGTTGTACCAAACCAAGTAATGTTAACATTTTGCAGACTTTCCAAAATAAAGTCCTCAGATAAATCGTAAATGCTCCGTGGTATATCAGAAACGCCCAACAACACACTCGCCTAATTGATTTTCCACCTACCCTCGAAAAAAAAAATCTTCAAAATTAGTAACATCAAACTCTCTGTCCGTGGCCATCATTCACACATTATTCTATTAAGAACGAACCAATTCCAGTTCTCTATTGCGAGGCTATCAATTTTCATTTCCTAATTTTGTTTTGCTTTGTTTTTTGGATTGCTAAAAGTATCAAAAAGTTTACGTTTTCTTTTAGTACAAAACGCGCAAAACACTTAAATTTTTTGAATATGCTATTTATATATTTATTATATATATTTTCATTTTCTTTCAATGCCTTGGCTTACATCTTAAGTAATATATCCACAATCTGTCAGATGCTTGCTCCCATCGAGGTCAAAAGTAGATTTAGTTTAAACTTTGTTAACTACCGACCGACAAAAACACCTTACTCTTTCAATTCAGTTTGGATTGGATCGGTTTGAATTTTCGGATCCACATTTCTCTACTGTGACTGTGCCTTTTTGGTTATTCACAATAGAACTTCCAATGGAAAGGCGTGTTCGTTAAGTAAGGTATAGAAACAGGTCTACATTTGCTTCATTCGGATGTTTTGTTCAAAAATAGGTCTGACTGGATGTTTAAACGTTCTCCAGTCGAAGTAAAGAGATTTCGTTCAGTTTTGGCCGAAAGCTTAGGCCAACTATATTCTAGTCATTTCTTAAGTGCATTAAATAATGAAGTGAGCACAACACTCTGAGTTCGCTTAAATTATTAAAGACATTTTGGCATTTGGCATTTGGCATTTGGCATTTTCGGCATACTGAATCTGAAAATTAAACTTATTTTTCCTGATGGATGAAAAGTTTGGTTTTTAAAATTTGGCCTATGCATATTTCTATTAATTTTTGTAAATTTACTACAGGCTGTACACCAGCTGTAATCCGCAAAAATATGCACATTCCATCTACCTCTGGACTATTTCTTCTTTTAACTATGTGTGTTGGTAAAACAGAAGCTGATGAATAATAGAGTGAATAATAATTTTGTTATTTATTTAGAATCTGCGGATTTTATCACAATAAATGATATTGCAATTACTAAGATTGCGTATGGGAATAATTATAAACTAATTAGACCTAGTATATAAATGCAACGATATGCCACAAATGGAGCCGCACTACAATGTGGATCCATTTATTTGTTTCTTGTCTGGTATTAAGCGTTGAGCATTCATATGCTAGGGTAAGCTTGCGAAACTTCTTTAATTTTTAAAAATACACAAACTAATGCATTCCCCATTTTAGAGAACTCTTAACGTTAAATTTGACAACATTACCTGCACAGCGAATTTAAATTTTGGTCATGCTACTTGTGAAGTAAACGAATTTAACAAAAAATCTGTAATAAATTTAAAATATACTATAATCAAAGATTTAACCCACGTGGATATACAAATAGAGTGGTTCATAATCACCAACAACGATAAGAAACGCATTTTGGATTTACACGCGGAAGGATGCCAGTTCCTGGATAGTAGTTCCAATAAACCAATGACGAAAATATATCAAGATCTTTTTAGGAAGTATGCAACTGCACCGAAAAAATGTCCTTTTAAAGCTGTAAGTGTGATAAAGAGAAATGCCTAGAACATGTTTAAATCTCCCAGTTTCAGGGTCAACATCTAAGCTTAACAAATTTATATTTTGACGGCGAATATCTTCCACCATACACTCCAGAGGTATTTTTTTTGGAAAATGTTACTTTTTCAATTGACGGTGTACAGCTTTTAGAGATTATTATTTATGGGAAAACTGAGTACAAGAATTTCATATTCCGTCGATTATAAATTATGTAAATTTAAATGTTACATGTGAATTGTTTATTGGCAAGATATTTTAAATAAAAATTACCTTCTGTTTGATTTGTGGGAGCAGTGGGTTAGTGGTTAAGTGCATTGGACTACTAACAGGTTCACCAAAATCAGCATTAATCTGTAAGCCCCTTCAATTCGTGTCGAAAAAAGCGACATCTTCGCAAACATAAAGGTTGAAGCTTTGGATTTATTTTAATTTTTCAATTTAATTCATCTCCGAATATGAAAATTGTCTACAAGACAAAATGTACAATTACTGAAGCTAAACCGAAAGGTACACCAAGCAAACGAAAAGGAACAGAACTGCAGGGATTTCAGCACTATCACTTTACCCACTTAACTGTATCCCTATCGCTGCTAAGTAGGTCGTGGCTAAAAAGCTCCAGAAAACCCACGTGAAATATCCTTCGAAAGACATATCAAATTAATGGAAATAAATAGGAAGAACATTTTTCCAATCCAGGAGCGTCTGTTGCTGTTAATTGACGAATTTCGTAAAATACTGCAACTACGCTGACAACGTGACAATTAAAGTTTTGGGAAAATTTTGTCCCAAACATTAATGTACTCCCACTTGCTAGTAACTGGGTTACGGCCGTGAACTTAGGGTAAAATTCGTGAAAGACGGAAATCATCCTATTTATAAGAAATAAACAAAGCTTAAGAAACTGGTCTATTTCTTATAAGCAACGGGTTAGTCAACTTATGATTCCCGATATTGGACACAATTAACCCAGCAGATGATCTACTTATTAAAACCGTGGGCACAAATAAGACAATAAGGTACTTCTTCTTCTTGATCAACTTCTTCACAGATGAGTAATTATACAGATAGTCGACTGAGAGCTAAGAGGAATTGTGTCTCTCTCGGTCTCCTTTTTTTATTTGCTTCAAAAAAAAAACATTATCATTAACATATTTCCAACTGCATTATAAGAAACATCTATGGTAGGTTTAAAGATAATTGTGCACATTTTTTGCATTGCTCGAATATAAAATCTTTGACAGTTTGCTTGATTTGCGTAATTTTTCTTAACCCTCTACCGCAGACAAGCCAACATATTTAAACATGGTGCGATATAAGGAATCGCACGATGTATGACAAAATGAAATCTGCAATATAGATTTGTTTTTTTCATGAAAAGGCACTAATTAATTAATAACATTATTGTTCCAAGTGCTGGTGTGAAGTTCAACTCATTGTCAGTGTGGGAAAGTTATTTTTTTATGAAAAAAGTCATGGTTCATCGAATTAAAAAAAATTTTGTTGTTCTTTTTCACTTTGACTTTGATTTGGTTTTTGTGATAATATAACGTTATTTTTACGGCTTTTTCAAACCCATATATAATTCCGGTTTTTTATTTAAATTATAATTGTAAAAACTAAATTTGGTATGTACTTCAATTTTTTACTAACAAATTAAGATATTAATATATTAAAAATTATTGTATTTTAATTTTTTCGTAATTCATTCAGAAGAGGGTTAAGTTCATTATGGGTAACTATCGCGTTTGAGAGTAGTTGAGTGAGCTTTACGTTAAGTTTTGAAATAAGGTTAATCCCACCTATTCTGGTTGTATAGCCTATTATTCTTCACCCTTCAGTTTCCTAGGAAATGTTAATACTGTTCGTTGAACATAAATTTTTCCAGGAGCAGGCAGACAAAACTCCCCTTGTCGTTACTCGCCAAGACCTGTTCTTATACCAATTTGACTTATTTATTATTCTAGGGACCCTAGGGAGTATATGTAAAAAATTTCAGTTTCCCAGCTTAAATTTAAAGGCCTTAAAAGTTGATACGGACGGGCGGATAGATTAAGGTGCTGATCATAAGTATATGCACAATTAGGAGTCTACGACGAATATTAAGGGGTTTTATAAGCAAAACCAACTCATTTTTAACAGACTCACTAACAGTAGAGATACAGTTAGTAAACTTCTGGCTTCTTAACTGGTTTTTCATTTTAATTTATTAAATATTCGGAATAAATGCACTCAGATCATTCTTTAAACGTTGTCAAACGGTAAGGTAAGGTTAGGTTAGGTTGAAATGGCTATCGGCCATAAGAACCGACACACTTAGACCAATATTGGTCCGTTGTGATACCACGGAGATCTATGATAAAGTTATCCCCTACTCGTTGTACCAATTATAGCTTCTGACGAAGCGAAGTAGACGGTTGATGTCAATTTTTGTTAGATCACTTGTATCTGCGTAGAAGAAAACTCCGAGATGGAGCTTCCATTTTCTGGACATAGCAGGGCGTGTACAAAGCGTAAGGTAAGTGATCGTTTTCTCCTCCTCCTCGTCCATAAAAACGTCGAGATTGTATCAAGTCTTGCTGCATGTCTACATATAAGAGAGTGGCCGGTGATGACACCTATACTAGTGCTAATGTTTCGTCTGCTTAAAGAGATCAAATTCTTAGACCGTTTCAAATCCAGCTCAGAGACAATTTACAAGTAGCGAATGCTTCCAAAATAAAGTTCTTAGACAAATCGCTAAGAGGCGCTGATATCCACAGAGATCTAGGTGTTACAAAAGTGGGCGACGAATACGAAATTTCGCGAGTAAACAACACACTCGCGTTCTTGGCCATTGCAATGATTCTCTATTACAAATTTTAGATCAGACAATTTTTGTGTTTAAATTAGCACAATAAGATGTAAAAAAATAAATAAATATTAGGCGTAAACGGCCCATACAGGACCTAAAGCCTAGCTTCTCCAACCATTGTGTGTGCGAATGGGGGGATCCTACAGTTTAATGACGATTCCGAACGGCAATTTATTATTTTGAGAAGCTTCTCATGACATGTCTTACTCTCGGATGTTTGTCAGACGTTCGCAAGAGGTGGGGCAGCGAATAAAAACTTTCAGGTGGTACAGGTTGGGATTTGAACCAGCGACCTCTCGCTTAGTGGTCCAATGCACTTAACCACTAAGCCACTGTACCCACACAACAAGATGCAATCGAATATTATTGTCGTTATAAGCAGGTGCTTCCGCTAGGATGTATCCTGCCAAACGTTATTAAATAATTTAAATTAAAACAGCTTGCATTTTTTGGGTGCACCATCCTGCTGCCTAAAGACTTGTTGGAAACTATTCGGCATGGCTTTCTTGGATCTGCTATTTATAGGAAACGGCATCCATCCACTCGTAAATTTAATTTCCACATTGTAGTGGGGCTTCTGTTGTAGCGTATCGTTTATATACGACTGAATAGGTGAAATTATTCAAAGCATTCAACTTTAGTAATTACAAAATATAAAGTAATTATTGCGATAAAATAAAAAATTTATTAGCAACCAAAAGAAAAAAAAATCCATTTTAACCGGCAACAGTTTTTTTTTACTAATCACTTATTGACTTATTGAAAATGATGTCTGATTTTGTATGTGACACATAACCTTCAACTTTACCAAATTGATCTAATGCGTTTTTTTTAACTTTCTCGAATACATAATTATACTAAAGAGAAAGTTATTGCGAATTCAAACTAAGTATGAGGGATGATATTGAGTCGGTCTGTCTGTCTGTCCGGGCGCCGTATGGCGAAACGGGAAGACGGATTTGCTTCAATGTTCGTATATATGGTTTTTGGGGTTACATTTCGCGGTGTTTTTTTAATTTTTTGCCTTATTGTTTGAAATAAGGTTACCTGCCATACAATTTTTTTTGGTGAAAATCACTTATCAATAATTTTCTAGAAAATGGTTCGAAGGACTTTAGTAATTTTTTGTACTAAGGATACTTGGGATGGGGCCAAAAATATTGCACACTGAGTTTTTGGCGAAAAATTGGAATAACTGTCATTTATAAAAGCGCCAATATTTCAAAAATCAATAAAGGGAATTCCGAAAAATTTTACTAATTTTTTTACGATATTAAGTTGAATAAATCTGCATACTTCGATTTTTGATATATTTTTTTTTTATAACGATTTTTTCTAATTTAAATTAAATTCGTTTTCTCAAGAACGGCTTCAATGATTTTAATAAATTTTTGTATTTTGAACAATTATGTTAAATGTGTCCAATGTGCAAAATTACATCAAAATCGTAGGTGCCATTTTTGAGAGAAAAAAAAATTTTCCAAAACCTAAAAAGCGATTTAAATAAATTTGGTATGTGATCAAATGTTACCATTCTGTTTGGGGCATACATCATGTAGCGAGAAAGTTTCGACAGACGTGCACTTTATTTATTTCGTTATCTTCATATTAACAAAAATCTTCTATTTGACAAAGCATGTAGCTCCACTAACATGATTTTAGTTAAATAAAATTGTAAATATCCCATGATAGGTGGAGTGTGTATTTGAAAACATACATCTATTTACATTTAACTTGGAAGCAATATAAAAAGCAAACCATTAAAAGAATCCATAATGTGGTCATTAAAAGTCATTAAAACCTCCCTATAATTGTAAAAAAAAAAAATTTTGCAATTTAACGATTTCGCGGTTAAAGGCCAACGAATGACGTACGCGCGATGGGCAAAAGCCAATTTGTGATATTAAACTCAATAATAACGATGCCAATAAGTACACAATTACGAGAATTTACCAGAAGGTAGCTTATTGAATAGAGTTTATTGAATTGATATTCAGTCTTTTATTACTACGTTTTCTAAATAAACTGTTAGAAGCATGTGATCAATTTATTGAGTCTTAGATACTATATGAACATATCTTTCTAATTGTCTTCAAGCTTAAAGTCTAAATGAAACTAAAAGTAATTATAGTCGGAGATAAACCAATAATTATATTTATTTTGTTAATTTTGGCACTTAGTAACTGAGATCTCAAAAACCAAAAATATATATTAAGACCGAAAATATGTCAATAACTTTGGAGGGAAATAGTTTGTAGCTATGTTTGATTTTTTGGCATGATTGAATTCAAACGGAATTGGAATTTTTCACTATGCGAAGCATTCTTGAGGCGGTACTCGGTACGATGGTGGTAGGAAAGATGGAAGAATGTTACAGACTTAACTACGATGCTTCATTTTACGTCCTTTAAGGACGGATTTCTAAAACTCCGTCGAACAAAAAAATGTATAGAAGGGGAGGTTCTATTCTAACTTCATTCCAAGTTATAGCCCATCCAAGCAGGAACCTCCAAATTGGAGGTGTTAGCACTTTAAACTCTATGAGCCTTACTAACAATCAGACACAAACGTTGACTATGAGCTACTTGATAGCGTACTTTCTTTCAATCTACTACAATTTCCATCAAAGTTGACACTAAATGTCAAAATCACTTGTGTAGCTCTCAAAATTAAATATTAAAATGAGTTCGAGTGCCGATAGTTTATATAAACGCAAAGAATTTTAATAGCTACGCGTGCGGAGTGACAATAACATTGTGCCTCGATGGACTTTCAACTACTACTCTATAAGCATTTGCCTGTTCGTAGGAACTCGTCTCTTCATTTGCGCATGCGTGTGTGTCGTTTTGTTCTTAATCGTCAAATTTATGATCTTTATTTCATGCTTCATCGTTAGTATGGTTTACGTCTAGACATTTTGTTATTTATTTATATTTTCTTCTTGGATGGTATTTTGTGCGTTGGTATGTTTGTTCGTCATCGTCGTCGTCGTTATCGTTATCGTTCCTCCTAATCGTATATGTATTTAAGTTTATTGGCACTTTTCAGTACATTTGTGTACTAAAATACCTACTTTGGGTACCACTATATTGTACAACAGGCAATACCTGCTTCGAAATGTCAGTTTATACTTGTATAGTTACGCGACTTAAACATGGCTTTCGATATATTAAATTTTATTCTCTCGGTTGCGACTAACCTGGGCACTAAATTCTTTATTGGTACTTGATTTGTATAAAGTGTGAAGATTTTTATTAAAGCATTTAATAAATGTTATTATTAGTACGGCCCTATAGCTTTTGAACTTAATAGGTACAAACAGCTACAAAAATAGTTATGGCTCATTAAACTCAATATAATGAAAATTTGTTGTTCCACTTTGTTTTGCTTAAAATACATTTTTCTCAAAATGTTTACTGAAGTGTTCTGCAAGGAAAACAAGATGGGGGTATAACCGAGGATACACAGGTATCCACAATTAGAATACCGGCAATTCGCTGATCGGCTTACCCGGTAACAGGGCCTTATTGATACCGGGTACCTATACCCAATGGCGGCAGAAGTTGAGGGTTCAGTCCGCAGCCTAGCTGTGCAGTTAGAACTTCCCAGAAGCCCAGGATTCACAGAACTCTACAGAGTAATAGGGATTAATCCTTCCCGTTAAACACGGGTACAGGATTTACTACCAGGAGACGCGGAGTGGAATTTTGACAAATTTTGGGAAATTTCTATAGTTTTGTAATTTCTGATTACTTTTTTGAAGCTGCACAGACGTAATTGCCTTAAGTGTTTCAGACTTGTTTAAGACTTTTTAAAATGTATAAAACATTTTATGTTCCAATAATAGTTTAGAAGTTACAGCATTAAAAATGGTTATACCTCCAAATTAGAGGTCACTCCCTTTGATGGGCTATAACTTCCAATGGAGTGTTATACTTATAATTTATTAGAGATTGCCGCACTGTTACAATCCATAATACTGAACCTTCGGCAAAATAGTTCCAAATGATTTGATGGTTAGCGAACGAACGATTTGAGTATCTTAAAGTCACGACCGTGCAGATCGGCTAAGATTCAACAGGTTAAGACAGTTCTTTAGAAGAAGCGGCGCAGTCAAGCAGCACTTACTGCCTTTTGGCACTCAGGGCTATAAGTCATCACTCAGTTCTACTCTGATGAGTTCCCGGTCACGTTGGGGTAAAAGGGAACGAAATAGTAGATAAACTGGCCAGACGCGGCTCTGTTCTATGTCCACTACTAGCGGGCGGGCAGGTGTTACCGGAAGAGTTTCATCGACACGGTCATTATACACTTAGCTAAGGCACAATGGCGGAACACAAGCAATTGCGCCATTATCAGAAGTCTGTGGCCCAATATTGACACCAAATTCCTAGTCTCTCTTAACAGAAGTTAAATGCGGGTGTTCGTTGGGGTAATAATCCGAAACTGTATCATTGGAAATATGGCTAAAATTCTAAAAGTTTTCGCAAATTATTTTTGGCAAAGTTGCAGAGATGATGAGGAGATAAATAGTCTGAGAAACATCTTTTATGGCATTGCCCAGCTTTACAAGAACGCTGCTTGTGCTACATGGGAGCATGGCTCTGCGACAGCTTGGACGACTTGGCTGGGGTACCCCCATCAGACATAAGACAATTTAAAAACAGATCAAACTGTTTTTGTTAGTCGCATGTCCTTTCCTGTGCAACTGGGGTATTCAGAATGGGTCTTCATGGCTTCTGGATGAAATTTGCACGTGACGCAAAACCGCTCTTCTAACCTAACCTTACCTAGTCCTCAACCAATAAACCTCTCTAACTAACGCTCTTGGGCTAACTGCCAGACTGATTTGCGCATTCAGAGTTTATTTCGGTCAAATTTGACTGCATTATCCCAACGTTGAATCTAGAAGTGACCGAATTAGCTTAAGAAAAGGTCCAAGCTCTGGATCCACAAAACAGGACTGGTAATGTTAATGTCTTATATGGAGTTTCTTTAGTTGTTCGTGAGAGAATAATAAAACATAGTTGACCAGCGTTATTCTTAGTTTGATTTCTGAAGAGATTTCGTTGCAGAGATAGCAGAGCGGCTTTCTAATCGATAAAAGGTGGTACGTATCGATCTCAACTTCTTGGTAGGACCGAATAAGATCACTGATAAATGGTTTTAGATATCAAGATCTAGAGACTAAAAGCTCTCTAGTTGGCGCACTTTAGAGCAAACTATGTTTAACTTCAGTTTTAAAATGGCTATCCTGACTTTATTTTGGTCGAACGGACGGAGTTCTTGACTTACATCGACAATGTTGAATCCTTCGCTCTGCCTCGCAGAAATAATTTTCCCACATCCTCAGTACTGACTGTGGCTCTACTACAAGGTTTCTTTGTTCTCTATAAGGTTTCGATGTGAGTCTTGTTCCCCTGACACGTTCCTTTTACTTGCCATTCTTTTTTCCTCCAGAGAAGCCGATATCCTTGATAGCCGGGCATTTAGTGCACGAATCCCAACCCCAACCTTCTGCAGAGGCTGCATTGAGATCAAAATGCATTGAACTCACATTGCTGGAATGGATCCTAGAGATGTTAAAAGTAGAGAAATAATATCTCCTTTTGGCAGCTTCGTGAGAACTGTGCGAGCTATCAAAGGATTTGCGCAGGGAAGTGTGCTCTTTTATCGACTCGTTATTAAGAAGGCTTGACAGGGAGGGCCACCCTAGAATCGGATACGCTGAAGATGTTTGTATAGTTGTTAGCGGAAGTAACTAACCAAACTTCTGTGAGCGCATGACATTGGCATTGAACACAGTTGGGAGCTGGTGCCGTGAACAAACTCTGTCAGTTAACCCTTCGAAAACTGAGATGATGCTGTTTACTACAAGAAGAAGTATACCCAACATAAGGTGGCCAGTTTTCTTGGGCACTCAGCTTATCTTATCTAGCAAAGTAAAATATTTGGGTATCACCCTTGACCCAAAGCTTTCTTTTGCGCTACCCATAGACTAGAACCTCTAAAGCCCAGTCTTAACCCCATGCTTGTTCACTGGATATACACGCGCATTGTTATACCTTGCATCATGTACTGTGCTGTTGTCTCTGTAACCCTAACTTGGGTACCCGGACACACCGGTAAACGGTAGGCAGTGGCCTTGTCACTGGTTTTAGTCCTCTCAATGAGCACCTTGAATCAGATCTGATCAGAGTTAGAAGCTCGGGCCTATGCGAGTGCTGTCTGTAAGATGATGACGACGTCTCACTTCATCTGTAACAGCCCCGCGTTTGCCAGAACCAGACTGGCTACTCTCGGCAAGCACTTCCTGCACGAAGACGATTTAAATAAAATCTAACTATCTGATCTCCTTCACTTTGCCAAAACCACTCTTGGTTCTTGTCATCCTTAAATTACCCCACTTCAAATACAATACAATACAATACAAATACATGGACATCGATCTGGTTAAAATACTGCGCATTTGGCGAAAGAACACCAACGTTCCAGCCCTCAGAATCTTAGACTTCAATGGCAATGCAGTAGAGGAAGGCTTCGCCTTAGCTGGCGCGCACAAATGGAAGGGGACCTCAACCAACTTGCAGTCCGCAACTGTAGGCAGTTAGGCAAGACCGCGTTAAGACTCAGATCCAACCAAGGACTGTAGTCCCGCCTAAGTAAGTAACTAATTATATCGTCAGCAAGATATGACTTGATTAGGCAACTCATTTCCAAGAATAATCAATAACAACTAAGCAATCGCTGTCAAAAAAAGTCCTTAACAGCTCTGTCTTAGATTTTGCGCAAAATGAGTACAAAATAATAGTCCCATGCATATTTTCGGTTGAACAAATGCAAATGACAACAATTACGAAGGCTTTTACCCTTCCAACAAAAACAACAAATGACGAAGGATGATGTTGGCAGATATAAAAGACCTCGCCTATCCTGTGCAGATGTAAGATTTCTTCGAAGTGAGTGATAAAAAGAAAATAACAAATATACTCAGGACAACCTCTTAACGGTCTGATGTACGATAATACATACTCTAACGTCATTACTGAACTTTTCACAAGTCTTAATTTCATAATGTCGTTTTTTTCCCAGACAAACATTACGCAATGATCCGGACTACACAGATATCTAACTTCTGACATCATAACAGTCCCAAAATATTCCATAAAGTGAATAAATTCGAAACATTTCCACCTTAATTAAAGTATACTTTGCACTTAAACAATGAATTCGATTCATAAAGTCTTGTTAACGTCTACTCCAAATTTAATGGAACTTTTCGGTGTGTATGTGTGTGTACACTCGGGCAATTAGCACGTATAGACATCTGTGGCTGTCGCCTCTATATAGTGATACTTTTATCTCTTATCGTGGTGTGGTCAAATCCCTTAGATATCGAAAAGTTTGTAGATTTAATTTAATTGAATTTAAATAAATATCTACCTGAACCAAACTACACCAGATACATATATGAAAACAAGAAAATTAATTTAATGCGAGACATTACGAACGAAGTATAAAAAGTATAAAATGTAATTAGCAATTTTAATTAAAAGGAAAAAAAAAGAAAAAATCCGCGTTGAATTAATTTAGGACTGTTTGGATGGATCGGTTTAAGGTATTTGTATTTGTGATCCTGTATATATAGCTGAAGGCGATAGATACACAGATAAAAACTGACTCGAAAGGAGGAAAACCCAGATAAAAACAAAAAGTACAAGTGAATTAATAAACAAGCTTTATCCACGTTTATTACGTACATCCACGTACATTAAAAAAGTTTGTTTTTTGTTTTACTGTTTTCTCGTTTTCCATTGTTTCGCAAGCAACACCATTAAAGGAGGAAAATTTACGGCGAGTTATTGTTTAATGTTGCCATTTGCAACACCATCCAGGCAGTTAGTGCCAGTGGGATGAAATCGGCATATGAAACGAGAGAAAAACAGCCGCAGCCCAACGATAATGAACGGAAGTAAAGTAAATCAATGTAGCAAATGTGGTAATAAAAGTTTGTGTATTTAATACAAACAGATGCACTGCACTGAGATTGGATAGATATGTAATGCATATAGATCTCTCACTGGGAGAAAGTGAGATTGAATGCAAAAATCGAAATTGAAAAGCAAAAATATTTCGTTTTTGCGAACTAATAGAGAAGATAAATGATGAAGTGTATGCAACGAGGTAGAGATCGGTTTTCAAATTGAATGCACCTACTTTCGAGGCATATTGCAATGGAAATAGGTATACCCCAGTGTCTAGTATAATGAGTAGTAAGCAATTTAAATAGACAATTAAGACAATCAGTGCCATACACTTTAAGTAATCACTTTTAATAGCTTAAATGCGAGAGATTAGCATTTAGCAACGATTGGACTGAGCTAAAATTAGTCAGGTTTATCTTATCGTTTTTGTTTCCTTTGATTCATGTGACTGTGTTTATTCGAATTTAAGTTGTTTATCTGTCCGGCGCCAAGGCGCTTTAAATACACGTTGTTTAGGGAGGTTGTAGCCCATAGCCCAGTTGGAACTGGGCCTACGAGGAAAAGTCTATCCCAGTTCGAGATGTTAAATAACGTATAGCTACTTTAACCGAGGAACTCCTCCTTTGATATGCTCAAAAAGTCGGTGCCCTAGATTAGGTTATGTTAGTTGGGACGACGATGAAGATCAGTTGCCACACTTAGGTCATTTTGAAGGAAACGCGATTGTGATCCCTTTAGTGGGAAAAACGTCGGGTTTGTGGTTTCTTCCTTCCCATCGTGGCTATTCAATTGTGTCAAGCGCCAGCCTGATGCCTCCAGAAACCTGTAAAGATAAGAGAGTTACGACATTTGACAATTTTTCAATGTCTTGGAGGAAGAAACTTCCAATGTTCCGTTGCCCAAGTGACGGATATAGAGAGGATTCCCTCGTGGAGCTCCTTATCGCCGAAGCCTCTACAAATGTCGTCATCCTTGAGATTAGTTTCAACATCTGGTTTCTTAGGAAATTATGGTTATTTAAAGCACCAACCAGCTTAGAGAGCGATATTTTTTCATTCTGTTAAAACTTTTTGTTTCGGTTTTTATTATATGATGGCCATAGTTTCCGTGACATCTCACAAAGTGGTGAGAAGGAGCTTCAGTGATAAAGAGCTTAGATGTTCGGCACTCACCACGCCAGCCGCGAAGATCCGTCACCTGATACGGGTATAGGCCGGACAAAGGCAGAGAAAGTGTTCTGCTGTGTCATCCTCCTCACCGCAAGTAGGACAGGTAGTGTTGTCCACCGCAATCGCGCCACTGAATCTTATGTTCACTAGAAACCCAAGAATTGATAGAAGACATGACTAAAGATGCAGGCAGACACAGGTTCGGGTGGTCCTGCGAAAACTTCTTCTGAACCTTGCCTAGCAAACTCATCCGAGATCTTATTTCCCTGGATGCCAGTGTGACCTGGTACCCAGACAAGATTCACTGTCTTCAGTCTTCCGACCAAATTCAGAGAAAGCTTGAGTTCTAGCACTATCTTGGACGAGGTAAGAGGGTTTAGAAGCGCTTTTAATGCAACTATCACAACAGATGCAAATGCCTCTAGCCCTCCACCTGTTGTTCACAATATTGCGCATAGCCATTAGGATGGCAAAAATCTCCGCTTAGAAAAAAGATGCATGTTTATCCAAGGGGTAGTAAAGTCGTATATCAATGCGTTCCACAAAGACTCCAGCACCAGACCCCTGTCCGGTTTTGGAGCCATCCGTGAAAATACGATGGCATTCAATCCACGGTTCAGAGTCTAACCAAAGCCATTCCGTTACCTGTGGGAAGTTGACGTGGTAGTTTTTTCGTAGAAGGATTTCTGGTGTCATTGCATCAGACGGCATATCCATAAGACAGGGGTCAAAGGATAATTCTCGAGCAAGTTCTTCAAAATTCCAGTGCGCATGGTACCAAAAACCCCTTCACTTTAAGCGAAAGATGGTTTTTAGCGTACACTCCATGATATATAAATCAAGGGGAGGAAGATTCATCAAAGCATCTAGAGCAGAGAGCCAGTGCAGCCGAGACATGCCATTCTTTGGAGTTTGGCAAAAGAAGCAGTAACACGTTTCCGCGAAAGCCTGGTCCACCAAGCAACTGATGCGTATGAGAGTAGCGGTCTAATCATAGCCGTATAAATCCAAAGGACCCGTTTCGGAGACAAGCCCCATGTCTTACGAAGAGCGCAGAAAGTCGACAGCGCTTTATCGGTTTTCGATTCGTAGCAGGTTACAAGCTTTTGTTAATCCTTGTCTGCGTTACATCCTAAAGATCTGGTAGGCACAAACAATTTTCAACAATGAATTGTGGCTGGACTGGACTGGACAAACAAAAGTGGATGTTGACATCAAGCAATCGAAGCAATCGGAAGCTCAATCTGAAGATCTGCGATCGTGGACACAGCTGAGGTATCGAGCTGCAAACAGAGAGAAATGGAAAGAAATTCGTTTTGCCGCCAATGCTACAGTGTTGCCACGTAGCTTCGGGTGTGACATTTTTAACAAGGGCACGTAGACCACTTTTACATCCGGACATTACTCTTGCACCATCAGTGCAAATGCCTACACATCTTTCCCAATCTATTTCACATGATGTAATAAAATTTATTTAAGAGATTAAATATGGCTTCTCCGGTAGAATGGTCATTAACACAGTCTTTAAATTCGTACCGCACATACGTCATCAGATTGTCATTGTTAGATAGTATGTAATTGAAGGGAAAAATAGAAAAACTTTGGTTTAATCTTTCTATAAGTTGTGTTTTGAGATAGCCGGACATATCAACAATTCCTCTCTTGAGAATATCATTAGATAAAGAAATTAAGTCTAAAAAGTGTGCTGCTTTCTCAGCCAACATAGTTGTCACTAACACCGGTTGAATGAAATCCTCACCGATAGTTTAGATTTTCATCAGGGACATCATTTGGTGATGCAAATACAGAATTTTCATTGCTACTTTCTATAGCGACTTTCCTTAGAGATTTCTGATTTAACCTGAACTCCTGTAGTTTTGTTTTAAAAAAATTCACGAGGATTATTTTTTATTGCTTGTGCTTTGTTTCAAAATAATTTGGCAGGCTTCACCGATTCATTGTTCAAAACATTGCAGTACAAAACACACTTTTCTTCACCATTCGAATCTAAACACGTGAATCCAAATGAACGATATTCAGAGGAATATTTTCGTTGTTTGTTTAGTTTTACTGCCATCACCCGAATTTTGATGTTCATATCTTAGCAGAGCAACTGCAAATACGACGGCTAAATATTTTAAAGAACAAACACTAAATGCGAGTGAGACAGAACAAATGACATTCTGAGATTTGCCTGTAAAAGAAGAAAGCACACATAGCGGTTCAAATGTCGCAGAACCCCTTAAAATTGCTCCGTGGACCACAAGCTGAGAATCGGTGGACTAAAGTAATCGGTTATTAGGGCCGACATTGATATAGTACGGGCCGCTTCCTCAACTTGGATAACACTACTGCGATCTGGTAGCCGTATGGAGTTGTGTGTATTGAATTCCTCTAAGAATAGACCGGCACCTGTTCCACCTATTCCATTCATATGTATAGATGTATGTACTATTTATAAAGATTTCATTTTCGTGGGTTCAATCATGTTCCATTCTTCACTGCTCGGGAAGTAGCAGGAGAATGGTCTTACAAAATCCATGTAGCATGTAGTCGGAGCTATACATTCTCAGAATCTGTGCCAGCTATCTTAGGGTACGGGTTACAACTGACTGTTTGGCTGATCCTCGAGGCGCTCTGCTTCGTGCAAGTAGCCAAATTAGATTATCTACTTCCGAACCACCGGTTGGTATCGCTGGTTGACTTGTCAGCTTGCCATCAGACTCTACTGCCATATGTGAGTAAATGTCAAACAATTTTCGTGTACATCCACAGAATTATATGGGTGTTTGGTGAACAACACAAGCAGACCACATTGTTTCGTCCACAATTTAAGTGCCCGTAGTGAGTTTTCAAACAGTTCACTTATGGCTGATAAAAACATGTATGACGCAAGCAACACAACATCGTTTGCGTAAGCAATTACCTTATTCCCATTTTTTTTTTAATTTCATAAGTAAATATTTTTTCATGGATGACAAGGACCCATATTAGTCGAGAGATAACAACTCCCTGAGGTGTACCTCTAGATGCTGTAACGCTTATGTCAGCGTCACCTAGTTTTGCGTATATATTACTTTCGTTGACCAGGTATGAGCAATAATCACGTTGGTGAGAGAGCTATTAACGTTGGAATGTTCTCTTTACTGTGCATATTTCAGTAGTAGGCGTGTTTCTTTCTTCACAGTATCTTTGAAAGTATTTTTTAAAACAAAATACAATTTCAAAAAAATCAGCTTTTTGATAGATTAAAGTTGCTTACGTTGATATGTTATGATATTTTATTGAAAAGTCAGGCAATTTCCTTTAAAACCTTTTGATCTATAATTTCAGGCTCTGTTGTGCTCTTAGATAAACAGTATACAATTCCAACATAACAAATTCCTCAAAATAAAATAAAATTTCAGCGCCGCCTGCAGGTTAAATTGTTGTATTTTTTTTACCGAGTGCAACCCAGTTTCTGCACCTCGTTAATTTAACAAAGTTTTTGGAATTATTTGTACATGTTAGATTTGTACGCCTTAGATTTCTTGAAGTTGACGTCAAGCATTCCTTTGAACTATTGTTTTAAGTGATAGGACTAACAGTTTTCATGGGAATGAAAGTCATGTCGCACGAAAAAGGTAGATTTTATGTGAGTCAGAATGATGAAGGTAGATTGCCCTTCTTTTTCAGACTCACATAAAATCTACCTGTCTCGTGCGACATGACTTTCATTCAAATGAGCGTGTAGCCAAGCTCTAAGGGATATCTTGTCAGAGTTTTGCATTTTCAACTTGAAGAATTTTATAAACATCATTTGAAATTCTGAAATTAAATTATCTATCTATAAGAGTTAATGTTTTCCTTATAGCTTATTTTATACTTAAGCTGAGACTAAAATTAGAGCAGAATTTTTTCTATCTTTCAAAAAATTAAGAAATCTACTTCCTACTTACCATTTAATTTTAATATCCCAAAATTTACTCTAATTCCAAATTCTATTCCGCTTATAAAAATTATTAAATTTTATTTAAATAATGTTGACTTGAAGGTAAAAAAAACTTAGCATAATACAACTTCACTGCATTTAATTGCGGAAGAAAAATAATAAAAAAGAATCGCTGTTGCTTTAGTTCAGTTTTGAATTTTTCTTGAATTGGCATTAACTTACAGCTTAAGTTAACGTAACGCAAATTTATAGTATCAAATACCAAACACTTGCCACACTCTCGGCTGCATGTTCTTCATGGAAACAACATTGTACGTGACGGAATACAGACGTTGTCCAATGACCAAAATGCCAAGTCATCAAATTGAATATCTGACCAATCGTGAAGCCATCACTAGGTTAAGTTAGAATAAAAACAACAAAATAAGTACCCACGAAGGCACGAAGTTAAATACATTTTTTTTTTAAATCAAAAAAAGTTAAAATAATTAATTTTTTACTCTTGCTAGATAAGTGTTGCTAATAAGGGAAGGACATACATGAAACAATTGGTTATATGCAAGTTGGTAGTAAATGCTTTTAATAGACAATTTCTATACTATTTACTTATTTCCATATGCATAAAATCAAAGTTAATGCTAGAAAATAAGTATTTACTAAAGGGTGTTTTATAGACCTCTCTCTATGGGGTGGAGGTATAGAACTTCGAATTGAAATAAAACACAAGAAAATCGTTTTAATGTCTATCAATTGGCTTTATTGGAAGAATAATTTTATGCCATTAATGTTTAAGTATGATTTCGGGCATATGGCCGCCGCGGCTGGTTCGAATAAAGACAAGATATTCAGAGGAATATTTTCGTTGTTTGTTTAGTTTTACTGCCATCACCCGAATTTTGATGTTCATATCTTAGCAGAGCAACTGCAAATACGACGGCTAAATATTTTAAAGAACAAACACTAAATGCGAGTGAGACAGAACAAATGACATTCTGAGATTTGCCTGTAAAAGAAGAAAGCACACATAGCGGTTCAAATGTCGCAGAACCCCTTAAAATTGCTCCGTGGACCACAAGCTGAGAATCGGTGGACTAAAGTAATCGGTTATTAGGGCCGACATTGATATAGTACGGGCCGCTTCCTCAACTTGGATAACACTACTGCGATCTGGTAGCCGTATGGAGTTGTGTGTATTGAATTCCTCTAAGAATAGACCGGCACCTGTTCCACCTATTCCATTCATATGTATAGATGTATGTACTATTTATAAAGATTTCATTTTCGTGGGTTCAATCATGTTCCATTCTTCACTGCTCGGGAAGTAGCAGGAGAATGGTCTTACAAAATCCATGTAGCATGTAGTCGGAGCTATACATTCTCAGAATCTGTGCCAGCTATCTTAGGGTACGGGTTACAACTGACTGTTTGGCTGATCCTCGAGGCGCTCTGCTTCGTGCAAGTAGCCAAATTAGATTATCTACTTCCGAACCACCGGTTGGTATCGCTGGTTGACTTGTCAGCTTGCCATCAGACTCTACTGCCATATGTGAGTAAATGTCAAACAATTTTCGTGTACATCCACAGAATTATATGGGTGTTTGGTGAACAACACAAGCAGACCACATTGTTTCGTCCACAATTTAAGTGCCCGTAGTGAGTTTTCAAACAGTTCACTTATGGCTGATAAAAACATGTATGACGCAAGCAACACAACATCGTTTGCGTAAGCAATTACCTTATTCCCATTTTTTTTTTAATTTCATAAGTAAATATTTTTTCATGGATGACAAGGACCCATATTAGTCGAGAGATAACAACTCCCTGAGGTGTACCTCTAGATGCTGTAACGCTTATGTCAGCGTCACCTAGTTTTGCGTATATATTACTTTCGTTGACCAGGTATGAGCAATAATCACGTTGGTGAGAGAGCTATTAACGTTGGAATGTTCTCTTTACTGTGCATATTTCAGTAGTAGGCGTGTTTCTTTCTTCACAGTATCTTTGAAAGTATTTTTTAAAACAAAATACAATTTCAAAAAAATCAGCTTTTTGATAGATTAAAGTTGCTTACGTTGATATGTTATGATATTTTATTGAAAAGTCAGGCAATTTCCTTTAAAACCTTTTGATCTATAATTTCAGGCTCTGTTGTGCTCTTAGATAAACAGTATACAATTCCAACATAACAAATTCCTCAAAATAAAATAAAATTTCAGCGCCGCCTGCAGGTTAAATTGTTGTATTTTTTTACCGAGGGCAACCCAGTTTCTGCACCTCGTTAATTTAACAAAGTTTTTGGAATTATTTGTACATGTTAGATTTGTACGCCTTAGATTTCTTGAAGTTGACGTCAAGCATTCCTTTGAACTATTGTTTTAAGTGATAGGACTAACAGTTTTCATGGGAATGAAAGTCATGTCGCACGAAAAAGGTAGATTTTATGTGAGTCAGAATGATGAAGGTAGATTGCCCTTCTTTTTCAGACTCACATAAAATCTACCTGTCTCGTGCGACATGACTTTCATTCAAATGAGCGTGTAGCCAAGCTCTAAGGGATATCTTGTCAGAGTTTTGCATTTTCAACTTGAAGAATTTTATAAACATCATTTGAGATTCTGAAATTAAATTATCTATCTATAAGAGTTAATGTTTTCCTTATAGCTTATTTTATACTTAAGCTGAGACTAAAATTAGAGCAGAATTTTTTCTATCTTTCAAAAAATTAAGAAATCTACTTCCTACTTACCATTTAATTTTAATATCCCAAAATCCATAAAATTTACTCTAATTCCAAATTCTATTCCGCTTATAAAAATTATTAAATTTTATTTAAATAATGTTGACTTGAAGGTAAAAAAAACTTAGCATAATACAACTTCACTGCATTTAATTGCGGAAGGAAAATAATAAAAAAGAAACGCTGTTGCTTTAGTTCAGTTTTGAATTTTTCTTGAATTGGCATTAACTTACAGCTTAAGTTAACGTAACGCAAATTTATAGTATCAAATACCAAACACTTGCCACACTCTCGGCTGCATGTTCTTCATGGAAACAACATTGTACGTGACGGAATACAGACGTTGTCCAATGACCAAAATGCCAAGTCATCAAATTGAATATCTGACCAATCGTGAAGCCATCACTAGGTTAAGTTAGAATAAAAACAACAAAATAAGTACCCACGAAGGCACGAAGTTAAATACATTTTTTTTTTAAATCAAAAAAAGTTAAAATAATTAATTTTTTACTCTTGCTAGATAAGTGTTGCTAATAAGGGAAGGACATACATGAAACAATTGGTTATATGCATAAAAGGTAGTAAATGCTTTTAATAGACAATTTATATACTATTTACTTATTTCCATATGCATAAAATCAAAGTTAATGCTAGAAAATAAGTATTTACTAAAGGGTGTTTTATAGACCTCTCTCTATGGGGTGGAGGTATAGAACTTCGAATTGAAATAAAACACAAGAAAATCGTTTTAATGTCTATCAATTGGCTTTATTGGAAGGATAATTTTATGCCATTAATGCTTAAATATGATTTCGGGCATGAGGCCGCCGCGGCTGGTTCGAATGAAGACGAGTCTAGAGGTCCAATTTTCAACCACTTTTTCAAGCATTTGGGGCTGTATGTCGGAAATAACGCCACGAATGTTGGCTTTCAAGTCCCCAAACGTTTCTGGTTTGTTGGCGTAGGCGAGAGAATCCACATATTAACAAAGAAAACCAATTGAATGACAGGTCCATTCCGCGAAATTATGCGCTCATCGAATGTTTCCTTCAATAAATCGATTGTGATGTGTGCTGTGTGGCATGTAGCGCCGTCTTGTTAGAACCACATCTCATCCACATTCATGCACATTCGGGAACAAAATATTCAGTTATCATGGCTCTATACCGGTCTCCATTAACGGTTACTGACTCTCCAGCATCATTTCGGAAGAAGTATGGCCCAATGACTCCACCAGCCCATAGAGCACACCAAACAGCAGTTTTTGTGGATGAAATGGCGTTTCAAGGGTTACATGTGGATTCTCTTCACTCCAAATGCGGCAATTTATCTTTTTGACGTAGCCATTCAATCCAAAATGAGCTTGCGGTAAACTTCGCGAACTGAACCATTATTTTCGAAATAAATTTGCACGATTTGCAAGCGTTGTTCATTTGTCAACCTGTTCACGATGAAATGGCAAACCAAATTGAACATAAATGACATTAGAGTTGCCAGATTTTACCACAAAATGTCAGTCTTATTTCTATTCGAAAAACCAACCTCTAAAAAAAACATCCTTTACAAGACACGTTACTGGCTTTGGATAAATTTTGGTAGTAAATACTTATTTCGTTATGCATACAAACTAGTACAAGCTTTATTTTTATAGTTTTTACTATAAATTTCTCAAGATCATAGAGGTCGACTTGAATATTTACTAGTAAATACTTTCTGATGTTTAAAGCAGAGATTCACAGCTACGGACAGCTGCAATCGTGCAGTGTTTAATGGTTTAATTTGTTTTCAAAATTTATTATTTTCGTTTGCATTAGCATCAAATAACACTTTTTTTTAGCATTTATATGGATTTACTGAATTCTTTTATCGACGAAGTTAGGATCAGGATAATACTAAAGGTTCCGCAATCTTTATTTTTAACTAGTGCTTATTTCGCGAATGGTAACACTTACCATTATTGCGACATTACTTTGAAAATCATGGTAATGTTGCAGATATACCCAAAACGAGTCACTGTTTGGTGCAGATTTTGATCCAGAGGCATAATTGGGCCGTTACAGTCAATGGCGATCGTTATCGGGCCATGTTGAACGAATTTTTGTTCACAAGAATTGAGGAGGAGGATATTGGCAACTTTTGGTTTTAACAGGACGTCGCTACGTGCCACACAGCCGAAGCTACATTCGATGTTTTGCTGCTGATGTCGTTTGGCCACCGCGGAGCTGCGATTTGACACCGTTGGACTATTATTTGTGGGGTGCCGTAAAAGATAAGTGTTACGCCGACATGCCAGAGACAATTGACGCTTTAAAGGACAATATTCGTGAAACCATTGGTGAAATACAGCTGCACACAATCGATAATGTGCTTAAAAATTGGACCGATCGTGTAGGCTACTGCATGTCCAGCCGAGGCAGCCATTAATTATTTTCCATTATTAACCGGAAGGATTGTACTTTCAAATAAAAGAAGACATTTGAGAAAATATTCAGTAGTTTTTTTTTTATAACATTTTCAAAAAAAAAATTTGGCGGACCCTTTACATCATCATTGGGTCCACCAGTGGGGTTCATCGATTTGACCTTAAACAATATCTGCAAAACCCTCGGTTTCATATCACTTCACGTCACTAAGGCCAATCAAATGGTTTTTTGTTGCATTTGTGTGATCCAGGAGTTTTAAGGACTTCACGCTTGTAGGAACGTTGATTAACATTGATTTTTTAACGGACATGTAAAGCTGTGTTCAAAATAATAGTAGCGATATCTCGCAAAATGTAATTTACGAATTTTTAAACAAGATTTTTACGAATTTTTTGATCGTTTATTTTTAATCGTAGTAAGTATAATTTAACAAAATTTAAAAACTACATAAAACAAAATAAAAGTGCACTTCAAGTTATTATTGTTATTTTTTAAATTAAAAGTAGCGTTCATAAAAAAATTAAATATTTTACAAAATTTACTTAATTATTTCAAAAATCCATTAGTGATTTAATTAATGTTGCTTCGTACTTCGTAGGAGAGCCTTTATTTTTCGGGACTGCTTGACACCGACGTGGCAGGAGTAGTTTTACGTCAAGCTTCCTCAACTAACTTCCAAAGTTTTCTCTTTTGCATTTTTACTTGTGTGCTTTGGGTCCTAATCCTGCCCATTTTAGTACTCGTACTCGGCATAGGGTAGCATAACCTCTCCAAGGATTTTTACATAAACATGTTGATCCATGATACCATTTATCAAATATATCGGACGCACACCGTAATACGAAAAATAGGCCCAAATGATGGCCTTCGCACCACCATGAACGGATGACGGACGTATTATCCATCCAAAGAATATTAATAGGATTTTTGGCAGATTTGATTATTTGTCAAGAGCGAAAAGTTTATTTTCTAACAACCTTCTGCGAATCTTTAAATCACTGTCAGGGAGCCGAATCTTGTCTGCTATGACCTTAGAAGATGCCGCTGGATTGTGTTTTGACAGGCGTACTATTAACCTGTCACCAGCTTTGGACGTTTTGCGTTTACCTTACCGAGTTTTTGGATTGCCGAGATATTCCTGAATCTACCTATAAGATTTTCCCATTTGATTCAACCTGCAGATCATTCCTATTTCATTTTAATTCTGTCTGGGTAGATAATCTCTCAGTCATAGTGCTGAACTGGCAGCCATTTGTTGAACCACGATGTCGATTAGAAGAATGCTGAGACATTAGAATGTAAATTTGTATGGTGCGAAAAAAATTCCACACCTCTGGAATATCCAATTCACCCGCTACTCTATATCGTTCAACAATATTATCCATAGATGCTTTTATCGACAGCGCGGCAGTGTGAATTTTATATTCTTGATTTAAAGCCTGCACTTGTATGCCGCCAAACTTAAATCATCGCAAGCAACAAGTGGTTCCCATACATGAACCATTTACATGATATGAATCTTTTCTGTTTCGAATACCTAAAGCTGCAGTTATAGACGCAATGATGGCCTACTTTTCGAGCACGATTTCCCATGGTAAGAGCAAACCAAATTCAGTTAAGTAGTAGTTTCGAGCGTTAAAGCCACACGCCTTTCGTCACTTTAACTCAGCATTAAAAACGAACTTTCAAATAATTGCTGCCAAAGGAGTGGCGGCGTAGTTGTGCTCCATCACCTCGCCTCGCTAGCTACAAACCGCAAACCACAAGCATGCAATCATTTACTTAATTATCATTGATTTCGTGCTTTTTAGCTTTCCGCTGCTAATAATCCAACCAAATATGTTTCTATTTGAAATCGGCTGCGAACAATGGTTTTGGCCCCTAAAAATTTGGGTGTGTTTTTGGCGGGCGCAGGCGCAGAAAAACCTGAAAAATGTAACCACACATTCCGCCAAGTAGATAGGAACATAGATCCATCATTTTGTGTGCTCGTAAAATGCCAAATTCCCATTGTTTTGCGAGCTCGACGATCATGCAACATCGCGTCGAAACAAATTTTAACGACACGGCTTTGGTTTGGGTAAGGCCAACCCGAAGCCGAAGCCAAGAGAGGAAGTAAGATCAGTGTTTGACTAAATATCGCGATTTCGACCTGCAATCGAAGTCGTGACATACACAAAGTAGCGAGCGGTTAGATGGATTTCGTATCTCAGATAGATAGACAGACAGATGTTGCCGACGACGACGATTGCTGAGATGCAAGCGCCTATTGCAATTACATATTTGTAGTTTTGATGTCTCCGGCTTGAGGCGGAATAGGAAATGTGAGGCATTTGTACAAACGTACAAAGAGACGTCTGTACTAACAGGCTGTCAAACGAGTCTTTTGTGACACAAAAGATACAAATATATCTCTACATATGTAAGCATGATCTGCTCCGCTCTGCACTGCACTGCACCCACAAAGAGACAAAGAAAATGGAGTTTTTTTTCTTTTGTTTTGCAGCATTATTATTTTTTTTTGGCGAACTGGGTCAATGGACAGATACAAAAAGACTTCAGCAGATCTCCATCGCATAATGGAATGCGGAGAAATGCGGTGGCACCACTTGTACCACTTAGTTACTTAGTAAGTTATGAGCTGATGCATTCGCTGGCCACATACATATGTACATATACGCGCTGTTTAAATTTAAAATGTAATTTTGTGTACTACTCTGGGACAAGTGTGTAGGTGTTGTTGTGTGTGTTAATGTGCCTATGCGGTTGAGTTCAAGTTTTTTGGAGAAAAAATAAACACCACAATGACATATTGACGTGACATGAGTGTGCGAAGGTGCGAAGATGCGCGAAATTTCTGTCACACGGCTACAAAGAAGTTTTATACGCTCATTGTGTGGCCAATAATGACGTCAGCTGAATGGTAATAGCATGGGGTGTGAGTGTGAGTGTGGCGTAGGCAGGTTAATATTGCGAATAAATGCGAAGGCCGTGATACTAATTGAATACTCTTCCGAAGGTTCAAATTCGACATCAGGCTGTGACTTTTATTCATGCGAGTCGAAAATGACACACGACGAGAACGCCACATGGGTAATTGGGCTAACTCAAACATTCTTTGCAATTTCATATTGAAAGATATGGCGTGAGACAAAAAAAAGGTGTAAACGGCCCATACAGGACCCAAAGCTTAGCTTCTCCAACCACTGTGTGTGCGAAGATATATTTTTTTACAAAAATGGAAGGGACCTAGAGTGTAATGTCGATTACAAACGACAATCAATTTGTTTAAAGCTTCTCCAGACAGTTCGTACTCATGGAGGGTTGTCAGACGTTCGCCAGAGGTGGGGAAGTGAATAAAAACATTCAGGTGGTACAGTCCGGGATTTCAACCAGCTACCTCTCACTTTGTTGTCCAAAGCGCTTAACCACTAAGCCACTGCACCCACAGGCGTAAAGACAAACGTTGATTGAAAACTCACGAAGTCCATTTTTCTTAACAAAGAACGCTATTACACGTACACTGTTTGACACTGCTCTTCGTCTAAAAGCTACATCACAGTGTCAGTGGACCAATCAACCCTTACAAGAAAAATCGACTACACCATTTCGCAACTTGAGTTTCAATGTAACCATTCTCTCCCTGCCATTCTGGGGTGAGGGTGCTTTCTTGAGGACACATTAATCTCTCTTTATATCTTCCTGACCATTATAGCGTGTTTCAGACGGGAATAACGGCGATCAAAGACGTCTATGTTGCTTCAAAATTATCTGCATTTTATCAGACAGTGAAGCTGCAATTGAGTCCTGGTATTAGTCTCTATAAACTTCATTGTAGCCCTAGAATGCAGGTCGTCTCTTGAGGAGATGGCGGAGCAAGGGTATTCCTGGGAATTGTACAAAATTCGTAAATACCATAACTCATTCACCTGCCTCACTCGAATGCTTTTTGATGGAATAAGGCCTTAGATCAAGCGCACTGGCATCCGCGATGGCAGGATCCACTTGGCTGGACCAATATTGTCCATTCGCTCGATGTGGCCGAACCAATGTAGTCATCGTGTCTTGGCTTTTTGGACAACATTCACATCTTGGTGCATGTTATAGAGTTCGCGGCTGTATCTTCTTGTCCATTCGCGGTTCTCGCTTATCGCACAGCTCTCGGCGCCGTATGGCATAACTGACAAGTTCCGTATAGCATGCTCTCTGTCCTTCGAGTTAGGAGCTTTGAACCCATTTGCCTTGCCAAACCGAAGTTGCAGCGGTTTTCTAGGGAAATTCTTCACCAGATCTCTACTAAGATGTTATTCGTAGAGTTGATGTTATCAGCGGAGATGGACGAACTCCTTAACTACCTCAAAGTTGCTAGTATCAATAGTGACGTTTTGTCCTAGTGGGTGGACAGGATGATTGTTTGTTTGTTGATAGCATGTCTTGTCTTCAAGGCTAAATAATTTCGCCCGTTCTTTAATAGCCGTGAAAGCTTCTATTACGACACGCTAGAATCGACCAATGATGTCAATATCGTGCGCTTACCCCAGTAGCTGGATTGATCTCTTGAAGATAGAGCCCTCCATATTAATACCTGCCCTGTACACTATCTTCTCAATAACAAGATAGAAGAAATCACACGACAGCGCATCTTCTTGCCGAAGTCCGTTGCAAGTTTCGAAGAGTTCTGATGAGCTTCCGCCAAACTGCAGGTAGCACGATAAAACTCTTAGCGGGATTAAAAAGGCAGTGCCACCTGTAGTAGTTAGCTCAGATCGAAGCTGCATCAGGCTTTGCGTTACCTTCCACCTCAACGTGTATGGAAACCCAGCAGAGTAGAACTGAGTGATGACGTATATAGCAATGAGCGCAAGAAGGCAGTATGTAACGCATTTCGCCTTTTTTAACCATGGGACCGATTTTGTGCTTTGGTTATTTGCATTTCTAGTAGTTCCAAAAAAAGACGGAACTTTCATAACCGCATAGATCTCGGCTTGAGTCGTCTATAAGTTAGGTTTATATCAATTGCCTTTGAAAGACGCCAGCTCTTGTCTCGTTCTCTGTAAATATTTGAGCCATCCATGTAAATGTGTATATCTTTGATGATAGTGCTAGCTGAGTCCCAGTTCAGTCTTCCAGGTAAGGAAACTCGGATTTCTTTTCCAAGTCATATTTGAGTTTGTCGTAATTAGTAATTGACATTAGTCCCTTCCGATTTCAAGTCTGCTTGAGTGTCCGAAATAGCCAGGCTTCCAAAATGTATTCTATCGTAGTCTGTGGCTTAGAGAGTGGCTTTAGCTTCCCCGTTCTTTGTGCAGAGCTCAATAGGTTGCAGGATCAATAGCGTTTCCAATCCTAGATGAGATGTGGATTCAATCGAACCTGTTATACCCAGACATCCACTTCTTTGCACCTTGTTCGGGTTTTTGAGATAAAATTTGGTATAAACCGCCAGACAATTAAACCGTAGGTCTCACGAACGTAGGTCTACACAACCAGTGTACAAAGTTCTGATATAAGCCTCATTTATTCCCAAAGGTTTTTTTTGCAGAATTTGAAAGTTAATAGCACCCCCAGGTACTTGGGCCTCTGTTGAAAACTTGAGAGAAGAAGCGTTTTGCTATCTGAACTAAATTATATTGTGGGTCATTTTTCCATAAAAGTAGGCTAACTCGGACTGGTGGCCACGGATTTGCTTAAAAATTCAATCATTTAGGAGAAAACGCTGAAACGAATTTGTAAGGATCTTTTGCAAGTAGTTCCTTAGAATTATGAATTATAATATGAAATTAACTTGACTAAGTTTCAAGCAATTCTCTCAAAAATTTAATCACGAATTGTTTTTTCTTTGCAATCTTACACCCAAAAACTAGCATTTCGTTTCAATCATCATTTCTTCATCTGAGTTTTCATTCAATAAATTTGTATGATTAAAGCGAATACCGTTATCATTAGGAAATAAAGTATATCCATTCATCTAGAGGCCTCATCCTCGCGGGAATACAAACTCAACCAACTTTTTCTAAGTCTATTCCCAAATCAAACATGATTTCTGTTGATTTTGCATTTTCCAATCAAGTCTGTTGGAGCGTATATTGTCCGCCGAAAGGCCTTCTCATTCACCAAACGACTATGCCAAGCTTGCACGTGGTCGTTGGTCTTCCTTCTTTCCATTTTCATTCTAAAATAAAAAAAAACACAGAGCCACTTTTCTCTTTCAAAGGTCATTCGGTGCATTGATTGACTTTGAAAGGCAATCTTTTTCGACGGTCTTTTGGGGGTTTTTTTTTTTTGTATTTTTTTTATTCCGGATTCATTTTATTTGTTTTGTGTTGTTGTTGGTCATAAATATTTATGTGCACTAAAGGGACACCAGATAAGGTAAACCTACTCCGTACAACCTCAGACGCGTCCATTCTCAATTATTCAATTTAGCTGCAATTTACAATTCTGATTTATGCAGCGGGTACAGAGCAATGGACACAGCTTTGAATTAATTCGACCCGAAATGGAATAATTTTAATTGCAAAGTCTGTCAATTAGGCAATGGAGGAACTGACGAGGAAGACAGAGAAAGAAAGAGTAAAGTTGAAGGAAGAAGATTTAAATCCATGATGGTGGAGGAGACCTCGAGGGCATTTTTAGTCCATTACATGCATATATACATATTTATGGAACTTGTAAGGGCCACTTAAGGCTCAAGTGAGACATTACTTCTTTAAAGGTCACTTGCTTCGGGTAAGTGCTTAAAAGTGGCTGATTGTGAAAACCTTGATGTTTGTGTGGCGCTGTAAGTCGAATGTGTGTGTACATTTTTAATGTTTGTTTCAGTGAAGATTCAAATTTAATCAAGTGCTGGGGTGCGGTACGTTTGGCTACACAATGCTTAAAGCTGAGAGTCTCATTTGAAGTTTCAAGCATTTGTAAGTTTTTTTCCAAAAAAAAAAAAAAATAGAAAAATTAGTTATGCATTTCAGTGGAGAGTCGTACGCTGCTTAGGAATTCAAAGATTAAACAAGTGCAGGTTATTAAGTGTCGATGATGAGCCACTTCAATATATGTATGTAAGGTAGGCTGTGTTTTTTTATAAGGCGTCTATTGACGGGAAAATTTCTTACAACTCATGAGCGTCAGAAGCATTTTGTTCGCGGGTTGTTTGCTTAAGCCTTATGTCTACCAGCAATCGATGCGATTGACCTTATGATTGACTAATCTATTCAAGATACATTTTATAACATTTATTTTATTATTTTTATATGGCTCTACCGATGAAGATGAACACACAATAACGGAGCCTATCTGAAGTATAATGATCATATTTGGGTACTTTAACGGGGATTGGATTAGTTGGTAACCACAGCAACAAAAGACAACAGCTTTCGGGTAAAAGATCTAAAATTGACAGTAGATACCACAAACTGTTAGACTCTGTTGCATCGGCTGGAAAATTCATATCCAACCCGCTATGCTCATAATGCTTCTCCGAGTCTCCTTGATCTTTTCCCGGTGTCCGATAGCTCCATTGGAAGCAAAGTCCAACAAGTGTCTTGCATAACAAAAGAGTTAAAAAAGACACTTTCTCTCAAAGCTTGAAACAGAAGAGGGGACAGACAAATTTTGGAATAATTTACGTTCTTTTCGAGTTAGTCGACGACCTTAATAATTCTTTTTTGACTAATCCTGTAGATAATGCCTCTTTTGCATATGATGATCAGCTTTACTTTGAAAGTTCAGTTTTGATTTTGCAGTTCTGACTGAAATTGGTGTGGCTTCAGAACTCTGAAGTCACACGTCCTGTTAGCATTTTGCCATGCCTAGCAAAAGTTTTAAATATTATTATCTTGGTGTTGTCGGTTTATTGTCTTCAGTTCAATCGGGCTTAAGAGCTAACCACAGTTGGTCTTCAGCAATGCTTAAGATTTTCGATGCTATACGGATTAGCTATGATACGGATTATATCACTGTCCTCTGCCTTCTTGACTTTTCCAAAGCTTTTGTTAGAGTGAATGACCAGATCCTCTACCAAAAACTTGGATTATATTTTGGTTTTAGTGAAAGATCTGTAAGTCCTATCAAAAATTAATTAAAAAATTGCTGCCAAAGAGTTGTGGTTAAAAATACATTTTCTGAGACCAGAAACATACTTACTTGCCGGAGTGCCACAGGGATCAATTTTGGGACCAATTTTATTTTGCATTTTTATAAATGATCTTGCCTAAATGCAAATATTCATTTCTACACAGATGATGCTCAAATCTACATTTCCTAGGCCTCTAGGACTGGTTTGTGTCTTATAAAACACTATTAGTTTCATTTATAGATAATCCATCTGCGGTATATTCGTTGTCACTACGAATCCATAAATGTTATCTACTGATTGTTGAGTACTAGAAAAAGAAGGTTTACGGAAACTATGAATCCACAAAGCAAACCTGCCGCTCTGCATATGGTCGAACAGCCAACCAAATCGAGTTTGAACACCTCAGCACGATTGGAGTATCCAGAGTTAATTGCCAGAAACTCTGACCTGTGCACTAATCAGTATCTCAACATCATCAAGGAGATAGCCGAGACTAACGTAGGTTAACAACTACCATCCCCTGAAGAATAGTGACAGAAAGTACACATTTACAAGCGCTCCAGCGTTTATCTCGGCTTCCAGCCAAAAGAAGGGAAGAAAATCCTGCGTAGAAAGAATAGGGCATGGGCTACGCAGTCTTCCAGCTCAGAGAATCGACACGAATTTTATTTTAAGTCATTCCAACTTTTCGTCGACTCCAGGAGCAGATGGCTGAATTCGCGATCCCGAAAAAACTGTCCCAGGTGTATCGTGGGTCCCTAGAGAGTACGTGGTAAAATGTGCATTTGTCAGCAGCGGTTTTTGAAGGTCCTAAAGTTAAGGAGGGCAAAACAAAGTGCATTATGTCAACAACCAAGCAACATCTGCTTAGCGGATAAAACAAAACATATCAGTTGGACTCATCAAATTTCAGGCGGTTAAGCAGTTTACTAACATCGGGATTAACAATAACTCCGTAAAGGACACCTTATTGGATATTGAACAAAAAACTAGCAACCTGCCGCTACCTCGGTTTGCCAAAACAAATGACTTCAGCTCGGTAAGAAGTGAAGACGAAGAGTAAGTCCTATAAAACAGTAATCCCAACAGTTCTGCTTAATTATACTGAGTGCTGGACAGGAAACGGTATCAGATATACAATTCTTCGAAGAATTTGACCCTGTGTACAAGCAAAGCGAATGGAGGAGAAGATAAAACCGCGAACTAAATGAACTATTCCAAGATGTTGATTTCCTCGTAGTTCAAACAACAAACAAAAAACACATCGACTGTACATTGGCTCACCCACATAGAGCGAATAAACAATAGTGCTCCGGCCGAGAGAATAATAGAGTCCGAGAATAATTGAATCTCCTTGTCAAATACGAAATCACAGCATTTGGTCTGAATAACTAGAACTCTGGGCCCGGAGACTCTCAATCATTCAAGTCGAACTAAAGGTTAGCCTTAAAATATATAAATGTTAGGCGTAAACGGTCCATACAGAACCCAAAGCCTAGCTTCTCCAAGATATATTTTGTGACACAAATGGAAGGGACCTACAGTTAATTGCCGATTCCAAACGGCAGTTGATTTTTTGGGAAGCTTCTCATGACAGTTCTTACTTTTGGATGTTTGTCAAACGTTCGCAAGAGTTGGGGCAGCGAATAAAATCTTTCAGGTGGTACAGGTCTGGATTTGAACCAGCGACCTCTCACTTAGTGGACCAACGCACTGAACCACTGCACTAACTGCACCCACAAAGAGTTAGCATTACCGGCCATAAATATTCTGTACGAAGTTTTATTTGAGCACGTAAGTTGTCATCCTCCACCCAGCCCGATCCTCAAGAAAGGGGACCCTCCGAACTGCGCCAACTACAGAGGTATTACTCTTCTAAACATCGCTTACAAGATCTTATCTGCCGTGCTGTGTGACACCTTAAGCTTTTCTTTTTCAGGCCAGGAAAGTCTACCATCGACAGTTTTAGCATCCCTGCTAAACTCGTCCGTTTGTGCAGGATGACAATGAAGAATGCACGCTGCTCCATCAAGGTCGGTAAAGAACTCACTATCATGTAACTTCTTCAACATCGTTCTTGAAAGAATAGTGCAAAACTCAAATGCTAACACCAGAGGCACTGTCTTTCAAAAGTCCGTCCACTTACTTGCCTACGCGACGACATCGAAACAATCGGCAGAACGAAGCGAAATGTCACTGGCACGTTCGTGAGTATTAAGACAAAAAGAAAGGACACCCAACACCGACGTCTCAACCAGAATGTTACTATAGGCAGATATAACTTTGAGATGGTCAAGGACTTTCAGCGCTGAGATTATACGAAGAATAACTCTTGCCAATCGCTTTTTCATTGGGCTAAGAAAGCAATTGAGTAGCAAAGCACTTTCTCTTACAACAACTTAAGTGACCCTTAGTGCTCGTTGGTTGAGGCCCAGGTCCACACCGGACTGTAGCGCCACCTTAAGTATAAGTAAGTTGACAGTCATTAACTAATCAAATCTTAAGCAATTGCTTATCCTATAATCTTCCTGTGATGTTGTATTTCCATTAAATAAGCCGCTTTAGTTTCCTATGCCTTTATTTTAGCCAAGTGATTTTTTTGTCACATTAAAAGTTCTATTTGAATACTTACTTAGTATTCAATAAAATAGATAATAGAAAATATATTGCTCTTTCTGCAGACCGATAAACGTGAGAAAGAAGGAATCTCCACCCAACCAAAATTATGTGAGGATAGCAATATTTAAATATCTTCCTGCAAAACACAGCGGGAGATGCCATAGAAGAGAGCATACGCAAAATCTATTTTACAAAATTGGTTTGAAGAAAGTTAAATCAATAGAACCTCAGAATAGCATACAATCAGGGGTTGAATCGACTATGATACGTGCCTTCCTGCTCATGGGAATTGGACAAACGTTGCTACTTATTAGACTGTGTTAGGTTCGGTTCGAAGGGCTGTTTGGAGCACGTACAATTTCACCCAGATGTCAGAAAAAGCATATCGTGAGGACCTCAAGTGTACATGCAAGAACATGTGACTAGCAAAATAATCGGTATAATCAAACAGAAACGAATCCCAGTGCCAGACAGCTAGGTAGATTGCCTGTAGCCACATTAAAATTCTTTCGCTAGTCTTCTGCATAGAATGGCTGTCACGATTCCATCTGATCCCACTGACTAAAGCGATTGGAAGGCTTAAAGAGCCCAATGCTATTTTGTTTTTGCTTGAACAGACTCTATTAGGCAGACTTCTATTAGGTAGACTTCCTAAGTCAGAACAACCCTGAAAGTGAATTCCAAGGACTAGATCTCTAGTCCCTTGGTTCCAGCTATTCAGCAATATGTCTTCCTTACATAGATTTCCCAACGGGGGAGGATTTTCGGCTATGACTTTTTAGGAGTCTTTACGCTTCTGTGGTGGATTCAATGCCGGAGCCGCAGTTGGTTGTCCAGGAGAATCTTTTAACTGCTCTAGCGCCATCTACTTTATAGAGCCGGGGCTTATTATTACTCATGGTTATGTGGGCTTTCAAACAGGTCACCCGACAACTACCTTTGATTACTTAAACAAGATAATTACTTTTTTTCCTTTGTTGACAATTAAAAAAGGACTGCGGAGAGCTCGTTTGTTTATGACTTGTCATAGTGAAAGTTGGTTACCTCAATTCCAAAATGCCTTCATAACACAGATGCGCGACGATTAGGACTTGATATGATAGGACTGATATGTTTGCAGAAGTTTTCTTGAATTTAGCACAGCGCAGAGGGCAGAGATATTTGAAATTACAATAAAAGTGGGCATTCGATGAATAGGCAGCCAAAATTACGAAGTAGATTGACGAAAAGTTAATGAAGGGTGTTGCATTTTTTTTATGGGAAAAACGAAAAAAAAAACAAAAAACAACTTTAATAGAGGGAAGGGGAAGGGGAAAACTATAGTCAGCAGGAAGTCTGCCGATCTCCGCTTTTCAAAAGTGAGATAAAAGAAAAGCACAGACAAAGCGCCTATCAGATAGAAATGCTTCTCTTGCGAAACGCGAAACACAAGGTAGAACAGTTTAAAGGTAGTTTTGCAGGCGCAAAAAAGAAAAGCTTAGAAGGCATCGTGCCGCATAAGTTCGATACGATGCGACGTCTTGTGGGAGAAAAACAAAAGGAGTTCCGGTACAAGAGGATTAAATCTAAAGACGCTGCTGAAAATAAGGAAGCCAATATGAAATCGGGTAATTCATCTGCGACCCTCGTTCTCAGCTACCTATAGCTTCTACTTGCTATAGTGAACAAGTGAAAATCTTTTCATAGTTTAAATGACACAATTTCGAAATTTTTTTTTTAAATTGTTGCCATAAAATGAAATGGAAAAAAAAACTTAGTAGAGGAAACCGGGGCATAACGGGCTTCTTAAGGTTTTTTTTAAATAAAAACTTAATAAACAAGTTTTTTATCTCAAAAATAATTTTATTAGAAAAAGGATTTATCAATAAATTATTAAACAAAAGAAAGATAAATAAATATTAATAATTCAGCATGTGTTATGGATTTAAATAAATGATTGATTTTGCCCATTCTGCCCCCGTTGCTGGGGCACAATGAACATGGGTGGGGGCATAATGGGCACAGAGGTAAACTCGGATGCAACGCGAAAAAATGTGGCTGAATTCATCGTCAACATCATCCTCCACAGCACAAGAACAATGCGCCCACTTCCCACATCCCGCTCTGCAGGAAACCCATTCTTACCTACCCACAAAATAGACACTCCTTATCCTGCTCGCTTTCGAAATATTTTTCCTTTCTGTTCCTTTTCTTTTTTAGAGTGACTTTATTTCTTTTTTATATTGAGGGACTTGGAATTGTTGGATTCGCCTTGAACTTGAGCCTTGTAGGGAGAGCTTGTTATTCCTGCGGTCTTTCCTCGGCGCTAAGATTTATTTTTCTTGCTCTGGTTAACTCTTTGGGAACTGGTAAAATATGAGATGGAAAAAACATTTGGAAAATCAATATCTGTTTAAACGGGCTTTGGGGATAATATCAGTGCATCAGTTGGGACATTGCGGATGAATTATTAGTTTTTGAAACAGGGTTTTCAGATAACATCTATGGATCGGTGGGTCTTGATGAGCCTAGTGACAACACTTCTGATTGCGAATATGCGTAAACTAAAGGGCATTCTCATTTGGCATGCCCGTGGTTTCACATGGCAAAAATGTCCCCCTTTTGTTACAACAAGTGGAAGGTTGGGGTTGCAGATGCAGATGCCGATAGTTTTGATTTGTTTTTTTATGAATCTCTGTAAGGTAGTTCGAGGAATTTCATAGTTCGGGGCAGCTGCCTTACAGCCCATTTTGATTTTAGTTTTAAGTCTTCAACAGATTTAGCGGGAGCCTATTTTGCCCCGAATGCCTGTTATGCCCCGGCTTCCCCTATCCACTTTTTCTTATGTTTTCGAGAGTGCCCATTCCAATGGTGATGGTTAAAACATTCTTAGAAAAAATTTAACCATGGAAAAATCAAAAAATACACAGAAAAACTTTATTTTTATTTGCTCAAAATGATTTTCTCACCCCTTTTAATTTTTTTTATGTGAACTACAAATTGGAGGCCAGAATGAATATTTTTTGTTTTTCGAAAATTTGCGAATTCTTTTCTTTGGGTTTTAAGGGGCTTAGCAAAGATCAGGGGTTTAACGGGGTCTGAGTTGCCAATTATTAAGTCCGAGACGTGGTTTTTGAGCAACTTTTCGTCAGCTGGAGCAGAACTCTTGTGCAAGAATCTCCCACCAAAACATTATTTTAGAATATTTATGTAAACATATTAAAATTGCGTTTTCTCTTATATCTTGTATCTGCTTTTGTTTGAAACTTAATTAGATAGACAAGCCAATTAGAAACAAAAGAAAAAAAAACCTTGCTTATGAGTCCGGCAAGGTTCTTCCACATCAAAGCGCTTTTATTTTATGCAAAATGTTGCATTTGCTGTCATTAAAAATTAATTCAGAAAAAATAAATATGTATGTATCTATCATCTATTTATATAATTTATATAGAAACAATTTCAATTTGGATTCACTGATGCATTGAAATCATCGATTGCCACATCTGAATACGCAAGCATAATAATTCACCTCATTCCCTTCCGTCAATATGTATTTTGTCATCAATTCAAGGAAGTGAGCACATTTCACGCCAGATTGAAGCTGCTTTCAATTGCGATTTACATTTGTGCAACGCATAGTCATAAACATAGAAATCAGCATCTTAACATCTAAGTTCGTGCTTCAATCCCAACTACTTGCAGTTCCCATTACAAATAGGAAGCAAATATATATATATTTATCACGCCAAACCAAGGTGGGTAATTAAAATTGAAATAAAACAACGCTAACATTAAAAGCGGTCTCAGATCTCAATGAGACCGCAGCTAGCAACTTGCAATTGAAGCCCGGTTTTGGATTAAGAGTCTATACTCCGCGCCAAGAGAAAACCCCCACCACAATATGAGGAGAGGTCATGCGGCTGGTTGGGGTGGTGAACTGCAGCGCTGCAGTACCGGTGGTGGGAACTCCGACAGGAAAGTTGAACGATATTTTCTTCCAATTTCACACTTTTGTGAGATTAAAGCCGAGTGTGACGGCGCAAATTGTCCATTCTGTTGCAGCACCACGAAATTATAAGTCTAAGTATAGTAGGTTGGTAGGTAGGTAGGTAGGTAGTTGCCCTGGGAGAAAAGCAAAGAGAGAGAGCGAGAGATATTTCGCGCCATCCGCAACAGCAAGCACATGCAAATTTGAATTTCATTTTGGCGCGAACGAATCGCGAAAACAGATCTCGATCGCGATAATCAAAATATCCCCAAACGACGACGTTGGACAATGCACCGAATGAGTTGGGATTGAGAAGATGAGACGCATGCAAACAAAAATGCCTACACGCGCGTCCCATTCAAAAAGGAGCGCGAGAATTTCTCTTTATATGTATTCAAGTTTCATGATGTATATATTTTATTTATATATAAGTTGTCGCACTGCATCTGCACAGCGCACACCGTACTAGATACATGCATTTATGTTATACATTTCTTTATAATTCCCGCCGAGTGTCAGTGGAAGTGCAGAGGTAAACAGCATACCGCAGCGGTAGCTACATCAATATTTCAAATGAAATTTTTGATTCTAATGCTTTGCAGTTGAATGGATGTGTCCCGATAATAAGTCGCACTCGAAACGAGATAGTTTCTTTGTTGTAGGTACTTCTCTATCCGAATGTATGTATGAATGTTATTTACATTTATACTGACATTAATGCACATCACATAACGATACAGCGCGCACTACCCACGTAATAAAATGTTGATAGAGTACAAGTTTATTGTAAGCAATTGGTAAAGCGTAAAGAATTTTCCGCAGGCATTGCCAGCACCAGTTAACTAAAACTAAACCGTGAAAAGTGCAAAGCTTTCTTTGTTGCATCATTGGATACTTTAAGGAGCATCGGTTACAGGTTAATTGAGTCTTGCTTGTCACATTTATGGACCCACTATGGACCCACTTCGATCGTGACCACTCAAGCCCTCCCGATGTCTCCAGAAACTTGTAAAGATTACTGAGTGAGATATATGAAAATTCTTAAATGTCCTGAAGAACTAGATTCCAAGTGTTCTGCTCTTTAAGTGACTGAGACAAGGGCAGTTGCCTCGTAAAATTCTTCGTCGCCGCAGCCGCTAAAAATGTCGTAATTTTTGAGATTTAATTTTGAGCTGCTCACGGCGGATGTGTTGGGAAATAGGAAATGCTGCGAAGTGTTAAGTTTATGTGATTCAACTTTTATAGCTATTTTAATATAAATGTTTATTAAAAAACAAAAAATGAGTTACCCAATAACGTTGTTACAATTTAATTGTAATATTTTTGTGTTATAAGAAATAGTTCTCTATTTTTTTATCTGCCCTAAAATAAACATTCTTGGCTTGTTATACTTTTCCATTTTGGTTAATAAAATTAATATTTTATTGTATTATTGCATAAATATTACTAAATTAGTAATGTTTGGGTATAAAATAGTTTGCAATAGTTTTTTTATATATACATTAAATTCTTTGATTGTTTTATTATTTATTTATTATTTGATTGTTTTTATTGAACACATGAAAGTTTAATGAATATATGTACATATTCGGGTTCCGTGCATCGATACAAAAAGTGGAAAAGAAGTATTTTTAAATTTGTACGTTTAGTCAATCAAATTCCTTAGCTGTTTTTTTCTCTTAGGCGGTTTTGGAAATTTTGTATATAAGTTAATATGCTTTATTTTTGTGTTACAAAATTTGTACGTTTAGTCAATCAAATTCCTTAGCTGTTTTTTTCTCTTAGGCGGTTTTGGAAATTTTGTATATAAGTTAATATGCTTTATTTTAAAATTTATAGTAAGTGATAGACAGAAGGTAGCTTGAATGCACTGCATAAATATATTGTTGGTGCATTTTTCTATCGAAAATGCTTGGTAGTTGAATAGAACTCATAAATATGCATGCACATTATGATGCATATATATATTGAATTAATTAGCCACTCTTTTTAAAAGACGACTTTATCTGTCAAGTTATGTTTTGTAATTTAAAAAAAAAAAATTTTTTATGAAAATAAACAAAACAATTTACTACCACTACTACAAGTAAGTGATTGCAAATGTTGTTAAAAAAGTGTTTTCACGTACCAAAAATAATATTTGTAAGGATTTGGATCACGTTATATTAAAAAGCGTTTTTAACCAGTGCCCAATTGTGGAACGCAAAGCTTCCACTGAGCACTAAACCGAGATTAAGGTTAATCTGTCCTTAATCCACTTTAAATCTCAAGATTAACCATACAAATTTTATTCTGCTAAACACAAGATTAAACCTAAATCTAAGTAATAATTTGTTTGGGCTTAATCTCGGTTTATTTTATGGTGGAAACGTGGCATAAAAGTACTTATATACAACCATCCATAACAAAATCCGTGTTTGAAAAGTTATACTTAAATTTATTGTAAACCGAAAATGTATGATCACCTGACTTATTATATATTAGTCACGTTAATCAATATTATTTTGATTATTTTTCATTTAAAATAAGAATAAATTTGTTACAACGTAGCTTTCACCGCATACTGTGCACGTTTATTTTACACACACAAATTATGAGGTGTAATCTGCTGAAATTCATCAACTGTTCCCAACTTCTTGCTATAAAAAATGGCGTTTCTTGGCGGCGGCCATTAGCCCCATGTAAATCGATTCATGTGTGCGTGATTCCCATTTGATTTGCACATAAAAGCCCATATAAGTGCAAATTATGTGGGACTTATCAGTTCGACGTAGCTTGTAGGCCAGGTGAGAGATTCGCTCTCGAGTTGACTATCTGGTTAATTCTTCATCTGTGACTGTGATGCTCTTTCGTTTGAAATGTGACAACTTTTGACATATATATGTCGGACTTTCTGCCAGTGGTCTTTGCTGGTTGAATAGCTTCTTTTTTAAATAAAATTAATAAATATAAGGACTAAACGGCCCATACAGGACCTAACCATTGTGTATGCGAAGTTTTATTTTTGACACAAATGGAGGACCGACAGTTTAATGCCGACTCCGAATGGCAATTTATTTTTGAGGAGCTTCTGATGACATTTCTTACTCTTGGATGTTTGTCAGACGTTCGCAAGAGGTGGGGCAGCGAATTAAAACTTTCAGGTGATACAGGTCAGGATTTGAATCAGCGACCCCTCGCATAGCGGTCCAACGCTCTACCACTAAGCCAACCCACGAATAGCTTCATCTTACCTTTTTTTAATTACGATCATTGTTTACTTATTTTGACAACTTTCGTATCGACTGATGTACTCACTTGCAAACTTTCAAAATGGCATGAAGAAGTTCCAATTCGTTGCTAGGCTCAACAAAATGAGCTAGGTCTCCTTTAGCGGCATTTTATGATTAGACCTGCAGTGATCATTTCAAACCGTCGTAGGTCGCAGCACTATTCAAACAAATTTTAAAAGCAGGTGGAGTAAAGAAAGAGCCTGTTAGAGACAGCAAAGCTAGCCTTATTAAATTCCTTAAGCTTAATAAAATATATCCAACTATGCAAGGCTGACTATAATTTTTTTTGTCATGATTGAAGACCTTCGCTTCTCCTTTTGGTTGTGTTTTGGTTTTAAGTTTTGTTTCCTTCAAGATGAGAGAATGATATTGGCTAAGTGGCCGCTGTCAGAATTGATGACCATTCGGGCCCGATATATGGAATTGTACATTGCTTTTATCAGAACTTCCGACAAGAGGTCCTCGCATTCTTCTTGGATAGTCTCTTCTTCAAGAAACTTGTTGACATAGAAATGGATAAAAGTCATCAACGGTTACAGCAGGCGATGTTGGAGGGCAGTCGTTGGAGGGGTCTTCGGTTCAAATTCGACCCATATCACCTAAAAGTTTTTATTCACCTCAAGCAGCCAAGAATAGCAACTGTCATAAGAAGCTGCTAATACTATCTACGTATATTGTAAAACACCATTTTTGAACCACGAAAATGAAAATGGCCCTAGCCTACGTCACGCTGTCAAATTTCTTTGTCTAAACAATTTTCTATGCTGACTCGGCAGTTTTAGTTTTCTATCACCGATTCGTATTATTAAGCAATCCCTCTACAACAATCAACCAAATACCTATAGAGAATTTCCCTAATTCAAGAAATGTTTCACTCTAATGGCAACTCCTCCACCCATCTTGACGGTATATGCTACTACTAATGCCACATACCACCGCATACCGCTACAGTGCCCCCCCCCCTAAAATTGTGGTGGAAAACTACTCTCATGCCAAAATAAGGTCAACGAACTCTGTGCGCGATGATAGTTTCACATTTTTGTTGTTGCCAGAGTTTGGCTGTGTGTTCAATTTGCCCGCACACTCATACACCGTCACCACCGACCGCCATGAGCGATTATAGTCGTCTTGCCCAGCATGGCACATCGTTGGGTTGCCTGGGTATTACGGCAATGACGATGACGATGGCGATGGAGCACTAAAGCAGTGAGTCTGAGTGTTAGATACTTATTCCCATTGCAGCGGCAGCAGCAGCATCAGCATCACCGTCAGCAGCAGTAGCAGTGGCAAATGGCAATAGCAATCGCTTATTGCAATTCCCTCTGACATAGTAGTCGTTCTCGTACTCGTTTCTATCCACTCGCTCCACTATCGCTCCACTAAACGCACACTTTCGTGCAACATTTTTACGATAATTGTTCACACGTTGTAACATATTTTGCTACTCTTTTTTGGATCTTTCGTTCCTGGGTTTGGTGGATTCCTTTTGCTGGTTGCTTTTTGAATTTTGATTCTTGTTAGCTGAGTTCAGCGCAAAGGGAATGCTCCTTGAAAGTTGAACCTGGTTGGTTGGAAAAGGGGATTTGTTTTTCTTTTACTTTGCTTTTTCGGACGCACGATGGCTTGAGTAAAATTTATCGTTCATCATCGGCCGCAGCATTACTTAGCTGTTTTGAACGATAATGGAATTCACGATGAGGTCAACCGCACTGGTTTCATGGACTCTTGAGGGAAGGGGGGGGGGGGGGGGCTTGGTGAGCAACAAAGAGATATACGAGTGCAGCGCGCACGACGACAACAATGGCGACGACACGGCCACGATTTGCACTTAAAACCACAAGTTTGCTTTATGTGCAAATTGAAATCCTTTCCTTCACTCTGACAACGGAAAATATGGAAATATCCGCCCGCGCGTCCATTGAGTGTTTTCAGAACAAAGTGAGAAATGTTGTTATGATGGCGGCGCAGATGGTACACATATACTTCCTCTATGCTTGGCTGCACTTCACCTTAGTCCTCCAAGGCAAAGAGCCATAGAGGTTAAGGAAGTTCGCAAATAACTTTTGTATTAAATTGAAGAGGTTGCTAAAAACTTGTCTTGTTAGCGCGGTGATTCACGTCCACGCAATTAGCGGAGTTCAACAAACCCATATTGAGAATAAGGTTGTGGAAATCCTCGTTGGATTTACATACATATATTGCAAAAGCAAACCACGGGTAGGTGCACATCTTTCGGAGGCGCTAAACGAAATACTTTAGTCGAAATAAAGAGCAACTCATTTTTTCTTAGAATTGAAAATACCAGACTTCTACTACTCGTACATTCGTAATTAAATTCTCATAGAGACAATTGAGAGCGTCAATGAAATGGTTTATAATGTATCCGAATCTTTCATCTTCAGAGTTTTTTGCTACCTTGCTTAGAATAAAGATAGTTTCTTTTGTCAGCAAAGTCTATATTAACAAACGTTCCTCAAAACTACAAAGGCTCTGCATTATTTTCCATATGGGAAAGAATGCAATCATTGCAAAATGCATTCATTGAAGTCATTTCGAAAATTTTAAAACTTATAAATTTGCTTTCCATTAATTTTGATGACATGATTGGAGAAATTATTTTTAGCAATCAGAGTGATGGAAAAAGTGAAAAAGAGTGCTATGCATTCATCGAAATCACTCAGGTGACTGAAGTCCTTGGAGGCAATGACCTCAATTTGGTAGGTACCTACGTCAACTCCTTGAAGTCAGTAATTTGAAGTCTTAAACCAATTGAAAGCATTCATTGACTTTAAATGCTTAAAATAATAATAATGAATTATATTGACTTAAGTGAATGCAACGAATTCAAAGAGAATGGATTTCAGCAAATTGATTGCTTTCAAAAAGTGATGGAAAAAGAGTGCTATGCATTCATCGAAATCACTCAGGTGACTGAAGTCCATGAAGGCAATGACTTCAATTCGCTAGGTACGTCAACTTCTTGAAGTCAGTAACTTGATGTCTTAAGCCAATTGAAAGCATTCATTGACTTTAAATGCTTAAAAATAATAATAATGAATTCAAAATAAATAATAATGCAACGATTTCAAAGAGAATGGATTCTTCTTAATCTCAGCATTTTGATTGCTTTCACTCAGTAAGAACTTTCTGGCATGTTGGTTGGCATGAGTTATTGGTTGGTGGGTTTCGTTTTTAGATTTAAAAGCAGAGAAGAGATAGGTAAATGACTTCAGGACAAGTTTCCATTTTGCTTAGATATTATGTGAATTTTTGCTTTTTCATGGCAGTCTTAATCCTTTAGCTGTTTATTGGATTCAAGCACAAAGAAGAGAGTCCCCTCAATTTTAAATAAGCATGGAATTTTGACCTGTAAATGAAGTTTATCGATTAGAGTTCCAAAAGTATGAGTAGGACTCCTGGTTTCGGGTGCCTTCTAATTGTAAGACAATTGAATGTGTAAGCCACCACGGAGGGACACAGGGAATGCATAGGGTTCGTTTTTGGACCCGATTCAACAAATTGTTTGCATAGCTGACACTGCGACCTCAAAGGTTCAATACACATTTGAAGAGGGGATGTTAGCCTAAGAGATGAGAGACTTCCCTAGTGAATGCCACAACATGGTAGGAGTAAGGCCTAATTAATCTTTTAAATTGTCTTAAGCCCAACTTTCCTAGTGGTTCAGACGAAGTTGTTGTTCCAGATCGTTAATTATTCTTAAATCAAGATGAATACACGCCTAGGTAAGCTTTCATAGCTCCAACCTCACTGTTTGGCAACAAACTTTATTCTCAATATTCAACAGACGTCATACCCGGTATAGGTCTAAAAAATTTAAAAAAATTGGTTTACCAGCTTCCACCGACCTCGAATTTGCTTTTGACTCTTTATTCGATTAGACCGCTATTGTGGGTGCCGTAGGTTAGTGGTTAAGTGCGTTGTAACACTAAGCGAGAGGTCGCTGGTTCAAATCCCGACCTATACCACCTGAACATTTTTATTCGCTGTCCCACCTCTTGCGAACCTCTGACAAACATCCAAGATTAATAACTGTCATGAGAAGCTTTTAAAAAAATAAAATTGCCGTTCGAAATCGCCAATAAACTGTAGGTCCCTTCCATTCGAAGCTAGGCTTTCAGTCCTATGTGAGCCGTTTACGCGCAATATTTATTTGAGAATGGTTCAAACCGTTGTTTTTACGCTTACAGCAGGTTCGATATAATTCACTCATCATTCAGGGTAGGGTACTTTATTGGACATACAATCGCTCGAGATCTTTACGTAGATCGCGGCAGCCAAAGATGCTCTTAAACTGAGAGAAAAGTATTTGGAAGCCAGCGGATCTTCTGGACATTCGCGCATTCTAAAAATGTTTAATCGGAAGATGATTCAGGGACGAATCGGTAATTCTCTCAGTCATCAAAGTTATAGCTATGTAAGCAGAGAATTTAAAAACGAGAAGGAAACAAAAAGGACCAGGAGTTTTCTTATTAACCAATCTTACAAGCGGGGAAACTTCCATCATTGGACAGTTCTTTGTGTGGACAATCAAACCGAATATTTGCAATATGTTCTAATTGAAATACGTCAAAGAAAGCCTTATTACTACTCTACTGAATTTCCGGACACGTTAAGGTGCAGCAGCTTTATTCATTATCGGTATTACGATGAGTTCGGCTAAATAACCGCCATCGAAAGTTATAAATCAAAGATTCTATATTCCTTCGACAGCAACCAGACCAACCGGGCATTGCCTCATTGTAATTTAAGCTAAACGGCTAAAGAGCTTACTTATAACTACTGCAACTATAATGTCAGATAGTCAAGCAGCCATTAAGGCACTGCGGACTCTTTTGTCATTTAATCAAAATTTGAATGGTAATGCCTAGCAAACTAGGCAAGAAAACTCTTTTTTTCTCTATCCGACTGCTTGATTCCAGACCAAGTGGACATTATTGGAAACGAAATGGCGAACTCTCTAGGTGCACAAGGAGCAGCTGAACCATTCATAGGCCTGAAACGTTCTGCGCGATAGGGGAACATAGCCTACGAGAAAAGTTCAGGAAATCGTAAATTGGGAAAAAAGGCCGGAACCTTTCGGAATCTTCAAGGTCTGAGTCAATATAAGAAACTCATGGGAAACTATAAACTTGAAACATTCAAGTCTTAACCTACGAATCCTAACCGGTTTCCTGACGGGACATATATTCCTAACGAAAATAGGTATTTCAGTTGAAGGTCTCTGCAGATTCTGCAATGAGACCTCCGAGACTCCAGATTATATGTTGCAAACATGACCCAAAAAAGTTTCAAATATTTAGTAAAACATCGAATTCAAGATCAAATATTCTCTATCAACCATTGATCAACTCTCACGCTCAGAATTATTAAAGAAACTGGACTGGATGATGTGCTCTGAGTGGGATTTCCTTGTGAAGGCTTAAGTCAGAGCATAGACTTGAGGTAATTCCTGGTGAGTTAGAAGGTATGAAATCATTCCAGGAATGCCCCATATATCCTTAAAACGTACTTCTTCCACAGTTTGATCGACTTAGGAGAGCTTCCCCTATCAGAACTCAAAGCATTCATCAGCAGATCGAAGATTACATGTATTTCTTTGTCATATCTTCCAGTACCTACTGCAAAATATTTATAGTGGGTCCAAATGCTTCTTTTTAATGGTTGTTGATCGATAATAATTTTGAATTAATTGAGCTGGAGGGCCTCCTGTTGGGCGCCACTTTAAATTATGTATACTATAGGTGTTCGTTGGAGTTGATGGCAGTGGCCCATTAAACAAATTTTAACTGGTTTAATGAACTTCCTGCATAAGCTCTTCTTGCAAACCGATACCTCCACTGTACAGAGGGATTGTGACTTCAATCCCATGATAAATACTATGTCCATTTAAAGTAAGCTTAGGTTGAAGTAGAAACCATAAAATTTAGAATGGTGCCCAACACTATTGGGTTATCACAAAAGTAGGAATAAAATATTACGATTCACTGCCACAGAAGACTACACCAACATATGTAGACAACACGGATTCACAGATTCCACCAGTTGATATCGGCAGATATTTAAGAGTGCCTCTATTCGCTGAGAAATTGTTACAATTTTAAGGCAGTGACGAGGACAAGCCCAAAAATTCCTTTTTTCCCCGCAACACTCGTTAAATTATCTATTCTGCATATTTAAATATTTTATCTCTCTAAACCCGTTCCGTGCAATCACATTTTTTCCATTAAATCACTCATCTCGTGTGTGCTTGTACTTCCAACAGACAATCCCATCGTAAGAATTGTTTCATAAGAATTATTTCATGGAGTCTACTCGTCAGACAGTCGGAGTAAACTCCACGATTATATACACCCGACATGCCATGATGAATAATTGTTCTAAAAATATTCAGTAGAACACCTACTTTCATAAATTATTATCCAAATGAGATAATAACGCTTCACATCAGAGATACAATTAATTCCTTAGTTTTTTTTTTTAAGAACGCCCGTGGTCTACATGTTTCTCCTTAGTACGGCAGCGGCGAATCATTCTTAAAATAGATCGTCCGTCCGTAATGCTTAGAACGGAACATAATTTCCTCTCAATCGTTTGGCAATGGCTTCTCTAATCTTCACCCCGCCGCTGGTGCTGAGCTGACTATATCAATTGGATATGCGATAGCCGTACGTTATACCGACCGCAACGAGGTCGTCGTGGCAAATTAATGTATACGCTTAGATAATTCTACTTCCGGGCATGGCCATATTTCTATTCTAAGTCCGTTTCTATAATATACAAACATAATGGGCACATAAGACCGCGCTGCTGGCCGGACAATGAACTCTTCCTCACGGGCGCAATACGACCGACGCAGAGAATAGAACAACAAAAAAGTGTATCTAGAACTATGTAGACAACAACAGTATTCGACAGCAACAGGGAAAAAAATTAATATGACAAACTTATGCAGTCAGATAGATGTGAATGGCTTAGAAGAGTAATGAGCCGTCACAACTGTTGCGATTGGAACAATTACTAGTTCAATGGCTGTGGCAACGACGACACAACAGACCACACCGCACCAGCTTGATTGACAGTTAAAGATTAAACGAATTCATTCCCGCGCGCCAGAGACGCAGTGGAGATTAAAATTTCATATACCGCACTATGCGATACGATGTACATTATGTGTACGGTACGCTCGAGTACAGTGTGTGGTTTCGAAATATTAAATTCGGCGTTGACAAGATTATTATTACTGCGACTATGATGTTAACTACAAAAACGAGGTACATATATACATATATATTGTGTGCAACATTTGAACGTGATGTAAAGTGACAAGCCTGTCAAAGTGGACATAATACATTATATACTTGATAAGGGGCTCAGAATAATGTTGACATAAACAGGCGTTGCAGATGATTGCAATCGAAATTGGAATTTTCTGATTGACTGCTGTTACACAGATGTGGCAGAACGAAATACATAAGAACATTTCGCCAGAGAGTCAAGAGTTTGAACTAAAACTCAGGAACAATTTGTGGGAATTTGTTTATATTTATTACATCTTTGGCATATTTTTCACTACAGCTTATTTGTTAATTCTGTGACTTCCGCCGAATATAGTTTTACATTTTCTGTGCAGAGCCCCATGTTGGGCGCCATTTTAAAACGCACTGAACTCAAATGCTGTCCGAAACCTTTTTTTATGATTAAATTAGGCTTTTAGTTGGGGTGACGGAAATAACGGGTGATCCAAGTAGAGATACTTTTTTCAATAGCCTTTTTTGACAGATCACGTGTGAGTCGTGTCATGCTGTCATGTTATTTTTGTTTAGTATTGTTTGGCATTTCATAATGGAAAGACTTACGCGTGAACAACGTTTACAAATTGTTCAATTTTATTATGAAAATTCACGTTCTGTGAGGAATGTGTTTCGTGCACTTCGCTCAATTTATGGTCAACATAATCGGCCTACTGAGCGTACTATTCGCAACACCATCACCCATTTTGAGACCCAGCATTCATTATTGGATAATATTCGACCGAATAGACCACGTCCAGCACGCTGTGAAGAAAATATAGCGGCCGTAGCTGAGAGTGTACACGAAGACCGTAGAGAGTTGATTCGGCGCCGTTCGCAGCAACTCGGACTGACGTATGGAACGATTTGGCGCATTTTACGTCAAGATCTTAAATTGAAAGCGTACAAAATACAGCTTGTGCAACAACTGAAGCCGCTCGACCTTCCCAAACGACATCGCTTCGCTCTATGGGCTCTTGAAAAGTTCCAAGAAGATCCGACATTTTCGAGGCAAATTTTGTTTAGCGATGAGACCCATTTCTGGCTCAATGGGTAAGTAAACAAACAAAATTGCCGCATTTGGGACGAAGAGCAACCTGAAGGGATTGAAGAACTGCCACTTCATCCAGAAAAAACAACGGTTTGGTGTGGTTTGTTGGAATCATCGGTCCATATTTCTTTTAAAATTATGCCGGTGCGAACGTAACCGTCAATGGCGACCGTTATCGTGCCATGATAACCGACTATTTGATGCCTGAAATTGAAGCTCGTGATCTCGGCGACATTTGGTTTCAGCAAGACGGCGCCACTTCCCACACATCGCATCAATCAATGGGCTTATTGAGAGAACATTTCGGTGAGCACATAATTTCACGTTTTGGGCCGGTCGATTGGCCACCAAGATCGTGTGATATCACACCGTTAGACTTTTTCCTGTGGGGATATGTAAAGTCAAAAGCTTATGCCGACAAACCCGCTTCGATTCAGGCCTTGGAGGAAAACATCACGCGTGTCATTCGCCAGTTACCAGTCGAAATGCTCGAACGAGTATTCGAAAATTGGAGTCAACGGACCATCTGCGACGTAGCAACGGCCAACATTTGATAGACATAATCTTCAAAAAATAAATGCCAAAGAATGTTCTTTCAAATGATAATAAACATTTTCCATTAAATTTTAATTTTCTGTGTTTTTTTCTTTAAAAAAGTAGGGAACCTCGAAATGGATCACCCTTTATTACATGAATATGTTATGTGGACTCAATAGGGGAGTACCAAACCTCGTTGGCCATGTAAAGATCAAGAATGGCAAAAAATGGACAAGAACTTTTCCGAATTGAAAGCTCAGCGGTATGGAAGCAATTGTAGTAAGAGTGGCCAGGAAAATGGAGTTTCAATACTAATGGAAACGTATCTCGTTGTGTTTCAGCAAGTTTGGTTAAACTTTCTTTTCTTTCAAAAAACAGATCCCTTTGAGTGTTTCGGTTTGGCGACAATCCTAGATCTTTGATAAGCCTTACGGTTGTTGAATTTGACAATATCCTTAGATTCGATGAGCCCTTAGTTGAAGTATTTAAGTCCTTTTTGGATGACTGCAGAGAGAGAGAGGATTTGAAGAAAGCGTTTTTTGGTTTCAAGCCAATGAATTTTTTAGCATGTCGTATTCCTTGGATTAAGTTCCAGTGCGATATACGTATTTGGTTTTCTCATGGTTCTCTCATTGAGTTCTAATTTGTTACTACTGTTGGGTAGTCCATAGAAGGGCTCTGGGCCAATGAAAGGGGAAACATAACTGTGCGTAAAAAGTTGTTAAGTTCAATTTTACTAACATGCAAATTAATCACATGATTATTTAAATTATAAATTCTACTCATGCGGGCGATTGGCTCATTCCTGCAGTGGTTGATCCTATGAAAAGAACTAAATAAAAGATCCACACAGAGTAAGTTGTGGGCTTGAACATAGCAGATCAGGGGCATCTATATGCCCGGATAAAAGCTGCTGTGTAACATAACTATGTCACTTCGCTGAGAAAGTTGTATCATTTGGAGAAGTTTGATGCGCTGACTGTAGGTTATAAGGATCGTCCCATGGAAGCCCCTTTAGGGTAAATTAAATAAAACAAAGACTGAATAACATAAGGGCCTTTAAATTCTTTTGACCACCTCTTTATAAAGCCCATCATGAAATTTGATTTATCCAAAATGTTGTTGAGCTCTATGAAGTTGAGTTTAGGGTTCAAATAAACTCCCAGATCTTTAAAAGTGTCAACATCATAAAGCATGTGTTGAGATAAGGTATATTGAAAACAGGGAATACGATTTTGGCATTTAGATGGGTTCAGAATTAGCCGAGAATGAACTAAATTGGGCCTAAGTGACTTCCCTGAGGAACTGCAGACTGAGCACTGAATGATTCAAGTAATGAATCTTTAAATTTGACTCAATATTTCCTATTCTTAAGGTATGAGTTTATCCATTTTACGTAACCATAGGTAGGAAACCATAAGCCTTGAGTTTAAAGGTAATAATTTCATGGGACAGCTGGTCGAAAGCCTTAAAGAAGTCAGTATGTATATACAATCAACTTATTATTATTTTCAAAGGAATTTTAACACACACGCAAGAAACATAACAGATTTGTGCCAGAGGACCTAATTCTAAAAAAAATCCACACTGTTCATTACATATAACATTGCGACAGAGATATAAAGGGTGTTTTTTTAGAGGTATAGAACTTCAAATTGAAATAAAACATAAGAAAATCGTGTTAATGTCCATCAATTTAGCTTTATTGGAAGGATAATTTTATGCCATTATTGTTCAAATATGATTTCGGGCATATGGCCGCCGCGGCTGGTTCAAATAAAGACAAGTCTAGAGGTCCAATTTTCAACGAATGTTGCCTTTCAAGTCCACTAACGTTTCTGGTTTGTTGGCGTAGGCGAGCGACTCCACATATCCAAGAAATCCAATGGTGTCAAATCACACGATCTTGGTGGCCAATTGACAGGTCCATTCCGCGAAATTATGCGCCCATCGAATGTTCCTTCAATAAATCGATTGCGTCGTGCGCTGTGTGGCATTGTGGCATGTAGCGCCGTCTTGTTGGAACCACATCTCATCCACATTCATGCCATCCAATTCGGGAACAAAATAGTCAGCTATCATGGTTCTATACCGGTCTCCATTAACGGTAACTGACTCTCCAGCATCATTTCGGAAGAAGTATGGCCCAATGACTCCACCAGCCCATAGAACACACCAAACAGTCAGTTTTTGTCGATGTAATGGCGTTTCAAGCGTCTCATGTGGATTCTCTTCACTCCAAATGCGGCAATTTAGCTTGTTTACGTAGCCATCCAACCCAAAATGAGCTTGCGGTAAACTTCGCGAACTGAACCATTATTTTCGAAATAAATTTGCACGATTTGCAAGCGTTGTTCATTTGTCAACCTGTTCACGATGAAATGGCAAACCAAACTGAACATAAATGACATTAGAGTTGTCAGATTTTACCACAAAATGTCAATTTTATATCTATTCGAAAAACCTCTCTCTAAAAAAACACCCTTTATTAATTTTTCACAAACAATTTGGAATACATGAATGTTTAGAAATTGGTCTGTAACTAGTAATATCACCACGTTCACCCTTTTTCAAAACAGTGGTGATGTAGGTCCTACATTCCGGTACTAATGGACATTTCAAACAAATGCTTAAGAAAGGGAACAAGGGCTTAAATGCATTTCATCGGTCGTTATTCAAGAGGGAAACAAATATTGAAGTAGTTTTCAAGTTACACGAAAAATTACTAAATGTTTTTGGGAAGAGCAATTGGGTAACTAAAATACTTATAATCAATCTGAAAAGTTGAGTCACTGAATGACTTACTAGAGTAGTCAACAAACTTATTACTTGCAGAATGAGATTTATTTGCAATAAATACAACTATTATAAGAACAATTAGCTGGATAACCATCTGATTTGTTTTTAGAGTTCATAAAGCCCCAAAACTTGTTTGTGTTGGTACTTAAACAACTTTCTATTTTCCGTACATATTCAAAGTAAGGTTTGAATGATAGTGTCTTTAAGTAATTAAATAATGTTAAATATAGTTGAAATCTATTGAACCGCGACTTTTCACGTAATTCTTCCAAGCCTTGTTAAGTCGGTTTCTTATCGATTTCAACTCCTTCTTGATAATTTTACAGACATCACTTTATTCATATAGTCATCCAACATAGTATAAAAGGATTCCATTGCTTAATCAATATTTAATACTAGGGCCAAATTCAATTCAAAAGTACTTATATCTTCAGAAACCTTTTGAAAATTAACTTTCCGAAAGTCAAGCGATCAGTGCAAGCGATCATACGAATGACTATTCTCGTATAAATGCCCGTCTAGGTCACCAAAAACTTCAAGGGAAGGATGGACCGTACCATTATCGCTGAGAAGATATAGTTTTTGGAAGGGGCCAACAGTTTAAAGCCGATTACGATCGGTAATTTATTTTTGAAAATCTTCTTAGGACAGTTCCCACTATTAATGTTTGTCAGACTTTCGCAAGAGGTGAGCGAGCGAATAAAAACTTTTAGTTGGTACAGGTCATGGACCACTTGCTAAGTGGTCCAACGCACTAACTACTAAGCCACGGCACCCATACAGTACACAATAGAATTTAAATTTTTGTATGGAAGAGAATGACTATTCCACGATCTGTTCTCTGTGAATGTCCGGCACCAAAATCAGTCAAAGGAAATGGTATTAAAAACCTCTGTTACTAAAGGGCCCTACCCACAGAATCCATCGCTGGCGTTCGTGCGTTAAAACTTTAAAATAAACACATGCCCGTCCGACATAGAATCCGTTGGAACTTTGACTTTTGTATCAATCAGAATGCTGGGCTAAAATTTCCTGCGTCACCGTCAATGCGTTGTTTATAGATCACCTTCCATAAGTTAACGTGTATTCTATGTTGCTGTCAGGCAAAAAAACGGACGCACGCAGCAACGGATTCTATGGGTGGGGGCCTTAAGAATGTAATAACCTTTAAGAATTCCACTAGGAAACCGACGAATTCAAAATAAATTTTCAGGAATTGTAACCCACATTACTGGATTCTTAGCACCGATGTCACTTTTAAAAATATTTCTGAAGTAGAATTGTTGATAAAAGTGGAGTAGATGAGAAAAGACAGGAGAAGATCTTAAAAATAAACTACATATCTTTTCGTAAGGTAAAACAGTGCCATTTTTGCGGTTTAATTGCGAATATACCTTATTTTAAGACCTGTCGAGAAGTTATCGAGAAAATTAAAATAAAATGTTTTTTCAGTGTTTATATCTGGGATAAGGGACAGTTTCGAAGTATGTAACAGAAAACTAGTAACAAAAGCTACTTCATCCAAGTTGGAATTGGAGTCTGATATTGTTACAAAAGAATTCACGGTACCTTTATTCACAGACAGTTCTGAAATGGACTTTGGAATTGGCCCGTCTTTTTGCAAGTCGTTCCGCCCCTTCCATTTCTAGCGTCTTCCAAACATAACTCCTTGCTATCAATGAAATAGGAACAAAGAGGGTAATGAGAGGGCCGACGATCTGGCCAGACGTGACTCTGCTCTCCATTCATCACTGGCGAAGGGAGTGTATTCCCTGTTAGGATCCGTGACGAGAACAATTTTCTCGAATTTAAACTCAATGTGGGTGACTGGGTGGTCAAGTCTGACAGTATTTCATTTTCACCAAGCTTTAGCGAGAGCCAAATATTACACCTTGCGGACATCCCAGGCATAAAATTTAACAACATAAATTCTTTTCTTTATTTAAAAGGCTGGTGGTGGCAACAAAATGGCGCTTAAGCGCAGGAAGCAACCTAAGAGGCAAGTCACAAGTGAACATAATCACCTTGCACTACATGTTTTCTGTCTTCTTCATTGTTTTCTTTCGCTATTAACTTCCCTCCAAGTCAACATTATTAGTAATCATTTTTTTTTTATTTTTTTTATGAATTAAATTAGTAAATGGATTTAAAATTTGAAATTGGAGCTAATTTTGCAAAATTAAAAATAAGTGAAGTAGGAAGTAGTTATTTGAAATTGTTTTAAAAACTAAAGTAGATCTACTCCAAATGGAAGTCATCGCTGATCCTTAGTGGTCCCCAATAGACAGACCAATACGGATGCAGCTCGCCGCTTATTATTGACGCCAATTAACGACTGCATATGTAAGTGTGATTTAGAAGGTTTTACATCAGCCAATTTTGTTTGACAATTTCAATTCAACACGTACAAAGAAAATCTATCCTGTCGAGCTAATGCCGATATTATCATTTATTACAGTCATGAGGATGTCTGATGCACAAGAGCTTACAGGTCGAAGTAATCCTGTGTGTGTCCTAGATAAAGGATATTATTGTGTTTATCTCCAAATATGTATTCTCGCCTAATTGATGATCCAATCTGTTACCAATGGGTCATCGGATAATTGCGTCCCGTTTTCTCTCTATTTATGTACAGGTCTGCCCTTTATCAGCTTTATCTTGCTTTCGGCTCTTTGCCCAGAGGTAAGTACAAGTAGTTTGAATAAAAGTAGAATCAATTTAACTTATACTTTTCCCAAGTGTAATTTTACTCTCTCTCTCTCAAGATCCAGTAAAGCAAAAAAAGAAAAAAAATGCAGGAAGATAAATGCAATAACTTCGTAAATCGCGTGATCCGTAAAATACTTCGCTGTTCCATACAGAACGTTATCTTTATATTATCTATGGAATAAGCTTGTTCACACGAACGCAATTGTATAAAGATTGTATTTAAATTTATAACAGTTAGCCTTTACAGTTCATATTTGGCAGTCGTGAAGTAGATACGTGGCAAATTTATTATGGAGAAACGTTCGATAAACCAACGTGTTTTAACCGTTAAAACATTTTATCAAAATCAATCATCGTTTACTGTGACGGTGAGAAAGTTACGTGTAATTTTTGGGAGAAACAACGTGCCAACAAAACGCACTATTTATCGTCTAGTGAATTTCTAGTGATTTCGAGAAAAAGAGGGTCTGTAGGTGATAGGCTCCAGCATGGACCACAACGTACTGCAAGATCGGCTGAAAACATTACTGCTGCTCAAGGAAGTGTTCAAAACAATCCATCAACCTCAATTCGACGCTGTGCTCAGGAGCTTGGTCTTCAAAGAACAATTTTGGCGACAACTTTGCCCAAGGATTTGCACTTGTTATTATATAAGATTCAGATAACAGAAGAGCTTCTTCCAGGACCATTTACGCCGCCGTACATATGCCAATAGAATGTTACAGCTAGCCCATGACAACCCCGATTTTCATGAAAAAAATCATAATGAGTGACGAGGCACATTTTCATTTGAATGGATAGTCTAGTTCTAGGCAATAGAAAACCCTAAAATTATTCATCAGTCACCTTTGCATCCAATAAAAGTTACAGTCTGGTGTGGAATTTGGTCAGGAGGAATCATTGGACCTTACTTCTTTGAAAATGAAAACGGGGAGCGATATCGTGATATGATAGAAAACCTTTTAACACCACAACTTCATGCTTTGGGCTTGTTTAACATGCCACATCGCATACAGCCAGGATTACAATGAAATTACTGCGAGACCTGTTTCCACAAGAAGTTATTTCAAGAAATGGTAATGTTGATTTCCCTCCACGGTCACCTGATTTGACTGCTCCGGACTTCTTTTTGTGGGGATATCTGAAAAGCAAGGTTTATGCAAACAAACCAGAAACGCCTGAGCAACTCAAACAAAATATTCTTGATGAAATTAACGAAATATCGCGTGAAATGTGTGAGAATCTAATGAAAAATGTGCTCAAAAGGGCTCGCATTTGTGAGACTAACAGAGGCGGACATATACCTGATATTATATATTCCATACATAATTGCCAGTTGCTAAGGCTGTTGTTTTGATCGCGAGACTCTTCGATCTGCAGTACTTTGGACGTAATATAGTTTGGGGTTGTTTCTTCTGAAAATCATCTATTTTTTCCCCCACACAAATGGGTCTCATTAATTTTTAAGTTCAAATAAAAATACCATATATTTTGCTATTCAGATCTATATCGATTTTTCAAACTCAACCTCGTAAACGGGGTTAAGCCGAGTTACGATCATACAAAGTTTAACCGGTGCCCATCTGTATTAAAGCGAGTTGAAGGAACTGATGAACCAATCCGAATCATGAATGAAACCCGATACCTACTCATAATACTTTGTACGAAAAAATTACTTACTCAGCTGTTTGTTAAATTGATAAACTGGGAATCTCCAAATCTAAAGCTGAAAAAACATTTTGATTAAATGTTTACACTTCTCAAACTGTATGTATCATTCCAACGTCTACGCACTTTCTGTTCCCAACATTAATTTGTAGCAAATATCTTTTGCGTGTCAAATCACCCATGCCCTGTCAAATGGCTTTTTTGCGTGCTAATGATGTGCATTCCTATCTAGTTCCTCGCATTTGTTTCCTAAGTGATGAAGGTAGGTAATCCACTTGAAAAGTTCATGCTTTTAGCTAGCTGCCGGTACAAACTCTAACTCATTATTCTTATTCATATTCATATCGCATGGGGCATGACATATTCCATTAGCGCGCACACACACACATTCTAACCTTTATGTACCTAAATACACGTAGGTAGATAGCGGTTATCTCCTCGTTTAGGATACATATACACGTAACAAATCTATTTAAACATGTCCTAAAGAGCATTTAAGCCACATTTTCTTCGTTGCCTGGAAGGTACCTTGGTACACACATAGGTTACTCTCATAAATCTTTCCAGCGTTAGTGTTCCTTTGAGATTATATACATTTATTTAGGAGTTCATATACATACATACCTATCTACGTAGATATTTATAACTCTGTTTGCCCCGAAAGTGCTGGCATTTGTAACCCCTACCTACCTACTTTTTGAAAAACCTCTCCGACTCCCATGCCATCCCTGACCCCAAAAGAAAAAAACAACAAACGACACCCATTCCATCTCCCATCTAGGTACCAGCTAACAGAATTAATGTATGTGCACTATCAGCTTATTCTCCTTCTATAGCTACCCGCATTCTATATTCGAGGGGGTTGAAAAGGGTTCTCTATATACTTGTACCTACCTATTTCATCATTTAGCTAACACCATTTCGTTTTCGGGAAAATCCCAGTCCTTCAAATCGAGAAATCTCCATTTTATCGATTTTTCTCCAAACCCGAAACCTCATCCCCTAAAACGCAGCTACACAGAAAGCACCAAAAGAAGGAACAAAAAAATATAAAATAAACAGAAACGCAAAGGAAATTCTTTCTTTTTATTGCAGCGCAACCCCTAGTTTTAACGTCCGCAAGCAACCCCTCCTACCTTCCCCCTTTTGGACGCCCTAAACAACTTGAATGACCAAAAGTTCACATAAACTTTGGAGAAATTTATTTTCTTAAGTTTCGTTTTTGACCATCTTACGAAGGAATTGCACCCACCGACCCATCCTTGCAAACGGTGAAAGCTTTCAAAAGTTTTCTCCATTTGCAAGGAAGGATAACAACGCCCAAGCACACATACACCAGAGAATTTTTGGCCTGATTCAGAATTCCGCCAACAACAAAACGTAAGGGCGGGTGATGGTGTGGCGGTGGCAGTGGCAGTGGCGTTGCAATTAATTACGTAGATTTAATTAAAATCGATCGAGAATATGATGCGTTGGTGTGGGAAATGCTTTTACAAAATCGTTCCGCGAAAGGGAAGTTAGAAAATAGTCATCTGACAGAACGGATGAACTAATTAATTAACAATATTATGCTCATCCGTCATCTGTCAGCTGTCAGTTGTAATTGCTTTTGTCCCCCATTATAGGGTAAGATGTATGGTGCCCCACCGATGACTAATAGGCGTGGCTTATTCGCACTTGCAGTATTATATTCGCTGCGATGGGCGTTCCCTTCTGCACGTTTTTCTTTTCCTATTCTTCTTCCATACCTACATAGCTTTGTTGGTACGCGAGTGATATGTTTGTTTGTTTGCTCAACGTGTGTATATAAGCCTCTCTTTCTATTTTGGACTTTCATTTTCATTTTGTCAATAATAACAAACAACAAATCAGTGTTGTTGTTGTGCTTTTTTCCTTTGCAGCTCTCCCTCTTCTTCATGTTCTGTTAACGAGTGCTACGCTGACGGATTTCTTTCTCTCACTCGCTGCAACCACAACATTTTGAGGGTGTGTGTGTAGAGAAGTTCATTATTCCATGAGGGTTCATTTGATAAATCAATGAATTCGAGTTCCGACAAAATTTACGAAAGTCATGCGAAGGCAAAGAGCGTTTAAAGTATTTACGCGCGGTAGTTTTGTTTTTGTTCAAAATACTCTTTCTATAGGCCAAAAGAGAAAGAGAAAAGAAGAGAAAATGCTGATAAATTTATGAATTAAAAATGCGCCGAAGAGTTATTTTTGTGTATTAGTGAGAATTTATGTATTTATATTTTACTTGGTCAATATTCCGTGTTTCTTTTGTTTTTGTACGTTTTAGTTGGATTTTTCTTTCTCCAGATGTTCGCATTTCGTGTGTGGTAGCACAAGAGATGAAAATGTGGCAGTGATAAGCAGACAGAGAGGTTAAATTTGAAAGTTCATGCATGACGATAGGATTGGAGTGGAAGGAATGCGAACCGTGGTATTTATCTTTTGATCATAGAATAGTTAGTGTTGCCATTGGAATGGGGAGTGGGAACGTTTTCGTGGACGAGCCCCTGCGAGATTGGTATTTTTTAATTATAAGTAAAATCCGATAAGAAATTTAAGGAAATGTTTTCCTATAAATTATAGGTAATATTAATTATATAAATATGAAGTAGCCATCTTAGGGCTTTTCGAAGTTCCGTTTTTATAACTTTGACGTTCGACGTATGATCTTGAAGACGTTTCTTTTTCCAATGCATTCGATGAAAGAGCACATCGTCATCCAGCAGTCTCTACTTTGTAACATTTTACTTAAGATGTTCTCAAAAATAATTTACCAGTCTGCTTCTTAAATTTCTGACTTTCCTTAAAAGTTGTGGTGACGTGGAGGGACACACTTTACGAATTCCTTAGAAGTATAACTAGTTCTTACAGTTTTTAAGCACATTTACCTTGGCTGGAGTCATCAAATTATAATTTCAAAGCAGTGTTCGTCATTAAACCAAGACTCGAATAAATCCAAATTTGGCAAATTTGTATTAGTCTGCGAGCTTTGCCGTTGTTTGAACTATTCTATAAAACGATCTTATTGCAGGAAAATCTGTTTTTGATATCGCAATTACTCACTTCATTTTAATTTATTTCGTCAAGCTACATCGCAGATGTTACCTTGAAAACTACTGCCATAAGTAGGTAGGTAGTTATTATTAATTAGATTTATATTTATTTTATTTTTACGCCAATACTTTCCTCGTTTCGACTGCCTACGATGCCTTTGTTATTGGATGAGTAATTAGTAGTTGGGGTGTGTCTATATATTTTCCTATTTTTATCACTACGAAACTATTAGTCATGGCGACAATTTAAAAAAAAAAAACATCGACAATTAGTTCATTAAAAATTCAATCATATAGGATAAGTGAATCATCAACAAACTGAATTTCGTCACTTTTTGCTGCGCAAATTTATGCAATCTACATCAATATTACGCCAAATGTTCAGGGTGCAAAATCAATCGATACTGTTCGCTTATTTCTAGATACACTTATAGCTTGATACAAGGCCGAGATTCATTCGAGCTCAGTTAGAGGAGATTAGTCACAAAATATGTTGTTTTCTTTGAATAGAATTTGTAGTTGACGCAAAAAATATATAGAGGGGTAGTTTGACGATCGTTAAAGGCATTTAAATTGGTCGCAATTACAGACTATAGGTAAATAAAAACATCTCTTAGTAGTAAGTTGACATTGTCAGTCAACCTTGATTAAAAATCGTCAGAAAGGAGCGGCTCGATCATGATGTGGTTTTTTACTCACGATTGAGAAGAATAATATAAATTATCAAATAATTTTATGCGAGGTTTATTCAGATCATCCTCCTGGAATCGATTATCAAGCAATGTTAAGGTCAGCAGTATTTATCTGTGGATAAATCATAATAAATGTAATGAAATGAAATTTTATATAAATTGATAACAACAGCAGCGGCAAATGAAAATGTTTTCACAAAAACAAAAAATTATATTTTTTTTAATATGTATTAATATCAACATATGACTAATAGATTTAAGATCTTTGAAAGACAATGCTGTCGCCATTTTTCAAGTTCTTCTTCAAATGCCGTCGCACTTTAAATCTTTATCTTGGGCAACAGAACCCATTCCAAGGATGTAACATAACATTCCCTCGAATTCCCATTGGGTCGCTTCTTATGAGTTTGAAAACAACAACCATGCGTAATCTGCCGTCGATATCTTGCATCTTTTAAACGGTCTATATAAGACCTAAAGCAGCTATCTTCTCCAACCACTGTGTATGCCAAGATATATTTTCTGACACGAATGGAGCGTTTCCGACTAAAATTTAATTTTTAGAAGCTTCTCATGACAGTCCTTACTTTTAGACATTTATCAGACTTTCGCAAACGGTGAGGTGGCAAATACAAATTTATAGGTGGTAAGGGCGGGATTTGAACCAGCGATTACTCACTTAGTGTTCCACCGCACTTAACCACTAAGCTACAGCATCCACAAAAGCATACACGAAACTGCAGTCACCCCTGTAGAATTTTTTCATAATCCATTCTCTGTGTGACTATGTTAGGGTGTAACTTTGTTAGAGTTGTTTTTAACGTCCGAATGTACCTATCTATAATGTGTTTAAACCGTCTTTTAATTCGTAATAGTGACTGTAAAAAATTAAACTCAGATAAGTTAATTAACTAAATGAATAAACTTAATAAAAAAACATAATTACTTAGCTCGTTCTGATGATCTGAAAATATATAGACACCACCAATCAACTTTTAATCAAAACAAGCAAAATGGACATTGGTCTTTCCCAACTAACAATTTACCTTCTATAAGGTCCAATTTTTAAATCTTTAAAGCTATTGCTTCTATTATATTGTCATAAGGCTTATTTATAGATGTTAACTATTTTTCAAGATATACTCTCAGAAAATGTTTCTTTAAAGCTTTTGAGAAAAAATTTCACAAGCTGTACAGAAGGGAGACACATTCTTATTTATTAGTTGGTTGAGGTCTGAAATGTAATAGCTTCTTTAAAGCTTGCTATTCCAAGTCAATCACAAGATTCTCTACAAGGAGATTTGAACCTGGGTTTAGATATCATATAGATGTTTATTTAAGTAGAAGAAAAGGAAAGGAAATCCTTATTAATTATTTCGGTATTTATTTCATGGATCAGGGAAAGCTCTCATAGGCTTAGATAAGGACTATAAATAAGAAACCAAAAATATAAAAAAAATGCTTGTGAATGATAGTATTTGAATAGCCAAATAATATTTGTATAGCTCCGGTGGTAGTTATTATAAACAATACCTATATCTACTTAATTCAATTTTTATCCGTTTTTACTAACATGCAGACCTACTTTTTTTACATAAGTAAAATTATTGTCGGCATCAAGGTCGTAACATCCTATATAATTAGGTACATCTACTATGTTTAAGATGATGAAATAGTATCAACTTATCAATATTTAATCTTTCCTCTGTAGAATCAGTTTGACCCAGTGGATGCGTGTTGGGTTGGCACGCGGATGGTTTCGAGTTCGAATCCTGGACAAGGCTAAGTCATTTTTCCATTTAATCATTATTTATTTCCTCTTCAAATAAACTTTCAAGCAACTAGACGCTTTCAAATGATGGAAAATTTTAATGCGAACAAATATAATCAAAACGAAAAATTTAATAAAAACTAGTGCAAACTATGCAATTTTTTTTAAATTTCATTAAGATTTCCGTAATAACTTCTGTAAGTCCTTAAAGCAACATCTAAGAAGAAACTATTACTTTTATAGAGCCTGTGAACAAAGGACTTAAGCAAAGTAAATAACTTCGCTTAAGTGCGCCGAATCGTTTCCAATAAGATATAACTGTAAGAGATCTGGAAATAAGAAAATAGCTTTCCTTGACCCTTATGGAAACTAAATTGTTACTTGATTACTTAATTAAATAAACAATTGTAGAGTAATGCAAACTCCAAAAAAAAAATCAGTTTAAAAATAAATTTTGTTTTGAAAATCCGGAATGTTTTGCGCACCACTGTACGTATTCGAAAAAATTCCAAAAAATAATGTAGTACTCTATGTACGACGCAACAGCTTACCAGACCCACCTACCATACCAACAAGCTACTATGTTACTTTCGCACGGCAACACTAGTCCACTTTATCTGCCGAACCACCTATTCAACTTGACAATCAAACAAACGCATTCCAAGCATCCCACTGTGCTTTCTAATCAGTACGACAAAGTCGGTACTTACATATTTCCACTTACACTATGTACATGCCTCTACCAACTGTCATCTTCATCAAAACCACCGTCCAATCCACCACAGGCGAAATGTCATTCTCTGGCCGCAATCGCAAACAACAACAGAAACAAATAAAAAAAAACAAACCGGATACCGGAATATCTACCATAAAAAATGACGTCACAACACCTCTACACCAACCCAACCACTGTGCTACTGTCAAAATGCACCCGTGATTCATTCCAGTGATAACAAAAATTCATCCGGGGGCCAATGTTCCATTTATTTCCTTCAACAAATCAAAACTTCAACCAACCACCACCACTACACTCATAGAAATACTCATTTTTAAAACATATGCCATGCAAACACACTCATCCACCTCACCCATTAAAGAGTCACAAAAATATTCTGCTCTGCTGCGCCAACCAAATGCTATTCGCTCGCGTTTAACTAGTGTTCGACGGACAGCGAAACGATGATGAACTTCCAAAATGTACAATGGAATGTTACGACAGTGGCTCCTCCGCGCGCGTTCACTACACCAACAACTCACTGAGTAAAAGCTACGAACCAGTGTAAAGAAAAGGGAGAAAGAAAACAAATCATTCATTGTATATAACCGAAAGAGATAGTTGCTGCATTCAAGTGACTACAAGAAACACCACATACGGTATTCTCGGTCCTCCATACAATTGGAATAATCAATTACAAGTGTCAAACGTGAACGTAAAGAACCGTGGTGTATAGGTAGGGAGTAGCAGAAAAAAAATATATCACATTAATATTGCAAAATTTATAAAAGAAAATTGCAACAAAATAAACCGAAACGGAATCTAAATTGCAATTTAACTAGAAATATTTATTTTCAAATAATTTGCAAATTTCTTATAAGAAAAATATCCCAACTAGATGTAGAGAAATTTGAATAGCGAAAAAAAAAATCCATTTCTTCTTTGTAAAATTCCTTGTGCCCCAAATTCTCTCTCTGTGTATGTGTGTGTGTTTAGTTGAATTATACATAATATTTGTGACAAGTGCAATATTAGAAAATTTAAAAGCAAATTAGAAAAAATATCCCTCGTGTCAAAATAAAAAAATACCTACAAAATTTTCTCAAGTCAAGCAAAGAAGAAAAAAAAAAAAAGAAGGAAAAAAAGGAAAATCCATGAAAAAAATCTCACTGTGCTGTGCCCCATAAGAAAATTTTTAAGTAAATAAATAAAAATTTCTCTATTCGCCAAGCGAGAGAGAGAAAACACGATAAAAAGCGTGCAAGGTGTCAGTGCAAAAGTGTCTTATCGCGTTCTCCCTCGAAAAATCTATTTACCCATCGAAAGAAAATAAAACCATAACAAAACAGCTGAGTAACACGAAAGAGAGCTACAGCACGGAGAAGGCAAAAAGTGTATTTATATTTTTTCATTGAAGTTTTGTTGTATAAAAGTGTGTAGGTACCACCCTCTCTCTTACCCCAAATTGGATTAGTGGAAGAGAGAGTGACAAGTGTCAAAATAAGAAATTCAAATTTTACACAAGCAAAATATTAAATTAACAAGAAAATTTAATAAAAAAAAGTGTCAAAATAAATGAAATATATGTAATAGCAAAGCAAGTGTCAAAAAAAGAAAAGAGTGCACATCTACCTCCTGCTTAAGAGAATTCAAAATTGTGCGAATAATATCTCCTACTCTCTGTGTGCGCGCTCTCTCTGCTTAATTTTTCTGAATCCGTTTTGTTGTTGTGGAATTTTTAGAAAGTTTTTTTTTTGTTTTTTTTCTTCTTTTCGTTGTACTTAATAAACGTCAAAAAAGAAAACCGTGTGAAATGCAATGCGAATTGCACGACTTTAGTGGGAAGTATTCGGGATAAAGAATAAGAAAACAAATTATGAGCATTGAGGTTGTTGGTGTGAACCAATCATGGACACAGCCATCAACATTGCTCCCAGCATCATCATCATCATCACCGCCACCCAAAATAAAATCAATATCGATACAAAAACCAACATCACCAGAATCGCCAACACCATTAATCGAAGCAATAACAGTCGCGGGTATCGAAGACAGCGGCACTTCGACGCTGACAGAAACGGATGCGGATGTGGACCATCCTAGCGATCCTCTGTCGATAGACGAGCCAACATCTGACAGCTCAACAATAGCCAATGTTGAACTGTCATCGGCTGACAGTGATGTAGTTCAGCAGCTGTCAGTGACATTACCGCCATTGCCGGATCTTATACCGATTCGTAAGGCCCAGCAGCAACAGTTGCAAGGAATTGAAATCATCTGCTGCAGCAATAATCTACAGCGAGAAGAAGAAGAAGAAGAAGAACAATCACCCTCAGCAACATCATCATCTAGTCAAATTTTATCAGTTAGTAGTAGAAATCCTGTGGAGGACGATATCGAGCAGGACCAGGACCAGGACCAGGACGAAGAAGACGATCCTCAACATTCCACACTGTTCGAAGAGGCGACATCAACAAGTGTAGCAACAACTGCAACGGCTACATCCACAGGATTTGACAATCAAACAATCATGTATCACGATGGCAACATGTCTCAGCAACATTCTGATGGCAACATGTTGCCAGAGCAATTATTGGCACCAGCTTCGGTGGGTAACACTGCAGCTGGCCCCAAGAAGCGCGGACGAAAAATTAAGACTGAGATTGAAGATCCCGAATTGTGTCCGATACCGCATCGCAAATCGGATCGCCGGAGAGTGGCACGCGACATTTTCTTAGTCTTTGAAGAGCATCCGGCGAATCGACGACGAGCGAAAGGAGGAAAAGTGAAGCCACAGCGAGGCAGGCCGAAATCAAAGTTCGCTCACCTCATGACCGAGACCAAGAAGCAAAAGAAAGCGCCAGTGGTGGGGACATTGCCACCAGTTCGGATAAAATCCGAGCCGAAGTCAGCATCCAGCAGTTCCTTATCGTCCTCCACTGCCCGCAAAGTAACAACACCTGCGCCGGCACCTGTAACCGCAAGCGCAGCTGCAGTAGCCCAATCTGCGCCACCGTCAACAGTTCCTCGAGTAAATCCGATCTTTCTGTGGGTGAAGCAGGACGACACACGGATCGTGGAGGTGCGTTGCGAGGACTACGACAAGCGAAATCGGATACGATTGACGAAGACAGCGAATGGATGGCGAGCGATACCGCGGACTGATCCAACGTCATCGAGGTTCGCTAAGCTTTTACCAAATCCTGTGGTCAAAATCAAGCAAGAACGAGTCGAGGAAGCAATGAGAAACGCTGCCGTTCCTAATATGCCACCAACATCGCCTTCTTCGTCGATTGCTTCCGAAGCAGAACAATCGGCGTCGCTTGAACCTATAAAGCCGCTAAAGATACTGCAGTCTGCGGAAGCGGGGCATGCGTCAAAGAAGAAAAAGAAAAAGAAGAAGAAGAAAAAACGAAAACACGCCGAAGAGGAGGAGGAGGTGGTGCTGGCGGCTTCAGCCGAAACCAGCAAGAAACAGCCAGAGGATACCAGGGAGGTGATCTATCCTCCAGAGATCGTCGAGAATCCAATCATATCAACAGAACCAAATCACTTAGTATACGAAAGCACAAATCATGAACGAGCAGAAGCTGAAGAAGTACGAGAAGTAGTCGAAGAAGAAGACGAAGAAGAGGAAGAGGAGGATGACGATGAGGAGGAGGAGGAAGTCCAAGAAATTATACCCGAAGAAGAGGCTCCACAAATCATCTCCAAAGATGACGCTGGCATGGAAATCGATGAGGAAACTGATCTTGTGCAGAACTTTGAACCAAATAATAATGAGCCAAGCGAGGAGCTGACAAAGAATCTTACACAAATCTCCGATGACCTTGAGCTGGATGACATCCCACAGTTCATCCAGGATGTGAATCCTGGTGCGCTGCAATTATGTCCAGAAACTGGACTATTTATTCAAAAGACTCCAATTCCATCAGTGGATGAGGATCTGGAGCGTGATCTGTCGCCTTCGGACGAAGATCGCGATACTGATAACGATCATCACGAGGATCACGTGCAGCACCCGGTGGTCCTGTCCGATAGTTTTGACGGCTCGGACGTTGATACCAAAAACCTTAAAGACCTTCTGGACGATGCGGACCTGCTGCAGCATTGCAGCGATAATGCAATGAGTGGAGCAGAGCTCATAGACTCATTGGTGAAGCGAGGCTGCGAGGATAATCACATATCAGGCGATGAGCCATCAATTAAAGAGACCATTTGCCTGGATGACTTTGAGAACGAGGATGACGATGTCCTGCTGCAGCCTGAGCCGGTTGCAGACATTATATCGCGTTTGGGTGGATCACTGACAGCGTCGCCCAAGTGCTTGTCGTTCAACGAGGCGGGCGAAATCGAGGGCCTGCATGGCGAGCTCTTCCAATCGACCACTCAAACTGATCCTTTCAACCGGCACGCGTTGGAGGAGCTCTCAATCACAATCAAAGACTTGGAAAAGTCCGCCGAGGAGAGTTACAACTCGCCTGCGAAGACACAGTCGGCCGAAACGGTGACCATAGTTTCGCCCGATTCGTGTGTGGATGAAATGCCAAAGGATCTGACATGCAAGAAATTGTCTGTCGTCGCCGCTGCCGTCGAAAAGGAAAAACCTCAGCCGCAGCTACTCGAAAGACCAAATTCGAGGAGTTCGGACGCCATTCAATCGCCACAGCCTAGCGGCCTCCCCGCGGTACCGCCTTCCCCAGACTTAGTGCATTCCAAGTCGAAGAACGTCTTCCTCGAGCAGCTGTTGAACTCCAGCAACTCGATTAGTCCGAAAATATGCTCCTCAGTAACGGTGACGCCGATAAAGATACCAAATGCACCCGCTAAGCAACAAAAGGAACCCCTAGACCTGGGAAAGCATCGAAAATCAGCCAGCCCCACTGTGAGTTGCTCGGAAGAGGCGAAACGAGGTGGCCAAACCGTCACCATTGACGATGAGACACCCGATGAGCCGCTACAGAAACGCATCAAACGCGAAGAAATCGAAGAGGATACCTCGGAGAAAACGCACACAGAAAATCTTATAGAGATGCTCTCCTCGGGAAAGGATCCTGATCCACTAACCCAACTGCGTTTGCTTATACGAAACCCCGAATGGAAAGTACCTGATCCTATTCTTGTGCCAAAGGATCGTTTGAGTGCGGTATTGGCCTCGCCAGCACGTGAGATACCTCTTCTACTCACAACGCGGCCCGAACTGAGGCTGCCAGAGGCATTCGCTTATCCAGCAATTCTACAAGATCCTGATATTCTGGTCATTTCCATGGCTCAGCTGGAGACGATACTCCAAAAGCAGGTCGAGATGACGCGGCCGAAAGCGAAAACACCCCCAATTCCTCAGGTTACCATCGAAGCGATTCCAAATCCCACCAAGAATCGGATGGCCGACAAGCCAATCTGCGCGCCTTCACCAGACATCACGGTTTCGAGTAAAAAGTCTGCACCGTCCGCATCGTCGCAGCCGCCGCAGAACAAGCAGAACAATTTTTTGAATCCGCTCATGGGCGATATCGATGCGGCAACTCTAGCGGCATTCAACCAAATGCTGTGGCTACCTTACCTTGGTCAAATGGCACCAGATTTTATAAAAGCCATGGCCGGCCTTCAGAATGCCAACGGTTTGGCTGAACTTTTACCGCTTCTGCAGCAACAGCAACAGCAGCAGAATGCCGCTCAGCAACACTCCAATCAGCAGCACTCAAATCAAAAATCCGCCTTTCCAACGCAGCCACAATTCAATCCTATGGCAGCCGCTGCCGCAGCTGCGGCTGGTCTATCAAATCCCATGGCAGCGGCAGCGGCGTTCCAGAATCCCCTCGAGATGGCCATGTGGCAAGAGGCACTCACACAGGCTCAAATGCAGCGAATGCTAAAAATGAACGCTGCTGCGGCCTTAGCCGCCCAACAGCAGCAACAGCACCAGCATCGTGACTCTGTCAAAAAGCCAACCACTAGCAGCGAAACAAAACCGAATGCGACCTCGCGTAACCATTACAGCGCGCCTTCGAACTACAGCTCAAAGCAAACTTCCTCGAATCCCCTTCCTCCTCCCTATCATCACTCGCAACCAACTCAGTCGAATCAGCGACACCTATCGGCGGCGGTGGATAAGTCCAACTCGTCATCGTCGCGTTCGGTACCGAATCCTTTCTATCGACCTCCGGCTGCCGGCAGCACGGCAGAATCGTCGACTGCCCATCGCGCCAAACAGAAAACGCAGCAACAGCAACAACAAATGCATCAAGATCAAAAACCTCGTGTCACCTGTAAGTCTTTGTCGAATCTCTTGCAACCGGAACGTCTAACCGACGCGAAAATGTCAAATCTAATGGCAATGCCGGGTTTCGATTTTGGTTTTAATGGAAGCGCAGGGGCCTCAGCTGCCGGTGCAAATCCATTCCAATTTGCAACAGCTGCGGCCGCCGCTGCCGCTGCAGCTGCAGCATCAGCTGGCCGGTCCAGCGGTGGTGTTGGCCAATTCAGTGGTAGTACCAACGGTAGTGGTGGTGGTGGTGGTGGTAGTGGTAGTGGTAGTGGGATTAACAATCATGCAGCAGCCTTACATCGTAACAATCACACAGCTTCCAATATGCATAGCAATATGACAGCCAGTCAGCAGCAGCAGCTCCATCATCAGCAACAGTTGCAGCAGCAGCACCAGCATCAGCAACAACAACAACAACAACAACAACAACAGCAACGTCAGCAACACCAGCATCAGCAGCAGCAACAACAAGCAAAGCTAAAAGTAAAGCCTGGGTCGCATCTAATAGACCCGGCTGCACTACAGCGACGCTTGTTAAACTGCGAGGATATGTCGGAGGTTGGCAGTACAACCAATGGATTGGAAGAAATGATGGCGGATCCGAATGCAGCTCTCTGGCATCCGCTCTTTGGAAAGTGAGTACACAGACTTTTTTTGCTTTTTTTTTTTGTATTCGAATGTATATAGAAGAAACCGTTATGTAGTTGAGGAATATGTAGAATTTAGGCTTTGACGTGGGATAAAATGGCTATGAATGGTAAAAATGTTTACCCGTGGATCGTATGTTAAAAATATTTTTTTTTTATTTATTTGTTTTTTTTTTAGCTTAACTGTTACAGCAAAATTATATTCTATACACCTACACTACTTCACTAATAAATCTGCACATTTATATTAATTTTTAATACACTTGTTCTTTGTTAAGAATTTCTCTAAGTGGCGCCCAACAAGAGGCCTTTTCTTTATAAAAGTTTTATTCATTTTGAGCTTGTAAGACTTAACTAGCGAAGGTAGAATGCGAGAGTCTATAGTTGCCTTTGGAAAATCGGCTCTACCTAACGTTTTCAAAAATGGTTTGACCTCATTGGTTTAAGCAATTTAATGTCCTTGTCATGTCTACGCAGAACATACATCGGAATATTTAGTGCGTTCAGTTCCAAAGAAAAGTTCATGGCTTTAAAAGTATATTTGGAGTTCATGAGAGGTGTCTAACGTTGGGCGCCAATTTAGCACATTGTCGAGTTTTGAAACCGATCAAATCTTTACACATTATTAAGAAAGGGGACTGACAGTATAGTCTGACGCTTTGGAATTTACAACTCGTCGGCTGCCTACAGACGACGTACACACGTTTGGTAAAAGTAGGATCGAGAATGAGCCATGAGCTTGAACCAACGTTGGGCGCCAGTTAACAAAATTTGATTTTCACCTTATTCGCAATCTCAAGAAGATATCTTCAGCCATAGAACTTCGAAAGATTACGCTCTTTAACATAAAATAAAATTTAACGAGTTTTGCAGACCCAACTTCTTTCGATAGCTATCAGAGTGATCGTTATTTCTACTTCTTACAGAGCCTACAGCACTGTCCTCGAGGAGAAAGTAATTATTCCGGATGGTTGAACTGCCTTCGATAAAGAGTCTTATGTCTCAAAAGGCACAAATTCGCTATAGGTCATATAGCGTGGGCACATGGGAGGGATTTCAGAACATATTATGGCTCCTTTTCTGCTAATTAGCCAGCAGTCGGGGCCATACAGTAGAATTGGTTCTGAAGAGCATCCATTTCGTCTTGCGCATGAGGAATTTTCATTTAATCAAGGACACTATCCTAAGATCTTCACAGTTTATATTAATAGGTCACTTGTGGATGCAGTGGACTTTTGGTAAAACATATAAATCCGCTTCGTACTACCCAACCGGTTTTATTCGCTGCCCCATCTCTTGCGAAAGTCTGACAAACATTAAGCTGACCAAGATTAAGCTTTAAATAAACAAATATTTATATATATGGATATGCACCTCGACCAAAAAAATCTTTTCTGCTAAATGTTAGAAAATTGCTAAGGTAATTAGAGCCTCTACTTTCCTCATGTAGCTGATGATACTTTCAGCAGAATAATTCTTAACAGCGTCAATGCTTATTACTTCTCTGTGAACAGTTGTTCTTCTTATTCCTTAAAGGTTCTTAACATCATGCCGGGATAGATTTAGTATCTTCTTGTTGCTGAAGGGCTGTGTAACCTTTTTGGTATGTCTGAGAACTGGGATGCTTTCGCAATATGAGATGCACATTTTGTGATCCCCGGTTTTTAGCTTCAGAATAATAGCTGATTTGTTTATTGGACAGAATTATACTCCGATCGTATAAGAGCTAAGTTCGTTAGCTTTTTCATTTCGCTTATGTCCGGGAACCCCGCAGATTTTGATTTTGTTCCTGGTTCTGAGTTTTTGGAGCTCTTCAAAGCAGTGCAATACTTATTTGGGGTCAATAATTGGCGAGCTAAGGGCTTTTATAGCTGCTTGACACTGCAATACACTGGGACTTTTTCCCAAGGATATGGTGACATTTTTGTTTCTTCCATTGATACTAGCCCACCCCAGAGTCCATTTTTGAACCATCCGTATACCACTTAAGGCCTTTTTAGCAAATTGGGTAGGTTGTTGCCAACCCATGCTTCTCTATTTGTGATTTCGGTGGAAACCTTTGTTGAAGCGGGGTTTTCCGATAGCAATTGCATTAGTTCGAGGTGTTTACTAATGGTTAATCCTATAAGAACCTCTATGGCCGTTGTGGGTCAGTTTCTCATGGAACTAGAGATACCAATGCATGCGAGCAGTTGTACCTTGTTTAGTTTAATTATTACGGCGGCAGGCCCAGAAAGTGTTCGATGCTAATTTAATCTTGTTGTTAAGGTGTGAATTTCAATTTAATCTTTCATCTAAGATTCCACCCAGATATTTGACCTTGTCGAAATACTCTATGATAGTATCATTAATGGAATCATTTTGTTTAGTTTAAAATGTCTTCTCTTAGTAAAATGAGCTATGACAGCCTTGTTTGGGTTGATAGATAGGTCCCTCCGTGTTGCACTAATCAAGGACTATCTTAAGAGCATTTTGCATACGTGTAGTTTGATCGGTTGCTTCATTGCCCCTAATTATGATGACCAGGTCATCGGCGTATCCAACAGTTATTTTTCGAGGCTCCAGCATCGCTTTGATCCATTTGATCGTAGGTTGGTCTATATGTCTGCGGTTAACATGAAATTATATCCAGTATTATCAAAAGCATTCTCTATGTCCAGCAAGGCGCACATTCCAAACTCTTTGCAGATAAAAGCACTTTTAATTTGTTTTATTAGATTCAAAACTGAACATTCTGTGGACTTGCCTTGCTGATAGGTGATATTAACTTAAGCACTCTCTGATATGAACGTCCATGAACCTTTCCATTGGACGGTATGATTTAGGTAGGCATGTTTACCTCCCTCCAGGCATCACACTGAACCTAATCAAGTCAATCATGGTCGGCAAAGGGAGATCCCCGCCTTTTTGAATGAGGGTCAGAAAAAAGGCTTGAACGAATTTACTGCCCATTTATCTTTATCCGGCTTGAAAAATCTACCGATAAACTTTTGATTCTACTTTTGAAATGTTTTGGGGGGTAAGACTTTGATGGCGTGTTAATTAGTATCTCCTAAGATAATGGTGCCGGGGAAATGTCCTTAGGAGATGAGTCACTGCTGGAAGCACTTCGAGCCTTATACAAAGGCCCCATTCCTGGTTGTATAGGTACAGCTACAGCTACTTGTAAAAGATGCCATAATAATGACATTGAACTGACATTGTGCATATTCTGCATCATTTATTTGTGATGGGTTTTCTGGAAGCATGTCACAATTGATCACCAAATGTTTACGATAGGTTCTCCAGTTTGTGAGTTTCTTATTGTATCGAACAGACCCGTGTCGGTGTTGCACCTCAAATTGAATCTTCTGTGCATATGATTCGATAGAGATGCCTTACCGGACACATGCCAGTCTTCAACAATGTTTTGCCAAAACGGAGATGAGTGGGTGAGGTCTAAAACCTCTTCCCTGAGCGCGTTTCTGAATAATAATCATGATAATTTGTACTCGCTTGATGTGGCAGTACTGAACGAGTTCCTTTACTGACTGCGATGGGATATTTTCATCTTCTCCAGCCGAATGCACATAAAATCTCTTTTCGATTCCGGCCGCTGTAGCAATCTACGAGGGTCGCTACCAGATCTCTAATAACAAATCCTGGAATGGGAAATTTTTTTTTTATAACTTTTATAACAAAAAGAACCGTCTGTTGCGTTGGCTCGTGGATTAGTCCGAAAGCGATGTTACCTTCAGCATATCGTTGGCTATAGGTATCTAATGCACCCATAGCGCGGTGCAGGTTTCTTGCAGCACATTTGGGAGGAAGGTCTTAATTTTTTTAAATTTTTTTTTTTTTAAGAAAGCCAGAACTGATTTCAATGACTGAAAGCTATAGTCTCTCTAAAAGGTAATCCTCTTGAAAGGTAAAAGTGACTTTAGAAAAATTCCGGTTTATTTAGAAGGCTGGTGCCTAATCCATCAGAACCCATACATGAAAAACCGAAAATCAAAGTTAAGTTCTCTAGCAACCTTAGCACTACACCTTTATTTACAGGAACCAACGCAGACCATTTTTGCCTTCCCCCCTAATTTCGATTAGAATTAAGCTTGAATAAAAATTCTTTTAGAATTTTTTGGGAAGCACTCCATCAGGCTCCATGTTTAATATGAATAGTTCCTGGGTTAAAATGATCCAAAATTTGCAAAAACGTTTGTGAGTATTTAGATTAGTTGCACTTCGAACCTCCTCAGAAACCTTGTTTCGGTAAAAACAATACGTACGTTAGGCTCTCATTTCATTGAAATGTCCCGAAGATGATCTCCTGTCAGTTTAATTGATTCAAATTGTTGACAAGTTTGGCGTTGTTCATGTTCTGTTCTATAAATGCTTTTATCGGTAGGTACTTTTTCAACAAGTACTTTATACTTCGTGACTAATTGAACAGAAGATTGAAACCAAACTATACTCTACATGTTTCAAGACCCCATTATCATTTTCCTCCACTGTGACATTTTGTCAAGCTAAGTTTAAGATTTGTAACTTCCTTTCATTATCATTTCCAATTTAAGTTATAATTTTAAAGCACAAATGGAAAACATTTATTATACATAAAACATCCAACAATACACATGTTGTTTTCGAAAAGTAATTAAATAAAGTATTAAATATCTGTTGTTGTTTTTTTTTTGTGCCCGTGCTGTTAAGAACTCAATTAATAACCATTTGTATAGAGAGGCAGCAATATACAACGTGCCCTTCGGTCAGAATGAAATACGGTCCATTCATTATGCCAATTTCACTTATTGCATTCGTTATCGTGCAATAAATAAAATAAAAAAAAACAATATCTCTGTGTATCAATCAAGCACTTATCTTAAGTAACAAGCCGTAACATTATTATACAATTTTTGCATTACGTAAATCATTAAAGTGATTTACTGATAAGTGTGCATGATGCATACCTACATCAGATATAAATAAAGTATCGAAAGTTAAACGGATTTAAAAAATAAAATAAAACTAAATGTTTGAAAAAGCGTAGATACATATTCACTCTACCAAGGGACCCCCAAGCAACGCCAAGCACTGCCATAAACAATTAAGACCATATTATAAATTTTGATAAGACCGCATTTCTTTGGAGCCATGTGCTTCCGGTTCGTATATGGAATCGCGTAAGATAAACATTTGTGGTTTTTATATAAATACAAAACACTTGTTAGCAAGCAGTACAAATGTGTAGATTAAACATTCGCTTTGAACGCTGAATGAAGTTCTAATCGCATGTATTTTGGCAGTCGAACTTTAGAATTATATTTGGAAAGATAATTCCTTTCCTAGGTGGAAGGTGGATAATTTTTTATGAGTGACTCACTTCAAGGATCGCACGCACGTACTCCAAAGAGTGTGAAATTCTTTAATGTTTCATCGTTAATTGAACTACAATAAAATGTTTCCTACCTATTAGGTATCTACCACCGTACTCGTTTGAGTACATTATCTTTTTTTTCAAAAAGTAGGCATTGATTTTTTTTTTGGACATGTTTCCAAAAATTCACTATAATTTTTTTTAACTTGATGTTTTTTTGGAGTGTTTATCGAATATTCGTTTTGTGTGTTTTCTGGTTTACAAAATTTTCTGTCATTGCGTAAGTGAAAGGTTGGTAAAAAGTAAAACTTACAAGTAACGTAAGAATAATGAATTCCAATTTTTAGGTTATACATCTAAAAAAGTAGCAAAAGTAGTATGATACCCTATTCTTATCCCTATTTACCAATTTTAGAAAAAAATGCATTAAGAAGATGATGGATAGCATTTTATTTCATTCTATTAAATTTACAAAAAAAAAAAAAAAAATTCGAAAAACGCCCCCAAAAAGTGGGCGTGGCCAAAAACTTTGTATGGACGATATGTTAAAAAAAATATTGGCTAAATATCTTGTTAAACATTTTTTTTCGCTTTCTATGAAAATTTTCGAAGAAAACAGCATTTTAGTGACAAACTTATAAAGGAGGGCAGTGCTACATATCTTCTGAAGGTTATAACGTTCTATCTCTCTATGTTTAGCTTTAAAACGGTTTTTTCTAAATTGTTAGCGTGGCAGTGGGCTTTATCATTTTACCATTACGGAACGGACGGACTGACAATAGTCTTAGGTTTTGGTCCTGATCATAAATATATATACTTTTAAGGGGTCTACTGTGGATATTAAGGGGTGTTACAAACTAGGTGAACTGAACTTGCAGAAAATGTATTTTTCGACAATAAACTGCACTAGTTCTTACGGAAGGCAAAACTGTATATGACTGTTGATGATATCCCAGATCACAGATGGCCGCCGACATTAAATGTCATTTCCCAAAGTAATCTGGTCCATTTCGTAAATACCACTAAACAAGCTTCAAATCTCTGACTTACACGTATTTACAGATGGGAAAATTTAGAGAGGATTCTGCGACCATTTTTAAAAAAAAGTTGACTATCTAGTTCATTCCTCAGCTGTGTCTCATCCCAGATGATGGGAATGAAGTGGATATATTGGTTATAGCACCGGATGAGGAGGATATATGTGAGGATGACCTGCTTGATGCCCAAATTCCAGTTGACATCCCACAAGTTTAACAGTAAGGACAATAGGACGGGTGGGGGTGCGAACAACTACCGAATAAAAAGTCAAGGGTGGTGGCCATTGTTCACACATCTGATAAATGCTATTGGCGACTACACTGCTTAAAAATTAGGGCAACAGAAAATCGTGACCTGCTGTAATTTGTAAGGACCATAGCCAGAAATTTTTTACGTTACGGCCCATCAATAAAAGCCCCAAATAAGCCAGATGCTCCAAGAAGTGTGTTCCGCAGTGATAAATTTTATTTCCCACAAAAAATTAAAAGTCAGCTAAGATCCAAGATCTGTCACAGCCGAGTTGGATGAATGGATTTGTTAGAAGTGCGAAGCATCGAAGAAGAATTTTTAAAAAAATTCACATCTGGTCAAATTCACATCAGGTATAGTATCTACTCATATGAGACTCATTGAGATTTTTGCACCAAGATTTGGACGATCTAGCTAAATAGCTTCTAAATATTTCCATTGAACGATATAGGTAGAGAGTGAAGTTGTGTTTAGTCGAAGAAGGGTGAAAATTTATGCGTTCAGTTTTACTCAAGGTGACATCAAGACGACTCTCTCTCTCTGGCCCAAGTGCTTACTTTGAGCATAGAGCTTTTTTTACAATTTCGCTTATTACTGAAGGAAACTTATTCTGGTGCATTATCACCCTTAAACTTTGCTAAAATAACACTTCTTTGACGGGTAATTCGTACAAACCGGGGTTACCTTGGTGCATTTGGACACACACTCGAGTGTTGAGGATGTAGATGGTTTGAGGAGCGTATGTATTCTCTGTGCTGAACTGCTTTCCATATAAAATAATCTCACGACTTCGTTTCGACGTAGTTGTATCTTTAATTGAAGATTGCTTATTGATTGACCACAGAAAACCATGTAACACTCTTTCTTTCTTCGATTATTTAATATTTAACATTTAGGGACTGCTTCGCCGATGTATTGAGAAATCGTGAAAAAAGTACGCCATTCTTGGAAAGTTTCAAAGAGGTAATACATATATTTTCAGATTTTATGAAAACCAGTCAGGTGCTGTTCGGGTTTTTGGGGAATAAGGACCGTAATTACGTATATTTACCTGTTGAATTCAGAAATCTACTAATTTAGATCTTGGACAATCCCGCTCTTTCTGTTAAAAGCACTCAGAGTTGGGTAACTCAAGTTTTTTCAGATCAAAATAGGTAAAAAATTATATCGTCCTTCTATTGTTTTTAAGCAGTGAAAAGTCGCTTAGCAGGTGAAGAAAGGATTCTATTTCCTCAGTCATTATGCATATCCTGATGCCCATGTATTCCTATCTATGAGAGCGTGAAAATCTTCGCGGATTAATCCTATCAATAGTTTTGGTCTCCTTTTGTCTACCACTTGCCACAGCTCTTTTGCTTGCCTGCAGATCTCGAGATAGGTTCATTGTTCGCATGGACTCAAGGTAAATAGATTTCCCATCGATTTGAGGGCTAGATATACATATGTTCATTTCCGACCACATTTTTTCCGAACATATTCGCTTTTTCGTTGCCCGGATAATTTGTATTTCCTGGCACCAAGCTTAAGGTCTCAGCTTATATGTCTACCTTCAAAATTCGTTTTCAAAAAGTTTGGAATCTTTTGTTTTATTTGATTTGATTGAAAATTGATGTTATAAACACCAAGGGAAACAATTAATATTCGCCAGGCTGTAATTTAGAGAAAAATTGTATCATATATAAAAAATAGAAATTGTAGCTCCAAGTATCTAGTTTTTTGATGTGAACTTCAGCATTTTTTAGCGCCAGCTGTTTTTGTTGAGTTTTGAGAATACCACCGATTTTTCTCTTTGTGCCGACTTCAAATGTTGTGTCCCGCCTTAACCATAATATAGGCCAGATAACTTGTTCATTCAGCTCCAATTTCAGTTCCCAAAGACTTTGATACGACCGTTTCTCGCCGAGATATCGGTCTTTGTTTGGAAATGGATAATTTTATCTTTGATTATCGACATCTCAGCAATCATCTCAGCGACATCTCACTTGAATAAATTCTCTACATGGATTAGCCATTGGTTTTTCGAAACAAAATTGTTTTCCATTCTTTACATGGATTTGAAAAAGCAACCAAAAAAGGGCTGTTCGTGTTTTTCAAGCGCTGAATTGAAGAAATCACATATGTTATTTGTTACTTATACAGTTCAATAAACAGTTAGCTGCTGCTTTTTTTGTTATACTAGTTCTAATTTTTGAAAAAGTTAATGGATCACTTTTTTGCTCCTGATCTTTAAAAACGAGAAAAAAATATTTTATTTAATGTTTACAATTTTTAACTCTCTTTCTTACATTAGTATACTAAAGAGAGAGTTATTGCCATCGTGCGGAAATTTCGAACTCAAACTGAGTATGAGGGATGATATTACAACTATAGAGAAGTCCAAAAAAGTGGGTCCGCCAATGCCGTCCGTCGGTCTGTCTGTCTGTCTGTCCGGGCGCCGTATGGCGAAACGGTTCTATGGATTTGATTCAAAGTTCGTATATAAGGTTTTTGGGGTCACATCTCGGGCATATTTTTTTGTTTTGGTTTATCCTTTGAAATAACGGTACCTGCCATACAATTTTTGGTGAAAATCACTTAATACTATTTTTCTCGAAAGTGGTTCCTAGGATTTCTGTATTTTTTTGTACTAAGGATATTTGGGATGCATTGGAAAAAAAATCGAGTAACGGTAATTTATAAATTTGCATGCTTCGATTTTTGAAATATTTTTTTTTCATATAACGATTTTCTTAAATTTTAATTAAATTCGATTTCTCAAAAACGGCTCTAACGATTTTGATAATTTCTTGTATTTCGAACAATTATGTTAAAAGTGACCAATGTGTGAAATTAAATCAAAGTCTTAGGTGCCGTTTTTGAGAAAATCTAATTTTTCAAAACCTTTAAAGTGATTGAAATAAATTTGTCACCATTCATTTCCGATTAATTTTGCGATTCAAAAACGCATCTCTTGTACCGAGAAAGTTTCGTATAACGCAGTCATGCACTTTATTTTTTTGATGATTTGAACTATTTCAGAAAATTTAAGATAACAAGGTTCAGTAATTTTATCGCAATTTCATTACCGCATTCCGTGATTCTACTGATCGCTTCTTAATCAAAAGTTGAAACCCCCAATTGAATTTCGACCTTTGAATTCCAACCAATTTTCGACCAATTCTAACCACCGAATTTCGGTAATAAGAATTCCAAAACCACTACAGTATTCTAAAACTGACCATACTAAGTGATTTCAGGGTATAGGGATTCGAGAGCTCTTCAGTATTTCTTTTAATGAACCCGAGCACTGAAAAAAACCCAGCGGTAAAAATTAAAAGTTAAAATCTAGAATTGCACCCAGATCTTTCTGTCGTCCTACTCGTTCTAGATTAATGTTGTTGATGTTATAATCAAATAAAATTGAATTTAAACTCCTGAAACAGGATAAGACTTGGCATTTTGGAATATTAAGAGGAATTTAACCCATTTAACTTCATTGAATCTTCCAACAAAAGGAAACAGTCTTGTTCGCAAGTTATCCATCGGTAAGGTTTAAGGTCGTCAACAAAAAAAAAAGGCAGGCTGAATTTTTAATTAGAAAAGGAATGTCATTGACAAGTAACGGTCCCAAATGACTACCTTGTGGAACGCCTGGTCGGACACTAATACTAAATTAGCTCAATGAGCTGATTCAAAAGGAAAGAGTGAATACCGAGTAAAAAAAGTTTATAAAATTTCTAAGTTTGTCGCAGTCGATTTATCTTTTACCAAACCATGCTAAAAAAACTGTGATATGGTCACAAACTATTTGTGATAGTCTATCGTAGACCAAATTTTTAAAAAGCTTCGGAATGGCTGAATTCTTACATATTGGTCTATAGTTGGTGATTTCCAACATTGATCCAAAAATTGACCTTTGGCAAGGGAAATTTTGAAAATTCTCGAAAAATGGTCACCTAGAGTTTTGGCCTATAGTATATTTAAAGAATAGCGGGAATTCCATCTGGACCTTCACTTTTTATTATATCTATTTTGCGTGATCAAATGTTATCAATTGGAATAAAAATGCCGCATACGCATTTTTGAAAGTAATATTTATGATGCGATTAAAAACCGCAAGCGGGACGCAGTCGTGCACTTTCTTTCCTTTAAATGCGCCTGCCGATGACTTAAAAACAAGTAAATTTTGGTAAACTTATGTACCTACCTATAGTTATGTTCCTATTCTACGTTCAAAATTTACTTGGAGCTCTCGTCCCGCCTGTCCAGAAGCCGCATGTCGAGTTTACATTTTTTTGGGGTAACATCTCACGGTGCTTTTTTGTAAGTCTATATTTATTTTTTCTATTTTGGATACCTGGGATGGGCTTAAAAATGCTGAGTTTTCAGATATTGTACCGAATACATGAAAAACCTAGCAAACTGAACTGCGTGCTTTTGATTTATGATAAAAAAAAGTTTATTAATCAAGAAAATTCCAGCAAATCACTTAGCGGAATCTGCAATTATTTTTTATTACCTACAACATTTTGTAGAAAAACAAAAAAATTAAATTATTTAATATTATTTTAATGAAAATTTATGATGAAACACACTTGTACCTTCGACAATTAAGTACTGTGATTATTTTTACAATTTATGAATGATTGCTCATCATTATGCCTTTTGCGTTTCAAAATATTAAAAAGAAAAAAATTGTGAAATAGCGATGTGTGTGCACAAAAATATCTATGAATAGCTATAATTCGTATGTACGACTCGTACACTTCGAGAGTTTATATGAATAATCCCGCAGATGAGTTATGATCTCAATTGAGTTGTTTAATCAGTATCTGCATGCATGGATAGTTTGTGAACTTAAAAATAGAAAAAGTATCTTCGATTTGTTTTTTTTGTTTTTTTTTTTGGTTTTTATGAATTTACGATCGCACTTATAGCCGACAGTTGTTGAATATAAATCAAAGAGTTTCCTTTCTTGGTGTTATATATTTTATTTGCTGTCTTCCTTTTGAGTTTGGAATTTATATCGTCAAACTCGTGCTACTGTGTAGTGTGTGTATGGATGTGATATACGATATTAAAATTGAGATACGACCGACCGACGTCAGATAGACAGGGGTCGTTTGTTTACCCTCAAATGCACTTTCTCTGCGGCCAACCAGCCAGTGTGTAGATCCGTGTTGTCTCCTTTGAAGGTACATTATTATTATTGACAACACATTAGGGATGTGCAACCGCACAAAGTGCATTGAGGAGCAGAACAGTGCATCGCTAATGGATAATAATTGATGTTCAAGGGTGATATTTTCAGAGATATGTGGTGGAAAGGGTATAAGTTGGTATTGGGAAGGGAATACGAGAAATCGAGTGAAGGTCGGAAATTAATGTGGGTACGTATAATCTCACTACGGCGTGACATTGTCTCATAACAGTTGTCTTTTTTCAGGCAATGAGCGTCGTTAAAGGAACGCTTAAATTTGTGTCCAAGATAAGAAATAGATACCTCTTTTAAAAAGGAGGGGTAATCTGTTATTTGAAATAGTTAGCTTGTGAAAACAGATGAATCATATTTAATATTTCGAGAAAAATGACACTATTTAACTTTTTAGAAACTTCCTGTTATTCCGAGTGGTTCCTGTTACCGTCGTCCGGTAACAACGTAATATTCTGTAGTATGTAAATATCTTTTTTTTTTATAATGTACGCGCACTAAAGGAATTTTGGAGACACAGTGCGGGCATTAGGGAAGTGAAGGATTAGAAAAAAGTAGATACCGATGCACGTTGGTTTTAAATGCCTGTTAACTATAATACGTAGGAAAAACAGAGCGGGGTAGAGCATTCCACATTCGTATTGTACGGTTAAGAAACGAATCCTTGTATTTCACTGTACGTCCGAATACAGGCTTGAGGGTAAACTGATGTGCATTCCTAGCACTGGCTATTTCATTTTAGCACTTGTGGTGGAAGTACCGATAAAACAATGACAGACAGGAGACGTCACGACGATGACTAAGAGAGTCAAATGATTTCGTGATGTCTCGATCGCCAATAAATTTTACCGCACGTTTTTGAATCCTGTCAAGGAGCTCCAAATGTAATTGGAGCACCGGACCAGATATGAGCGTTATACTTAAGTTTTGGGCGATTGAACGCCTTGTAGATTCTAGCCAGATCAGAAGGGGTGAAATATTTCTTGCATCGCTTAAGGAAGCCTAGACATTTCGCAGCGCTCTTGGCGACATCGAATATGTGGTCATTCCAACGAAGGTTGTCATTAACACACATACTGAGAATGGAAAGTCTTTCGGTTTCAGCGATGCAAGTGCCATTCATAGATAATGGCAGAGAATTAGGGTTTCCCTTCAATGACAGCAGACAGCATTGCGTTTTGGAAGCATTAAATTCCACTCTGTTGGTTTTACCCCATTTAAGTATGCTGTCAAGATCGGAATTCAATGAGCTTAACATACGTTGGCGTTCCAATTCGACGCTCGAAGATGAGGGGCGTTGCCCAGAAAACGAATATGTAAAGCTGAGGGTACTGTCATCAGCAAAGGAATGGATTGGATTAGAAGTGACAGACAGGAGGTCATTGATAAAAATGAGAAAGAGAGTCGGAGACAAAACGGAGCCTTGGGGAACACCAGCATTTATTTGGTAAGTTGCACACTTGAAACCGTCCAAAACAACTTGAACTGAACGTTCCGGAACGGAAATTTCTAATGCATTGAAGAAGGGTAACATCGCAATGCACGCATTTTCGACAGGAGAGCTTGATGCCAAACTCTGTCAAATGCATTTGAAATATCAAGCGCAACGACCTTACTCTCACCAACACGGTGAATGGAATGGTTCCACTTTTCGTCCGGATATGTCATCAAATCACCAGTGGACCTGTTGCTGCGAAAACCGTACTGCCGGTCATTAAGAAGTTTTCGGGATTCAAGATATTTTATAAGCTGACGATTTATCAGCGTTTCCATGACCTTGAAAAGAAGGGACGTTAGTGCAATTGGTTGGTAGAAGCAGACAGAGGAAGATTCGCCTTTTTTGGGACGGGCTGGACAAATGCTGTTTTCCATCTTCTCGGAAAGAGCCCTGAAGAATAGGACAGATAGAAAAGCTTACGCATTGGTTTTGCCAGCGTGGAAGAACACCTCTTCAGAACTATAGGGGATTTACCATCTGGGCCAGCGGATTTGTGAATGTTGAGATCCTGAAGTACTCTTGTCACAGTACGGGTGCGAAAGTGTATTTGTCCCATGGAGTGTTCTATGCGCTCGAGTACTGGGGGAGATAAAGCACAATCTGGGAGCGTTGAGCTAGCTAGCTGAGCAGCGAGCAGATTGGCTTTATCCGAAGAGCTGACAACTGGAGTGCCATTGTAAATGAGTGTCGGGATAGATGACGAGGCCGAATTTTTAATATTCTTAACAAACGACCAAAAGTTTTTACTACCGGTGGGGCTTTGTAGTATTTTCTGCCTCAACTTTTGGTCGTAGGAGAAGCTGATGGGCTTAATTGTTTCATTAAAGCCTTACATTATGGAAAGGCTTTTTCTTTAAATTCAAAATCTCATTGCCAATCCTCTTTGTCAGGTCTTCTTCAGGTCTTCTTAAAGACGTAGGATTACGATTAAAAAAAATTGTTTTGTTAATCATTATTTTACTTGGGTATTGATTTAAAGGTACAACATGTTGGACGTTTATACATTTAATTATGGTTTCTTCCTTAACGGGGCTTCTACCTGCGAAGAGTCACTGCCCAACACTATTAGCCAGTTGCATAGCTTTCTTATAAACTTACTAGGAGCTGGGAGACTGTGTTTTCCTCCCTTATTATGTCGCGTTAATCTGCCTAGAACGCTGCAGCGTAAAGCAGTTCGAAAAAACAAAAACTTTTACAGATCTACTTTAAAGTAAATAAAAAAAGCGGCGCGAGACAGCAAATATTCCTTTAAGTTGACTATCTGTAAAATGTGCTTCACACCCCTTAACTCCATCCTTGGGATCAGTCATACAGAGTGAGGGAGTTTTTAAGAATGAGCTTGAAACATTTTTTCGGATATTTTTCCCTATCACACGTAGTATTTCTTGGGTGCCTCCTTTCAAGGCCTATGTAAATAGTTGTGTGGGATCTGCATGCGTTTTATTAATTATTCTGTTGAATTGTGTGCCCCTGTGTTTTGGATACAGGGATATATTGCAACGCAATTACTGTTTCTGACCCCTTCCCCCATTTATTGGGGACCGATATCTCTTTAACTCAGAATAGCATGAGTGGTTGATATTCCTGTTTGGCATGCATTTTGCAAGGAATAAAGAAAGACTAGGTATTTAGTATTTAATTTGTTCCTCCTCCAATTTTGCTCTTAGCCTCCAGTCCTTTCTGGAAGGTCTATTGAGTGTTACTGAGGGCAACACTGTAATGGTGGAGGATGGAAAATGTGATGTCGTCTGGAGCCCGTATTTCAGCAAAGGTACCATGCTGATCCAAACTAGTATCCCTTAGTGCAAGAGATAAGCGATACGACTTTAAATTTAAATGTAAATGTGATCTTTCTGCTTTTCTATTATGTCCAAGTTACGATGCCAAGTTCGAAAAGCTCAACCTTTTTGCAAAAACCCGCCTGGTTATCTCAAAAAAAATTAACTGCTAAAAAATTGTTGAACATGCAGATGAGCTCAAGTACAATGGACCATAGGTAGGTAGGAAGTTATGACCTAAAAATATACAAAAGAAAACCGCTGGCGCTCTCTTAGAACCATCCGGATTTGTGCACAAATCTAAGAGGTTTTCTGCTCAACTTTGCTTACATCCTCCAGTTCATCGTACAAGAATCTGCCGAGGGTCCTCAACCTTATGCTATATAGGGCCGGGCATTCGCATAACAGGTGACGAACAGAATTAATTTCTTCAATGTTCCTGCAACTTCTGCAGTAGTTGTTGTGCAGTATGCCCAGCCCACAGCGCAGTATTTCATGAGGACTCCCGTTAGTTTTTGGATATCCTTGCGTTTTAGTATGCCTGCAGGTGTCGAGTTATGCCCTGCGTAAGCTATATTCTACTCAAGGACTCAATTTTTCGTGAAAAGGTATCGAATCCCCTGCTGAAAGCGAATGTCGAGGGTAGATAATCCGTAGTGTCCGTATGGTCTTTGGGTCCAGAGTAAACACTCCCTTAATCTGACGTCCATTTTTGCCACTGGCTGGTGCGTTACATGTCCATTGGCGTGTAGTAGTACCTCCAAAGCTACATTGGATGTTGTTTTAGGAATCCTGTTATACGCATGCAAGCTGCACCATTGGACTTTGGTAAGGTTGGAGAAAATGTATTTCTTTTCCGTGGCCTTCCACCATAAGACCGCTCCATATTTTAAGATCGGCGCAGTGTACAGCCAGTGCACCATATGCGGTGTAAGTCCCCATCTGCTGCGGCAAGCATATAGTTCCACGTACGCCCGATTAACACGGTCTTCTTTATTCTTTCTCCAGCTAAGTTTTTATTCCAAAAAACGCCCAGGTATTTTTATGAACTGAAAATTGTTATACCAATTCATCCTATTTTTGGTATCCTGAAGGTTGGAATTAACCTTTTTCTGGTAAACAGGAGGGACTAACTCCCAATCCTGGTCCCGCGACCCAGTTACCAACAATGAGGAGTGCGTAGTCGAATCGGTAAAGACTGAGGGAAAATTTTCTGGAATCCGGATTGCTACGTGCCCGCATATGCGTTTACGATTAAGCCTTCCTTCTCCAGTGACATCAAAAGCTCGTCCATTACCAGGATCCACCTACTTGTAGTGCTCCCCTACTAACTTTTAGTCCAATACATACTTCTCCTAGGTAAATATTAAGCCGTCGTGTGCCTTACGTGATTCCAATTCCGTCGCATAGAGTGCTTGCTAGATGAGCATTTTTCAAGCTGCGCAGGATTATTAGACGCTCCTTCTATGTCTAATCATCTCTCCATTTGACGACGAGATTATGATCAGCTTTACAGGGATCATAACCCTCCCACTTCACTGCATTCCATTACTGATCCGCCTGTGGGGTTCGCCGGTTCGACCTCAAAAAATATCTGCAGGCCTCCCGATTTTGAATCACTTCATCATTGAGGCAAATTAAATGCTGGTGTTTCTGCATTTGTGTGATCCCGGAGTTTTTAGGCCTGTCTCTCTCTTACGCGATTGTAAGGGAACGTTGATTGCCATTGCCTTTTTGACGGTGTTCGTAGGATCCCTCTTTTGAACATGACAATACCAACTGTGTCGGTCGTGCTCCAATTTTTTCTCGATGGGTTCCTTGACGTGAAGGCTTCCTCGGATTCTGGAACTTCTAATTCGATCAAGCTTTGTTACTCCTGCTGTCATGCGAAACATCTCCATCTCAGCTGCTGTCAACTTGCCCTCATACTTTTTGTACATTCTCCAGTATTGTGAACCGTAATCGCTCTTCTATGTCCAAGTGTACTCCTTTTGTTCTATAAGGATTTTTTCACTCATGTTGGCGTGCTGTGATTTTTATAGGTAGTTATCGCCAATCACCTCTCTGACGTGCCTGCCAACAAGCCTCTCCAATGTCTTAAGCAAGAGAGAGGACAAGCTTATCGGTCTGTAGTCTTCTTACATAGCAGGGCCTTGGACAAACTATATCCTTTTCCGCGCACAATGGATCATAAGTCTGCGTGTGAATAAAATTAAAGTAAAACATCAAAAGTATAATTGTTCCTTTCAAACTCGTTCTCAATCGAAAGCCAGAAAATGATTTGACAAACAATTTGAAAAGAAGCACACCCAATTGCAGTGCCAGCTCCCGATTAACAAACCAAACAAAATAAGGATCACCTTTTTCAGAATCATAAATCAAAAAACCAAAAGTATCTACCCCTTTGCGTTTTTAATTTGTTCAACTCAACTTTGCTCATTGTCATTAATTTTTGTTTGTTATTTTATTTTCATCTCATAAAAATTTCACAATATTGTCGACACAATTTTTATTTCAAAATAAACAAATTTATTGTGATATAAATTAAAACGATGGCCTCTCAACAGTATATGTATATATGTTTGTAATTTTTTTTTTATATACAAATGCACATCCCCAAAACAAATACACTCACATACAATATACAACTTCCCCTATGTATAAAGAAAAAAAAAACTCTTTTTTTTTTTTAATTGCTACTCATGAACAAAAATAAAAGTACAAGAATTTCCATTTTTTTTTTATTTTTAGCTACTTATATTCTGTTTGGCAGCACTAATTTCGAAAGCCAAATTGAATTGTCATTGTAAGTAAAATTAGAACGTAGCCACGTAAAACATTAGAAAACAAAAAGCTTGCACAAAATTTAAATAAACTAATTGGAATGTATCAGATTCTTACATCACATAATCAAATTCGTGTTGCCAAAATAGAAAAAAAAATAAATGAAAAAGAATTTCAACGACCCTGCCAGGAGTCGAACCTGGAATCTTCTGATCCGTAGTCAGACGCGTTATCCATTGCGCCACAGGGCCAGCTGTCGATTCGTTGCCAAGTTCTGTGGACGTGGCACAAGGCGAGATAAGATAGTGTGTTCTTACTTTGTATAGCTCAATTTGTTTTGTTGACAGTTCTATATAAGTATACAGCAAAAAAAAAAAAAATTATATAAAAGTAGTGTGAGTGTGTGCTATTTGATTAAATATATTATGACACAGATATGTCATGTGAGTTAAATATTGACCCAATTTGATTAAGACAATAAACACAGAGAGAGAGAGAGCGAAAGAGGGAATATTGATTTTTGGTTTGTTTTCAAGGTTATGTAGGTACGTTGTAAGGTCTAGTGTCAAACCGAACCAAATATTTATTTAAAATTGTCAAATGGGATATTAAGATAAAAACTCGCGTTGTAAATCGGTTTTTCATGGATTATTAACTGTAACCCCTCAAAGTTCATTGAATGGCTAACCCTATTTATTTTGGCACAATAAAATCACGTCCGTGTTGATTATGCTAACTCAAAACAAATTTATTGAAGTTTCTCATGGTCAGCGACCTTGGTTTGCTTTTAAGCTTGTTTACAAGGTATAAGTGTGGTTTAAGTGGGATCAATTGAGCTAAGTTAAACTTGAAACAACAGGCAAACTTTTTGGCAATTATTGAAAGCGGTGATTTTTTGTTAGAATAAACTCACCAGTCTTTTTTTTGTTTGCCTTTTTCTTGCTGGGGAGCTTAGCTTGCCAGTTTATTTCAAAGTACAATTTCATCTAGAAAAAAGTGAAATACAGTAAAGAAGAAATCGAGTTGTTGATAGATTAACGTGACGTGAAGAGATGACAGGTAGAAAATGACAAAAGTCGTTGGTTAGCGTATATGCATTTTTTAATGATCAGACTTTTTGTTGGAGTTACTACAATAGAGCAGTTAGCAAAGCTAAAACCCTTTAGAAGTGTAAAAAAAACAAATTGTGACTTTAAAAGTGACGTTAAAAATTGACAAAGCTTTTAAAGAGCTTGTCCAGCATAAAGAGGTTGAAAATACTGAAATATATCTTCACTTGGTGCCTCATTTGGAGCCCCAGTCGACCTATGAGGATAGCTTAAAGATCTAGAAGGCTTAACGGAATTTGAGGAAATATATTTGTAAAAACATTGAAACCTCAAGCGGCTACAGTACATTCAGGAAGATTGTCTTTTAATGCCCTCTTATGCCCAGTTTCAGTCAAAGGAATGTGGACCTTAGCAGTGATCTCTTTCAGTTCTTAAATCTCCTGGGCAAGATAATCAAAATAATGAAGGCGACAGTTGCCACATAAAGGCTGGGCCATCTAGTGGTTTCTTTTTAAATCATTGGTTATTTTGGCACTGACAGTGTGTGGCCGAAATGAAGCACCCAACGCGCCTGCTGTACGCAAGTTTATCCAAAACACCATTTTTCTTTGAAAATGAGCCTGAGATCAACGTTTCCGTCAACGGTGGGCGTTAAAGAGCCATGTTAACGGACCTTTTTTTACTGAAATTGAAGACATGGATTTGGACGACCTCTGGATCACGCAGGATGGCGCGACATGCTACATACACAGCCAATGCCACAATCGATGCATCGCCGTCTTGGCGATGTCAATGGGCCGCCTCGAAGCTGCGATTTGATTATTTTTTGTGGGGAACCGTGAATGACCGATGTTATGCCAACAATCTGGAAACGATTCACGCAGTTAAAGCCAAAATCAATCCGTGAGCTGCATCCCGAAACCATAAATAAGGTCTTGGAAAATTGGATCAGATGGTCATCCAAACTTGTCATACGTATGACATGCTGACGTCAGATAAATTGTTTATTCCAGACGGGATTGCTACTTTAAGATAAATTCTATGGGGCCCTTCGCTTCTTCCCAAAGTAGTTTACTGATTGTACTTGCTATCTTGGTCTACGATCAGCATGCATTTGCAGCACAGGGGCCTTAAGGTCTTCACGACTGCTGCACAATGCTTAATTCCAATTCATATCTTAGATAAACTTTCAGCATCTAAAGCTGCTCTTAAGCTTCACACCGGTCATATGCTGCATTCGCAAATTCATCACTAAGTGCAAATAGTAGACAGAAGTCGACAGCGGTTTGTGGTTTGACTGCATCAGTCTATACATTTATCCTCTATTACTTCAAATTTGTAGTAGTAGGCTAAGATTGATTGCATCAGTCATCTCCACGACGCGAATTTTGATGTTGATTCTCCTCCAATGTTTCGCGAGATGTTCGAGATTCGATTGCTTCGAAAAATGGACCGTTAAAAGGTCTAAACGCGTAAACAGTATGCCAATCCATTGAAGAAGGGTATTATCATTTCCAAATGCTCACAGTTCGACAGAAGATCGAAACAATCTTACTTTCGAATGCTTGAATGAAACAACAACAACTTGTGATTGCCACCACGAACAATGAAGAGGCTGGAATTAAGGCTGTTTCACGGCTTGCCACGGTCGATCAGCAGATTCCTTCGTGTGGTTCTGGTCTATATGTTGGTCATTCATTCGAAAAACACTTTGGAGTCTCGATCTCGTCAAGCAAACTTTCGTTTCACTTCTCCCTGAAATTACGCCAAAAAATGTTTTGGAAAAAAGGCCAAAATAATTTGGGCGTAATATTTAAGTAAAAAGAGCTCTTCTTTTTGGCATAATTTTCAAATTGAATATCGAAATTGAGCGAAATTGTAGAATAAATTACATGCACCGATAGGATGTTACGTTTTTGGCGTTTTTTTCTCTTCAATTTGGAAAAACGCACCAATTTTGTATGGATATTTTTGGGCTCTTTCCATTTCCATTTTATTTTTTGACGTAATTTCCTATGGCGTAATTTCAAGGAGCTAGGTAGGTAGATGTGTTTTTTCTCAATTAAGCTTAATCTTGGCCTCTGATTTGGACATCCCAGTCTCTGAGCTTACTATGTTCCATGTTCCAGACGGAAATACTCAGCTTTAATCCATATTTTTCTACAAATATGGGTGAGTGTCAATCTGCTCAATAGTCCTCTGATCTCTCTCAAGAAGTTTTGCGTAACAGTTTCATTCATTTTTCTTAAGCTTTCAAATAATCATTTTTAGACAATTTCTTAAAACTATAGCGATTACTATTGACTGCTGCAGTTCGATCGTTATCACCCTTTAAAAAAACAAAGCCCAATGGCGCTACTAAGCAAAAATGCGCGCAATAAAGTATCTCGTGAATTACATGAGTATCTTTGTGCTCAGCAGGCATACTTCGGGTGGTAGTAAATACTCCTTTCTTATTTTCCGCATCTAAAAGGATTATTTTCTTTTAAAAACCACAGTACGAACCACAGAACTGCAACGAAGCTTTAATGTACATTGTGTATTTAGATTAAAAGATCTCTGATCTGATGTATTAACCAAAATGAGAAGACGAGCAAATAATAGAAGAACTTATTTCGCACCGAAGTTCATTGAAAGAACAAGTTCATTCGTTGGTCAACGACTTTATTGCTACTGCGGCCACGAACCCAAAGTGCATCTAAAACAAATGTCCATCACCCATATGCACTCACAGCCATCTGCAACCACATTTGAGAACAAAGTCATCGTACAGAACAAATCTAGTCCCAAAAAAATGTATAAACATTAATCCCATCGCGGTAAATAAAATTATAAAAAAAAAATGTATCTCAAGCTTGAAAAGATATAAAAATTCCCACAATTCTGTTTTTGTAGGGAGCTGGAACGTATACACCAGACGGCTCGATGTCAACGCTACAGCCACACACAAACATATTAAGCGTAAAGATTCTTGGTCACTCAAAACCAATGACGAGCATTGCTAAGCAATATCACCCAACTCGTCAGATAAACCCAAACCAAAGTCACAAAGACAGAGAGAGCGACTTTGAGGTAGATCAACATTGCCATGGCGTTTGGCTGCCCTGTCACTATTGTTGCCACCATTACCATCATAAAATCTTGATACGAGTAGTTCGCCTTTCCAACAATACGTTAACCGTACTTACCAACAACCAGATTGTATTATTCTTTTCGGGTGAGCATCAAGATTGGAGGAGGGAATTCTCTATAGTTCTTGTACTCGCAGTCGTAACATTCTATTCTAGTGAAATTCATAATTTAATTCCCACAGAGGAACAGAACACTGCGAGAGTTGAGTTCCACAGAGTTCAATGTTCACAGAGAGGAGGAGACGCGCACGGTGGTACACAATGGAGAAGAGGTTGATGGTTTGGCGCGCATTTTACTCTTTTTTTTTTTTTTCTTTCTTGTCCATGTTCACTTACTACTATAGGTACTCGTTATACTCGTATATTGGTGGTACTCGTCGGTACCTACTATTGGAGGGATATATCTACGTATCTCTGAGAGTAAGTATCTTTTGTTTAAAAGAAAAAAGAAACAAGGATTTCAAGTTTCCCTCACTGACTGGAGCTCCGCTACGAGTCGAGTGCACGTTTTCTCGAGAGCTCCATCAGCCATAGCTGCCATAGCTGCACAATTCAAGTTAATCACTTTATGTGTAATTAAATTGAGAAATAAATGCGCTTTTCGTATGAGTGGATTCGAAAGAGTGTTTTCGTAGATAGTTAGCTGAAAAGTTGGTTTTTTAAAAACACAAAAACAAAACAGAAAACGAAAAATGTGTATTTAACGGAGATGAAGCAACCAATGGTGGAGCATAAAGACATTATGATTGTTATTGTACCCAGTGCTGTGGAGGTAGATACTAGAGAGTCGCTCTCGGTGGCCGTTCATTGTTCTAAGCCCGCGCATTCAAAGGAAGTGCCACTGGAGGACTTACATTTCCATGAACGGACTAAGTGTGGTTAGGGTTACTCATGAATAAGTTATCAAATGAATGTCATTGCAAACAATGTGGCGAATCTGTATTTGAGAGAAGTGAATTGGCGTTGCTTTCATGTTTTCAACTTTGGTCTTTATCACGATGATGATTTGAAGTGTTTTTTTTTTTTGTGAAACATGCCGACTTACTAATGGGCAGCTATAGACAGTGGGGAGGCATTAACTCATGCCAGTGTAACAGGTTATCATATCTGTCTTTGTGCATAGTAACAGGAAAAAAGTAGTAAATGTATGCTTCGCGCTTGTTGTTCAAGTATGCGGTGCTGGTTCAGCGAGTGCGATAAGCTTGTAAGTTGTGATGCTTAGGTGCTGCGAGACCGACCTTACTTAGTAATCCGCGCTAACCTCTAATGTCTTTGAGATGACACGTATCTGTATTGAATTTATTGTTTTCGGAAGTTTTCAACACATTTATGATTCGGTGACTTGCGATTGGAGTGAAGCATTTCCACATCTTTCAATTAAAAAAATTCGAATAACTGATTCTATTGATTGAAGCTTTACTCAAGTCGAAAAAAGAACACAATCAGTGTTTTACTCTGATGAGCGCTTGTCAGCTGCACCAAGCAGTCTGGCATCATTGACATCGAAACTTTACATTCGAAGATCATCGACATAAACCTGTTTTAGGTCAACAGCTTAGCACTTATTATTTAGTAAATTCCTCTTAAATCAGGAGCACATCTTATGAGAAGTGTTTGTGGAACAGAACAGTTAGGAATCTGGTAATAAGTTTTAACACTCAAAGACGGTTATGAACCTATTACTTAGCAAATTTACGAAATGTCACTATTGCTATCAATACTTCGAGGTAGTTAATCTAACTCGTTGTAAATATCAACTCCACGAATGAAAACGTAGGAGAGGTGCGACAAAGAATTACCGCTCCAACTTCTGTTTGGCGAACAAATGGCTTAAAAAGTCCTAGCTCGAAGGACAAAGTGTACGGCGCCGAGTGCTAAACGATAAGGATGGCAGGAAAGAATAATTAATACTGGGCTCCATCGAAAGAAAAATTCTTCGACTAATATTTGGTCCATGGTGCGAGGAGAGCGACTGGAGGAGAAGATTCAATGTAAATGTAGTCAAAAAAGCCAAAGAGCGAACGGACAATTATGCTCGAGTTAATTGGATCTTCGAATACCAGCCCCCAAGTTCGAGACGACAAGGAAGACCGAACCTCCATTATAAAGACCAAGCCATCACGGATGCCAGAGCGCTAATAGCTAAAAACAGCGTGACCGGGATGGCAAAAGTTGGAGTGTAGCCTTTTTTCAGGCAGTGAAACTTTAGGGTCGGGAGCCCGTTAAGTAAGTAAAGTAAGTAAAATTGGGAAATTAGTTGGTATGGAGGTCCCAAAGAGACACCGTGCCTAGTCGGAAGGGTATTTGTATAGAGGCACACCAATAGCGCAAAGGTAAAACTGAAGCGCTTAGGGTCGCCACCGAAAAAATGAAGACAGTCCTATTAATGAGGAAAAGCAGCCCGAATTTTCTCAATTTCGAAGTAGTCTCTTAGATGATAACCAGCAAAGATGCAGTAAAGTATCTTGGGAAAAATAGCCATTAATGTGACTATCATTTTATTCCAGTATTTTATTTTATTTTATAACGAGCAGCGAAGGTCACAAATATAAGTGATACGACAGAGAACACAAGCAGGCTATTATTGTCGATCACTTGCGAGTTATGGGCCGACATATGAGCCTCCCCTCTATGGGCAAACGGGAGCAGTACAGAGATGTGCGTTATAAGGCTCATAAAAATCGTAAATTAGTGTTAAAGCAGCAACTGGGGAGGCGAAGGAGCTCACTGAACAGGAATAACTTGTTTGCTAAGTAAATAACCTTTCTGATTCGAATAGTACGTAAGCACTTAGTGCCTTCCAGCCAACGTTAGGCGTGTATCTCAAACCCAGATAAGCTATAACCTTTAGCGTCGATAACCTTTTTTGTTCAGGGATCTACTTATCATTTTCGCTCGACTAGAATTTTTGGTCCGAATTTTTCACATTCTCTGTGTTATGAGTTGCAATTTACTGAGCAATTTTTTGTCGGATCTCTTTTCGTCATTTGCTACAAGCCTTGTGTCGTCCTGACTCCCCTTAAAGACAACGTTCAGTAAGTAGGATCAATGTTCAGATGACTTAAAGCGTTTAAAGTCCAGTATGGCCAGATCTGTTTAGTCGCACTTGTAAACCTAAAATACTTATTTCAGGCGAGAGAGTTAAAGTTCCTCATAATTTGGCAAATTCAACACCCCTGGCAGCCATCAGAGGTTAAGGGTAAACTGCTTCGTAATCTCAACCAGATACAAATTCTCCCAGAAAGACCTGAAAGGTATATTGATTTGGAAGAATTTAGCAAGGTATGGGGTAGTGGATGCTTCTTGGAAGTTCCTTCATGTTTCAGGGAACTTGGGAGAAGACGCGACCTTATGGGGTTTCTTTACTGTCAGCTCTTCTTGCAAACGACCCAACCAGTTTCAAATTGATAATCCGACTTGTTGCTGTGAGATAAATCAACTCGAACTCACCGATTGGTTCATAAACCATTAGGGCTGACTTTAGTACATTAGCGATCGCGTTTTTACATTATTCAAAGTGTCTTCTACGTCCAGGAAGGCAACCATGGTGTATTCCTGTGCAATCCAGAATAAAACCGATAGAGCGGAAAAACAATTTCCACCGATATACCTTTGGTGTGGTTTCGTAGATTCGTATCTAAAGTTGTCAAAAGGAATGTCGATAGACTCTTAGGTTTGAGATATTTTGAACTTGCATGAGCATATATTGCCAATATTTCTTTATCTCTTCATATCAGCAGAATGTAGTCCAAGCCTATACAGCCATTCAGGACTATCGCCAGCATTGGCAGGGGAGTCTTTTGAAGCTCAGCTGGTATAATGTCGTCCCAGCTCACTTATTGGATTTGAAGCTATACAGCGACCAAAGCAGTTTGCCGTTATAGTTACAGCATTTGACCTGTGTCGTGTTGATGATCCAGGCTGCTTGGCATTACAGAATTGGTCAAGAATATTTTTCCAAGTCGTGAAGCCTGAGAAACTTCTTCTATTTTTTCGCTAAGGAGGTTCTAAAAGAGTCGTTATTTGTTAAAAACCTTGTGGGAATTTTATAAGGAAGGACTCCTCTCTACATACAATCGAGCTTATGCGTACTAATTAGGGAGCTCAGAAATTCAGAGGTTGCCTCGTGGTTAGTGATCAGAAAACGAATGCTTATATGTTCATCTAATTCGTTCCAGTTTTCGAATTTACGTCAATAGAGACTAGAGTAATATCTTGTACTTCTTGTTGATAACAAGGTTTGATATAATCAAAAAGTAACTCATTTCTATCATTGATGTTTGAGCTGTCCCATATTTTATATATAGTAAGCCTTCGCGCCACAGCCAATCATCAATCCAGCTTTTAGATGTGCAGCTTTCTTGACCCACCTCTCTAGGCTATCAACAGGGATAGGTATTACGTTATCTTGGGCAAGATATATCGCCGCTCACGAACCCATACGGTTCGATCTCTGTCGTTGAGTAGCCTGACCTCTCTTCAAACTCTCTTTAAAATTACAATTGAAAACTTTTAAAAACGTCCTTCCATAAAATCCTTATAGTTCGACAGGGCATTCTATTATCCTCGACTCTATTTTCATTTGACAGCATTTCTTCCCGAATGTCAGTTTGAAGTCAGCCACAGCTTACTGATTTAATGCCTTTAAACTGAAATACTACTTTCATCTGCCTTTGCAGCGAAATTATGACCCAAAATGTTTTTTTTTTTTTTAAATTATAAATCCCATTCTTATTAAAAATCGTCAGTTCAATCCATCGACCTGTCATTTGAGATCTCTAGCACTCCTTTCTGCCAACCCCGGTTCACCGCCCTTAAGTTATGTTCCCAACAGCAACGAACACATAAAATGCTACTTAAAATGATAAAATAAAATTTATTACCAAACTCCAATATCCAAGGCACGAATCTTTCATCTTAATCTTTGCCTTTCTCCCTCCCGCGTTACCTAACTCATCAGCAGCAAATAAATAAACGTGCAGACGATAATTATTTTTCTGTAATCCCAATTCGAATTCGAATAAGAGAATACCATATATATGTATTAATCTCGTTCAAAGTGCTCTTGAATTACAAAGATTTTTTTTAATTACTATGTAGGTTGAGGTACATACTGCCGACCCCCTCACGACGATGTTGATGATGATGATGATGATGACGATTGAAACGCATATGTACACCGCCCGCAGCTGTTGCTCCTGCTTTCATGATGATGATTTAATGCCTTACAAAAGGAATACCTTCCTCCCGTTGTAGAATTCTCACTGAAGTCTGAAGTCACTGATGTCATTCATTGAATTCACTCAAAGGAGGAAACTCACATGAGGGCTGGGTTGGGTTGGCATGATTTGAAAACAATTTCCAAATGCTCATGTTCATTTGCTCTGCACTTTCGTGCCGAAGCAATTTCAATTACAAAGAATTGCTTCGGATCTCGAACTACATACGGATACAATCCCATCGCAGTCTGGATTTCCATCATTTTCCGTGGCATTTTGTGGATACTTTGCGTCTCTTATGCAACATGTAATTCGTGGTCAAATTTCAATTCGGATATGAAATTGGTCTGTCTGTCAGTCGCAGTTGGTTTCGGTGTCGGTGTCGGTTTCGGTATTAGTGCTCCATTGCAATGATATGATCCTTTGAGATTCATCGATGTAGAACGAGTAAAGACGTGCCAAAGCGTAAATTGCATTTCACGGAATCTCACTAGCTAGTTACGTCTTATTCGTTGCCCATTTCTTGTTAATTTAGTTTTATATTTCTCGCTCCGTCTTGGGCCCTTTTATTTTTGGCGGGGCCTTAATTTAGTGGTTTATTGTATCTCTTAGACCGTGAACCATTGTTTGAGTGGTGAGTGTTTTTTTTTTTTGTGTTCAAGTTGGCTGGAGTTGACGTGGATGCCAAAGCCGATGCACGTATGTCACGCATTGAAGCGCGTGTTAAGGCATTCTACTCTGCCCTCCATTGATATTGGCTTGGATTCTAGTGGGAAATTTGATATTTTGACGCTCCAGTGTAAATTAACAACGAGGGCAGTCATCCGGCTTTAATTAGAAAATCGTCTTTTGTTTTTTTGACTGCTGCTCTGGCACGAACCCAATTGCGATCTAGGTTACGAAAAAGGTAGATACCTAAATGAAATGAATTTCGTGCAGAAAAGCATGAAGATGCAAAGCTTGAAGCGTAAATCCGTTTATATAAAGTCAATGGGTTTGTTTGTTAATGGTTGTATTTAGCTTGTTGTCGAAGTAGGTACGAAGTAGGTAGGTACAAGGAAGGAAATTGCAATTTGATCGATTTTCTTCTTGCTTTGTCGGCGAGATTGTATTAACTGTAAGATCCATGACAAGTGTCTACCAGAATATAACATCCAGCGCAACTTCAAGGTTACATATCCATTTCTGTGAAAACTGGGAACAGAACAAATCAACATTTGCAGAGGATTCCTATGTGTGGTATACAGACGGATTAACGCCTTTCAGATAACATCAAAACTGGTCTGGAATTGTCTTCAACTCCTTAAACTACTGGCCATTACAAAACAAAGTCCATTTGATTTAGGTGCCAGGACACAGTGGATATGAAGGCAATGATAATGTAGACGAATTAGCTAGAATAGGTTCCGCATCCCAATTCATGATACCAAGACCGTTCTATGTGCTATCTGAGGTACAAAGGAAAAAAGCGGACATTTCCGAAGGAGGAACCTAAGGAAACACTCAAGCCCAATACTTCATGCTAAACAGCTCCCTCGAAAAAAACGAATCAACTTCTACAGCAAAGTAGAAGTCAGATTCGAATAGTCACAGGTGGCCTTACAGGAAACTGTCGTGTCAAAAAACACCTGATGACCATGGGAATAGCACAGGACAGTATCTGCAGATTGAGCAAAGAAGACATTAATTAGAATTTGTCAACGTTATCAGGGTAGCATTTTACCTTGAGGCAAAGGACATAGCTGCCAAATTACCCAAAAAGCTAGCCGCTTTTATAAGAAAGTGAGGCATCATGGAGACGCTCTAAATGAAAACATGAGGACCACTTGTGGCCGCAGGGATCTAATCTAATTTTAGATCCATGACCCTCCTATTAGAATACCCTCTGAAGAATAAATTTTGGTGTACTCTATCCTGCTCTAAGTTCGAATTCATTTTATTCAAAATACTTTGTTAAACCCTTTAACATTTGTCGTAAAACAAGTCATTTACTGCCTTTGCCGTTATGCAACCTTTGGGGCTTTATACAAAGAGATAGAGGTTTGGAGACAATTATCTGGAGAATAGGAACATGGAAATGGTCCGCTAAGACGAATATGGGTTCTTCTAAATTTCGAACAGCTTTTTCTTATAAGAGAAAGTGTAGTTACGTTCACTCTTCAATTTGCTGTTAGTCCTTTTGCGATGTGCAGCGTTAATTCGAGTTTGGGGCATTTTCATTCGCAGAAGAGAACTTGTGTTTTTATGGCCACCTTTCGCCTACTACGCTAAGCTAGAACCTCTTAAATGGAACATCCCATGGAAGTCCTCTCGCGGCAAATCGAGCAAAAAATATTGAACGAACGTGATTTGCGTTGAGTTCACAGCTACAGCAGGTTCAGGGTTCAGAGCTCTAGATTTGTTTTTTAATCGTCCTGGAGCCGATCGCACTCCTCAAACTCGTTTACTTAGACGCTGCTTTTGCTTCGGAGATGGCCAACCTCCAAAGAGGTAACGGTATGAGAGAAGACATGTTTAGCTAGTCGGTCGGCTTTGTTATTTCCCTCTATCATACTCACATGGCTAAACACAAAGAGAAGAAAAACCTAAAACCTACGATTCGTTCGGGCTAATGTTTCCGCGCGTATGTTCTCGTTGGGTCCAAAATCTGGCTGTTGAAATCTCAAAGATGTTCATATCTATACAGGCTGCGGTGATAAGGTATTATTTTTATGTCAACCTAATCTAGGTACTACGTCATTTCAAGCTTCACTTAACCCCAAAGAACGGTATGCTAGGATTGCATCAGGGCTTTCCGTAGCTCTCCTTGCTCTGCTATAGATGCTATAATGGTTCTTAACCTCCATTAAAAATAGTAGTTTCGATGACACTGCCCAAAAACTATCCTACGACAATTGTCAAATTAAAAAAAAACCAGAACTGGAGGTTCTTAAAAATTTCAAAGTTGACTTTGCCCAAGTTCACGAATGGTTTCGGCTAAAATCTGAGCCAAAGGAGGGATGTGATCGAATTTCTTACAGATGGTCCCAAAACATTTAGGGTTGACGTACTGATACTCTGTGGGATGTAGGTAGATGGGCGGGTAAAGTGCCCGGTTTTCAACTCCAGGGTCAGAAATACACAATAAGCGCTTGTACGTCGTTTTGAAACCACAACTCACACGACCTGAAAGACATAAAAGAGTAGATTGAGTAAGAGCTTAAAACCACCCTGTGGTATTGGGAAAGACAATGATGCTTCCGAGATCGTCGCCGGATATCTCAGAAAGGTCGTCAACGAATGGTTTACCTAGAAAGCTTTGATTATGTTTTATCTAAAGCCGAGTAACCACATACTAGATCGAACATAGTCTCTTAGCCCTAGCTAAACTACGGCATTGTTGGCGGCATGTGTGCCAATAGGTCAGCGGTCGGTATAAATGGCGACCTCTGATTGAGATTCTGAGTTTTGCATGTATTGTGTGTAATCCACATCTTCCTAGAACTGACAGAGATATTTACTTTTGACCGCCTAGTTTTCACCTTGGAGGTGAAAGTGCAGGAAAATATTAATCTTTACGAAGCACAGCGGTGAATAAAGTGGTGAAGAGCCACGTCTAGTCAGTTCCTCTGCCCTTTCATTTCCCTCTATGATCCTAAGGACTGGAACTCAGAGGAGAATGATATTAAATGACAGAGGTCAAAGATCTCCCTACACTCCTCAAGTGTTGATGGTTGAATTGAGAGCCCTAATCGCAGCCTGGCTGTATACAGAAATGCCAATTTTTTGTTTGAATATTGATTTGGTCATAAGTATCCTACCTGCTTCCCTAATTGCAAGTACCACCGCCTGGAAGGCACTTGACGAGTTACGGAGGCGAAATTAGTTCCGCAGAAAAGACACCTGCATGCACTCCACAGTCCATTTTTGAACAATCCTTCGCAAAGGTGTCTAGTTTTCATTCTCTGCTTAATGGGAATCTAGTATAAATCCATTACTGTGTCCGTAATGTATATCGGACCAACATCTCGATTCTTTTAATCTCACTAGACTACTTGATGGTATGGTTTTGATACGTAGGTCCAGGTCTGGGATGTTAAGATTCATATTGAAAGCTTCAGTCGGACTTGATCGAAGGGCCCCCGTGCTTCCTATTCCAGCCGTTCTTTGGACTCTACTTAATTGGGTCGGGCCACCATACTAGTAAGGATGAGGCGTTCTACAGCTGTGTACATCCAGATAACCATTTTAGGCTTAAGAAGGAAGTTTTCTTACGAAAGGGTCTAGTTCAATAGAACTAGTTAGGTCTGTCTGCAATCTAGTATTGTTAAGATGTCGTAAAATCTTAATAAATTACTACAGTATGTTTGTACCTATAGCAGACCAGTTTTAAGGTCCCTAGGGGCTCAACATCCGTTGAACTACAACTACAAAGCTTCCGACAAAATAAAGAGATGTTCTGCTAATTTTGAATTGGTTATTAGAGGATTACTTTCAAATCAAAATATTTAATAAAATTAAGTTGTAGGTACATTTTCGGAATCGAATTTCTAAGCCTCACTTATATGGAATAAATATTTATTCTTTCATTGCCTTAAAACACAGCAAAATAAATATCGATCGAAACGTCACCTCACCATTCTCGAAATGCTTTCGACTTTTGATTGCCCTTTTCCGTCTTGGCAACATATAATCGGCTTTAGCATTCCCATGAATTACAGAACAAAATAAAATCCCAAGGTGCATAACAAGGGTAATAATCCGCTTTGTAGATCTCTATCAATTTTACTCTCCCAATACCTAAAGGTTTTTTTTTATTTGTCAATCTAAAAAAAAAAAAAGAGTTAAAGAACATAGGTACCTACATACCTACAACAAATCTGTCTACATTATGTAGCATGAAATCCTAAATCTCAAAATGTAATTTATTTTAATCTAAAATTCAATACACCTCCCTTCGATCTATACGAGTACCTTTGTGTGTGTGAATTTTTATGCGATGCCCCACTCTATGCATCTTAAATCGGGTCTCTTGTCTTGTTGGTAGATAGAAACACTGTCGAGTGTCGTAGAGTAGAACATATTCGCCATTAGTTTGTGCAAATTGCATTTACATATGCAAATGAGCAAAAGATATCGCGCAGTAGTCATCCATATTATACTTTATTTCGAACCGTCTTGTTTATTCTCGTCTCTTCTTAATGCAAAAATATTTATATTCACATACATACATATATGTATGTATCTATTGGATGCATTGATCGGTTTTGCTAAAGCTAAATGAATTCACCTTCAAATGGCGAACGAAAAACAAATATAAAATGCAAGCGAAATGGAAAATAATAACAAAATGAATTTCGAAAAAAAGGTGCACATCTGTTGATACTCTCTGCTGCTACTAGATACTATTTATTTGTTGGGCTTGCTTTGACACCCAATTTTTTTTTGTTCTTCCTTCCGCGAGCAGGAGGTTCCCTTCGATGATCGTTCGATTTATTTATTCAATGAAATTTTTTCAGGGCCCCTCTTTTTACGATCCGTAGTAGGTATGTATCTGCTGCCTCTTCATCGCTTTGCTGAAGGGGCCGAGCGACTTCTGAATGAAGATCGTATACCAACCTTCGTACATACAAATGAAGGAAGAAGATACACAAAGATCCAAAGAGACAATAAGACAACAACTATAAAAGTTGTATTTATATGAATGATCATCGAACCGACGACAACGAAACGAGTTTCTTTTTACATACATGATGCATGAGCGAGCATGACAGAAGCGTAGCTACATTTAAAATATTTTAGATATCACTTCACTGACATATACCTACACGAGCGATGGGTAGGTTCAACAACAGAGTCATTCAAGTGGGTCGAACTTCGACTCAATTTTGACCCTGAGAAGAGAGAATCCGATCAAACGCGATTTCAAAAAAGATGAACCCCGCAATTTTGTGTGGGCCCTGTGGCGCAATGGATAACGCGTCTGACTACGGATCAGAAGATTCCAGGTTCGACTCCTGGCAGGGTCGCAGATGAAACTTTTTATAAATTTACTTTTTTTTCTCTATACATAATTTAAAAAAACGATTCATCTATTTATGAATATTGATGAATGCTTCGCCTAGGGTTTACGCCGCGTACGCGTCGTAGTTCGCAACATACATACATAGTTTCATGGCAATTAAATCATAACCGCATCAGCACGATGTAAAGACAGATTTTGAAATGAGTTTCAAGAAGACTTCAACTGAGAATTACCTTTGCTTCAACGAGTAGGTAAGTGTACATATCATAGTGTGTAATTTGTAGAAGTAGCGCCCGGGGACCTGTGCTCTTTTTTTTACATTATGCAAAAGATCATCAAAAGTTGGTTTACATAACCACCACCAGACGCCCACTTGATTGCTAAAGTTGAAATTATTATTATTTTTGTTGCTATTTAAGGTTTAAAGGCCCATTGAAATAAATTCATTCCAACAATACGTGTACGAGAGAGTATTATGTGAACTTATTTATTATTAATTTGTTAGTAGATACTGATAAGAGGCTCGCAGTTAATGTATGGCAGCTTAGGCTGGCTTATGTCTTGATTTTGTTTAAGATAACAACAATGAAAGTGTCATGGTTGTAGGTAGTAGGGAGGAAGCTAAAATATGCACGTTTATGTGTGTAAAGAGATATGAATTAAGGCTGTCATTAAGCATAAATCCCACACTTGTCTAACAAAAACTCAAACTTTTAGCAGACCACGCACCCCCTTTGCTATCGACTTTGACTTTAAAGCTGTTAGTTAACGGTCCCAATCTCAGCAAATGAAAATATCTACTCGGACTGAGAAGATGTGACTTGAAAGCCCTAATTGGCCTTGCTACTGGTTTCAGTCCTCTCAATGAGCATCTAAAAAGGATCAGAATTAGAAGCTCGGGCCTATGCGAGTGCTGTCTGGAGGATGATAAAATGACGTCTCACTTTATCTGTGACTGCCCCGCTTTTGCTAGAACCAGACTGGCTACTCTCGGAAAACACTTCCTGTCCTCTTTAATAAAATTGAACTAGCTGACCTTCGCTTCGGAAAAACGAGTGGGAGGTTAAGTACCTCGAATACCAATGTGTACTAGCTGATCGGTTGTCATTTTTGGCAGCATTGCTGGAGTACAATGGACCGTTAAGTCTAAGTGCTTGTCATCCTTGGATGCCTATATTTTCTAGGAGCCACTCCTAGCCATAAAGGAACTCGTCAAATAAGTCCAGAGAGCGGTTTAATACTTCTGAAAGCAGTTAGGGCGGATAGGGTAGCCCCTGAAGGTTTTTTAAAAAGATGAGTGACATCGGATGACATCCAGATGACTCATGATCTACAAACATATAAAGCACCAAGGAAGCTTCTTAAATCCTTTGCTTTCTATTGCCGACCAATTCGAGACATTTATTTTAAAAGCTTTTCTGAAGTGCGAAAAGTTTGAACCAATCATCGTGTTAACGTGGATTGGATGAAGTGTCGGGAAAACTCAGCTATCTTCTGTGACCGAAAAATGTCGCCTGAGCTGAAATTGAGGCTCTTCGCCGCAGTTGTTCGTCCGGGTTCTGAAAGTATATGTATAGATACTTTGAAAAGATTTGATTTTTGAGGTCTAACCTTCGAACCCTAGCCGGCGTACCAGTAGAGATTCAGTAAAGTGGAAGAGATAAGATCTCTAGAATATCATTTTGAATAATCGGCTACTTTGGCATTATACTCAATGAAGCAGTGTATTGTCTTGCAAGGAAAGTGGTAACGGAACAATTCATAGGTCCCGAACCATTTTATAAAAACAAGGGAAACATACCGTAGGTAAAGCAAACTGAGAAAGAAAAGGCGTAATATTCATCTAAACCTCTGGGGCCTAAAGATAGGCTAATCAACATAAAAAAAATTTAGGCGAGTTTTCGCTGAAGCTCCTGATCCCATAATAGAATTGTCTGTTGCATTGAGCAACAATAGGGCTAACTTTTTTTACTTAGATCATTAATAGAGAGTCCTCGAACACCAAGCTTGTCGAACTGGGAAACTAATGTTCTTTTTGGCAATGTACCCGAGCAAATTTGTAGTTTTTTCTACACTCGTAGAGTTCGAGACTGTACCTTCTTTCATCAGCTACCACCTTCTTTAAGCTGAATAAAATAAATTCCGCTGTGGGGTAGAGTAGGGCATGCATCTTATTCTTCGGGTCAGAAGTATTCGAGCAGAGTTATTCTCTGCTGGATCTCAAGTTCTGTCCGATTTCGGAATTTGATGTTCACCCCAAGGTATATCAGTTGGCAGTGGCTTGGTCTCGAAAGCAGAGGTTCGGTCTTTCTTTTCGTCTCAAACCTTGGAGCGAAGATCCCCTTGGCTTGAACAATTGTTGATTTGCTCTATGTGGACGGTTGTATCTCCTCCTCCATCCGCCATGGTTTTATAAATCCATGTTTTTTGGCAATCTGGAGTAACCGCGGTTTTCTCGGGTAATTCCTCTTACAATCTTATCTTAAAGTTTCTGCTATTTACAGGTATGTTTTTTCCTACAAGGTGGTCTTTAAGCCAAAATGTTAAGGTCCCCGAACCGACGCCTTTATTGTCAGATATATTTTTTTTTAAAGAGAACTGGTCTCAAACCCTTCCTCCGATATTAACACTAGCCCCTATGATCAAGCCTAACCAGGCGCTTAAAGTGACCTTCTGTGAAAATGGATATTTGTTGCTGTACTATTTAGAAGTATCTTGCCTGCTTCCCTAATCGCAAGGACCTCCGCCTGGAAGACGCTAGGACCGGAAGGTTAAGGACGCGTGTAATTCATCTGAAAAGACGCCCGCTTCCACTCCACAGTCCATTTTGGACCCGTCTATGAAGATGGTTACAGCGGATACGTCAATGACAGTAGTGAAGGTTTTCTGGTAGTTGAGTTTGGCTGTAGTGCTTTCAGTAGATAGTACTTCTACGTTCCTCGGTAGTAAGTCGAGTTGCGAAGCAGCAGCCGGCTGCTTGCAGTCCTACTGCGCTGCATGAAGCGATTGATTTGATGTTATGGGGGAAGGATGTCAAGAATCACATTGAGCGCCTCTGTCGGACTCTACCGTTGGGCTTCCGTGGTACCGATTGCAGCCTTTCTCTGCACTCTGCCCAGCTTTGTGAAGTTGTAAGCTTTGCTTAAGGCGGGCCACCATACTAGACATAAGTGGGAATTGGACGTACCACCGCCGTGTACATCCAAAGAACCATCTTTGGTTTAAGTTCCCACTTTTTACCAACAGTTTTGCTGCATGGGTAGAATGGGCTGTTGGCTTTCCAAATTCGTTGCTTAATTTTTAGCTTCCAGCTGAGTTTGGGGTCTAGATTGACGCCCAAGTATTTAGCACTGAGATATGCATTTTGAAAATTGCATAAGGGCAACCTGATTAGGACAGCTCTTATGTGAAGGTCTAGCATGCGTTCAAGTGCTTTCAGTACGAAAGATAAAAAGCTTATTGGTTTAAAGTCCTTCGCGGATTCGGCTACTCTTACCTACCTTGGGTAAAAAGAACAACTCTTACCTGTCTCCATGACTGGGGGACAATTACTGTAGATGTTTATTCAACATAATGGACAGGATACCGTCCGGGACTGGTGATTTGTACGGGGAGAAACTTGTAACAGCCCAGAATATCTTATTCTTTATTTGGCTGAGCTACTTTTGACTTAACCCTGAAAATATTTGACACTTGGCATTAATTGTTTGACAAATGCGCTCTATACAAAATGTAATCGCATTATCGGTTTATCCATCCCACCTTGTGTTTTTAACTGCTTTACCTTTTGCGAAACAAATTGTAGTTCCCTTTTATTTGTGTGCTAAAAATAAATCTGCACCTGCAGCTTGGTAGAAGAATTCTCTATAGATTCTACGCCAAGTGTTAGTGTCGTACGAATGCAGTGGCGATCGCAATCTCAATTTTTAAAATTCTATTTAATATTTTTTGACTGCACCTTATTAGTAGTCCTAAATGCGTTTTAAATTTTCTTAAAAACCGTGCGCCATAAAAAAAATTAAAGACAAAAAAAAAATAATAATTAATTGCCCCACTTAGTGTATCTAATTGACTGACACGAATATCCCACAATCGAATGTGAAAACTAAATAATAAATTACATACAACATGGAACGGATACATACGAAAATAAAACCTAAAAACCACTTAAAAGTTCAACTTGTAATTGCTGGTTTTGTTGCATATCACCTCATTGTTTATTAATCCATTTGCTTTTTAATTATATGTACCCGAGTGGGCTTGGCTGACGTGTGTACGTAGTTTTTGTATTTTTAATTTTTTCTAATTCTTCGTCAATCGATTGAAGGTTACATTTTTGGTTACACACTATAATATGTGTGTATAATTCATTGCTCAGTGTTCTATTACAGTGTCGTCACCCTCGAACATTATCGGAAAATTTAGTCGCCCATATGTTGTAATATAACAACAGCCCTTAGGATTCATATTATTTTTTATATTTTAAGCATTATTTGCTTAATGTACCGAGAGAAGTTTTTTCAATAAACTTCCACTTACTTGGGTTTCTTTTCTTTTCCGATTCCCTCAAGTATGGGACAAATATTTGAGTAGCGCTCTATTTGAAAAGATGTCTCTTGGGTAACTCGCGCTACCTACCTTACTCCCTCCACACCTCACTGTAGATTATGTGTCTGAAAACGTAGTATGGTAGGGTGTGGTGTTAAATGAAAAACAAAAATGTGACACATACCCAAGTGTTGAGATATAAATTATCTAAGACATTTCTATTTTGCCCAGATGCAAGTGAAGAAATAAGTGTTGAGGTATACGAGTATATAAAAATTTCATAACTCACAAATCGATATTGATGGGAAAGCCATATCTAGCTGCGCAATATTGACGAAACTTTAAAATTCGAATTGGTAATTTTAAAAATAAAGACAGTCAAACTTTTGTATGTACATATGTACATGCAAAGTGAAATTACGCATCGGGACACATATTTTATACATATTTAATGTGACGGATAATGGCTTTTTGTTGTATATTCTTTTAAGTTTTATAGGCTCTTGTACGTTGCTTGTGTGTACATAGGCAGGGTTACCGTGTTGCAATATTTTTGAACAACAAAAATATTCTAAAGGAAGTATTTTCCAATAAAACATTTGAGAAAGCAGTTTTTATTGAAAATTCTGAATTAGACGTAAACGACAGCAATTAACCTGGTGTTAAGAAATTATAAGACTAGAGACACGTGCATCGTTTTTTTACGCCCTAGCCAACCTTTGTAAAATAAAGTTGGTTTTATAATATTTACAATATTCTTAATCCAATAAATGACTGTTAGTGTGTGGCGCCACCTACCGAAGTGGAACCTACTTAAAAAAAATCATTCTTCTCACATCATTTGTAACTCTTCTCTAATCTAAGTCAAGCAGTATGGCTGCCTTTTCTTACAATATTTGTTAGTTTGACATTAAACTGAACTTGTTGACTGGCAAGATTCAGTCAAAAGTCAAAATTAGTTTTTTTTTTAAATTTTTTCTTTAAATTGGAAAACTGCTACTGACATCTACATATTCTCTGATTGAGACTACGCAACCTTCCATTTTCAATTTCAATTTCATTTTTCAATTTCACCCGGAAGCCGGGAATGCACATTGAGAATACCCTGGTTTTCCATTTAAGGACATGTGGCTAACAAAACCTCTTCGATCTGTTGAGTAATAGTTTTATGTCTAATAGATGTACCCTAGGCAAGTCGTCCACACTTTCTAGGAACCGTCCTCCCATGCAGGATGAGCGGCGATCCTGTAGAGCCTCACTGACTCTATTTCCTCTTCGTCTCTGCAGCTTCTGAAGAAGTCGTTTGCAAAGAGCCCTAGCCTGTTAGCCATGTTTCCGATGATGCAGTTTCCGGTTAATACCCTGACGAGCATCCGGATTTGACTTCTGTTAAGAGAGACTACAGACTTTGATCTTTTGGTGTCAACATCAGGCCACAGACTTCGGGTAATGACGCAATCGCTGGTGTTGCTTAATTTTTCCATAGCCAGTTGCTTGGTGACGCCATCGATTAAAGTCTTAGCAGTACTGAAATACAGAAGCACCTCTCCGTCCACTAGTAGGGGGTTCATATCAGAGCCGTATCTGGCTAATGCTTCCGCTTTTTCGTGTTCCATCAACTCCAGGGACCCAGCAGAGTAGCACATTTAACACATTTAGCTGTGCACCTCGAATTCGGCCATGGTCATAAAGTCCTCATGAAGATTAATGCTATCATATTTGCCTTTAAAGTCGATGAAAAGGTGGTGTGTATTGTTGGTGTTTTAGTATGAAAAGTTTCTCCATTTTGAGATTTGTCGAGCCGGAAGGCGCACAGGACGTTCAAACAATTCGTAAGATATTGAAAATAGATGTCTCGATATTTCTTGCAAAATAAAGGAATGCATTTCTGGCAGATGGAATATATGGAAACCCTCCAAAGACTTGATTTTAAGCTTTTGAAAAGGCAAACAGACATCGTCTAAAGGAGGAGTGCAAATTTGTTTTTCATTAACCGGACTTGGGCTGTCTGCTTGCCTTAACAATCTTTTGACATTTTGCCCATCAGTGACTGCCGAAATGCTGCTTAAATAACTGCACGATTCCCTCCTTTTCGGTGACCATTTCAATATTTTGAGCAGCCTGCGTTCTCTGATTAAGGTATTTTTCGACTACGGGACTTTTTGATGAGCCGGTAAACTCTTTTCTTTGTAAGCTAAATTTTCTTTTCCCCCCTAAATCTGCGACTTTTTGACTTAATGCCGACATAGTGAAGGGGTTTGTTAGTATATTTGAGATTTTATATTTTTGAAGCCTTCCGAAATTAGTTTTCAATAAAAAATGGCCGTAAGCGCATAATAAAAGATAAGGGAATGTTAAAGACCGTTTTGGGACGAATTGTTCAAAAAAATGTGTTGAAAACAACTGCGTATGGATAATATTTTAGTTCGTTTTCTCTGTAAGTTATTAAGACCAACAGACAAAAAGAGGGCATGGTCAAAAACATTGTGCGTATTGTGCCCGTAAAATGTTAGGGATTATATTGTCTAAATCTTTGTTCGTGGCAGTCATTTTTAGCTTTTAAAATTTTTTTTCTAAGTTATGGGATTGTCAGTGGGCACATTTGGAATATATTTACACTTGCAAATTTTAGACACCAAGGTGTGTTCAAAATTTTTGCTTTCTAGCTAAATATCAGAGGCCTCTCAACCGTTGACTGGCGGATGGATACTATTTTCGAATGTCAATATACTCTTGAATGAGGTATTAAAGCCACGATAGATTAGTTTTTTTCACACTATAAGTTGAACAATTGTAGCACACAAATTCTGTCCCTAAGAAGAAGCCAAGAGCTTGAAACGCTATTTGAGCTCAGCCCAAAAATCAAAATTCACAATGACTAAGTAAAGAAATTCACCTCGATGTCAGCGCTACGTGTGCCCTAAGTCTTAATAGGAACTCATAATAAACCTTGTTCTTCATTGCATAGCTTGTTGACAGACTCCAAGACTGTCAAATAGAATGAAAACTAAAAATTCAACCTCACAGAAAGTATACCGACACGTACGAGCGGTAACCCTATACATAACATGCAACAGAACATTGGCCATATTTGGATTTAAGTTTATCGTTCTTTTGCCTCGGGGGTAATAAATAAAGATTATTATTATAAATAATTTATGGACACCATTAAGAACGAACGACGTAAACTCCTTTTATTCTTATTGCATTTGAACTGAACGTTGTACCCTCTTGGCTAAGCGAAACGTAGAAAATCAATACCATTATCGGTATCATTATTAATGAATATTTTAATTAATATTGATTTTGTTTCTTCTTTTAGTTCGAGGTTAGAGTGATATATGAACGAACAGACATTAGATACATATTTATTTCAAAATAATCATCATCACGGCTACGGGTACGGGTACGGGTATATTCAGCTTGACGTAATAACCAAATGAGTAAATTGTGAAAATTAAAAATTTAATTGTATATTGAGACTAGATCCTGGTCTTAATAGATATTTCTTGTAGTTGTGTACCCCCGTTGACGTAACGATTGGTAACCAATTACATAAATATATATCATTTCAACTTGAAACTTTCATTTTTAACAAAATAACATGAAAATTCACTTAATACAAAAATAGGTACAAATTCGAGTAAGAAATATCTACATGCATGTGCAGAATCAGAATGGCATTGACATGATTGGTAGAACGTGGCGAGTTATCTGTTGTTTTTTGCAAGCATCGAGATTCGGGAGAATGGAAAAAATGGGGGAAAAAAAATTGCACAGTCTCAATGGAAAAGGATACCTTATATTGATGAGTGTGGACTCGGACAGAACTTTACTATTTACAGCGATGTGAAGTTTGTATGCATTCCATCAGATGGCACCTTGAGTGGCGTTGGAAGTTCGGTTGATGGGAAAAAAACCCTTGAAATTACTTGTAGCGACATACGAAATACTGTTTAAGAGACAAATAGAGGAGCACACCGATGATGAAAAATGATTGAATTAAGCCACTTTCCGGGGGATTTTCGCCTTTTTTCTTGAATACCTTTTTAATTGCTTTTGCTGTGGCTTGTTCATCAGTTAATGAAGATGAAGGAGCAATGCAGAGAGCTTTCATAGAGATGCTCCCTCACGATCACATTTTGAATATGCGTTTGAGGAGATACCAATTATCAGATAAAATATAGACCATTCGCATACGAAACAAACCTATCCAAAGTAGACAGTGTTTCAGTTGATTGAATTGGCAGCGTTTTAAATAAGGGATCTCCATTTCGTAAACTTTATATGCGGAAGGAACCTTCCTCTTTGAAAAGTCTGATAAGAGTCGGTTAAGTTCAAACGTAGACTCTGGGACTGGCAGTTCTTTTTCGTTGAAACACTATAGACTATTTTAATGTAGTCGAGGGTCGTGGCTTTTGGAATACATTTACCCTCCATGCACTCAGGTCCGAAACTCCGTCGAAGATATCATTCTTTACAAATTTTGTCCTTCAATCGGTGGTTTTTTGCCTAAAACTAATTAATAAACCCTAATTAAAAGCCGATACTGGGGCTGTTATCTGGCATACAGCGTATTAATTTTACCCCACAAAGTACAAGCAAACAGTTTATTAACCAAATTTTAAGCAGGTTTTAGGGTTTCATGGTTGACTTCGACATTCGACATCCCAAGAAACATGCAACTGATGGTTTAAAAACAGCGGCAGGATCAAGTTCGGGTATCTTATCAGATGGTCCACTGAAAGTATTTATACAACGGTTCTGGCTGAGTTAGTGCTGGTGAGTTCAGTGTCCGGAAGAGATGTCGCCATCTATTTACATCGAAAGTCAGGCAGAATTCATCGCAATGAAATCAACCAACATCAATTCTGAAATAGTCAGGAGCTGTCGCATAATGCTTAAAGCATTAGGCATTCAGAACCGAGTGAGACCGTGCTGGGTGCCACGACACTGCGATATTGAAGGAAATGACCAAGATTGAAGGCTAACCCGTAAGTAGTGAGATTGCAGGCATCAAACCTCCCCTCTGCATAATAAGGGCCGCTATTGCGCAAAAATCCATTAGCTCTACAGATCGAAGGTGGTCAGATCTTGAGGGACACAGGGTACATCTATGGTCACTCTCCGATAGTAAGAGATCTATGGAGTTAATAAAATTGAGCAGGTATAAGCTTAGACCGATAATAGGAATTCTGACAGGGCACTGTCTCCTGCGAAAAAACGCAAAGAGGCTCGGATTATCGGATATACATAGTCGAAGAACATTCTTAGGGAAATACTTTTTTGAAAACTTTGAGGAAATAGATAGCATGGACTTCAAGGGCCTTTTAGGTTTTTGCAAGGAAATTGGTTAGGTTAGGCTAGATAAGTTTAGGTTGAGCCAACACACTTAGACCTGTATTTATTTGTTGTGATAGCACCGAGATCTGGGATAAAGCTTCCCCCTACTCGTTGAAGACCTTTGATGTCAATGTTTGTGAGATCACATGTCAAGGCTCCGAGATGGTGCTGTCTTTTCCTGGAGAGAGCAGGGCATGTACAAAGTAGGTGAGGGATCGTTTCCTCCTCATCTTAGTCCATACATCTTGTTGCATTCTACCTATAAGACAGTGTCTAGTGATGACACCTATAGTAGTACCATTGTTCCGTCTGCTTAGAGAGATCAAATTCAGCTGGGCCAGATCCGTTTTGTCGTTAGACATGTGATACTGCTTGTCTACCTAAATTTTGTTTCCTCTGTAGCAGCCTTAGTGATAATTAAAAGTTGGTATACCTATCTCTTCTTTATCAGCCTTACAGCTCCCAGGGATGTCCCTGTGCCCCGGCAACCAGCAAAGGCGAATGTTTAACTTCTCCGACATCTCCTGAAAAGACGATGATCTTCAGTCTAGGGCTACTATAGAGTTTATAAAGACCAATTCCAAGGACTTTATAGCCGCTTGACTGTCCGAGAAAATGCTGAAGGATATTCTTGGAGGATATCACGTTTCTCTTTAGCCAAGATAAGGCTTCTTTAATCGCAATTATTTGCTAGTCTATCAGAGAATACACCACAACCCACCCCATCATTGGTTTTTGATCCGTCGGTATTAAAATGGATCTCTGTGTCCTCCAAAATACTTCGTCATTCCAGAATGATCGGGATGAATGGTAACATGGAAGGATTTTCCCAATTTTAATTGGGGAATGGTGTAATCGATTTTACTACGGATATTCCCTATTATATTGTGAATGGAAGCATGACCAATAGCGTTGTAGGTCCATTCTGACGTAGCTTTGAGACGAACAGCTATGTTAAATGAAACTAAGTGTCTAAAGCAGCGGAGGGAGTCATGCGTAAGTCTCCTCCAATGCATAGGCAGACTGATCTTTGAACTATGCTTATTTTATTGTGATTGGTCGCTTTATCTAAAGAAGTCTACCAGACAGCCAATCCATTCGTAATTATTGGTCTTAGAATGAGGAATTGTAGGTTTCCTTGAGAATAGGACTAGCTCAGTTTAAGAGGGTTGTCACGGTAGTTGCCAACGAAAGTTATTATTCGCTGCCCCGAATATTTTCATGCGAAAGTCTGAACAACATTCAGGAGTAAAAACTGTCATGAGAAGCTTCTCAAAAAAAAAAAAAATATTTGAAATCGGAAAACTGTTGGTCCCGTCCATTTATGTTAAAAAATATATCTTCGCATTGGTTGGATAGGACGCTTACGCCCTATATTTATTTTATTTTTTAGATTCGATGAATTCTATGGGATAAGGCAGCAATTTCCCTTTTTTGATAGACGCGCACTAGGAAAGGGTTTTTAAGCATGATCTTTCCTTTTTCCTTATTTTGGAAAACAGGGTTACCTTCGATCCGCTAGTAAAGTTGATTTGAAATTCATCACGTTGATACGAATTTTAGAGCGAGTTGCACAGAAAAATGCACAATTATTATGTACTTGTCATCCATGATATGCTGTCGTCAGAAATACTTGCTTAATTCAGACGGGATGACCACTTTAGGACAAATTTTACGTCATAGTGACATTAGAATGTCATCCGGATGACAAGTTTGGAAGCATGTTAATAGAGAATTGAAAATAATTGGATACGAGTTTCGAGATATTTCAATTTGTCCAAGATATTTTCCAAAGGCTGGTCATACTTGGCGAAGCAAAAAAAATATTTTTTGGTTGGATTCAACGAGAAAAAAGTTAAACATATAAACTGCAAAAAAGTGTGTTGAAAGTGGAATATATTTTAAACGATCAAAAAAGTTATTTAATGGGAAAATAATTTAAAGAGAAATTTGTGGACACGTTTTCGAAGATCGAAGGTATCCATTTTAGATCAAAACAAATTTTTATATGAGGCACAGATATCTTACTTCAAGACAGAAGTAGGTATATAGCAACCAGATTCGTACTTGACTGCATTTTGATTTATTGATGAATTTTCTCAAAGTTAATATTATTAGTACATGAACAAAAAAATCAAACAGTTTCATCCTTGCTTTCTTACTTACTTATATACTTTTTTCTTTTCTTTGCAGGTAAGTTGATACATTGGGAACACTGTTCACCCACATATGTACATTATTAGTATGCACACTGGGCAAGTATGAGCAAGTTATTAATTATATTTTTGTAAATTAACACATATCTGCTACCAAAAAACTCACTATGAACCTAAACCAGCTCTCACACTGAGGCAACAAGCAAAAGGAGTAATGCAACAAGAAACATGCAATATTATTGGTAATCATTATTGTAAAGGGTGATTTTTTAGCTGGTTTGGTTTTGGCAACACTGGTTTTGACAGTTGACGTGTGTTTAGTACCTTGTGTCACTGTCAAACAAAATGAAAACACTGTCTTACAAATGAACAACGCTTGCAAATTATTGAATTTTACTATCAAAATTCGTGCTCGGTTCGAAATGTTCATCGCGCGCTGCTTCCATTTTATGATCGGCATTCTCGACCTTCTGAGCAGTCTATTCGGAAGATTGTGACCAAATTTCGCACCAAATTTACTTTGTTGGACATTAAACCACCAACACGTTTACGTACTGTGCGTATTGAAGAAAATATTGCGGCCGTATCAGCTAGTGTGACAGAAGACCGCGAAATGTCGATTCGGCGCCGTTCCCAGCAGTTAGGCCTTTGTTACGTGGAAAATTTTGCGGAAGGATTTGGGCGTAAAGCCTTTTAAGATACAGCTGGTGCAAGAACTAAAGCCAGCCGACCTACCACAACGCCGAATTTTTGGTGAATGGGCTCTTGGAAAGCTGGCCGAGGATCCGCTTTTTTATCGAAAAATTGTGTTCAGCGATGAGGCTCATTTTTGGTTGAATGGGTACGTAAATAAGCAAAATTGCCGCATTTGGAGTGAAGATCAGCCAGAAGCATTGCAACAGCTACCAATGCATCCCGAAAAAGCCACTGTTTGGTGCGGTTTATGGGCCGGCGGCATTATTGGGCCATATTTCTTCAAAGATGATGCGAATCGCAGCGTTACTGTCAATGGTGAACGCTACTGAGCGATGATAACAAACTTTTTTTGCCCGAAATGGAAGTTCTTGACTTGCATGATATGTGGTTTCAACAAGACGGTGCCACATGCCACACAGCACGCGAAACAATGGCGCAATTGCGAGGCGAGTTTGGTGAACAGTTAATTTCACGTTTCGGGCCGGTCAATTGGCCGCCTAGATCGTGCGATTTGACACCATTAGATTATTTTTTGTGGGGGTATGCCAAGGCTAATGTGTATAGGGACAAGCCCGCTTCGATTGACGCACTGGAAGCCAACATCCATGCATTCATTCGTGAGATACCGGCCGATATGTGTGAAAGAGTATGCCAAAATTGGACTCAGCGGATGGGCTACCTGAGACGCAGCCGCGGTCAACATTTGCATGAAATTATCTTTAAACATTAAATTGCAAGGTTCAAACTATCGATTCAAATAAATATTTCATTCATTTTTTCGAATTTTTTGTGTTTTTTTTTTAAAAAAAGTTCTAAACTTCTTAAAAAATCACCCGCTACATTGAATTAAATTTGTCGTCTCACTAAATATCGGGCGGAAAAAAAATATTGCGTATTGCGACAATATTTATTGCTGGCGATACATAGCGCACGTTGAAAAGGGATAAATATTGCGTCAATGTATGCGAATAGTAAAACGTAGTTAAAATATTTTGGGCATGTTAGTACTATTTAATTTGAAAAATATGTTGGTAATAATAAATAAGTTGTACTCTCTCCTAACATGCCCGCATATGAGAGGTAAACTGAACTAAATGAGTGACATTTAAGGAAGTTCTTAAATTACTTGACCCAATACCCAATCAGTATTTAAGAAAAACGCCCCCAACAAGTGGGCGTAAAAACTTTCTGAGGCAAACTTATAAAGAAGGTAAACAAATATTCTACACTTAACCAATTCGGGACGCCAGGCAGTAGACGTTCTAAATTCCAGCTTCCTAGCTCTAAATTAAAGGCCTCTAATTTATTTTGCTATTTAAGGAGCACAATATATAAAACAAAACAACACAAAACCGTACTCGAGTTATATTTTGTCTGCTTCAGCGAAAATTTTTTGCGGCTATGAAAGTTTGTGTCCCCTTCCTTTATAACTATTCTTACGCAGATTCTGATCCAGCTCTAGCCAGCTCGTCTGCAGATTCGTTGCCTGCAATACCTTTATGACCTTGTTATGCTTGGCTAGGTTTTGCAAGGCATTCAATTTAGCGCAGATCTCAATGGCATGGATTTCCGCTGAAATGCCGTTGGACACATTCCCATCAGTATCGAATTTTGCTGGTGGGTCCAAACACTCCAGATTCCATTTTTGATTCATCGGTATACCAGATCAGACTTCTGGGATCAAGTCGGGATACCATTAGAGCGGTCTAGTATTTCAACCTCGAATGGATTCCCAAACTTGTAATTGTTATACTTACATATATTCGAGTTGCAACTTAATAGCTTTTCTAGCAGCTGTCTTCTTAATGAAGGTCTGTATCGGTTAGAGCCCAACAATGGCTTTTAGTGCGGTTTTTGGGCAGATGCGCATCGCATATGTAATGCAGAGACATGCAATACGCTGCAGCTTATTTTCCGATGTCCGTGCAAGTACTTTGAGCCAATAGACGATGGTCACATGCGAGATGATGGCTTTGACCATCATTGTATACAGCCAGTCTATCATTCTTTGACTAAGACCCCAAATTCTGGCATATAAGCGTCTATTGGCCCACATAGCTCTAGTTGCGCGTTCTGTTGCGGCTGCTTCTGTGGTAGGTGAATACACAATGGACCATTTTTATAAGACGTTTAAGCTCCTTCTCTTTGGAAAGTCAACGAAAGTAGAGAATGGTCAGTGTTGATATTTGACCCTGAAATGTGTTCTCATTCATAATGTTGGATTCGTGCCTTCTGCAAATACAGGGTTTTTCAACAGGAACGCTACAAAAGTAGGGCGACAGGGACAGCAAATGACGCCATATTTCTTGCCGCTCTTTTGACATTTCTCTTCAGTAAGGTTTGCCATTTCATGATGAAATTGTTAAAATTTACTACCGGAAACTACCGCTACGTCCAATTTATGGTCGTCATAATCGTCCTAGCAGATCAACAATTGAGCGTCTGTCGTAGTGTCGAGAATATTGCTGCCGCTGAGACTTCAGTTGAAGAAAGCCCAAATGTGTCTCTCACACGTCGTTCGTTGGGCAAGCTCAAGCCGAGACATGCAATAGCGTTGGGCATCTCTGTGACGTCGTTGTGGCGAATTTTGCGAAAATACCTTGGCCTACATCTTTACAAGATTAAATTGCCACAAGAACTGAAGCCGCTTAACCACCAGAAGCGTCGTATGTTCGTGAATTGGGCTGATTTGGATTTTCATCGAAAAATCATCTTCAGCGATGAGGCTCATTTATGGCTGAATGGCTAAGTCAATAAACAAAATATGCGGTGTTGGTCAGGCAGCAATCCACACGTACTCTATGAGTCATCATTGCATCCCGAAAAAATTACGCTTTGGTGTGGTTTATGGGCCGGAGGCGTCATTGTGCTGTACTTCTTTCGTGATGATTAAGACCGCCACGGCACTGTGAATGGGAATCGCTACCGTGAATGAATAACCAAATATTTTTGGCCCCCATTGGATGATATTGACTTGAAGGACATGAGGTTCCAAAAGGACGGCGCCACAAGCCACAAAGCGAATGTCACAATCAATTTATTGTAAACCAAGTTTGGAAAACGTTATATCTCACGAAATGGTCCAGTCGCTTGGCCGCCTCGGTCGTGCGATTTGACGCCGTAAGACTATTTCCTATGGGGCTACGTCAAGTCTATGGTCTATGCCAACAAGCCAGCGACGATTGATGAACTTCGTTCGAATATCGAACGTGAAATCGCAGCAGTATCGGCCGATTTATGCTTTCAACCGTTGAAAATTCGGTTCAGCGTCTGGAATTCTGTAAGCGTGCCCGTGGTGGCCATGCAAAAGAAATCGAGTTCCATACATAATGGCATCGAACGTACTTTCACAGGAATAAAGAATTTCATTGATATCCAAAACCGTTTTTGTTTTATTTAAAAAAAACTTTTGTAGCGCTCTTATTGAAAAATCCGATATTTAAAGAGTGAACAAATTATTTTGCTGTGTAAGGACAAACCCGTTGGATGAGTATACTTGGACTTGGGCTGAATTTAAAACAAAATTAAATATACTTATTTGGTTTTCGAAATTTCTTCAACCGACTTATTATGTCGTAATAATTTATATCACAGATTAAATCGACAACAATTTCGACACGAATTCACTTACTAACTACAATCTAAATATTTATTTAAAAAATGATTCAGATTTCTTGCAATAAAAAAGAAAACAAATAACAATTTATGACTAATTTATTTCTATTAGATAAATGGCTGCAGTAAATTCCATAATTAAAATCAATTTGTTCTTCGCTAATAAGGTCTCTACCAGAGAAAACTTATTATTTAGCAACTTTCCACTGCAAATTGAATTCGTTTCACATAGCTACGTGTCTATGTATTATGTATATGAATTTGGCCATCACATGACCATGCCGGCCGTCAATGGCTATATAATCGCATATTTTTAGCTTTAGATACGGATACGGAGTTTTTTTTTTGTTTTTTCTCTTTCGTCTTCAACATCGCTTGTAAGCGTAACATACCTCAAATTATTCTCTAACTTGAAATATAAATTTTTCAAGTATTCTATGCAGATATCCATGGCCCCGGCCGGCGGCAGTCCAACGAAGAAACCTTTCGAAGCACTAATGAGGCCAATTAGAAGATGATATAGAATTACAAACAGAAAGGCATGAACAAAATAAATTGTTGTGTATATTGCGAAATGCACGTCGTTGGGCCATACATACATACATACATATGCAACATTGAGCACATGGCGTATCTTTCTCAACATACTCTTCAATAAAGTTAATTAGCAACATCAGGCAAAAAAATTACACAAAAACGTTCGACGAAAAAAAATAATTTATAAACAAACAATCTCTGTTTCTACTTAGGTCTTGTACGTCTTCTTTGATGCCGCGCGTTTCACCTCTTCATCGGGGAGTTTGTTCTTAATTTTTTTTTTAGAAAGATTTTTTTTTATGACAAAAAAAAAATTTAAATTCGCACGCGAAATTTTTTAATGAAGCGTTTTTGTTCGTTGGCGTCTCACACGCACACACACACACACACATCTATCCTCATACGAAGCGTTTTTCTTCGGTCTGGATGCATAATGAATTGATACAATGGATGTTCTCCGCACATTTATTATGCATGCAGATTTGATTATGTTTTCTTTCAGGTTTTCGCTATTTAGCAGGACCATGCATTTTATTGAAGTTGTCACGTTCGTTGATTGTAATTCATGTGGAATGAATTGCAAATTATTTAAGGATAACTTGAATCCTTTTGGGGTGTGATGCATTCTGCCATTGAATGCAGATCGTGACGGTCACAAAGGGAAAAGCCGTGTTTTTTAGTAATTTAAATTAGATAAGGGTGAGTCGTTGACTGAAAAGTTGATTGGAGGGGATGGGCGAGGACGACAAGTTAAATATTAATTTACATACTACACATACTCTACTACAAGACAAAGCGAAGTTGAGTTACTTGCAACAATAAAAAATAAAGTGCACGACTGCGTCATACGAAACTTTCTTGGTACATGAGACGCGTTTTTGAATCGCAAAATTATGACAAATCACTTTTTAGGTTTTGAAAAATTGAATTTTCTCAAAAACGGCACCTACCAATTCGCTCATTGGACACATTCAACATAGTTATTCAAAATACAAAAAATTATCAAAATCGTTAGAGCCGTTTTTGAGAAAACGAATTTTATTTAAATTTAAGAAAATCGTTATATGAAAAAAAAAAGGTTGGAAATTACAATTTTTTGGACTTCTCTATAGTCGTAATATCATCCCTCATACTCAGTTTGAGTTCGAAATTTCCGCACGATCGCAATAACTTCCTCTTTAGTATACTAATGTATACGAGAAAGTTAAAAACTGAGCTGAATCAAGGACAAAAGATGGTTTCCCAACAATTTGAAAAAAAAAAAACCAAAAAACTATTCCGAAGTCTATTCAGACTGGTTTGCAATGGTGTTTTCCGGAAGACTTCGGTCAATTTTTAAGAAAGCACTTAGAATGATGCATCATCTTTTCAATAGCTCTAAAGATGTCACGTTTGACTGACAATGAGCTGCACAATTAGCTGACACTAGCTAAACTGTCAGTTCACTCGGGTAGCAGATTGAGTGGTAGGAGAAATTCTCTTTGTCAATGAGTTTCAATACGAACACCTACTACGAACACCTTACTATGAAAAAATGCTATTTGTAAGGCTAAAATTTAAATCACACCTTGACGGAAATAAAAGTTGCCATGGGAAGAATACATAAATTATTATTTAAAAATTTCATATTTCGTTGAATTTATTTTATTAGTTTTTTGTTTTATTTAGCCAGCTTAATCCAACTGCTAGAGCAGCACCAACGGCAATCGGAGTAAGCTCTGACAGTTGAGGATTGGTAAATGAAAATCGACATTAGTCTGAAGTGTCATGATTGGTATCCGTTTCAATGTTATTTCAACTGCTCAACTGTTCTTGAAATGAGCGACTTCAGCGGCAGCTTCTCATGAGTCGACGACTAAATTGTCCAAAAGTGAAGGAAAATAAATGAAATAATTAGAATAAAAATATTTTTACGAGACGGTTTAATTGCCAGCTAGACCCCGAACGTAATTGCGATTTTGCGTCCGAAACGCTCAATATAAAGGGTTGTCCGATAAGGGTAATATAAGAACTAAACTAAAGAAAAGGAGAAGAGGAAACATTTTACTGTGGTGCACTGCGTACAACTCTCTCGGCAAAAGTGGACGGAGAAAGAATTTGGCAAAGAAACACCTTCCCAGAAACATAGAATACACCACACCTCAGCCTATGTTTGCCAAAAACTTTGTAGTCGCATCCATCCATTGGTAGGGGCGTTTCCTCTGATAGACTAAATTTCAACCTCTCGACCTGTCTACCCAATCATTGCAGTGTGTTCCCGACGGAAGTCATGGCGATTTGAGAAGCCTTATCTTGCCTCAAAAGAAACGCTAGAGATACTCGACTCTTCTCTGACAGCCTTAAAATCTATCTAAACTCTATACCAGTCCTAGAATGCCGATTCTCTCCTAAGAAGATGTCTAAGCAGTTCAACATTCCCCAATGCTGGCTGCGGGGCATAGAGGATATTCCGACGAACTCGCAAAACATGGAACAACACTGACTGATATTTCATTTAGGTTCCTTAGGCATTCCAATTGCTGCTTTGTCCCAATCTCAATGGGACAGATCTGGCCTAAGCTGGATCTAAAACGCTGTAAGTGTTTAATCTCTCTAATCTCTCTTGGTGTGTACTCAAACACGACTTTTGCAGATGTTGCATGGACGAGAAGGATAATGAGGCCATCCTGCACCTGCCCTTTTCTCTCCCAAAAACTGCGAGAAACGAAAAAAAAAAGTCTACGATCACGTCACCCCCGCGAGAGATAAAAGCTCATGCAGAATGTCGATTGCGATGCTCGTTGTGTCATGCAGCGTCGTCCTACTGCAACCACATCCAGTTCACGTCCATATCGTTCTATTCGAGCCAAAAAAAGTTCTTATCTAGCTAGCCTTTTACTAAACCAAGCGATTAATCTTCTCATCCTTAAAAATATCGCAAAATCCATATGACTGTCAGATGAACTAAACGGAAGTCATTAAAATCCCCCAATTGAAACCATTTCAAATCGGACTAAATCAATGACTTCAAGTTGAACCTACACATCTTTCCATTCAAGTGGATAATCTCCTCATTTATTACGTAAATATTCGTACGTGAAATTCCCCTTTTTGCATTTTCAATCCCAAGGCAAAGCGCAAATTCTAATGGTTTAATTAAAAAATATCCTTTCTCTAACGCTGACCCTAAATTCTGCCACGGAAATGACCATCCATCCATCCAATCCAATTTCTTTACACAACCACGTCTGTAACGCTGATCTGCAGCAAATACAATGAGCCCAAATCGGACCATACCAACCTACCGAATTTCCAAGGAATCGTATTGTGAAATTCGTTTGTGTCTGACGACACACCCCATGGCGATGTGGCACGTTCATAGACACATCATAACCCCATCGCAAGCAAATGCTGAATTTTGAATGAAAATTTAATTTTTTACAACACGACACCTCCTGTTCGATGTTGTCATGATGTTGATGACTAGCGCCAGGCAGCAGGCTACACAGGATATAGGGTTTTGCTCACCTTAAAGGGGTTGACATGGCGAATCATACAGGTGATATGGCACGTGGATCACGTTCGTAACCTAACACGCCCCATGAGTGCAACAACAATAACAGCAAACGAAAAAAAAAAGGGGAAATTAAATGAAGTTGCGTGCGTAGGGAAATTTTCATGAGTATTCCCCATCTATGTGTATAGGTAACTATATTATACCTTACCAACATTGCTGTAGATAATTTAAAGCATTTCAGTATCACGTTACAACAAATAAAAGTACTTGCTCGCACTTCATGTTTGGTGCTCGCCGACAGTGGCAGCAGCGCCATTTGATATCGCCAGCACACTGTCATGAGGGATCAAGGGTAAATTTCCATGAAATGCTGCTGATGGGGACAGAGAACCAAAATCGCTCTGTCAATTTGGTGGAGAGTTACACTGGGGAGCTGGCTTGCATTTTACGAATTTCGTTTTTTTTTTTTTTACTTTGTATCCTTGAATGCTGGATGGAATGCTCATTCTGGGGTGAGATGCAGTCTATTCCATTATTTTGTTCAGCATTCTGGATGGGAAGGACGACGCTGAGAGTTTCGGGTCGCAGAGGATCAAAATGCAGCTGAGCTATAGCTGAGATACTTAATACCGAATGGTAATGGACAGACAGTAGCAAGAGCAACCCTCATAAGGACACTTTTAAGTGTGGGAAAAGAATGCGATTTGAAACGAAAAATAATATTAAATTGTTTTTCATGGATTGAGACGCCGAACAATGGCTGTGGAATTAACAATATGTATTCTCTTCGTTATATGTGTTGTTGTTTTTTTTTTTTTTTGATGAAATAATTGCCATTGTTGTCGCAATGACTGCTTTTGAGAGGTGATAGAACGTTCAACGACAGCGAAGCGGTTAAAAATATGGAATGCTCGTTACCGAAATTGAAACTACTGGCAATGTCAACACATTCAGATACTGCTTAATGGAATGTCAATGCCGCCGCCGAGACAATATTATATTGAATGTCTGTTTCGGTGGTTGAGATTTCAGATCATGCCAGCAGTAAGTTTTTGGCATACTTAAGTTAACTTTAAATATAAATTGTGTATTTCAAAGAAATTGTATCACAGAAAAACAGGAGACAGAAACATTTTGATCACAAAAGTCAACCAAATAAATATGTGCAGTGTTTTTGAGCTCTTAAGACTTCAGTCTTAAATACTTTGACTGCAGTATAGATTCCTGAAGTCTTTGTGGAACAAGCACCTTAAGCTGGTACAACTTTGTAGTTGCTTGCATTCTTTGAAGTCGTCTAGAAGCCTACGTTACTTTTATTTTACTGAAGTCTTTTGACCAGATTATGTGCTTTTGCTGCAAAGAAGTCGTTTTATTGAATTTATGTGTTTTTACTGGTTGAAGTCTTTTTACTAATTAAAGTTTGTGAAATGGCTCTGAAAAGCTTAATCGCTAATGCTTTTGAATCCGTCTATTTGACGAGAGCCTAACATCATTTATCAACGATATAATTGGAGTCTATCAGTGCGATCTTTGGCCTAGTAACTCCACAAAACTGTACTGTACGTCTCTTCTCACAGAAATATAAAATTTCACACGTTGACCCTATTTATATTAGCGGAAGCTAAACATCTGGGGTTGATTATAGATAAAAAGTTAAGGCGGAAACCTCATATCCAGGGCAGAATAAAAAAAAAGCTACATTCGCACTCTTTTTCTGGCAAAAAAGCCATTGGGAATAGATGGAGTCCACAAACTCACATCACTCACGGTTATACACCTCGGTCAAAGGATCGATGCTTACAAACGGAGCAGTTGTCTGGTGGATTTAGACTTAGATAAGCCATTAATAGCACTAAATATCAACTAGTGTATGTATTGGAGGGGCCCTACACACGACTTCCTCTTTTCTCAATTCCACCCTGGTCATTCTGGGAGGAGGATGGACACACCGATCCATTTTTACGCCGACGACGGATCAAAAACCAATGATGTGGGTGGATTTTCTTTGACAGACCAAATCTTAGTCTCTCCCTCAATCTTCCTGATGTGTGGCAAAGAAATAAGTGTTCCATAAGAAAATAAAGGCGATTAAAAAATGTCTTAATTTGGCGAGAAAGGAACGTGATATCCTCCATCGATATCGGCATTTTCTCGAACAGTCAAGCTGCAATGCCATGGACATGACATCAGTGTCTGTAACCTCCACAGTAGCCCTTCAGTAGTAGCCATCTCAAGTAAAGACGATCGACAGCCTTTGCTGGAGATGGCGGGATAGTTAAGCATTCACCTGGGTGCCAGGGCACAGAGACATTCCTAGTAACTGTAAGGCTGATGAACCAACATACCTCTGTCACCTAAGGCTGACTGCTTTATAAAAAACAAACATTAGGAGGGCTAGGGGAAGCACATATCTAGAGCTTTGATTTCTCTACGTAGACGACAGATGAGCCCTACTATAGGTTGGCACCGGACACTGCCTTAAAGGTAGATATGCAACAAGACTTGGTGCTTTCTCAAACGACTTTTGCAGAAGCTGTATGGACGGGGAGATAAGCCGATGTTGTGGTCTCTGCTGTGGTTTCTTCCTTACGTTAAAAGAAATAAATAAATTTCCAATTCTTCTGCTCCTCAAGTGGCAGATTAGTTGACTATGTAATTTTTCGTAAATTATTTGGTTCCATATACGTGATACGTTTTGAGCAGACTAATCAACAACGAACTGCACGAGGTGTACAGCGACATCGTCCTGTTCAAAATAACTGAGGATGAACATCAAGATGCCTCGGGTTAGGTGGCGTGCACAAGCGGATAAGACCTCAACCAACTTGAAGTTTGCAAAAAACCGTGCTAATTGGAGAGGCTTATGGGCTGATGTCCAGGCATAGTGTTAACATATCCAAGTACGGAAAATTTTAACGAAAATTCGTCGAACCGTTTCGCCACCTGAACAGACAGTCATTTAGACAGACCGATGGACATTTGATGGAATTGAGGCAATAAAACATTGTCAAAGCTTATTAGTCCAAAGCGTTGTCGAGGCCTTTACGAGAATACTTGCTCGGGATGATTCTCTAGAAAAATTAACGAGAATGAGAAAGCCGTCGATTTAGAAGTCTACTCTCCGCTGATGGGTATCATATAGAAAGGGATATTCATGCATTTTGCTTTAATTGATAAGTCTACGTCGAAAAACCTGACAAACTGTGTCATTTCTATTCAAAATTTGGCCTGAAACCAAAAAAAGGCCATTGGCCGAAAAAAAAACCCTTTAAATCAAACTCTATGCAAACTCTTAACCTTACGCTTTGTAAAAACAACGAAATTTTGAAGCTTTACCAAGTCGTATGTTTAACCTCTTATAAATAATTATGTACCTCTCACCCAATCTCTTCGCACTGCGCCAATGGTTTATCTTTACAAATTTCCATATTTTTCTAATTGGTTTTATCTCTCCCTGTCGTGACGTTGGAATTGGAAGGCGTTATAGGTGACACGACATCCACTCACGCTCATCCAAACAACACACTAAAACAAAAAACAAAATAAAAGCATCATCCATCCCCCTTAAAAAGTAATTAAAATCGTCAAAGAAAAATTACGACGAAACAAAAATGTCTTACTAATTTATAAATCCAAAAACACGCATCTGCATTTTTCTTCACGCTCCAATTATCCCCGAAAAAACAGAGCAAGAATGTCACTCTCTCTCATCTTCACAGTGTAATTAAAAATGCCAAAATGTATCAAAAATTCTGTTTGTTGTGCCGTCACACACAAGACCGTGTTTGAACGCTAAACGAAAAAATAATAAGAACTTCTGGCACACTCCAAAACCATAGCATCCAATTCCATCCCAATGCCAAACTAAAAATGTCAATCAAGCGCCTCTCACTGACGAAAGAAAGAAAAGAATGTGTTGCCCCAGTCGTGCGTCCGTCGTTTTCGAGGTTCTTCAAACTATTTTCATTAGAAGCGACAGCTGGTTTTTGTTAGAGAACAAACAGCCCACATGCCAAACAAGACAAAGAGTGCGAACAAACAAACGAGAAGGAGATGACGAAGAGCCAACACGCAAACACAACGACAAAAAAACAAGGATCCAGGTTTTCGAATGAAGAAACAAAAAAAAAAAACAAAACAAAACAGAACCGAACCACTTTCAGGGACTACACCTTATGACAGACGGCACGGGGCAAAACCACCAGCAACGACCGCACCGCAACTAAGTGCTATGAGATAATTTTACACAAGTGTTCCTCGGGGAAGGGAAGACCTGTGCGTGACATGCATCCCTTATTAGGTGCTTCGAATGCCCTAAGTGCACAATTTGGATGCGTTTTACAATAAAAACCGTTTACCAAGTAAACCACCCACAAAATTCCAGATGGGTCACAGGGTGTTTGTGCAAGTGCTTAACCGGTCGATAGTATGTACTTTGGAATTGTCAATTGCAAAACAAGCTTTCAGGATGTGTATTCGTAGATTAATACTGAAGGGTAAATCAATAAGTAACTCATCAAACATTTGGTGTTTGTGAACAGAATTTGGAGGCGTCTACCAATAAATGCGTGGTGAAATCACCTTCCAATTTCACATGTCCCGTCAAGGATTTTCTGAAGCTAGATCTACGGGCAAGGTATTATAATTCAAAATCAATGGGAGAAACCTTGAGTGGGATTTTGTAAACGGTTCTTAAGCCTTGTGCACTCTAACTTACTTTGCTGTTCGTTCTTGTTGCAAACCTTTTAAAAGACGTGGGTAATTTGATTCCATCGAGGTCCTTTAGTAAGGCTGAAAATATGTATGCAACGTTTCCGCCAAGAGTTATATCGGGAATGTAGTTAAAAGATTAAAAACAAAGGGTGCGTCATCTGTTTCTGTTTCACCTCTTTTTTAAAATGTTATACCTTTCAGTTAGGCCTTTCGTTCAATTATAAAATATTATCATTGACTTCGTTTCGGACCCTATTTCACGAATAGCTTGATCAATATCATTCTTTTGCGTCTGGAATTAATCTCTAATGACACTCCACACAAAAAAAAAAAAAACTCCCAACGGCATCAAATCGCAGTTCCGTGGCGCGGCCAATCAAAATCACCAAAACGACTAATTACACGATTATTGAACTAAGTGTGCAATAAGTCGATTGTTGGACGGCTTGTGTGACGCGTAGCCCCATCTTGCCAAATCCTCAAGTTCTGCCTCTTGGCGCATTGAGTTTCAACAGGTAAAATATTACTCGTTACATACACAGACCAACACGATCCTGTTTCGTCACTGTTTCGGCAACACCACAGCATCCACTTTGAAAGTAACTTTATTCAAGTAGTTTGGAACTAATATTCAAGAGTAAATCGATCCATTTCGTACCGCGAAAATACGCTGAATGTTGTCAATATAGTATATGGTTCAAAAATAAGCCAACTAAATGTAAGCAAAAATTTACCAACAGCTGACTGTTAAATTATTTAGTCGATATATACGGAATTGTTTTGATTGCGGTTTGAACTTATCTTTGCACCCAAACCAAGGTTCTTTTATTTTAGGTTTAGTTTTAATTTTGGTTAAGATAACAGATTAACTTCCGCAAACAATCTCTCGGTTTTTCTTCTATCGTTCGAAGAATGTGCGAATATTCAATGTCAGAATTTGCTTAATTAATGTCTACCTTGCAGCAGCTGGCCTTAGCGTTGAGTCACCCACAGTCGCTATCCTCGACGCGGTTTATGTTATCAGCTAAACGCGCAGTTTAACTGGTGTTTTTCCATTGAAACTAAATTTTACATTAGCAGTTTATAATTTCTTACGTCTTAAATGTAGTTGACACAATGCCTTTGTAACTTGCGTGATCGGGAAACTATTTTATATGAATATGGATTTTAGAAAAGCTGTGTAAAGCCTGCGTAAATGCTCAGAACCTGCGTAGTGGCTAAGTGCTTGGTAGAAACATAGCATTATTCTAATAACTTTGCAGAATGATTCGGTAAGACAAAGCAACTGGGAGTTAGACCTATATAATGTATGTTAGACCTTCGCCAACATATAGATCTGACTAAGATACAACATCCTGAGCGATTAAAATAACTTATTCTACTGTCTATGAAAGCTCTGCTTTCTCATACTCTCTTTCAGTTCTTTTTTAAAGGTAAAGTCGTCAAAAATCAAGCGAAGAATTACACTTGCCAACCGCTGATAAGGAGGCAATTGATTAGGAAGGCCTTGTCGAGAAACACCCAGGAGACTCTATATAAGATCCTCATCATCCCAGTCCTGCTGTATGGCGCAGAAGCATGGACGTTATCAAAGGCGGATGAAGATCTCCTTGGTCGTTTCGAACGCAAAATTCTTCGAGTGATTTTCAGTCCCGTTTGCGTTGACGGGCTTTGGAGGAGGAGATTTAACGACGAACTATACGAGCTGTACAGCGACATCGACCTGGTCAGAAAAATACGGATTAGTCGTCTAAGATGGCTGGGACATGTAGAGCGAATGGATACCAACGCTCCGGCCCGAAGAGTCTTCGAATCCAACCCGGAGGGCCAACGCAGTAGAGGAAGACCTCGCCTAAGGTCCAGCAATGGAAATAGTGGCGTTAAGCGAACTGACATATCAGTTCATATATTTTCGTATACTTGAGCTGACCTTACCATCGGAACAGTGTACTTGACTGCCAACAAGGTACTAGTTTTGTGGCTACATAGAAGGAACACTTTTCGGAGTGCTATTAATGAAACAAAGTCAAATTATAGCAAGCACTTGGAAACAATAAAACTCCTTAATGTGATGAACCTTATTTAAGCATTTTGTCGACGACGCTTCTTGCATCACCATTCTCCTCGCAGCTTCAGTATATGTTTTAAGCCAAAGGCGAGGTTTTCCTTCACTATGCTTTCCCCATGTTGGACCGCTTGTGTGGTGACTAATTGCTTTATATGCCCAACCAGTGTTGTTAAGTCGTGGGAAATTTACATTTTTGTGGGAATTTTGATGGTTAAAAACCGTCTCGTGGGAAAAAGGGATGAAGTAGTCCTGAAATGCATTTATGAAAATTACATTTTCCCAAACTTATTTTTATCTTTTAAATTTCTACTACGTTATCCTATTTTAAGAATTGAGTCCATCTAAATTCGGTTATAGCCACCGATATTTCAAAAAAAAAATAGAACTGCATACACATGTATGATTTGCCAGGAAAGGTAAAAGATTGTGACAAGTTTGAAGTTGACGATGAGTGGCGAGATTTAGTTGCATCAATTTCAAGTGATGAAAAATTATTGTTGATAGCCTAAAAAGTAGAAGGTTCTAGGAGGGAGATTTCAAAAATTAAGAAACATGATGGGTCTACATTTTTTCCAAATTTAATGAAAGTTGTCAAACGATTGTCCTTATCGTTACCTCATTCTAACGCAGAATCCTAACAATTTTTCTATAGCAACGGATGTGAAAACTAAAAAAAGAAATAAAATAGACGCGACTGCTTAAATGCAATCTGTTTGTTCACTCGCTACAAAAAATAATAGGCATTTTGAAGTTATTTAGTTTTACATTGAAGTACCTTTTATTTGATTATTCACTAGTTGTACCGCACGAGTTGTACCGCTGTGATTTCGTATTACTGAATTATAAAATATTTTTTAATATTTGTTTGTTTGCTGTTTGTTCCGTTTTAATAAAACTTTTTTAAAAAATTTGGTCATTGTCTTCAAAGTGAAGATTTTGTGTAGCGGTCATAATTCACACTTGAAAACAAGCACATACTCGGCAAGAAATCGTGAAGAAAAGTGCGTATGGATTAGATGTGTATATGGAAATCCACTGATGATCCCAAAAAACCACATCTGGGTAAAACGCCTTTGAAACAAAAATCATTTATTGATATAAAGCAACTGTTGCTTCAAACAATACATAATGTATCAACTAGTAATAGTTAATGAAGAGTATTAAAAACATTTTTTGATTCGGTTTTAATTTACAATTATTTAAGTATATCATTGTGGGAAAATTATGGGAATTTCGGTCGAACGGAGAGGAAAAAAAGGGGAAACAAATTTGTTTTCGTGGGAAAAACCAGTCCAAAGACATATCAACACTGTGCCCAACCCATCTAAGAGCAACGATAGAAATAGACCTTCTAACGCCTTCACAATCCTTTAGTACTTCAAGCCCTTCATGTCTGATGATCAGAGAATTTTAAGGTAAAAATTAAAGTGTATAACAGAACAGAGACAGACATATGTGGCAACTATTTCAAATTTATAGCTGTCTATGATGCTCTGTGCGCCTTTGTATCAATATTTGAGTTTCTGAGTTTTACAACATAAGAACTATACACTTTTGAGGGGGTCAAATAGAAGGCCATATCTAGTATTGAGCCTCTTTCAAATCTAAAGTTAGTTTGCGAAGTTCGCAATATAACCTTAAATCCAAATAGGAATATCCTTGTAGTTCATGATGTAAATTCATTGTGCTCGGACGGGGAGGTCCAAGCTAAGTCAGCGAAACAGTCAAACAACTTTCCTTTCAATACAGGATAAGTGGCGTTCCTGGAGAGCTTGACAGCGACATAAAAAAGATATTTTTAAGAAGTTCTTGCCATTGAGTCATGATTTTTAAGATGTGGTCCATGATTAATACCCCGACAAATACCCGAAAGTAATTTCGGTTAAATGAGAGTACAGACTACAAGTTGTGGCCAAATGCTGTACTTCCTTAAGCTTCTAAACAGCGCAACTCGTGACTAGATACGAGATATGGCTGTTTCCATTGGTTATAGTTCCATTGCCCCGCGCAGCTCAGCTTGGTGTGAGGTTGAGTTCCATGAACCTTTTAACGATCTCTGGCGTCGTTTTGTACAATCTGAAAAATTTGCAAACGATACATGTATGTAAGGCGATCACGGTTCCTATTTACCATTACTTTACTAAGTGCCTGTAGACATCCTTTTTTTTATTAAGTACTATGGAAAGCTTGATGAGGCTTTAATTTATTAATCAAACAATTCTTCTCCAATCAGTAGATGAGGCATACATTTTTCGCAAAAACTTTACTCCATAAATATTTTGAAATTAAGCAAAATTTGTTGAAATTTGTCCGCTTATGAGAAACTGAACTAAAAATGTTCTTAAATTACTTGAGGTAGACTTTGCCCGGGATAACAGTATTATAGAAACAGCGCCCTCAGCAAGTGGCCGTGGGTATAAACTTTGTGTGGCAAACTTGTTCGAAGGTAACACAAAATTGTACGCTCAACCATTTCGGGACTTTAGGCATTAAGGTTCGCAATTTTAGGCTTCGAAGCTCTAACTTTTTCGCTCCGTGCCCCCGTTATATTTTGGCCGCTTAAGAGAGAGCGAGAATCTTTTGCGGCTATGAAATTTTGTATGCCAGTCCGGTTATTAGGAAGTCCGCTTATGGGAGAAATAAATTCTATGTATAAGCTCACATTTTTGCCTGTTATATGAAATTTGTCCGGTTTGACAGAGGTGTCCGTAAGGAGAGAGTACCCTGTGATACCTTCAAGTCGGACGTAATCGCTTTAACTTGATATAACTTTAGTTGGGGTGATGGTACCACTGTACCACTTTTTTCTCGTCTGAGCTTTTAGAATATGGTCATATAATTAGAGGTAATACGTGGTGACAAATGACGAAGTGTTATTTTTCCTGACCCCCACTGTATGTCGTTTACCTATCTGTTTATTGTACCCCATCCTTAGGGTTTATTAATTTTGACACATAGCTTGAAACACTTTTTGGGGATGACCCAACACATTTTATGTTTCCTTCTTGTTGGTGGCATATAGCGATATGGATAGGGTTAAGTAGTCTTTCGTTACTCTTTTTTTCTTAAATTATCAGCATTTGTGTTTCAAATGATTGCAAAATAAGTTTAAATCTTCGTTATATGTGACACCCTCTACTTACATTTTATCACCCGCATACAACATCTAAGTATATGAAATTTCCAACTACATCAGCATGCGGTATACCTATGTTTCTACAGTCATTGCGTTCATTGATTAAAGTAAATACAAACGCAAGCCCAGGTTTATGTTCGCTCCTCTTCCTATTGTTGCTCCTTCACTTGTGCACATCTTACCATTCCAGTTGTTTGTGTTATTCCTTATTTTCCAATTTCACTCGTCATCTCATTCTGCTTTTTTTTGCACCCCACTCAAGACAAACTCGAGTGCATTGGCAGCAGTATACATCCAACCACCAGCGCACTCTGTTGGACAAACAATTAGAGTTAATGTTTTGTTTGACTTTAATTTTCATGTCAATATTCGAACAACCGTTGAGCGCGGGAGATGAAGTTAGTGATGATGATGATGGGGAGTAAAAGCAGTGTCGTTTGGGTTGCATGTAGATAGAAGCTATTTCATCTTTCCCATATCGAGTTCCGACTGCAGGACTTCTATTAATCTTTGTTTTCCGCTTGATTCCCCAGGAGACATGACTACCTGATGAAGAGGAAACACATCGGTTTGCAGGGAAAATAACAATTTAATTTTCAAAACTGACAGTTGAATGGGTTGCTGGGTGTTTTGGAGTTCTGTTTAGTTTTTTTTTTGTAAATAGATAGTAGGAGCATGCTGCATCAATCAGTCAGTTTGCTTAGCTGTTGCATATCGTTTTGGTAAAGGAGATTACACCCATTCATGCATGTATATTGTTGTTGTAGTGTTGGTATGTAAAGATAGTTAAAGAGGTTTAGGATCGATAACACTTATTTAAAGGGACTTGGAGACTTGTGCTCTTTGTTGAAGCGTATCCTTCGGACTTATCCGATAAAAATCGTACATCCTTGTTGAAGGTGGGACAAGTCTAAAAGCATGCAGGTTGGAAGAATTTGCATTTTAGGTGTGGTTATGTTAAGAGGAGAAAGTTCGGCTTAAAACAAAGTTGGGTAAGGTTTATGAGGGCTGTTGTTGCAAAAGGGAAATTTCACCCAGAAGTCATCAAGACTCATTGTGAAAACCTACCCTAAATAATTTTATGTCTGATAGCGGTACCCCTGCTAAGTTGTCCAGGCTTTCGAAGAACTCCTTGCAGGATAAGCGATTTAACGAGCCACACTGATTCGTGCCGATTTCCGTGTATTGGAAAACGGCCTAAGTAGTTCACACAGTTCAATGGGAAAAGATGACGATTTAAGCTGTTTCAAAGCATAGCCCCAATTAACAGAATTCAAAGCTGTGAGACCATTAACTTTGAAATGTCTGTTAAACTTTGTTTCTCATTTGAAACCTCGTTACAGTCCATAGTTTTGCTATATAACTGACATCGCAAAAGGTAAACCCAAACTTTTCCAATCGGAAAAAGTCAAAGTTCAAGCTTTTTATGGATTCCTTTTTTGTCGGTGCATCGCAAAATCTACGTCTACAAGCATATAACCAACTAAAATCCATTAGTTAAACCATGAATGTGTTTTTTTCTGATGACACATGCAAAATAATGTAACACATACAAAATTTATCTTCCCCCCAGACGGCCGTCAAACAAATGTGTTTGTATTTTTTGTACAGAAAAAAATATGTAGATATTTGTTTTTACATCGCTCCCATTGGGGGAAAAAAAAACATTTCCATAATCCATGAACGCGACATAACTTTGTTCGGTAGCTCAACTAATTGAAATGACCTTTTCTGTGATGGGGATGAGTGAATTAATTTTGCAATATAGGTCTGCGATTTTCTCACACATTCTTCCCCTTAAAAAAGAAAAAAAAAACTGCGGCACATTTCCTTGACCCATATCCATATTGATGACATTTTTTGAACATCATAACAATGGGGAAGACAAACAAGAGCGTACAGCCGAAACTAAAAAGCTGACCATGTGAAAAATAAAAGCCCAACCAAACAACAATTGCACAATGAAATTTGTTTAATTTTATTTTCTCAGACGAAAACAAAACAAAACAACCACAACCCAGAAATGTTACGCAACGGTACTTGTACTTGTACCTACGGTACATTACAACATGTGACATTTGTCGTAAGTCAGCTTCGTAAGCAAGCATTTTTTTTTCCGTCGTATTATTCTCTTTTAATTACTCAATCTGAACTGACAGTTAAAGGGGTGACTTTTGAATTATACCCGCTCGATTAGGTAATCTAATTTGATACAATTATTTCGTATAAATATACTTTTATATATGAATGAGCGTGTGCAGTCTTTGTTATAGATGCACATTACACGAATGTGAAAAATGAATTTGACAGTTTGTGACGGCTATGATAATTGGTCGCTTTGTACGATTTAATTGAGGAAATCAGCTGTCAGTTGGAATAACATGGATACGGTGAGACAGGTTGACATGTGAGATTTTTATTTTTTTTCTAAATAAGAAAAGTTCATACCTTGTTGTAGTGATGCAAGTGGCTCATCATGTAGAGAGACACATCAAAATGGCGTTTATTTAAGAATAAAAGTCGCTGACACCCCCAGCTGGTGGCTACTGTAGCTTTTAATTGTTATCGTGAATGTACTTAATCCCTAAGAATATAATAAAATATTGCAATTTCCTTGCAAGGATCTGCGCAGCAAACGTGTGAACGGATTTAAGTACTTAAAAATCGTCTATATTATTAAAACTCAGTGATAATTCTGATGACTTCAAACATCTTTGGTGAATGAAAAATGACAAAATTTATATAGATTAGTGCAGCATCTGCACTAAATAGATGAGCAAAATTACTAACTTTGGGAGTATTGATAATATTCAACCCACATTGGTTCGAAGGTGGCGGCTCATAGAAGAATCTGTTACAAACAGGGCTCTGCGGTAAATCCCTTAGGGCCTTTCTACACCTTGAGGCACTTATAATAATACGATTACCTTAAGAGCATTATTGAAGATTCGACCAACCACTCTATGGTATGCTATGCTGGAAATTCAAATTATTACGGCCGGCTCCAAGCTGAAGTTTATATTTGGAGCTTAACTTCACCCTCCAGCAACCATTGCAAACTTTCATCCTAGTGAGGTTAAATATCTGAGAGAAAGGTTTTAAGTCCTTAAAACTTTAGTTGGAATTCCCATTTCACGACTACAATAGTCTCATGGATTGCGGAACTTGGTATAAAACATAAGGAAAGGCTACAGTCCGCTTGGGGCGAACAGTATGATACCGTATCCTTATCCCTATGTACCCCAAAGAAAAAATTCATAAGGAAGATGATAGATAGCATTTTATTTCATTCTATGAAATTTATAGAAAAAAAAATATTTTTTTGAAAAAACGCCCCCAAAAAGTGGGCGTGGCCAAAAACTTTGTATGGGCGATATATTGGAAAGAATATTGGCTAAATATATTGTTAAACATTTTTTTTCGATTTCTATGAAAATTTTCAAAGAAAACATCATTTTAGTGAAAAACGCCCACAAAAAGTAGGCGTGGCAAAAAACTTTATATGACAAATTTATAAAGGTAGGCAGTACCTACATATCTTGTGAAGGTTTTACAACTTTATCTCTCTAACTTAAGCCTTAAAACGGTTTTTTCTAAATTGTGGGCGTGGCAGTGGGCGGATTTAAAAACTTTTAACACTTTACCATTTCAGCCTCCTAGCACAACTTTAAAGGCCTCAAAAGTTGATACGTACGGACGGACTGACGGACGGACATTGCTAAATAGTCTTAGGATTTGGTCCTGATCATAAATATATATACTTTTATGGGTCTACGACGAATATTAAGGGGTGTTACAAACTATGTGTCAAAATTAATATACCCTTAGGATAGGGTATAAAGACCAAAGAGTAACACTCTGGTCGTTTATTATATAAAATTATTATGATCAATTATCACTTACGCGACCCTCGAATGGTGGCTGAAAGTGTTTGAATATATAATACAGATGGTACAAGATGCTTATTTGCAGAGTCTAGAAATCTGGTCTGGTACAGTTCGATACCCAAAGATATTTTTAAGACTGAATTCCATGAAGAACTGCGCTAGCTAATATATTAGAAAATGTATCAAAAAATCCACAAAAAGCATTCGACCATCATTGGTCAGATTTTGTCCGTCAGCGCATAAAATAGGAGCACAATGGCCTAGGTCAAACTACACACAGACGAAAATAATATATGAGCTGCTCTTCATAGCGACAGCCAATTCGGCTTGTCGTATTGTCAAACGTATAGCCATCTGATTACCCAGAATTGTATCTTATTGGCAGATACTAGTACGGACATACCGGGCCTGTGTTAAGTTACAAACTTTTACTGCACATAACGACACTGTGCACAACTAGATTGAAATCCAATTTTAAATTCACCTAGATTTTTTGGGATATGATCCCAGTGTGCTTTCCAGAACACAAAAATGATTCTAAATTACTCAATCTGATATATAAATTTCATAACATATCTGCCTTGGTTTGTGTTTGCGTATCCTGCTTATGGAGATATTTAAGGAACAACAAAAAAAAAGTTGGTGCGTCCAGTTTATCGCTTTCAAAAATTTGGATAGAAACACAATTTTTCATGGCTCAATAATATTATAAGTCAATATTTATTTAATCTTGATATGACTCACCACCAACCATATGGTGGTGTTCATAAACACAAGGGGCGACATTCCCTTCCGGAAGCACGCCTTGAAAGTTAATTTTTTTTTGTAAAAATATAGGCAGTGGCTTCAAGGAAACAAACATATTCAAAAAGTAGAAGTGAGGAGACCCTGCCTAAATCGTTAAAATAAGATTTTGGTTTTAACTCCACTTTTTAAAACCTAAATCCTTTTTTATGGTGCAAAACATATAAATTTTCAATCAGATGGATACAAAATGGCAAAGCGCCTGGGTGGCCTGCTTCGCGGGTTTTAGGAATTTCAATACTCTCTCCGAAAGGAAGGCGCCTATGGATCAGTATTTGGGTCAACCTCACCGCAAAATAATGCAAAAAAAAAAATGATATTAAAACTTTCTCAGGTTTAATCAATAAATTTCTCAAAATTTAACAAAAAACGAAAAGAAACGTTGATATGGCAACACTGGAACAAAGAGATGTGCAAAAAATTTCAAAACAAACCAAAATTCGATGAACGCAATCATACATCCACATTTTCCTGTCATTTAAGTGCAAATTTCAAAGCAATAATTTTATTATAAATATCTGTTGTGAATTTGTTATTTTGAACCGTTTTTCTATCGAATAAAATTGTTTGTATTGCAAATTCGTGCTACGTAAAAAGAAAGTTGAACCAAATATGATTTTGATTGCGGAAATAAAACCATTCAGTAGATACTCTTTGAGTAAAATATTTAAATCAAATGAATATTTCTTGTCGTCGTAATGGACGATACCCTGGCTGGACTATGGTGGTTAAAATTAAAATAGTTTATATAACGTTGACGTTACTATTAAAAAAACAAAACGTAAAGTAACAAAGTCTAAAGGGTTAACCATAACAGTCTTAAGTGTGATAAACCTTATGCCAAAACTAAAAGAAAAGCCCACTTAATTTCTCTCATCTTCATTAAACCGCTTTAGTTACACATTAGTAGTTTAGAAAAATTAAGAAAATCAAGCAAACTGTTAAAAGTTGCAAAAGAAAAAATGAAAATGGAGATATAACTTTTTAAATTAACATACGTGCTTTGGGCCTAGTTATAGCTATCATTGAAATGCATCATTAAAAATGTTATTTTCCGATTTTAAAGCGACTAAGCAAACAATATTGGCTTTAAATAGTGTCAAAATTCGGCTAATCACTTATAAAATTTTTCTACATTTAAACTTTTCTATAAATTTATTTTTATTATTTCACTGATTGAAATCGATTTCATTGAACATCTGATATTCATTTCTACAATTTGAAACACAATCGTTTCACTGAAGGGTGTTCGAGTCTCATCTGTCAGTTTTGCTTTCAATAATCAACTCTAACCTTAAAATCTGTGAATTTTGTACTTGTCAAAAAATTAATATCTATTTCACTGATTTTTTCCAATGATGCATATTTCAATGATAGCTATAACTAGGGTCTTGTAAAGTGACATAAGGAAGAAATATAAGCGAATCACGACTCACGACTATCAAAAACTTTAATTTTTTTCTGATAGTGTCAATTGTCAAATTCCCAATTCCCGTCCCAGTTAATTTACACTTTCCGTAAGCCAACTCGTGTCAACTAAACTTAACGAAACTGAGCAAAATTGTATTATGGTCATGCAATACCATTTCAGTGTAATGGGACATTTCAGTAAGCTGGCGGAAGCACATTTAAGTCTATTATGGTTGGCCCTTAACAAAAAATATTTTTAACTATTTCTGCTAAACTCAGAGAAAGCTATCTTCTCTGGAGGTGATGAATGAGGTTGTTTTCCATGTAATCGAAATGCAATGACAAATAATAATAGCTCAGAAGTGGTGTACAGTAAACGTTGTAAACTGAGCACCAGAGAAACTCTGAGCGTTCCGTTTAAATAGATGGGGTAAGTTATGACTATGAGCAATGGCATGTGGCCTTAAACATTTAAGAGAGCTCATGTTGTCGTTTAGAATTTTTATCAAATCATATTTAAGGACTTAAGGATAAAGTCAGGATTGAACAGGATTGAATAGCTTAAATATTTTCACTTAGCTTTGACACTATTGAGCCTTTTGGGCCAAACATATAAAGTTTCCTCTCTATGGCGTGCGTACCTATGTACAACCACGTATTCAACAAGAGTTGTCATTCTAAATATAGCGCCATTGTTGAACCATTGTTTGCGTCTATCATAAACTATAGTTTTTTGGGCTTCGAAAAGTCTAGATAAATAAGTTGGAATAAGTTCGTACCACCCCACATCGAGCAGGTGGGGAGAGCTGTTTTTGTGGCGACTTGCGGTTTCCACCAATTGCGGCTTTCGAGCTTCAATCGATTAAGTAACTACTAGGCAAACACGCTGTATCCAAAGCTTGCATAAAAACAACAACCCAGTGAAGACCTCCGACACATTAAGTCACAATAAAATTTGAGGTTGTTGGGAAAGTTTGGCGTGCGAATGTCAGAAAGCTACCTAACAAATAGAATATTTAAAGGAATAGTTGGTGAATTTATCAGTGAACACAAATTGTTGTCTATGGAGTCATCAACGATCTGTTGTCAGTGCTAAAAAATATAGCACTGGCTATGTCTTTGCGGACGACAACCCAATAGTAGTCAGCCATAGGAGCATTGAGGAAACTGCAAGATTATTGCAAGTAGACTTTAATGGATTAACAGCTTAGTGTCACGACTATGGATTGTTAATGAATGCACCTTCATCCGCCGTGTATAATAAAAAAAAGGCTTGCATAAAACAGGATGTAACGATCTAATTGGACAATCTGATAACTGCTCCATCTATAGTTTAGAGAACGTGTCGACTTGTAAATATAAAATAGTTCAACACAATGCGGCAATCGTGGCGAATTTATTTATAATGCCAAGACTTATCCACAAGAAGACGTATGGCAGAGGGACGTTTAATGGCTCAGTTCAAATGGTATTAAACGAACTCCCAAGAGAGCTTCGAAAGCAAGGAAAAATTATCGATTGACAAAAGTCAAAGAAGTTTGGTAAGGTTAGGAGGGCATTTTGCAGAAGACGCAAATTTCACCCAGAGGCCGTGAAGGGCCATTGTGCGAGTACCCTGTTAGTACATGTAAGGACGTGTGGCCAACAAAACCACTTCGATCTGTTGAGGAATAGTTTTATGTCTGATAGAGGTAGCCTACCCAAGTCGCCCAGACTTTCGAAGAACCGTGCTCTCATGTAGGATGAGCAGCTTCTGCAGAAGTCGTTTGTAAAGAGGCCTAGCTTTTTAGCCATGTTTCCTATGTTGCAGTGCCCGGGTAATACCCCGACGAGCATCGGTATTTGACTTCTGTTAAGAAAGTCTAGGGACTTTGATTTTTTGGTGTAAACATCAGGCCACAGAATCGGGTTATGATGCAACCGTTGGTGTTGCTCCATTGTTCCTTAGCCAATTGTGTGATGACGCCGTCAATAAAAGTCTTAGCAGGAGCACCTCTCCTTCCGCTAGTCTATGGTTCATATCAGGGCCGTTCTTGGCCAATCCTTCCGCTTTTTCATTCCCTTCCACCCTTCAACAGAGTAGAATTGAGTGATGACGTATAGCTCTGAGGGCCACACATACGGTTATTTCCACTGCTGGCAGCACAGACTCTTACTCGATAGTCTGTGGTGCTTTAACCGCATAGATCTCTACTTGGAAGACACTACAGTGATCAGTCAGTCGAAACGACTGGTTAATAGAAAGTGTTTCTGAGAAGATGCCAGAAGTCATACCTGGGTTTCTCGTTGTCAGTAAGTGACATGAGTCGCTTCCGATCAAAGATTTCAAGTATGCTTGAGTGACCGCAATAACCAGGCTTCCAAATATTGTTCTCTCTTAGTCTGAGAGCGTCTTTGGCTGCCTACCCTTAGCTCAATAGGTGGCAGTTTCAATAGCGTTTCCAGACCTATGTAGTTGCGCTGTGAATTTAACTTTTTATGCCCAGACAAGCAATTCTCTGCACCTTGTTCAGGTTCTTAAGATAGGATTTGGTTTTAGCCGCCTCCCAGCAGGCGACTGAACCGTAGTTAAGAATGGGTCTCACAATCGCGGTGTACAGCTAGTCCACAATGTTCGCTTTTTAGCCCCCGTTTCAGTCATAGAGAGTTCAGTTTAGTCTTTGTTTGTAAAATACAAGTCAGTCAGTTCAGTTTATTTAATTACGATAATCCAAATTTAAATTTCTTTAGGTAAAGAACTCAACTGCAGACAAGCCCTTCCACGGCTAACCCTACTAACCTAAACGGCGTTGTTTCTTCATTTTAATCAACTTGATTGAAGGGAGCTACTGCTTTCCGTCCAGATCCATTACAGTCAGCCGCGTTCAATAACCTTCTCAAGGACACATGAAATAAATTCGCAATTAGCTTCTATAAGGAATACAAACATTATAACCATTTTTGTGATCGAAATTTTGCCAATAAGCATTTAATTTAACGACCGACTATGACCAATGATTTATAAATACTTCTGCCGATAATAGTTAAAGAAATAAATTAATGTTTGATTCCATAGGATGATGTGGAATTCGTTGCCATAGCCAAATGGAATTGATTTCTTCCTTTCGACTTGGACAACTCAAAGACAAATGACGACGACGACGCGCCGCGCCGCGCCAACATAAAGAAGGGGTCTTCAATCGGCATCTAGCAGATTTTATAATTAATTAATGTTCTTCTATCTGTTTGGGTTATGTGGTATGATTACAGGCTACAAACATAATTTTGACCATTCAACCCCTATAACAGGGAATTATTTTTAGCTGTAGGTAGGTAGCTATGTATAATTTTGTTTACAACTAGAGCTGCGGGTATATTAGTTTCTCCTTGAGATGTGTTTCATTTTTTTTTTTTATGATTATTAATCTAAGCCTATGTCATGTGCGAAAAAGTGAGATCATCTTCGAAAATAATATTACGCTTACCCATTTAGCAGCGGAAAGGAAAATAGAAAAAAAAAAATTAGCAAACACAACTGTTTCTAGGCATGATTTCATGTTTGTTATAATTTAATTTAAAATGAGAATGTGCACAGCCTTGATGGTGGCTGCGTAGTAGCCAAGTCACGATAGGCCAGATCGGCTGTCCTACCAATGGATTTGATTAAAGAATTTTAAAGATTGCATTTCTGTTTTAATTAGACATGAACGGCAGCAGTTGATTGAAAATAGTTTTTTTTTTGTTGTGGACACAGCATCTTTGTATATTTATGTCTTCAATCAAGTTCAGGAACGAGAAACTTTTGAGAATAATTTGAAATTAGTACCGAAACATTGAGTTTTGTCTTAAGAGTTCGTACTCCAATTTTCGGTCGTAATAGTCCCACTTGACAAGCTGTGAATGTTTCTGTGCCAGTGAGTCAGTCAACTCAGCTTTAGAAGTACTGAAAACATCGTAGCCAAAAGTTCCAAATCAGTCAAATCAATCTTTCACATATTGGCCTCCATCAAACTAACTCTAACACAGAAGGCTCTTCATCATTTGAAGATGATTTGCTTATCCGAGGGGCTCTGCAAAAGTTTGAAGAAAATCCTGAATTTAATTAAAAATCCTCATCATCAAATGACGCTCAGTTTTGGCACAATTTGCTTGTCAATAAGCAAAGTAGGTATACGTTATTGGACGGCAACAACCCGCATGTGCTTCAAGAGACTCTATAGCTTTCACAAATAGATGACCGGATGGTTTGGATTGGACCGTATTTTGTTGTCGATGAATATAATCGTCAATGTAGTTCGCTATCGTGACAGAATTAGCTGGATTTGTCATCAGTGATATGCGATTCCGAAAAGATGGTGCGTATGCCACACAGGTGGTCAAATGGTCGAATAGCCAACTTGCTATTTTTAGTTGTGAACCAGGTTAGAGCCACAGGGGCATCTTTGCTATTGATGAGAGGAACGCGGCGTGCTTGTGTTTGCTTTGCTCCGCTCGTTGGACGGGGGTGATTCTTGTCCCCTCACTATATACCAATTGCTCGACAAGGTTTTATCCATGCAAATTAGTGAAAGAAAAAAAATATAAATGAACAATAGTGGAGAAAGCTACTTTACGTAGACCTCGGACGGATTAAAAAATAGGAAAGTGAAAGAGAAAAAGCAAAGCAAGTAAAAGGGTTAAAAATGAAAATCTCCACGGACTAACGCCAACACCCAAGAAAGAGAAGGGAAAGACATCGCGAAGCTAACTTGGCTAACCTAAACTTATATAATCTAAATGGTAAAGCTAGCCCCTACATTCATCTTAGATACTGGTTCGTTATGAACCTTCGACATGCCAGATGTTGTTGGCAAGGGCAAGTCAGCCCACCCTTATGTCTTTGAACACATCCATAGCTATTCCTCTGGCCAATTTAGCGAGTGATAGCCCCTCGACGATCCCTCCAGTCACAATCACTTAAAATTATCTCCCGATAAAAGTATGTTTCTTATTTAAATTATGGCGCATCTTCGGACAAACATTGAAGTTGCTTAATGTTCACTTAAGGACCATTTATATGAGAGAGAATTGCAAACTGCTAACAAGGGAATATTCGTAAATTTTGACATTTCATTCACATGACAACTTATTTTTCGCAGATACTCGCGAATCTGAGTTGTAAATATTAGCAGCAAGATGTGTTAGTTTTAAAATTTGTTCGCAATTCGCTGTCATGCAAATAGTCCTTTAATGAATCTGATAGTGCTGTCAGAATCCTATTTGAACAAACAATGCGATGTTTAGTCCATCAGGACATAATTCATGGTGCACATGGTCTAAAATGAAAAAAGTCTCTTCATGCCTTTTTGCGCACTTCAATCTGCAGGTAAGGACTTCTATAGTGCAACCATTTGGATAGGAATCAACGACAATGGGTGCAATTTTTTTCTTTTTGGTTTGGCATCCTATCAATCTTTGACGGCTAATGTTCACTGTTCTGACCAGTTCGATGTCTATCTCAACGGCAACGGAAAATCACTTGTATTGAATTTTTCATTCAAAATAAACACGTACGCTTGAGTTGTATAGTGAAGGTCTTGCAAGAAGTCTCCTACTTAACTCTCATCTTAAGAAGAAAGAACAGTCATTAAATGTACATTCAGCTCTTTGTTTGATTCCTGATGCTATAACATTACCAAATTCACAGTGAAACGAAGATAAACGAAATCTCTTGCTACCTCAGAGTTTAATGAAAGCTATTACAAATCTTTGACTGTGTTAAAGGTCGGTAGTATGAAAATTAAAATGCAACTGTGCCAAAATTTCACATTCAAAATGTAAAAGAGGTTTTGATATTGCTTCTAAACATAAGGCTCGTGATTGCTTTTACCTGCCCCGAAGCCATCTGCCAAGAGAAGGAGACGGCTTTTCATCAAATTTTGTATTAAGAGTTTTTGAGCTGCTAACTCGCGGTGATTGCGTTTTCTTGGCTTTTAACTTTTAAATCCAAAATCAATCGAAGCGGGACCGAATTTTTTACGAAAAGTTTATTATCGATTAAAAAATCGATCAATCCGCTTTTGAAAAGACTTCAACACAGAAAAAATGTTCGTTCAGAGACTTTCGCAAGCTTTCGCGGATAAGTTCAATGGTTCCAGATTTGTTGTCGTCGTCGTCCAAACCTCCCTTGAGAGTTTTTCTTACTCGTTTATCTGCCATCGACGCAAACTGCCATATTGTCCATTTCACGAAAAACAGGAACCATATCCGGCAAGCTGGTTTCATTTACATTTATTTTTTTTTTGTGGCCGGGAACCCAAATGAGTGTGATTCGAAACCGTCGACTCGCTCGTCCCATTAACTTGTAGCACTCTATGATTAGTTATGACGTTGAGAACTTTAATTGCAACCTAACTGTCGATAGAGATAGCTGTATTGTTCCTACCTGCTTCCTTAATTCGCTAGATGAGTTCGGCAGTCGAAAGGACATGTAAATGTTTAGTTCGTCTTAAAAGAAGATAGTTTAAGCGAACCGTCCGAATAATTGCTATAAAATCAGTCTCTTAAGCTATATAGGAAAAAAGCTTCTACACAGTTGCATTCTCAGACAAAAGAAATACCGATTGGCAATAATTAATTTACGTTTAAGATGTCTACTTCTGATGAGATTTCGCTTTATGATATGATAATAGAGCTAAAGCAACACAAAGTCCGTTACTAGCTCTATTTATAACTGCTGTCTACTTTATGTAGATTCGTCGATGTCGGATTGTGTGTATTAAAATTTTTAATTGATTACTGTCTCTTTTTAACCAAAGTTCATTATCGATAACTGAACACATTTCTGCTGTAAAATAAGAAAATTCTTTTGTGAAAAATATTTCGTCACGTATCAGTTGTCATCATTCACCTTTCATTAGTCATGTCATTATTTATCTGTCACCTGTAAGCTGTCATCCATCATCTTTTATATATCATCTGTCACTTGTCATATTTCATCTGTCAGCTGTCATTGGAAAATTTTGATTAATATCTATCCTATTTCTTGAGATACCTAGCTAGGACCTAGGTACTCAATGAGATTGAATGTAAAGGGTGTTTTTTTTAGAGGTTGGTTTTTCGAAATAGTGATAAAACTGACATTTTGTGGTCAAATCTGGCAACTCTAATGTCATTTATGTTTAGTTGGGTTTGCCATTTCATCATGAACAGGTTGACAAATGAACAACGCTTGCAAATCGTGCAAATTTATTTCGAAAATAATGGTTCTGTTCGCGAAGTTTACCGCAAGCTCATTTTGGGTTGAATGGCTACGTCAACAAGCATAATTGCCGCGTTTGGAGTAAAGAGAATCCAAATGAGACCCTTGAAACACCATTACATCCACAAAAACTGACTCTATGGGCTGGTGGAGGCATTGGGCCATACTTCTTCCGAAATGATGCTGGAGAGTGGATGAGATGTGGTTCCAACAAGACGGCGCTACATGCCACACAGCACACGTCACAATCGATTTATTGAAGGAAACATTCGATGAGCGCATAATTTCGCGGAATGGACCTGTCAATTGGCCACCAAGATCGTGTGATTTGACACCATTGAATTATTTTCTTTGGGGATATGTGAAGTCGCTCGCCTGCGCCAACAAATCAGAAACGTTAGGAGACTTGGAAGCCATTATTCGTGGCGTTATTGCCGACATAAAGCCCCAAATGCTTGAAAAAGTGGTTGAAAATTTGGACCTCTAGACTTGTCTTTATTCGAACTAGCCGCGGCGGCCACATGCTCGAAACATTAATGGCATAAAATTATCCTTCCAATAAAGCCAAATTGATGGACATTAAAATGATTTTATGTTGTTTAATTTCAATTCGAAGTTCTATACCTCTAAAAAAAACCACCCTGTATTTTTAGTTGCGTGCGTGTTTACAGAATGAGAAAGTAACTAACGAGTTACTTCTAAACTCTCCCATCACTAGAGTTGTGTTTCTAATCTACTTAAGCACGAACTCACGTATTGCGTCTTTCAGAATTAGAAAGCGGATGCTTAGATAAGCAGTACTATCTGCACCAAGGTCGGTTGCCTATAACAAAGTTTCTTAAATGCTTCAACTCATGTCCACTGCATTTCGTAGCAGTTTCTTTTTGAACAAAAAAATCGTAATCACTCGCAACGGTATAGAAACTTTAACCCCAATAAACATGGTTCTCCCTTTTTAGTGGTTGTTTGTTTTTTTTTTTTTTGTATGTAGTCTCAATCCAATAATAAATTTATTTATATCTTGCGATTAATTGAAGGTCGTGTCCTAGTTTTTGCATACTTACATACATTTTCTGCTGCCGCGCTGTTTTTTGTTGTTGTTGCTGCTGTTATTGACGTAGGTTGTTTTTTCTCCCCACTGCAGTTGATGTGTTGCCAATGTCATTTCAGTTAAAGAATTGTGTTTTTTTTTCTTTTTAGAAACTACAATTAAACCAAAAAAAAAAACTAAATGAAATTGCTGTTGTATTTGCTGCAAGTTTAAGTGTTAATATTATAGAATTTTATTGTTGTTGTTGTCGTTGTCGCACTTGGTGTGTGGTGAATATGTCTGGAAACCTTGATCCATAATGCTAAACGAAAGCACCGGAAATAAGAACACAGATTACAACAATAAAAAAACTGCACATACATAGCGTACGTAGCTACCTAAAATATTTGCTCTATTTATGGAGAAAAAAAACTTGATATTTTCAAGGTGAATTTTATCTTATCACACTAAAATAATGGAATCGAATTTTTTTTTTTCAGTTGGTGGTGCACGTTTTATGTTGTTTATTTTTTTTTTTGTTGGCCTTCGGTGATAAAGTATTCGTTTTAATTCGCACAATAATTTTCAACGCAAAAATATGTGATGCTTAGAAAAAAACAATTCTCCCAACAAATTTATTATCAACTTGTCCTTGATTTGACGCGTAGGCAAAAATAAAAAAAAAAATTCGCATATGCGTGACATATTTATACTTGTTCTCATCTAAGGCGAGGTTAATTATTTAAACATGCGACGGAGTCATCGACTATTTGCGGAAAGTTTTTGGATGGATACATGCAAAACTAGTGAAGGCATTTTGCAATGCTTGCCAATTTGTTCCACGCACTTAAAAAAGAAGTCAGTGGGTGGGATAAGCAATTGCTTTAAAAAAGAGATAATATACCCACGTCAAGCTGACAACGGATTGTCCAGCAAAGAAAACTGGTACGAGACTTGATGTTTTTAGATGGAATTTATAAATGTGTCTAAATGGTGTCGCATTGTATCTATCCGAGGGATGAATTCAATTAAATCTTCCAAATATGGATTTGAAAACCATTTTTATCTAAAGTATAATACCGTGTGAGTGGGCTTGGCATTGCGGTTAAGTGCAGCGAACTCTTGACCATGGGATTTTAGTGGCGCAAAAACACCATAAGAGTTGTCCACTATTTCGAAACTCTGACAAACATCTAAGAGCAAAACATTTCTCAAGAAGCCTTTCAAATTCACTGTTTGGAATAAACATACATGGTCAGAGTTGACCTTAATGACAAAAAATTGAAATCCTGTCCAAGGAGTCATGGACTACAATATAAAATAAATATCAAGTGTAAAGGGTCCATACATGACCTTAGACTCAGCTTCTGAATGGAGGGATTTTCAGTATAAAGGTCCCGTCACGATGTGCGAGGAAAGTGCTTGCAGCAAGAGTTTCGAGAATTTACATTTTTATATGTTCGTGCAAGTGCTTGCAGTGAGCAGTCACACAATGCGAGAAAAGGGCTACGAGTACTTTTCAGGTTGTCACACCATGCAAGCACTTGACTAAATAGGGAAAGCGAGGCAATTGATTTTTGTGGAGATAGCTGCATGAATATTGCAGCTTTTGAGGTAACAAAATTCGGCTCATCGAAAAGCAATCTGGCCGCCAATGGTTTAGGACCGTGACGTGGTGCTGAAAATCCTTACTATGCTATGATTACTGGTCTATTGTACTAATATTCAGGCACCTTACTTTAATGTAATACTTAGTTTAGCCTTATTTCAAGAAAGATAAGAAGGAGCTTCAGCGATGAAGAGCTAAGATGTTCGGCACTCACTGTGTTTAGCCTTTCGACCAAGTTAAGAGAAAGCTTGAGTTCGAGCACTATCTTAAACCCTTTAATGCCAGGTATTGTACGTGTAGAACATGAACTTTATCTGCTCAGAACTCGGAATATTTTGGTACAGGGCATTTAAGCTGTTCCAGTTTCACTAATACACCTTTTCTAGTTATGAAAAATGGTTACCAAATCCCTTTTTGCAATAGGAAATTTTTATTCGGAATGCGTTACTTTCAGCTTGATGAATTATCTCATCTGTATATCTCATTATTCTGGCGCTCTAAGAGGAAGTGGCCTATCGCATTCTACAAGGAATTTATATAACAAGGTGATCGGTCAAAAATCTCATTTTCGGTCGCAAGCAAGCGATACGCTACATGAGTGTTTCCGGCGCAAGCGTTTGCATGCAAACAAATAACTAAAGCAATCGCTTGCATGCAAGGACTTTTCCGGTCGTCGCACTGTAGGTGCCGTCCTCGCATAATGTGACAGCACCCTCATGCCGATTCCGAACGATAATATTATTTTTGAGAAGCTTCTCGTGACATTTCGTATTTTTGGATATTTGTCACACTTTCGCAAGAGGTAGGGCGGCTAATAATAACGTTCAGGTGGTACAGGTCGGGATTTGAACTACCGACATCTCGCTTAGTTAGTTTTTAGGCCCGCTTCTTTTTCCTCTTTTACCATCTGAGCCGGTCGCGCCCCACAAATAGGTTCTTTGACGTGAAAGCTTCCACGGGTTTTGAAAGTTCTAATTCAATCAAGGAGTAACGAACTCCTGCTGCCATGCGAAGCATCTTCATCTTAGGTCTTGCCAATTTGTCCTCATACTTTTTGTATATTGTTCATCGGTGTAAAGCCTTTCTTTCGGCTTAGAAGGTATTTTTCGGTCACAGAAGATGGCAGAGTTTTCCTGCGATGATTGATGTCGCATCCACCACGTTGCTTTGCTGTTGGTCATAGATTCCAGATTTCCAACTTCGGAGTAGTTGACTGCTTTTCTAACATCTTCGGCTGTATTGCGGTTACTTCTTCGTAGTTAGGAGTGCCTCCTGTCTCCTGACTGTATTTTGTCTTCATCGACTAGTAGTTCCGAATGAATTTCTTGAGCATTTCTTGTTTTCTGCGCGGCTATTCTAAAGATGGTCATACCCTTGTTACAGTTGTTTTGTCATGGCTCCTGGGTAGCCTGGTTCATATCAAACGTCCCTATTTTGTAGATTGAATAATGCTTACATATGTCCAAAGCATGGGATCCGTTAGGGCACCGCTTTGTAGCCACTTTTGTTTATTATTAGTCTACAGTTTTTTTTAAATGAAAATGAAAATAAAAACATAAGGAAAGGCTACAGTCCGGTTGGGGCGAACAGTATAATACCCTATCCTTATCCCTATATGCCCCAAAGAAAAAATCATTAAGAAGATGATGGATGGCATTTTATTTCATTCTATGAAATTTATAAAAAAAAATGTTTTTTAAAAAACGCCCCAAAAAAGTGGGCGTGGCCAAAAACTTTGTATGACAAAGTTATACAGGAGGGCATTGCCTACATATCTTGTGAAGATTCTAACCCTTTATCTCTTTAACCACAGCTTTAAAACGGTTTTTCTAAATTGTGGGCGTGGCAGTAGGCACATGTTAACACTTTACCATTTCGGAACCCTAGCGAGTATATGTTCTAAATTTCAGCTTCCTAGCATAAATTTAAAGGCCTCAAAAGTTGATACGGACGGACGTTTTGATCCTGATCATAAATATATATACTTTTAGGGGTCTACGATGAATATTAAGGGGTGTTGCAAACTATGTGTCAAAATAAATATACCCTTAGCATAGGCTATAATAAAAATATCGCCTATCTAAGCCACCACTAGATACATTATAATATCAAGCAAAATAAAATCGCTGCATTTGCAAATATCCCATCGGATGTATACCTACATAGATCCCGATATGCATATCGCTTAGCATGAATGAGTAACTGGGACAAAAGTTCAAAAGAAATCGATTAGTCTGCATTCTTACACTGACCGTTCCCCGAAAGACCCTTTAAGTAAACATAAACATATACATCCTGCTAGAAGGCTACATAAACAAAATAAATATTCCAAATCAAGCCATAAGCTGCTGCCACTACAGATAGAAACTCTGTACATTGTGTTTTGTTTTAATCGTTCATTTGAAGTTGGAAAAATAAAAATAAAAATAAAAAACAGAAACAAAAACTATCGCTTCGAGCTGCTAAAAATTGCAACGCGATGTATAAATACGTATCTGTTGGGTGATTATGACCTAAATTTCTCCCGCGATCTCATCTCTTTCGCCGCACCGACTATATGCACTTCTATGCAGCTATACCAAGCCCCGCGAATTTTACTTTTATGTATTTCGTTTTTGCTTGCTGCTTGGTGTTGTGTTGTGTTGTTTTTTTTTGTTAATTTATTTCGTGCTTTCTACACATAAATGGCCTGAACGAGATGGCGCGTTGCTATTCGACGGGTAGCTAGGTATAGGTATAGGTACCTCCAAAACAAATAGGCACATACTTTGTTGCACCTATACTAAATTGTCTATGTCATAAACATGAGACTATATCGGGAGATACTATCAACCTTGAATGTCAGTATTGATATTTTATGGTATTTGCCAGCTATTGCTGTTGTTCGCTTATTTTTTTGTTTTTATAAATATATAGTATATCGTTTGCACTTAATTTAGATGAAATAAATGCATTAATTATACATTTATATTGTGCTAAGATAGACATCAGCGAGGTTTTTCTTTTTTTTCGAACAAGCATCTGACAAACAACAATACTCGCATAATTTGCAAGTTGGTTTCTTCTTTGCAAAGAGAGACACTTTCTAAACTGCCTTTCTCCTTGTCGTTGTTTCGTGCGGATTGGATGGATCTAATAATTAGAGAATATCCTTCGGCTAGCAACAAAACTTGAATGGGTTTTCCTCTTCGTTAGCTTTTTAATAAAAGATTCATTAGTATTTTGAGTAATTTATGGACGAAAAAGTCAATATTTACTTTGACAAGTTGAATGCGGCGCGTACGATTGTCATCATGGTGTTTGCGGCGGTGCCCTAAATAATAATACTTTTTTTTTATCACAAGCAAACATACGAAGGGAAGGGGAGTGTACCTACACTTGACTTGTAATTAAAGCGGAGACTTAATTAAGTTTTTGTATTTATTTTTGTTTTGTACGAATGAACAGCCATAATGACTTTAAGTGAACTGCGAAGAAGTTCAATGCATGCGATGCAGCCATACACGGACTAATGGTTCTAGTTGCGTCGTAATACTAATAATTGTTTAATAAATATAGTTGTTGTTGTTCTAAAGAATGTTGTTAAAAAGCAATAGACGTCACGTTCTTACTTAATTTAGTGTATGGTAATTTTCTGCGAGTATTTAGTAAATATTTTATTGCACGGAAATATATTGCGGGTTGTGTTTTTTTAAATAAAATTAATTCCGCAGTTGAGCGTTTTGTGTGTTTATTGCTTAATTTTACTGGCAATATGTTTTGTTGGAAATAAACAAATGATTTCTTTCAACACGCAGTGGTAATAATATTAAGTATTTCTGGGATTTTTTATTTTTTTGGAATATTGAATGGAACTTTATGATATTTGTTTTGGAGAAACTCGGGGGTGAATCACCCCAATCAATAAGATTTAGCTGATAGTATTAGTATGCTAAATTTCGGAGTGACATCACTTAAACGAAACAATTTGGGATCACCAACTTTTTAAAAAGTAAAGTTATGGGCGACACTATAGTCCAGGAAATAGGACTGAGCTTCAAAAAGCAAACTGCCTCCAGTTGCGCATTTCAATTAAGTTAAGCTGTTAATTAGAGCTATGGCGCGGTTGTGGTAAGGAAGGCGTGTATCCATAATATGCGTTCTAGAGCATTGCTATCGTTCTATGTGTCCCAGCCATTTTTTGACCAGGTTCTAAGAATTTAATGCATCCAAAACACAATGTTGTTTTCTACCATTAAAGCAAGAACTGTTATTTGTATGAATGGCACCTGAAACTGAAAGACTTTCCAATCTAGGTATGTGCGTTAATGACATCCTTCGTTGAAATTACCGATATATTCGATTTGCAAAGAACGCAGCAAGGTAAAGGGTGATCCATTTCGAGGTTCCCTACTTTTTTAAAGAAAAAAACACAGAAAATTCAAATTTAACGAAGAATGTTTATTATCATTCGAAAGAACATTCTTTGGCATTTATTTTTTGAAGATTATGTCTATCAAATGTTGGCCGTTGCTACGTCGCAGATGGTCCATCCGTTGAGTCCAATTTTCGATCACTCGTTCGAGCATTTCGACTGGTAACTGGCGAATGACACGCGTGATGTTTTCCTCCAAGGCCTGAATCGAAGCGGGTTTGTCGGCATAAGCTTTTGACTTTACATATCCCCACAGGAAAAAGTCTAACGGTGTGATATCACACGATCTTGGTGGCCAATCGACCGGCCCAAAACGTGAAATTATGTGCTCACCGAAATGTTCTCTCAATAAGTCCATTGATTGATGCGATGTGTGGGAAGTGGCGCCGTCTTGCTGAAACCAAATGTCGCCGAGATCACGAGCTTCAATTTCAGGCATCAAATAGTCGGTTATCATGACACGATAACGATCGCCATTGACGGTTACGTTCGCAGCGGCATAATTTTTAAATAAATATGGACCGATGATTCCACCGGCCCACAAACCACCCCAAACCGTTGTTTTTTCTGGATGCAGTGGCAGTTCTTCAATCTCTTCAGGTTGCTCTTCGTCCCAAATGCGGCAATTTTGTTTGTTTACATACCCATTGAGCCAGAAATGGGCCTCATCGCTAAACAAAATTTGCCTCGAAAACGTCGGATCTTCTTGGAACTTTTCAAGAGCCCATAGAGCGAAGCGATGTCGCTTGGGAAGGTCGAGCGGCTTCAGTTGTTGCACAAGCTGTATTTTGTACGCTTTCAATTTAAGATCTTGACGTAAAATGCGCCAAGTCGTTCCATACGTCAGTCCGAGTTGCTGCGAACGGCGCCGAATCGACTCTCTACGGTCTTCGTGTAAACTCTTAGCTACGGCCGCTATATTTTCTTCACAGCGTGCTGGACGTGGTCTATTCGGTCGAATATTATCCAATAATGAATGCTGGGTCTCAAAATGGGTGATGGTGTTGCGAATAGTACACTCAGTAGGCCGATTATGTTTACATTCCTCACAGAACGTGAATTTTCATAATAAAGTTGAACAATTTGTAAACGTTGTTCACGCGTAAGTCTTTCCATTATGAAATGCCAAACAATACTAAACAAAAATAACATGACAGCATGATACGACTCACACGTGATCTGTCAAAAAAGGCTATTGAAAAAAGTATCTCTACTTGGATCACCCGTTACTTAGGTTTTCTGAAGCAATGGAAAAAATATTTCGAATATAAATAAAAATGTTAAGGCGTTTAAAAAATAAGTTAAATATTAGACGTAAACGACCCATACAGGACTTGAATTGGTGCTGCAGTCTGGGGTGGACCTGCCCTTAGTTGAGGTCACCTTCCACCGGGGCCTTCCTTTCCTGCGTTGTCCCTCCGGATTGCAGTCTACTACTCTGCGGGCTGGAGTGTACATGTCCCAGACATCTCAAACGCCCAATGCACAGTTTTTTTGACCATGTCGATATGGTCGATGTTAAGTTCATCGTTGAATCGTCTTCCAATGATATCAATATCGACGGCGTATGCAAGTAATTGAACAGACTTTTGAAAGATCGTAACTCTTGTATTGGCTTGCGAGTTTTATGCAATTATTTCCAGTATAATGTTAAAGAAGTCTCATGACAGCGCGTCGCCTTGCCTACATCTTTTTTTGACATCAACAGTCTCTGATGCGGCAGCGAGCTTTCTCCATCGTCATCCTGCACAGACAGGTATTTGCATTTAGCAGAGATGCCAAAACTAGAAATTTGTCTATATAGGTCCCCCATATAAGTGCTGTCATACGCGGCTTTAAAAGTGATAAAAAGGTGGTGGGTATCTATCTGAAGTTCTTGGGTTTTCTGAAGGATCTGCCGTAGTGTGAATATTTTAATTGAGGACTTACCGGGCCTAAGTCCGCACTGTTAGGGTCCAATCAGATCGTTGGCAGACGGTTACGGGCGCGGGCAAAATACGGCAGACTATATCTGATATGCGATGTTTATGAAACTGATACCTCAATCGGTGTAGTAAAGAGGGTCTCCTCTCCTGTAAACTGAGCAAAGATGCTGAGGTTTTAGTTATCAGGCATACAGACTGTCTGGCTTAGCAACCTTATTGCATTTCAGCTTATATATTGCTGGTGTTCGCCTGACAGCAGATTTTGTGTCCTCCGAAGGATTCCATATGCTTCCTCTCACGAGCCGCTCTCGTGATATAGTACAGCCGCACTGTTGTTTTGCTCTTTGTGTTCCGCAACACTTTTCGTATTGCCAGGGGTTTTGTGGTGGTGGTGGGGTGAACACCCACATCTCTGTCACCATTCTTTAGCACTTGATTCTGGCTGAAAAGGACTCCTAGAGAGGTTGAGCAAAGATGTGATCAGCAGAGGTTCTGGCGGTTTGTTGCGATTGTAACAGGTCCACATTGAAGCTCCCCGCTGTTGTGATATCCGTAGTCGTACCTTGGCTGCAACTAGGTAGAGATCATTGTCCTTTTCTGAATCTGTCCTTGTGGCTAATGGTCGCTTCGTACAAATGTTTTCCTGGTGGGGCAGTTAACCCTATGACCAGGCTCTCCACATACTTGGCGGCAGGATGATGTTTGCACAGAGCCAATAGCCTCTGACGGTCATTGGTGTCCCTTAATAAGCCTTTGGTTCATCATACTGACTGTATGGCAACGTTTTGTCAATTTACGTTTAATATTTTTTTCTTTTTTTTTTACTTAAGAGAAGAAAATAACCCAAATGATCCTTTAACATAAACATTCTTTACTTTTCTATAACAAAAAACTAACCACCAATTTGTTTTTTTAATTTCTCCTTTCAGCACTCAAAAAGCCGGCTATAACAGTCCATGGCAATGGACAACCGTCACAGCGAGCGGCGAATGACATATAGGGGCTCGCAAAGAGCCCGCACTCAATGGTGGTGGTAATCAATCAAGTTCCAATAGCCAAAACACCAATAGCAATAACAGCAACGGTCACAGCAATAATTCAAATAGTACCAATGCCAATAGCATACTAAATAGCAATACATCGTCTAGCACAAACAATGTTCAGAGTAACAATACTACTAATTCCTATGCCGATGGCAGCAATCTTATGCAACAGCAGCAACAATACGCTGCTGCTGAGGCAGCTCTCGGTACTTACGCGGCCAATATGATGTTCCCTGGGGGAAAATATCATACGCAGCATCATCAAACACATTCGCAACAACAGCAGCAACAGCACTCAAATCAACTTTCACATCAACATCAACAACAACAGCAACACCAGCAACCATCTGCATATGGGGCACCATCAGCGGCAAACCAAAGTCAACACAGCTCAAGCAGTTTACAGCAGCACAATCAACATCAACAGCAGCAACAGCAACAACAACAACAGCAGCAGCAACAACAAAGCAACTACAACTTCCATGTGGGTGGCATTCCACCCGGCTTCGCAGCACATTCCCAAGCCGCCCTGGCAGCGGCAACAGCCGCCGCTGCAGCTGGTTATATTACAACACCCACCGCCCATCAAGCACCACCATCTTTGATGCAAACAGCCGCCGCACATCATCATCAGCAACAATTGCATCAACATCAGCAGCACCAACAGCAACAGCAGCAGCAACAAACACATCAACAGCAACATGCTGCTGCAACCACTGCTCAACAACTTCATCAGCACAGTAGCGCCGCACAAAGTGTATTCGCTGCGAGAAATCTTCCATTCGCTGGGTACGACTACAACTACCGAGCGGGAGGGTATCTATAAAATTAAAATTATCAAAAAAAAAAAAACAAAAAAAAACATTAGCATAAATTAAAAACAAAATAAATAAAAAAAAAATATTTGATATATTTAGTACTGTCTTTAGCTCCTCATAAAAATCACAAAAATAAAAAAAAACAAATAAACATTCAAAAACGTAGTAAACAGTAAATAAAATGACATGAAACGTAGTATACCCTTAAAATGAAACTTATAGCGTACACTGTAACAATATGTTAAGCATAAAAAAAAAAACAAAAAAACAATAACTAATGTGAATTGACTAAAAGCAAACAATAAATTATTAAATTAACAGACATACCCAAGCAACTCATAAACAAAATAATAATGAAAATTTATTAACACATTAATTTAATTTAATTTAATTAAATTAAATCAAATAAAAAAAAACAAAAAACACATTTCAAAGAAGCAAAATAAAGTAAACTAATTAAATAAATTATATATATTATATATGGAAGCAAATGAAAATATAAAACAAAAACTATATCCTAGACTATAATAATATTATTATTTGTTTTGATTATTTAAATAAAATGTTTTTTTTTTATTATAAATATGTATCTCTTGTACTGTTCTGTATTATTATTTTATAGTTATTTTAATTTGTAGGCATTTTTATTTGTTTAATTTTTACCGAATGTGTTTTATTTAATTGTTTATAAATGTATTTAAATTGCAGATGGGAATAAAACAAAAGGAAATAGAATTTAGTTTTTAAGACAAAGATAAAGCTATTATTATTATTATTATTATTATTATATTATTGTATAAAGAAAAAATTTATTTAAATTAATTATTAATAATTGTTAAAACAAATAAAAGAAGATGAAGATGAGAAAAAAAAACAAAACAAAACATAATTAAAAAGCAAACAAAAGAAACAACAAAAAAGAAAACAAAAATCAAATTAAAGCAAAAACCTTGGATAGTTAGAAAAAAAATACTAAAAATGGCGTTTTTATTTTTTTTTTTATTTCAATTTCAAGTTTATATCATAATGAATTTTGGTATCTGTATATATGGGAAGGCTGAACATTTTGGAAGTAAGTTCAATAGGAACATATATCTTTTTTAGTAAAACAAATTGACTGAGACTGCACTGTCCAACGAAAACAAACAAGAATAGTGTTTCCATTGCACTATATTTGGAAATTGGTCTAACTAAGACAGCAGCCACTTCGACCACTGTATTTTAGCAAATTAGCCACAGAACCATTTGTTTACATGGGAGGGAAACTTGCTGAACATACTATTGCTCTCAACAAAGCGAAGAATGCTGACTAGTTAAATTTTATAGAGATCAGCTTCAAGGAAGAAGTGTTTGCCAGTCTGATTCTAGCCGGACAATCGCAAATCAAGCGTGATGCCGTTTCGTCAGCTTCCAAAGAGAATTAAAAAAGTAACGAGCTTTTGAAATGCTCGTATAGAGGACTGAAACAGTGGCCAAATTTGTATTTTTCGTTTCGCTTCCTTTAACTTGATCCCGAACGACACCTTTCTGAACCAAACACCACTTGACTCACTTTAGAAGAAATAGTACGGTCCTTTCGAAGCTACTGCCAGAAATCCAATCATAACGGACTAAATCTCCCCTTAGGTGACTTCGACATTCCGTATGATGTAATATATCCGGAAAGGGAGTATTGGCAAAGAGCTGCAATTATCAAAACAAACGAAATTGCAATCTTTACATATGGCTCGAAAACGACAGAGGGAACAGGGATCTTCTCAAAAGATCCAGAACTAAGAGAGTCTATAAGACTACCGGGAACAAGCAGCGCCTTTCAATCAGAGGTTCTGGCTGTCCTCAAAGCAGCTAAGGAAATGCAGATGAGATCGATATCCGGAAAAGATATTACTATCTACATCGACAGCCAGGCCGCACTTAAGGCAATGGAATCAACTAACATCAATTCTGGTATAGTCAGGAACTGTCGCACTATGCTCAAGTCATTTTGCAAATAGAGGGCTACTCAATAGTGGTGAGGTTGCTGACATGAGACCTCCGCTCTGCATTTTAATGGGTTCGATTGAGGAAATAACCCTAAGGACTACCAACCTAAGGTTGTCAAATCTTGGGGGACACACGGTGTAAAAAGCTCTATGGCCACTTCTCGGATGGAAGAGTTCCAGCAAACTTAGCAGGGATAAGCCAAAAATACTAGTAGGAATTCTGACAGGGCATTGCCTCTTGCGAAAACATGCAAGGCGACGCGGACTGTCAGATACAGACAACTGCAGATTCTGTGGTGATCTGCAGGCTGTTGAGGATATACCGCACGTAGTCGTAGGAAATTCTTAGGGAGATACTTCTTCGAAGCTCAGAAGAAATTAGACGGTACACACTTTAAAGGCCTTCTTGGCTTGTGTAGGGTAATTGTTTGCTTTAAAAGAGAAAGTGCTTAGGTTTTTTTGTCTACCGTTTAGGGTACAAATTCAGGCGACTCCCCAGGAATCGCAATGGGCACTCTTCGGTACTTAGTGTTGTGTTATGACTCTTGCATCACACGCCTGTCTTAACCCAACCTAACCTACGCTGACGGGCATATTTTCCAGATTACCTCAAGTATGGGTGCTGCTTAAATATTTTCTGATCTACTTATTGGGGATGTAGTTAAGTAACCTTTTCTTTTGATTAATTCCAATTTTTATGTTGTGGTATCTGCCATAGTTCTATAAGTTTTAGTGCTTCAGGCTATTAACTTTCGTGATTTTGAGACACCCGAAGTCCCCAAAGTACAAATTCGAGAATTCAGGAACACAAAAAGATTGGAAATTACTATACTTTTCCTTTTTTTCACGTCATACAATAATTACTTATGGTTTTGTCACTAACTTCAGGAGTTTACTGCTCACTAATTGTATTAGAAAATAATATTAAAAAGTCGTTGCAAGAACCGGTTGGTATTTCCATTTTTAAAGAAGAAACTCTACGAACCCCGTCAAACAAAACTGGACTACGCAAAAACAACGAAGTGATACCCGACCGGAGGGTGTATATGGAAAAGCTACTTCAGTACGTCCCCTTCCAACAACTATTTAGTTGAGCGTCTTCATACATAAGGGCGTATGCAGGATTTTGATCAGGGGGGCAAACTTATTCATGTGCCAATGCAAAGGCTGAATTCCTAAATGCAGTACTGCTGTAGTACTGCAACAGCAAGGGATTCTTAATGCAATATTAATGCTTGTATTGACAATGTATTTTGACTTTTATTTATGAAAACTATTTCCTTTTGTACAGTGCTACTGACAGGACTGATATGAGAAAGACCAAAGCACATTTTGGAAACTTTATAATCTTAAAATATTTAATTTTATAATTAATTCTTTTACAAGAATAAAATTTTTAATGAACACATACGCCAATGTTGAAACAGATGACGAAACCACCTTTTTGTTTTGGTTCGATAAGCAAGAAGGGAATCTATTATGAATCTATACAACACATATGTTCATACATTTAGTGTAGCGGGTCACCCATATACTGTTGCTATAGGCGGATGCCTGGCGATAAACACCTATACTCTGTCCAACATAAATTGGCAGTACATGGCTTAAGGTGAAGCTTTTTAAAAATCAGCAGCGTGCCATATTTGTCTTCCATACTAAATTGAAAGAAACCCCTCATAAAGTGTTCACCCTCCACTGAATTTCCAATTGCAACTGATCACCACCATGTCCTATGCAGCGCACAATTGAGTGTGCACTGGCCTGTGACTGCTGCTATTCAACAACGCCCATTTAATTGATGTGCATTCAGAGTTACCAATGTCTATTTGATAACTCGTTCAGCTTTTTATACCCTATCCTAAGGGTATATTAATTTTGACACATAGTTTGTAACACCCCTTAATATTCGTTGTAGACCCATAAAAGTATATATATTTATGATCAGGACCAAATCCTAAGACTATTTAGCAATGTCCGTCCGTCCGTCCGTCCGTACGCAATTTTTAGGCCTTTAAATTCAAGCTAGAAAGCTGAAATTTGGACCACATACTCCCTAGGGCTCCGAAATGGTTAAGTGTAACATTTTTTTGAATACGCCTACTGCCACGCCCACAATTTAGAAAAAACCGATTTAAAGCTACAGATGGACAGATAGAGGGTTATAACCTTCACAAGATATGTAGGCACTGCCCTACTTTATAAGTTTGTCATATAAAGTTTTTTGCCACGCCTACTTTTAGTGGGCGTTTTTCACTAAAATGCTGTTTTCTTCGATAATTTTCATAGAAACCGAAAAAAAATGTTTAACAAGATATTTAGCCAATATTTTTTCCAATATATCGCCCATACAAAGTTTTTGGCCACGCCCACTTTTTGGGGGCGTTTTTTCAAAAATTGTTTTTTTTTTCTAAATTTTATAGAATGAAATAAAATGCTATCCATCATCTTCTTAAGGTTTTTTTTGGGGCATATAGGGATAGGGATAGGGTATCATACTGTTCGCTCCAAGCGGACTGTAGCCTTTCCTTATGTTTTTCCTTGGGTTTCTGTTGAAGAGCTTTTGGTTTAAGAGCTTTGAATAAAAGTTCTTAATGATAAGTATTATCGTGGAGGTCTTGTTTTGATCTTTGACATTTCTTTTAATGTGCGAAGAATATTTTAAAATGCAGTTACAAAATTGTAATCAATTCATCCGAAGACTTAAGTGCCGAAAAAAAAGAAATTGTTGACGCGACAAAAAAAATTCTTTGAAAAATAAAACCGTAACTGCGAATCAAGTAGGTGATATTTTTTTCTGGGTAAACGAACAGTTTGTAGACGAATATAGGCCACAAATCGCGACCAAAGAAAAAAAACAAACTGATTTAAAAGAAAAGTAGATGAATTCAATAAGTGTGCCATCAGGCAAATTGTGCATCGGTTTTTTCCAAATAACGAACTTACAACGCTGCATAAAATACTGCATAAGGTAGGAAACATCACTAAAATTAGCAGGTCTTCTCTGCATACGGTCTTAAAAATTTAACTGGGTTTTTAATTTGCTTATCGTCAGCGAAAGAGTGTTCTGTTGGAAAGAACTGACATCATAACATAAAAATAAATTTGTTTTATAAAACTAAACTAAAGCACTACTAAAACAATTAAAATGAAAATTTCAATCTAAAAAATAGCACGGTAACCTAACATAATATTCTTTCAGTTTTTGCTAATTTAAAATTCTTAGTACTTGGTTTCTTACGGAAAACAAAAGAGTGCTAATGAGAGGCAAACATCCCTATCTTCCCTGTACTGCCAATTTATGTTGGACAGAGTATAACATCAAAACAATAAAAGATAAATGTTGAATCGAAATTCTGAATGAAGGATGATAATCGAGTATAAGAATAAAGATGTTAATTAAGTTCGTTGCCTGTTTGCATGGAGGGGACGTACTGAAGTAGCTTTTCCATATACGCAACCGGGAGGTCTGTAACTACTTTTTTGGTTTTAGGTCGAAATTCTGTTTTTCATAATTCTGTTTTACAATCCTTCCACACTTTTATTCTGGGGAAGATATAAGAAGATTAAGTAACGAAGATTTTTTTTGTTTTAGGATTCAAATGGATATCATTTAATAAATAGACGTAATGTCGATGGACTTCAGGTCCAATTGAATCGGACATTGAATTTTCTCAAAAAAGCTGATCCTCATTAGCCCAAAAACTCATGCAGAATTTTGCTTGCAATGGAAATAGAAAACACATATTTAAATGGGAGGAATGCAGCACGACGACATCGGCTGAATGCCAAATAATGACGTTTAGGTATTTGACATTATAGATCAGTTGATTCGATTCTCTGAAAGTTTTCAACTCATTCATTCATTTCATCGTCATTTTCCTGAATTTGTCGCGTTCTACCTAATATCGAACAGTTGGTAGCTCACTATTCGGGCTTAATGAATTTAGTTATTGCAGGAATTCCCACACGAGCCTAACAAAGGGTCATGACAAAGGCATCAAGAGCTTGTCTTACATCACATCGGCCTAGAAGAAGCTTTTATATTTTCTTATTAGTTCCTAGTTTTTAGTTCCAAGGCCAAACACTATTGCCCCAGTTCTGGATGCATCTGATTACCGCAAAAAAAGATTCGTAAACCTAGGTTAGTTAGGTAAGGTTGTTGCCATGACATAAAGGGAAGGAGAGAGGCGTGAGGTTACTTTGTTTGAAATGGATTGATTAAGACAGTCTTTGTCAGATCATTTAACAGAATCTATAAGATTGTCAGACTCTTACAAGGGGTATGGGACTAAATAACTTAACGTGGTAGGTAAGTATTTAGGGAACCTACTGATTTACAACTTGTACTTTTTATTTTGTCAACCGATTTGTATACCTTCCAAACCGCAACCGAAAACAAGTAAAATTTGGAAGTTCGCGCTATCATGAACCTGTAATACTGATTTCCTCTAAAGACTAAGTAAACAAATTAATAACAAGAATAACATGCGTTATAAATTAACATTCCATAATAAATCAAGTCCCGTGAAAATAAGCTTGTGTACATTTTTTTTTTTCAAAATTAACAGTACTTGTGCAACGCATAATCCACTTTGGACACAAGCTTTCAATCTTATTACAAAAATATAATTCTGTGTTTCTAACTTCTGTCCTTTTTTTGAGCGCGAAAGAGGATGGCAGTGTCATACCAACATGAAAGTACTTTAATAAGAAACCACCAGATGGCGCTCACATGTTTTTGCTTCAATCCCTATTTTAACCAACCCAATTCTGGTCATTGCAAAAATAAGGAAGGAGTACTACGAAGAAAAGTAAATTGCATCTAGTTTCTCTAACAAATCCATTAATAAGAAGATATTGTATTTTCTGGCAATTGAGATTTGGATTAACCTTATTTAATTACAAGAGAAGATAAAACATATTGGACAATAGGCGCCTTTGTCATTTGAAACCCCCCTGGAATTAACAGAATATGCAGTCTAAAATATAGCTCCATTTAAATACCAAATACCCTGGCATGAAGGGAGGTTTATCTTCCTGTTTCTCTGTCCCAAGACAGGGTAATTCTAGCCACACCACTGCCATGAATTGCAAAGCCATAAGTAGAAGTAACTTCTTCTTCTTATTGAAAACTTTTGGAAAACTAATGAACATCTGTATTAGCAGTAGAATTGATGACATTTTACTTTTCATGTCCCAACATGCTCACATAAAAGGCGAAGGGTGGAAACACCACCACATGATGTCGTCAGCACTATATTGGGAGATAAAGATTATACACCAGCAGCGTTTCTAGACATTAAAGGAACATTTAACAATGTCAAAGCTTGCGCAGTCAGTGAAAAGACCATTTCAGATTCTCAACACTGATGAAACTCTTGATTATTAGCATAATCAATGAAGGGAATATTAATGCAGTGCTTAGTGATGTTGCTGCAGATATACGCATGAAGCTTGAATAAACCAAAAAAAGGGACACAACGTTTTGCTTGCGACAGACAAATTCTTATCAACAAAAAGAGCTGTTAAAAAACTCATTGCGGATACTTTACTTGTGACAAAGCAACGTTGTCTTGGGGTCAACTCCCACTTGTGAACATAGCAAAATTTTGAAGTTATTTCTAGGTGATGAAGAGTTATAAAATATTTCATTGATATACACGACAATAGGACGTTAAATGCTGGGACAATGGAATGTATAGGAACAAATATTATAGACTAAAACAAGTGTCTTCGGCTTAAAATGATTTCCTCCATTAACAAACCTTACTTGTTTTTATGCGTCTCAGCTATATAAAGACAAGAGGAATTAAAACATCAGTATACACGAATCGTAGTCGAAAAACGCGGGGCTAGTATATTATCAAATTGCTCCGAAATCCGGACAACTATATTTCAGTAGAAGAGGCTTGTAGACTCCTTATGGGACTGATATGGGAAAACTTATCCTGATCTTTACCTCTCAACGACAGATGGGACATGTCTCCGTTCACAGCGATATTCTAAGGAACTGCAGAGTGATGGCGAGCCCAAACGTAACACCGGAAAGTATCTAGCTAATGTCAGAAAAGTTCCTTCCTTCTCCATAAAAACGTTAAAATTCAGGTGGGACGACATCAACACATGCGCATCATTTAAGCTAATTTAAACTTAGTACATCCAAATTCTCCGTGTTGGAGGTAATCACTGATCAATGTCTCTTAGATAGACATGCGAACAGAATAGGTCTGCAGAAGCTACAACGACGTTAAGAAAGAGAAAACCATAACCCACCTCCTGTGCAAATGCACTGCGCTTGCTAGGTTGATATTGATTATAGAAGAATGCATTTTCGAAGATCTGAGCTAGACATTCGACAGAGAAATCGAGCGCAGCGAGAGAAGGGTATAAAGCCAGAAAAAGGGAGCAGAAGAATTTCCTGTGTAGAAAGAAGACAGTTTCGTCTGACTTAATGAAATTGATGAGTCTCGCGATCGAAACAACATCCGCAGGTTTTACTTTTTTTAAAACTGACTGCTGGCTTTAAGACCGAAATGCAGGCTATCAGAAATAGCGAACAAGACCTCAAGACCAACCTGGGGGCTGGATTCGAAGATCCTCTTGGCTGCAGCGTTGTTGTCCATTCGCTCGATGTGGCCGAGCCAATGTAGTCGACGAGTTTTGGCTTTTCGGGCTACTAACATCCACATCTTGGTAAAGCTCATAGAGTTCGCGGTTGTATCTTCTCCTACATTCGCCCGCCTCGCACACAGGACCAAATATCCATTGAAGGATTTTTCTTTCAAAGGATCCCAGTATTAACTCTCCTTTCCTGCTTATCGTCCAGCACTCGGCGCCGTATAGCAGAACTGGCAGAATAAGCGTTCTGTAGAGCATGCACTTTGTCCTTCGAGTTAGGAGTTTTGAACCCATTTGTTTTGCCAAACCGAAGTAGCAGCGGTTTCCTAGAGTAATTCTTCGACGGATCTCCACTAAGATGTCATTTGTGGAGTTGATGTTTACCCCGAGGTAGATGAACTCCTTAACTACCTCGAAGTTGCTGCTATCAACAGTGACATTTTGTTCTAGTCGGTGGACAGATGATTGTTTGTTTGTTGATAGCATATATTTAGTCTTATCCTCATTTACTTCAAGGCCAACTAGTTTCGCCTGTTCTTCAATAGCCGAGAAAGCCTCTATCACGGCACGCTGGGATCGACCGATGATATCTATATCGTCCGCATACCCCAGCATTTGGACTGATCTGTTGAAGATAGTGCCTTCCGTGTTGACACCTGCCCTGAGCACTATCTGCTCAAGAACAAGATTGAAGAAATCACACGATAGCGCATCTCCTTGCCGAAATCCGGTGCATGTTTGAAAGAGTTCAGATGAGCTGCTGCCAAACTGCACATTGCATCGCGTGTTATCTAATGTCATGCGACACATCTAGATCAGTTTTGACGGGATCCCGAATTCGGCCATCGCCACAAAAAGCTCCTGACGATGAATGCTGTCATATGCGGCTTTAAGGTTGATGAAGAGATGGTGTATCTCGACTTGAAACTCGTTGGTCTTTTCCAGGATTTGCCTTAGTGTGAAGATTTGGTCTACAGTTAATCTGCCGGGCCGGAAGCCACACTGGTACGTGCCGATTAGTGTGTTGCAGAAAGGTTTGAGACATTCACACAGTACGTGTCTTGCGTGACCGTCTTAAGTCTTTAACCATTCTGCAACACGCTAACCAGTGTGCTTACGACCTTGGAACAAATCGTCACACTAAGATAAATCCTGTCTAAGATCAACGAATGTTAAGTCGACTCCATATACCCTGGGTACTAGTGTGGTTAAGTGCATTGGACCACTTAGTGAGATGTAACTGGACCTCTGCCACCTGAAAGTTTTTATTCGCTGCTCCACCTATTGCGAACGTCTGACAAACATCCAAGAGTAGGAACTGTCATGAGAAGCTTCTCAAAAATTGATTGCCGTTCGAAACTGGCATTAAACTGTAGGTCCCTTAAATCATGTCAAAAAATATATCTTCGCACATACAGTGGTTAAAGAAGCCAAGCCTTGGGTCCTGTATGGGCCGTTTACGACTAACATTCAGTTTTTTACAGTTTCCTGCGACTTTAAGGCCATACATGATTGCATTCATGGTCAGAAGCTCTACATGGCAATGCCGACTTCGGGAATCTTGACACAAATTATCCAACTATATCGCATGAGGTTAGAGACCTTGGTGCATACATTCATTCCAAAAATTACATCGTAACAAGGACTAATCCTAGGAAATAACCAGCCAAAACCCGTCATGTCAAAATAAATGGGATCTAAGCTACTGACTCAAAGGCTCTACAAAACCCTTATAATGCCAGCTCTACTATACGGCGCCGAGTGCTGGACGATAACCATAAAAGCAGAGTTAATTTTGGGTTCCTTCGGAAGAAAAATTCTTTCACGTATATTTGGTCCTGTACGCGCCCACCTCGTGCGAATGAAGGAGACGATATAACCTCAAGCTATAGCAATATGTGGAAGTTGTCAAAACCACCAAAACACTTCGACTGCATTTGCTCAGCTATCTTCTACGAATGGACGATAGTGATCCAGTCAAGAGAATCAAAAAGAGAAAGACTGTTTATAAAAAACACAGCCATCTAGATCACAGCAGTTGGAAGATTCCTTTGTCTTAGGTAGAGACTCTTCGGTCCTGTCTAGCTCTGAACTAGTACACATTTCGCCAGGACAGGTAGTTTCAACCCATTTTTTAAGGCCCAAAACCCTTGTAGTACCTGCCGATCTCTCATTAGTCAGTTGCAGGGTATTTCGATAGGAAAACAATTTAGTAAAAGGAATATTTGTTAAGATTGTTTGGGTGTTAAAGATACAACAACCTCTCAGTGGTATTATGCAGTTCTGTATTGTAATTATCATAATTTTAAACTTTACCTAACCTAATGAAGCTTTTAATTAGCAATGTGTCCAATTGATGGTGAGGAGGGAGGGTTATTAAAGATATCAATTGGTTTACTTAGTTAACTTATAAATTTAAATTAATATAAGTATCTTTGTCGGTAGCTATTATAATAAAAGGAAATTTTATCATAAAATATAAAAAGCCGGTAACTTTCCATCCCCTGCCATTCTAAATTTAATTAAATTTTTTTTTCGCAACAATGGCATTCCCAGCTTCCTAAGTGCCAAGTCCATTTAAAAAAGCAAAGTTTTAATATCCCAAATGCAACATGGCCTCCTCTCAACACCCTTTTTAAATGAAATTTTAAACATTTTTTTCACCCTAACCTCTCCTGAAGCCCAACACAAGAGAGTTCATTGTACTCTCCTGAAAATCCTAGAAATTATTTCCCCATCCCAGACTTCGAATTGCATCTGGCGCGCACATCGTCCCACCCCAACGACCCCCTTTAGAGAAATGAAAATTCGTCGTCGCTCAAAACAAAAAGAAAATCCCAGCAATTCTCAACCACCCACTTCTGCGAATCGTGTGCCACAATTTATGCATCGCATCGACTGAAGTCAATAACAGTCTGTAAAACTACAAAAGCAAGTGCAAATGTAAAGCATCGTCCTCTTCGAGTCACAGAGCAGAGCATCCCTCAGGAAATCGACTACAACAAAGATGAAGAAGGCAAAAAAAAACCCTTCACAAATAAATAGAAACCGCAAATAGTACAACATAATTTGAGTAAAGCACATAACATTTATGCGAACAATGAGCGTCTAACTGTGATGGGATTTTCTACGATCTAAACTTCTTTAACCACCCCTTCCCTCTCCCCCCTTTTTTCTGTGCAACAAATCACAGCTGCTGCTAAAAGTACCCCATAGCCCATAAAAGAGTTAGTAACTCCTAGAAAGACGACGCGACTACGACGTAACGCTAAAGGAACCAGGCGAGAGTTAGAGAAAGAGCAGAAAACTTTGAGAAACTTTCGAAGAAATTCCATTTCCATTCTCAAATTCTCCATCATCCCGAAATTTATCGATTTTCCCCGTTTTCTTTGACAAGAAAATATTAAAAAACAAAAAAAAATGAAATAAAGGAAATAAAAAAGTTTTAATGAGAAAAAGGAACAAGAGACAGAAAGAGATGGATTGAATTATGTGTGGTAATTCTTCATCGTCATCAGTGTTGGTATAGAGCTGTTCGTCTATTCACCCTTAAAACGTCCTTGCCTAAGTGAAAAGTTCTTTCTTTATTCAGCTCTTCTTCTCTCTGGATGTGGTCTGTTTTGTAGGTATGTGCGACGCTGCGGGATATATGTGTGCGTGTGTCTATAAATTGGATTACACAATAACAAACGACTTTTACAGCAAAGCTTTTCTATACGCATCAAATTCTAAAAGTAACGAAGCAGGAAGCAAAGGGATATTCCTGAAACCAGATACAGATGCACGGATAGACACTTTCCATCTCTTCATCCAAACGGAGCCGGAGACATTTTCATTCATCATTTTGTATTGCGTTGTTTTACGGAACTGTCAGGAATGTTGCCAGGATGCGGAGAATAAGGATGAAAATAAGAACCGAAAGCTGGCATATGAAGGATAGAATGTATAGTATCGTATGAATGTTATTACTTAAGTCATCCAGTGACGTGCCGTGCTGCATTACGGGTTAATACTAGATTAAGCCAGTAACTAAATAATCAAAGCCAGTTTTTTTTGAGACACTTCTTATCTAACACGGGTTTACTCATAGCTTTTCCCGAAGATGTTAGAAAGAGCGCATCTTAAGGGATCCAACAAAAATGTAGGAAGTAGTTCGTGACCAATAGGATTTGGTTTGCCATTAATCGAAATGAGTTGTTATCACTCCCTTTAAGACAAATCCACTGATTCGACAGCTCTTTATATTTCCATAAAATATGGGCCATTGTGCCTAGCTTCTCCAACCTTGGTCTGTGCGAAGTAATATTTTTGGCACAAGTGAATGGTAAGCCCAACATTTTGTGCCGATTCAGGTTAGAGTTTGTTTGTCAGACACCTGCGTGTTCTGTTTTTAAGTGACAGACACCTGAGCAGTGGCAGGGGTGCGTTCTCGTGGGATTCCCTACAGCCACAGCCTTTCCAAATGGTTTCTCAAGAAAATAATTACCTGCTAAAGCATCTACCAGCTGAAATGCCCTGTAGTTCCGAAAACGCTTATTGCTTAGACTTTTATTATACTCGAGCCATCATTTTTGTTATATTTTACAGGTGCCCTGCTTATTTCATTTCCTTCTGAACTTGCAATTCACTTGTTCTCTGAGATTCCAAAGTGGGGAGCGGTTTGATCGACTGAAGTGCCGTGGTTATCTCGCATCCATTTCTTTCTATCTCGTTAGCCATATCATTGCCGGCTTTGTTCCTGTTTCCAGAAAATATTCTTTGTGCTTTGAGTCAAGGGATTTGAGCTCTTTGTGCGTGCGGTGAATTGGCATAATTTACTGTCAATGAGTATACATCTTGACGTGGCTAACTCGGAGAATCTGATGGAGCTGTGTATATTCAATTGTTATGGAAATACATCGGTACCTGTTTGGCAGTCCATCTTCGATCCATCAGCAAATTGATTTTCTTTTCGTCGTTTCATTTATGTTAAATTCTTTCCTGTTCAGGAAGAAGAAGCAGTAAAATTGACTATCAAAGACCATAGCTAGGAGCTGATATTGCTAACCGCCTCTCTTAAGAGATCCCATCAATAGCTGGTTATTCGAATTGTGGTATATTACTTATACTTTAGAACCTCTTTTGTTGGTTGACCCCAAGACCATATTGTTAAGTTTCTTGGTTTTTTTTTTTGACAATTCGGCGCAAGCAGTATAACACTTCATTTTAACTTCAGAAGTATTTCATTAATGAAAAAAGCCCATAATAATAGAGAGGAAATGACACCACCTTGAGGTCTAGTTACGTCAGCAAGAGAGTAAGAGAGTCTGTGACGAAGGAGATCTTTCTGGTAAATGGTATAAATGTCTATGTTGTCCCCAATTTTCGCCACTGATTCTTTTTTTCATTATCACTTAAGTCGCACTTTCTTTTCGAATTTGAAACAGTCCAGGATCTAGATGTGGTGATTTGGGGTGCACTGCAATACATAAACCTATTACAGACTAGAAGTTGTCCGAGTTGGCCAAGAGATAGGGACCCATTTTCAGCGGTTCATTGCTGCAGATCACCGATTTCAGTCGGTAGTCAGCTTAGAATTGTTTGACTGTCTATCCGTTCCTTTGTCCTATACTTACTTACTTAACGGGCTCCCGACCCGTGAAGAGTCCCTGCCTGATATACGGCAGCCTTCCAGCCTCTGCGATCCCGAGCACGCTGCTTCCAGTTGTTGTTGACCAAGCGCTCTGGCATCCGCGATGGCTTGGTCTTTAAAACGGAGGTTCTGTCTTCCTTGTAGTCTCGAACCTGGGGGCTGAGATTCGAAGATCGTCTTGGCTGGAGCGTTGTTGTCTATTCGCTCGATGTGGCCGAGCCAATGTAGTCGATGAGTTTTAGCTTTTCGGACTACATCCACATCTTGGTACAGCTCATAGAGTCCTCGCACGCAGGACCAAATATCCGTCGAAGGATTTTTCTTTCCAAGGATCCCAGTATTAACTCTCCTTTCCTGCTTATCGTCCAGCACTCGGCGCTGTATAGCAGAACTGGCAGGATAAGTGTTCTGTAGAGCATGCACTTTATCCTTCGAGTTAGGAGTTTTGAACCCATCTGTTTTGCCAAACCGAAGTAGCAGCGGTTTCCTAGGGTAATTCTTCGACGGATCTCCACTAAGATATCATTTGTGGAGTTGGAGCCTCTGTCCTATGGATAAGTCTTAAATGCTGTATGTGCTATACGGTCTTACCTGTATGTTTGAAATATCTCTAGCTAGCTGGTCAGGTTCAGACATAACTGTGACAGGCTTTGCCAATGCACCCGAATCAGGACAGTTAGATGTCGCATGAAGCCGTCGAAACGTCGTTCCTCAGAATGGTAGACATAACAAAAAACACCACCACTAGAATTGTGTGAACTTCCTATTAGCTTACTCTTCTATAGTGACCATGCAGCATAAGGGACAAGGACATGCAGATCTAATAAGTTTTTTACTGATTAAAAAAATATAATAAACGGAATAAACGAAATAAGCCCCATATACACGGCTTTTAACCTAGCTTCTCCAATTGTCGTATGATATATTTGTTTGACACGAATGGAAGGGAGGTGCGGCTCGGATAAACACTTAGCCAGTGCACCCTCTTATATTGATTCTTAATCACCTTTCCAGCTCATATGCAAAGGAGGACGGACGTTGCTAGAGCTTTAAAAATGTTAAAAGTCTCTGAAAGAGTTCAGATTGTTCTGAATTACTTAACAAATCCCGTAAAATGAATCGATTAAATGTAATATTAAAAGCAATTAAATTTTTAAATGACTGTGTCTCGACTTGTCCTGGTCCAAATTAGGAACATTATCTTCATATAAAAAACGATCGAAGCCGTCATGCATATATATGTAGATACATATCTCTTCTCTCAACGTCAACTCGAACTACACCTGGCAACTCCAATTAAGTTTTCCAAACAACAACGATTAATTTAATTCATGTCTTCTTCTCTTCTCTCAAACATAACATCTTTCTCTTATAGAGACCAACACCGGAACTCAGAGAGGAGGACTTCATTCCCACGAAACGAACTTTTTTTTTAATGAAAATAAAATAAAAAAAAAAAAACAATCATCGACTTTTATGATATTTTTATTACCACCCTACCTCTTCGTCCACAATCTAAAGCCGGGCCAAAAACTCAGGCATCACAATCATCTAAGTAATAACTTACAACTTCCTTTACCTGCTGTAATTTATCTCTCATCTTTTTATCTGCCTTCATAAATTTATTTTTCCAAAGAGAATAATAAAAAAAAGTGGAAAACCTCTAGTACAACTCTGCCCGAGGCGCATGTCAAGCGAATTTTCAAACATTTATTTCATTTATTTTGTATAGCTGATATTTATTTCTCTTTTTTGTCGTTAATTTCCTTTTCAGGTTATTTTTTTTTTGTTTTGTATGTTGCTCTTCGTTCCTTTTGTTTTTTAACTGCCGGTAGTGTATTGGATACGTTACGTACATACTACGTGTATGTACATCTTCCAAGCCATCGCACCATACTCTGGTTAGAAAAAAAAGGGTTCCCTCATCACTACGCGAGTATCTCATTACGCCGTATCTATACGTCCATGCGGATGTAGAATACACACGTCTACATATATAGCCACGTTTTATATATGCGTGTATGAAACTCAAGACATGATGATGAATAGATACCAAAGGAGAAATTGATGACTGAATGGATATCGAATTGACAAGCTGATGGATACGTATACAATTGATATTGGAACGAACACAGGCAGGGAACCTCTAACTACACATATATGTATGTATGTGCATATTTATTCGCAATGACGCGATATCTATTGAAAGCAATTGGATAAAATGGTATCGACAAATGGTGGAGGTGGAAGTACGGAATTAGATTGGAACTTTTACTTGTTTTTATCGTTTGAATGAAGTTTAATGTTTACTTTGCGATTTAATTACCAATGGGCCATTAATTTCACAGTCGGTCGAAGCGCATGCTGATCTGCCACTTTGGATAATGTTGATGGGGTGTAAGTTTGAGTTTAATATTTCACGAATGTAAGTTCTATCTGATGCGTCATTGCATGTTGAAATCTTAAATGTAATCGCGAAAAATAGTTCGACAAAATGGCGCCCAACGTAAGGACACATTTGAACATTTTTCTGTCTTAAATGTTTAGATATTTTTCTGAATTCATAAACATATTCCTGAAGACGTGAAAAGTATGTTCATTTTCCTGTGTTATGCGTGACGTAACATAAGGTCATTATATTAAATTATGCTTGTCGCTTCGAACTCACAAGACTGAGCTAGCAGAGTGACTAAACAATTTTGCTATTTCTCTAAAACGCCTCTGCACTAAGCGATTGAGCAACGCATACACATAAAACATAATAAAATCGTAGATATTGTTGGCCTGCGACTTTTTTATTTATTAGCTCACAACTGAGCGAAAAAGAAAGAAAATAAGTTTAGAGTTTCAACCAAAATGGTATTCGAAAACTACTTAGAAAAGTATAAAATGAACCATAACATAAAGGTTTCGGGGAGTTTTTTCTTTACTTTAGAGATAAGAATGAGATATCAAGCAGTCCGCATAAACGAGTTCGGGAAGAGCGTTTTTCTATGTTCAGAAATCAGAACACCAAGGTACTGCATACTAAGGATTTGATATTTTCGAAGGTACAAGAAGGTACAAATATTTGCGAAGGTGAGCTGGAAGAAAAATATTGAAATCAAAAAGGTTTCGTATGAGCTGCGAAAAAAACAATTAGAGCTGAGGCACAATCACAAGTCCGCACGGAATGGGAGGAATTGTCAACAAATTTTTTAGCCAAATTTCTCAATAATCCTCGATGAACCTTTTTGTGGTTGAATAACAAATTCTACACAGGTGGTAGCAGAATTGTGAAGGACTCTAAAATTCAGAGTTTTTATGGCTATCCAAGATCCACCAAGAAGAAGTAACCAATGTAACAGAAGTTGAAAAAGCGAAGAAATATATAGGTGCCTCAAAGAATGAACAACGGCTGGGACGGTCCGTCCCAACGTACCTTACGACTTTTGAAAAGAATTAGAGATGACTAACGATTCTGATCCTGATCTGCAATCTAATGAGAGTCGACCCAATGCCTTATCATTGCAGCGAAAGATGTCTTCCAGAACTAAAAGCTATATATAAGCAAAAGAGTCATAATTACTATTGAAAAAAAAAGATTTTACACACCTTGGAAATCTTTGAGCGGGTATTAGACGGCCGACTGCCCAAAAAGGTACAACTTGGTTGATGCACTATAAATTTTAAGGATCGTCAATTCTTAAAAGATTTCCACATTGTGTTAGTTGATTTCAAAAAAGCATTCGACAGACAAGAAAGAGATCTTCAATGGTTAGCGCTAAGACGAGACGTTGCTGAAACCTTCGAACAGATGTTCATTTCGAAGTTCCCTACTTTTTTAAAGAAAAAAACACAGAAAATTCAAATTTAATGGAGAATGTTTATTATCATTTGAAAGAACATTCTTTGGCATTTATTTTTTGAAGATTATGTCTATCAAATGTTGGCCGTTGCTACGTCGCAGATGGTCCATCCGTTGAGTCCAATTTTCGATCACTCGTTCGAGCATTTCGACTGGTAACTGGCGAATGACACGCGTGATGTTTTCCTCCAAGGCCTCAATCGAAGCGGGTTTGTCGGCATAAGCTTTTGACTTTACATATCCCCACAGGAAAAAGTCTAACGGTGTGATATCACACGATCTTGGTGGCCAATAACATGACAGCATTACACGACTCACACGTGATCTGTCAAAAAAAGCTATTGAAAAAAGTATCTCTACTTGGATCACCCGATACATCAAGTGAGTCTGAAAATGGAATTGTCTAACCAACTGGCGGTGTGCCACGAGGTTAATTTGTAAGCCCTCTAATGCGGAAGTTATGTTTGGTAAAATTCTACATCAACTGCTAAGATAACCTCGCCATCAGCAAACTTCAGCAGTGCTCAAGACAGTTAGGAAAGTTTGTGAAATTATAACATTTGGAGTTAGAGTGCATGAAGTTATTTTGGTTGCTCGATAGCTTAAATTTACACCTCATCCGAAGAAATACTCTGATATTTTCTCTGCCCGAAAACGCGACCATTAAAGTAAATGCAGCCGAGATGGTGACGCTAAACATGACAACAAGAGTACCAAAGTTGAAGGCATTCAAGAACGACATTCTGGTACTTTTACAGTCAGAAAAGAGACTCTACAAACCCCGTCAAAATGTAATGTCAATGAACCAATACTAAGCAAATGACAGAGAGTCCTGTAAACTTCTAGATCACACAAATGCAACAATACTATATCTAAGCCTTAGTCTGATGATGACATATCTCGGTTTTTTGTTTGTAAAGTACCCACATTTCACGGGTTATAACATAGGATTCGAGAACACTTCATCTCTCATAGCTCAGCTGAGTTTGTTTTTCAAATCCTTTTTTTTACAGTGTGGGATTTTAACTGGCCTAGATCAAGCTTTGAAACCTTCCCTGCCAGTTCATCAACCTTTCCATTACTAAGCACCCCAAAGTGTGTAAGAACGCGTAGCTCCTCAGCGCATGGTATTTCTATTTTAGCAAGAATCTCTTAATGAAACTCCATAAATGGGTCCGGTTACACTGGGAAAAGAAGAAAGGAATGATCATTTGAGGACAAGATGTGGAGTGGTGCTTTGCTTTGACTACAGCCCGTTGAAAAGAATGGGGTTTATAATAAAAATAATTAAATAAGATTTCGAAAACCATGGTTCTCATTACTTTTTTCGGAAACGGTTGGACAAAACAATGTGGTCTTGAGTTTAATCCCCAAAAGGCCGAATTTGTGCTGTTCACGAATAAAAGAAACATACCACAATTCGAATATTCCAATAAAGATGGCAAAGAGTGCGAACTATCTAGGTGTTACTTAACTGGAGGTTGAATGTCAATGAACGGGTAAGGAAGGCAGGAAAAGTATTTTATGCATCCAAATGCATCTTCGAAAGAAAGTGGGGACACAAAAACCAAAATAATTTTGTGGATGTACACGGCAATTGTGCAAATGTGTCGGCCGTAAGACACTCACATATGTCAGTGGCAATAGCAGACAAAACAACCAATTATAGGATAGTGACCAAATTATAGAGACTAGCTTGCTTGTGGAACATGTGCCTGTTTATTCTCAGAGGAATTAAATATACACAACTTAACCAGACTCCAAGCTGGGGTTCTAAGGCAATCCCATAGCCAAGCATTCATAATTAAAAATCCAGTCAAATCCAAGCTGGTTCATCGCTTTCACAAAGAGCTTAAGGCTCTTGGGACTTGAAAATTTGTTCTTGCAAGACATTGAAGAATAGTCATATGTCTCACTCTCTTATTACTGCAGGTTAATAGAGACAACAGGATGGCTTAATAGAATCGAGTAGCCTCGAGCCGTGGGTAGGAGCCACGACACCGGCATATCCCCCACTGAAGGGTATCACAATGGATCCACAAGGACCTAAGTGTGGTAGGGGGGAGACTGTTCTTCCTTGTCAACGCATCTAAACTAACGTACCCTCGTGTTGCCAATGCATGCTATTATGTGTATCATGGTCATAGTCTTAAGGTAAGTACCTTTTACTCGTAAGACTCCTAAGTCTTTCTGACACTGTTATCAAAGAGTTCGCTCGAACCATCTTCATTTACAGTTCCAAAATGGAGTGTGGAGTGGGTGCGAGCGTCTTATCCTTATCCTTCCGATTCCCGAATCATCCAGTGTCTTCCAGGCCGAGGTCTTGGCGATAAGGGAAACAGGAAAAATATTGCCAGTACGTCAACCCAGAACAACACAGCTATCTTCGTCGACAGCCAGGCTATCTCTAACAAGACAATATCCAAACTCGTCGAGAAGTGCAGGGCAAACCGCCGATTTAGAATAGCTCTCATCTGGGTTCCTGAGTATATGAACATAGTTGGGAATGAGAGCCCTTCCTCCTCCCTTCCCGTATCCTGTGCAGAGGGAGCTTACTCCCCTTTCTCTCTTAGGTTTTGTAAAGGGGATACTCTTCTCATACTTCGCAGCGAGGGTAGAGTCTAGGTGGAGGAACGTGACAAAAAGCAGTAGGCACCCACACTCCCAAGGTCCTGAGCAAGCGTTTCTCCTTTGCTCAACGTAGTGATTATTGGACGCTGTAGTTCTCTTCGAAACCATGACCTGTATTCTTTCATTTTGGCTTTGTTTGCCTGAGCAAATACAGAGTCGAGCCAGGGGTTTATCGGAGGTGGTTGTAAGAAGTTCAACACTTCTGACGCTACGTTCCTTATGGCTTGTTGGCATATCTGCCATTGCTCTTCCGGGTTCGTATCAAAAGTCATGGGATTTCTCGCAAGCTCAGAGATACGCGGTCGGCATAGTCAGTCTCTTCCGATTGAAGTCGTCCAACATTGAATTTCTTTGGCGTGGCTGTTGTTCGCCTAAGAGCTTCCCTTCATATCCACACTTGAAGTTTCGCACCAACTAGAAAGTGATCCGAGTCTATGCTGACTCCTCGGAATTTACGAGCACTTAGAATACTAAAGATGTGTCTTCCGTCAATCGTCGCGACATGGTCGATTTGGTTGCATGTCCGTTTTTTACCGCTGCAAAATTGTTGAGCCTAAGTCCGTTGCCGGAGGTGGTATCTTGTAGGCTATGCCTTCCGATCGTCCTACCAAAGATGTCATCTCCCCAATTTTGGCGTTAAAGTCTCCCAAGAGAATTTTATTGCCGTGTTTGGGGCATTGCTGATAGGTTTTGGCGAGGAGCTCATAGAAACGTTCCTTGGTAACGTCATCTTTCTCGTCTGTAGAAGCATGTGCGCTTATAATGCAAAGATGCTGATTTTTAGCATTTATACGGATCGTCATTACTCTCTCGTTTACTTCGCGAAAGCTTAAGACGCTTTGTCTAACAATAAGTCTTCCTCTAACAGCGAATCCGCACCCAAACAACCGCGGCCTCCCATCGAGGTAGCAGTGCCCGTAATAGAACAGTGCCAGATCCATCTTATCGCATCTTCTGTTACTGTTACTTAGCTGTTACATCAGCTTTGAAACTGGAGAAGGTCTCGGCTTGTACGCACGTTCCATGTGCATACCCGTAAATCTTTGTCCGTTTTTCATTTCCGTGGGGACAATTAGGCCTGTGCAAGACGTAAGTAGATCGTATTGGGTTAGGTCTTTAAAGCGTATGTTTTCTACTTCTCCTAGTTCCTGAGAAGGTAACTCAGGTATATACAACCGTGGAGGCGATTTCGCCCACATCTCAATGTCTACAAATTTAGCAAAAGTCTATTCCATGTCCTTTCAAATCATCATGCTAGAACACACCCCAGACCTAAGTTGCAAGGCACATTAAAACCTTTACGATCGCTTCAAACAACTGATGCTTGTTCCAATATTACTTCAGCCTTTCAGCCTTTTGCAGTTGCAGTTTTTGTAGTTTATTTTTGCCTGAAATTTCGTTTAAAAACGTTTCTTGCGATATCCGTTGCATTTTTTCCTAACGAGAAAACATTGTTTTGGACTTTGGGTCTTCAAAATGCATGCGCAGAATTGTTTGAATCTGTTCAATATGACGATATAAGCAATTTCCGCCCAAGAAAACGATTCGATCATAGAGACTCAAAGTCTTTACCGATTCCCGCTTAGTATCTCTATATGTCAGCATGATGTTGGCCACATGCGGCCCACTAAAATACCAGCATATTCCAAGGAAATAATGTCCGTTTTGTTTTTATTGCAACAAAACTCGACCATTAAATTTTACCTCTTTGTGATAAGGCCTCCACCAGCTTCTGCGAAGTCATTTCGTGATAGAAAGTAACCCTTGAGCATGAACACTTTATCCTTTCCATGGATTAGTTACTTTTTCTATTTCTTCTTTTTTATTTGGAATTTTAATAGGTAATCCCACTTGACCGCTCCTGTGTGCTGTGGTTAGCTGACCAAAGCCCACCCTCAGCCATAGCCGCCAACCCACCGCAGGCAACGCCAAGCCAACACATGTACAAATGGCTTTTTCAACATTAAGAGCTTTCTATACGTCACATGGCTAAGCATCTGTCTAATGGTTTTCCATTTCCAATTTTTTATATTTTTTTTCAAAGAAATACTCAAGAATTTAAATTTATTTTAATCCTTTGGATGGGGTTGAAGGCAATCACCTCGAAACGGAAGGATTTTGTCAGGAACCAAAACAAAGAAAAAGCACACCCAACCAAGAGTAGCTATAAAGCTTCCCGAAATATTCGTCGCCATTTACTTAGGTCGTCAGTACCTTCGTACCGATGACATTGACTTTTTGTCCTTGTGGGGTCAAAAGCTCTTTTGTATTGTTGTTGTTTGTGTAACACAACGAATTATGTAATATTTGTTATGTTTTTGACAGGCATATATTTCGATTTGTGCTTTTACACACTGCGTGACGCTATCCGGTATGGTATGCGTGAAAGTCAGTCTGTCACACTTTGTACAGCACAAACAAAAAAACAAAGCCGGCAAAAATAAAAATACAAAATGAAATTCTTGGAAAAAGAAAAATCGTAAAATAAAAATGAAAAACAAAAAAAAAGTCTGTAGGGGCGGTCTGTTTGAGTAGGAGCTGAAAGGTTATTTAACTTTTTTATATGATTTTTGTTCCTGTGTCAAGTCTTTTTTCCTGCTTTTTTTGTGGAAATAACTGCAAATATAAAAATTGTTGCTGTATGTAGGTACGTGAGTTTATGAGTTGTTTTTTTTTTTACTTTAAACGCGGTGATTACTTTGACCTTTGTGCGAAGGTTATTTAGGGTATTAGATGGGATAAAAGGAATTTATGTGTACAAACTTCAGTTTATTTTACTTTAGTCGGGTGTTTTTTTTTTCATTCCTCGTGGCATCGGTTAAATGGAGTGGAAGTAGAGATGGGGGTTCTGTATGGAGTACTTGCGTGCTTTTGAGCCATTTTTCAAAACCAGGAGTTGTGCACTGCGCGCAATTAATGTAAAGTGTGACTAATCGCGTGCGAATAGAGGGTGGTGCAAGTTGTTCGATAAAACGTCCCTAGTGTGCTATATAAGTATTTCAATACAATTACAACTTTTGTTGTAACGGAATATTGGATCTCTTTTGAAATTCATTAAAGCCTAAGGTCTAAATGAGGGTTATTTGTATTGGATTTCAATAAGAACTTTTCCAAAACACTTTTGCCCTATAAATTTATAGCTACTGCTGCAATGAATTGTATTAATAATAGGTACTAAAACTAATTTTGAAATAATTTGAAGGTATACGCGTTCGCCGTACTTCGTCTTTCATGGCAAGGTTATTATTTGAATTATTTTATAACTTTTGCACTGCATCCCTATTAGTTCGCATGTGCATTTAGTCTTCGGTTCAAAATCTACGAGTATCAACAAGCATCTAGCTTTCGGATCACTTGTCACTAATGACAATTAAATGCAAGCTTTCTATGATCTTTTATGATTCAGGATTATATCTAATTTAGAACTCATCATAATGCATCAAGTACTGGTTAAAGCAGGTCCCATTCGTCGAAGGAATCGTTGACATTTGGCGGCTTCGATTTAATAACTCATATTCGAGTTCTGCAGCTTATCAGAGGACTCACCTGCTTACATCTTATTGCAATAATTTCACTCGCTATAGTCAATGCAATAAATTTGTCACGTTTATAAGTCAATGACCGCGGAGACCGGTGCTTAAGGGAAAACAATTTTATTTAATCAGCACTTCCCGTTTCTTATTTATGTGCGATTTCCAGCTTTTTGCTTATTCAGCAGTACTAATCACGGCTAATTTATCTGTACGTAACTTCAATTGCACGAGTGTAGAGGTAGAATAGAAGCGGACCCAACACGCTTCCATATGGAACTCCTGGCAAGATTTTTTTTTGAATTGGAAGTAAATATTAGTTCACATGCTTTCCCGTTTTTCGCAAGATAAGGTTTTATGGTCTCATGTAGCTGCGCTGGGAAAGGCTTATCTTTTATTTCAATGCCTCATGCCATACCGAAATTGGCCTATACGTTTTCTTGTTATACTTGTTTTTCCGTCTTACAATATATATAGTAACATTCCATTGTCGTGGATTATACAGTGTTAAAACTTGGGAATCACGGATTCCGATAATTTGTATATATGTGGTAGGGCAGCTTCCCCTGACTAACAAGGTAAAAGTGTGAGACGCACTTCTCCCCCCTTTTCGATAAAAATCGCTTTAAAGTTTTGGTTCTAAGTAAATATAAATGATTTTTACTACCTGCAACAGAAGCGGCGTAGATCAGTGGAAGAGTGACCAAACACCCCTTGCTATATATAATTTATAACATGCTTATGGAAAAGAAGTTCGTGGTCAAATGTGGCAACGTAACTTCGAGCAGAGTCTATAATATCAAAAACGGTTTGCAACAGGGTGCGGTGAATTCTCCGATCCTGTTTAATATTTACACGAGTGATCTGGTACGTTCACTCAGTCATGCCATAGCGAATGCCGACGATTTGGTCGCATACAGATCAGGTCCTAAGATCGAGGTCATCAACATCCTTGTGCAGCGTGACTTCGAGCAAATAAAGGCATATTGCGACGACTGGAAGTTGAAAATCAACTTCCAGAAAACGGAAACAATCCTGTTCAGGACCCCATTGGCTAATGCCACTAGGGATACCAGAAAAAACTGGAAAAAATTTGCCATTATTGAACAGAATGGGCAGGGATTGGCGGTGAAAAACGTGGTCAGGTATCTCGGAATCTGGCTCGACCAGTATCTGTATTTTAATAAACACATAGATGCTTGTCTTGCTGGAGCTAAGAAGGCTTTTGCTCTGACAAGAAGACTGTTTCATAGCAGTCAACTTGCTTCTAGAGTTAAGGTCATATGCTACGTGGCCCTAATAAGGTCCATCATTGCTTATGGCTGTCCATTGTGGTTCTATATGGCGTATATAGAAAGGATTCGGGTTTTCGGGTTGTTTCGAACACCTGAATCCGAGTACATAAAATATTATCCCAACACGGCATTACATGATGGGGCTCACTTGAATAGGATTGATAATTTCCTCATTAAGGTGACTCGAAGGCACGTTGCGAGGGCGATGACCAACGATAACAGCCTGATCTTGGGGGCATACTACCCCAATGAAGCACACATGGAGAGAACGCTCCGATCTGGCTTTGTTCCGCCAGAGGCTTTTCTCCATATTGATAAGAAAGGGCTGGTACAGACGAGGGATGGTACCCCGGTACTACACCACCGCTACCGCAGAGCGACTGATAAGCGGCTCGCCTACGACGGGGACGTCGCTAATGCTCCCGAGCTCCTTCGTTTTAGTACTGCGATAGGGGAGAGGGATCAAATTGATACGGACACGCAATTCACCAAATATTGGTGGCTTGCGGAGGGAATAAGGAAAGAAGTAGACATACCTTTCCAGGTCGGTGCGTTACCTTAAGGTAACTCCTTTTAGTTTTAAGTTGTGTTAAGTTGTAAGTAGGTTTGCTGTGCTGGGCATGTCGGCTGCAAGGTGTGGTGTTCCTGAGAGTCGACCGACGCATTTCGGTGTCAGTCGGCAATCAGTGGCGCATGTGTGCTTTGTTGGCGGCTGCTGGGTGCTGCTAATGGTGCTAATTATACAATTATAATTAGTAATAGTTTTTCTTTTTGTTAAATTAGTTTTAAGTTTTTATTTGTTTGTTTATTTGTCTATATGTATAGCTTTAAATAGTAGTTTTTAAGTATTTTAAGAAAAGAATAACTATAAAGATTGTAAGTTTTTTAAAATTTTCTTGCAAAAATCATATTTAAAAAATAAATAAGTATTATAATTAAGGCCGAAAGGTAATAGCAATAAGTGATATAGTTAAGCTTAGAGTATCCGCATGAGGACCATTAATCTAGTATAAGTATCCTGTTAATTTTAAGTTAGATTTAATAATTTTTGTCTAGTATGTAAGATCTTTTGGAAATAATAAAAATGAATTTAAAATTGGAAAATTGAGTGCCCAAACACCTGATGCATGTTCAATGCATGCCCGACGCACTCTTTCTGTTTTTTTTTTTTTGTTTTTTTTTTGAATTTTTATTTTAATTTTTTTAGAGTTTTTAAAATTTTGCCAATAAATTCTTAATGCCAGATATAAATTAAGGCAAACAGTAGCACGCAGGCATCTTCGATTATTTTTCTCTTTATTCACTTTCCGTATCAGATTTCATCTCACATACATATTTATCGAGAAGCATTGAAAACATAAAGGTTTGTCACACACTGCACATGGTGTTACTACAATTACAAAAATTATTTGCAATAGTTGTTGAGACTCGTAAGCATTCGTAAAAAACACTCCCTCATTTTACAACTATTGAGTTCATCTAAATTTACAGCAATGATCCAATATTAATTAATGAGAGAGAAAAAAAAAGGGTGGGTCGGGCATGCATTGAACATGCATCCATGGCACTCTTCCACTGATCTATGCCGCTTCTGTTACAGGTAGTAAAAATCATTTATATTTTTAATTAGTACCAAAACTTTAAAGCGATTTTTCTCGAAAAGGGGGAGAAGTGCATCTTACCCTTTTACCCTGTTAGTCAGGGGAAGCTGCCCTACAACATATTTAAAAATTATCGGAATCCGTGATTCCCAAGTTTGATACTCCCATTGCAAGAGCTAGCGGACGATTTGAAAAGGCTTACAATTTGTAGATTAGTAATTTGGGACTTTCTAATCGAGAAAATAGAGGTCTGGCAGGCATTCGGAAGGTGCCTGAACTCTATGTGCACCGAACTCTATGTACATGGCTACAATTTTAATATGTTCTAGTTTTCGTAGGCATGTGTAGGTGCTTGCCAGACGAGTTTTTTTTTTGTAATATATGCGCACTAACGGGATTTTGGATATTCTTATAATGAATTAATATAGTGCGGCATTAGGGAAATGAAGGATAAGGAAAAAGAAGAAACCGATGCACGTTGATCTTAAATATTTGTAAACTATGTGTAGGAAAAACAGAGCGTAGTAGAGCATTCCAAATTCGCGTTGAACGGTTAAGAAACGAATCTTTGTATTTCACTGTACGTCCGAATACAGGCTTGCGGGTAAAATGAGTGCATAACTACTGCTTCGATTAAAGGGTAAGGCGTACTTAAACTTCTGCGGTATACTCTTCTTGCAAGTTATTTCAATCACGTTTAAGACCGGTGGCTGAGGTAGTGTCTGTAATGTTTGGGCAACCAAAGTTCTGATACTCCAGATAGAGTGCTTGAGATCGATACCTTAGTAAAAAGGAAAATTGTCTAAAATATTTAATTTTCTTGCGCTCTGCTTGAAATTCGAATTCTGAGATTGACAAGGATGTTCATTTTATTATCTATTAAATGCAGACTCTCCTATCTTATTTGCTTGTCTTTTTCGAACAAAGATGCTTAGTTCAGCTTTAGAAAGGACACATCGCGGAAAAGAATTAAAAAAAAATAGGAGGTAGGGGTGCACCTGAGTTTTAACCACTAAGCCTCTCCAAATAGCGCGGTCTTTGGCTAATAGCTTCCAGTTTCGCACTCCAAGTTGGTTGCGGGATTGGAGTCGAAGATTCTGCGGGCTGCGTTGCAGAGCCGCCAACGCATACGGTACCAAATGTATTACAAAGATTTTTCTTCGCGACCAAGGATATCTTCATCCGCTTTAGAAAGTGTCCATGCTTCGGAACCATAGACCATAAGTTTAAAGTTACATGGTACATAGTTGCCTTCTCAGCCGAAATAAACCGTTATTCTTCTTTTGATTTCTGAAGAAATGTCGTTTTCAGATTTGATAGCAATGCCAAGGGAGGTAGACAAAGTCCTTTACCACCTCAAAGTATAACATTCTGACCGATTCGTCGATGTTGGGTATCACTTCTTGTTGATAGCATAAACTTTTTTTTCCCTAGTTTAGCGCTAAAACCATTTTTGCCGCTGCTGTTCCTATACTCTCAAATGTGACAGCTCGTCCTTTCCTTCAAAGGTCTCGGTTAAGTCGTTATTCACTTGGATGCAAAAGCAAGTATTCTCCATCGTCATCTTGCACAAACGGACGACTTTAGCAGGTAAGAGAACACTAGCCATTGCTACAGATCGTCTACACAGCTTGTCTAGATGGATGTTATCTATAGATGGATGCATATGTCGATAAAAAGGTGGTGAGTATCGATCTGAACTTCTTGGGTTTTCTACAGGATCTTCCGCAGTGTGAATATATATGGTAAATTGTGGACTACCCAGACCTAGAACTACACTGAGAGGGTCCAATGCTATCGTAAACAAATGGTTGCTCGCACAATACCGCAGACACGATCTTATACGTGACGATGCTAAAGAGACTGATGCATTTGTAGTTACCGCAGCTTAGAAGGTTTCCCTTCTTTTGAACGGGGCAAACGATGCTGCGGTATAATTTATCCCGCATATTGCTATCTTTACTTCATTTTGGTCGTTTGGACGGAATTCTTGTCTTTCATTGTCAATATTGAATTATTCGCTCATAATATTTTTGGAAAAAATGCTTTCCCAAACATCTATCAAATACTGCGAATACGAATAATGGGCTATTCGACCCGTCACTACAGCTGCAATCTAGTGTCCAATTGTAACGGGTGATCCAAGTAGAGATACTTTTTTCAATAGCCTTTTTTGACAGATCACGTGTGAGTCGTGTCATGCTGTCATGTTATTGTTGTTTAGTATTGTTTGGCATTTCATAATGGAAAGACTTACGCGTGAACAACGTTTACAAATTGTTCAACTTTATTATGAAAATTCACGTTCTGTGAGGAATGTAAACATAATCGGCCTACTGAGTGTACTATTCGCAACACCATCACCCATTTTGAGACCCAGCATTCATTATTGGATAATATTCGACCGAATAGACCACGTCCAGCACGCTGTGAAGAAAATATAGCGGCCGTAGCTAAGAGTTTACACGAAGACCGTAGAGAGTCGATTCGGCGCCGTTCGCAGCAACTCGGACTGACGTATGGAACGACTTGGCGCATTTTACGTCAAGATCTTAAATTGAAAGCGTACAAAATACAGCTTGTGCAACAACTGAAGCCGCTCGACCTTCCCAAGCGACATCGCTTCGCTCTATGGGCTCTTGAAAAGTTCCAAGAAGATCCGACGTTTTCGAGGCAAATATGGTTAGCGATGAGGCCCATTTCTGGCTCAATGGGTATTGTAAACAAACAAAATTGCCGCATTTGGGACGAAGAGCAACCTGAAGAGATTGAAGAACTGCCACTTCATCCAGAAAAAACAACGGTTTGGTGTGGTTTGTGGGCCGGTGGAATCATCGGTCCATATTTCTTTAAAAATTATGCCGGTGCGAACGTAACCGTCAATGGCGACCGTTATCGTGCCATGACAACCGACTATTTGATGCCTGAAATTGAAGCTCGTGATCTCGGCGACATTTGGTTTCAGCAAGACGGCGCCACTTCCCACACATCGCTTCAATCAATGGACTTATTGAGAGAACATTTCGGTGAGCACATAATTTCACGTTTTGGGCCGGTCGATTGGCCACCAAGATCGTGTGATATCACACCGTTAGACTTTTTCCTGTGGGGATATGTAAAGTCAAAAGCTTATGCCGACAAACCCGCTTCGATTCAGGCGATATCACGCGTGTCATTCGCCAGTTACCAGTCGAAATGCTCGAACGAGTGATCGAAAATTGGACTCAACGGATGTTCCATCTGCGACGTAGCAACGGCCAACATTTGATAGACATAATCTTCAAAAAATAAATGCCAAAGAATGTTTTTCCAAATGATAATAAAAATTCTCCATTAAATTTGAATTTTCTGTGTTTTTTTCTTTAAAAAAGTAGGGAACCTCGAAATGGATCACCCTTTATCAGCCACCCACAACTTCCTTCATGCACTCATGCACTCATTCTTGCCTGGGGATTCGCATTAGGCAAAACAGAGGACAACAGCTATTAAATTTTTTAAACTATAATTTCCCTTCGCGATAATGTACCTTGAGAGTCAGGCTGGACTTTCTCTTGAGAACCTTAAGGGTTCTGAAAACGTACCAGCCATTTTGCATTCTTCAGATTTCACTCATCCTACAGCAACATCCAGTTCTCCCTTTAAACCACCCTTTATTTAGGATATCCCAAAAGACCTAATTTCCATGAACTCACTAAAATCATATGTATAAACTAACAGAGAGGTGGACAAAAAATAGCTTAGTTCCTAGCTCTTTTCTTCGTACTACCAATAACAAGAAAATTTTAAAATCATAGATTCGTATCCTATGACTTGAATTAACGAACTATTGTGACTCTCTTTTGACAACAGAATGAAGTATTGAATCAATCAGCATATAAATATTTGCTTCAATATTAGACTTTTCCCATACATTAAGATAAATAATGCCTCTCTTTGCCCTTACTCAAGCTGCTTGTAAGATTTTCCTCTTCGCTCTTCGAGTTTTTCCTTTGTTGAGTTGGCACAAAATCAACCGTACTTTGATTTGCTTTTATTAAGCTTTACCATCTATCCAACCCCACTTTAGTTTGAGTCTCAAATTGCAAATCGATAGCTTAAAACACCTCGAGCTCAATTGCTAGTTAAGCAACTGAAATACTTTCCTCTGTATCCCTCAACTTTTCACAGCATTCGAAAGAATTTTTTTTTAAATAAAACGAACTACGTACTTCTATGTAGCCCGAATAAGCTTCTCACAGTCGTAGTTAGTGTATGATTACGTCGTATATTTTGTGTTTCCCATCTGTTGGCCCCAGCCTCAGGTGGGGTACAGCTATTCTACTAGATGAGTTATCTTGAAAACTCAGCTCTGCTGCTATTCGCCGCGCAACCTAAGCAAAACACAACGTGCAACATGAAATTTTCACAATTCAGTGGACTAACACTACACATACTACTACTACTAAATCGGGTTAAAAGGAACATAGATACTGCATACTTATATAGATAGTATGTACGTCGTGCATAAATAATAATATTTTCGTCTCAATAAGCAGGAGCAGATTTCAAGTATCTCTAGGCACTCAGAATTGCAGTTCTTTTTCGGAATTGATGCCAGAGGGATTTTCAAAAATACCCAATTCGCACAAATATGCTGCTCAGGTATTTGGACGTTCTTGTTATTGTTGTTTTTTGTTACTGCCTGCATCTTTCTTTTTTCACGTTCGTATAAAATTTTAGTGCCTACTTCACATGACTTTTCATGTTGGGCGAATATTTCCTATTTGGTTATTTTTTCTGCTTAATACTCAACATCGCAGTGTTTTAATATTGTTTTCTTTTCTTGGTTTTTTGCGAGACGTACCGACATTTTTGGCAAATATTTTCAGGTAGGTAGAGGTATGCAAAAAATTCAGAAAAGGAAATGAATTCAGTGGTGGAATGTTCACGATACGAATTTGTTTATGATTTTCAAACGAAATAAAACGTACCGAGTGGATTTGAAGTCTATGCTTGCGAGTAAGCTACTTAAAGTGTTTCAATTAAAACTCGGCATGCACAAATTATCTTTATAACATAAATTTTTTATTATTTGCCATTGAAACATTGCGACTTAAATTGTAATTGGTCCATTGTACTTTTAGATAGATACTTTCTGAAGCCAAGACGGTACTTCGTCGTATTCGCGCAGTGTCTTCGAAACTCCAGTAGAAGTAGACGAGAAATGGGTTTTCCTGGGATGAAAGGTTCATAGCGACAGGTGTGCTATCGGAAAGGCTCCAATTCAACCTGAGCCTATAGTTCCTTCGAGTTTAGTCAAATTAGCAACTACATATTAAGCTTAAAACTGACGCCGCCTTAAGTACATCAGTTATTCTTTCCAGACATTTTTGAGACTTTCCAAACTTCCCTGCAACGAGCAATTGATGTGTCGTATTAGCCCAAAAATTCCATGCATTTATTTGAATGAAATAGTTATTCCCAAGTGCAAAAAGTTAAAATATCTGGAATCTTTAATCAATAGAAAATCAACCGTGAACTATGACATCAATTATCATGAAAGCGTGGGGTGAACAGAAGTGAAGTGACAGGAAAACTGCGATATACTGTTACCGAAAAATACCACTAAGCTGAAATGAGGGCTCTACACCGCAATTGTCCGTCTGAACCTTACATAGGTTATGCACTGTTGGACTTTGTACAAAAAGTGTTAGCGCATATTAACAGAAGCTGAGATGAAGATACTAGACATGACAGCAGAAGTAACAAGGATCCGAGATATCTAAATGCAACAATACTATCGTTTGGTTGGCCTACGAAGTGATACGAAATCGGGCTTTTTAAACAATTTTCTTCAAATTATTTGATGGATTGATTAATAGATTTAAAAATTGCCGTGAAAATTGACCTGTAAACAAAGCAATAGCAATATTTTAATACCATCGCATAGCAACGCAACGGGTGTTTGTTGCCCGATTAAGCTTCATCTACCGATCTTCTAATGCGATGTGCTGAAAACACTTTACCTTTAGATATGTTGACTTCCAAAACATTACGATTACACCACTCCGACAATCTATTAACATCTGATTGAAAACGAATGCAATCAGTTACAATTTTTCATCCGTGCAAATAATTTAAAAATCATCCCCGAAAGTCAAAACCTTACAAAACTTAAATATTTTATCACACATAATTTATAAATAATATAAATAGCAAAGGGCCCAAATGACTGCCCTGTGGAACACCCGAAAACCATTTTAGCATCTAGTAATAAAAATCCAATGACCTTAGCTTAGTCAAAAGAAGGGTGTGATGCACCCTGTCAAACGCTTTTTCAAAGTCAGTGTAAAGTACATCATTCATCAAGACCATTAAATATATAATTAGTCAACAAAGCTAAATTAGTAGCTCATGATCTACAACGAACAAAGCCCTGCTGACTATTTGAAATACTTTCTTTTACCGCGAAAAAGAGTTTGTTCTTAATAATACTTTTAAACAATTTTGGTATTGCAGAAAACTTTGATATAGGCCGATAGTTTTCTACATTTTGCCTTAAACCGCGTTTTATAAATATTTGTTTTGAGAGAATATTACCATTCGTTTAGGAAGTTCCCAGTTACAAGATGTAGAAAGCTTATTACACCAAACAACCGATGCATATGATAGACGTTGGCAAATCATTGTCGTGTAGATACATAAGACTGTTTTGACTATCGAGGCAATGGCCATTGTAGAGGAGGGAGTCAATAAAATATATACAAAATCTGATCTTTGGACTTTTTTAAGTTTATCGCGATTAATCGCCTTATCTAAGGCAGGCCACCTGACAACCACTCAATACGAATGTTTTATGACAGAGAAGGCTAAGGCTCCTATTTGTTCCGAATTTTTGCTACTGTACTTCTAAATTAAGCTTGATCAGCTTCACTCTCGCTGATCAAGCTTCACTCTCGCTGATCAAGCTTAATTTAGAAGTACAGTAGCAAAAATTCGGAACAAATAGGAGCCTTATAGCTTATGCCGTTTATAGTTGAATTTTTTGTTAAATTTTAAATTTTAAAAAGAGGACTAGTACAGTTGTCCAAGGGTTGACACCCAGACCACACCGAGCTGCTCAATTCGTTAGCTTGTTGAGGGCACATTGAAGGAGTTTCTTTAAAGTGCTGAAGTGCCTCCTGAGACGGTAGAAGTAATGTCATCAGAATAAGCGATCACCTTGCAAGTTAGTAGTTTACTTACCTTCACGTTGCAGTGAGGGGTGGAAACTACTCCACCTTTTGGGGTGCCTTTCCTGGCAGCGCTTCTTGCAGATAAACCAGTTTTGAGTTGATAATAATTATAGTTTACTAGTATAGTAAATTGGTATATCTACCTTTACTGTGCACACACTGACAGTATTTTTCTTATCCTTGTAGCCTTAGAATTTGTTTCTTTTTTACCACAGAAGTATTTCTAAGAGAGACGCTTGACTTCTCAATTCTTTTTGAAATCGTTGAGCGATTCTTTATAGGAGTCCTAGTCGAACACATTTCTCGTATCATAATTTAAATGCGAAAGATTTATAACGGTGACCAAGAGCGGATCTAAATCTTCTGGCTGCTTGTGGACTAATGGAAGACTCTTTGTGGATGTAATACTTACCTCAAAAGGTGCCAACATGGGTGCCGCTACCTTTCAAATTAGAGTTTTTGGAAAATTCTAAAGGGAAAATTTAAGAAGCTTCTTATCACAGTTCTTGATGTTCTTTAGACTTACGCAAGGGGTAAAAAGTAAATAACGTTTTTCTAGAAAATTTTTTACATAAGACCGTTCCGATGTCTGTATTCCAACACACTAACCACTGGACTTACTGAAGTGTAAGGGTTAGAATCCAACCCACCGACAAGCAAATAAGAAAAACCTTTCTCCATCGTTCTACAGTTACAGTCGTTTAAATGTCTTCCTTTCTCCCACCAGAACTGCTGGCATTTCCAAAATGCTCGGGTAAAAAATTCCTAAATTCTTCATCCTCAAACGACAAACATCCCAAATTCAATTACCAACAGTCCATGCCAATTTTTTTTTTTTTTGTGTTTTGTAAAGTTTGTTTGTGGCTATGTGGTAAATATAAATGTCGCGGTTATAGCTATGCGAGTCTTTTTCAACACTAGTAAATATTTTAAACATACGAGTGTATGCTTTTTGCGACGTAATTTCCTCTCTCCTTTTGACAAAATGCTTCATTCGTGTGAACAATGACAGAAAAATACCTTCAATTGTGTCGTTCCCAGACTCAAATAAAGACTATTAAATGAAAAATGTTACTCTTCATGGTGAAGTTATTCTCGTTCGCCGACACACAGTGGGGCAGAACATACTTAAAGTTGGCAACAAATCTATCTGTAAAGTTTAAAAAGTAAACATAGAACCAAATTTTCTAACAGAAATTAGAATTTTTAGAAAAAACATCGCAAGGGTGGTAGAATTTGAATAGCTCCTAAACGTGCAAGCCTGGTTATCAAAATAAATGCTGCTTTTGATGTTTTGTTCTAGGGTCATGATTACGTAAAATTAAAACTATCGAAATATGATATATTTCGATGGTTTTTGTCGTTTTTAAAGTTTTGACATATTATTTTTATACTTGTCAAGTTTGTGTCAAGCCCTGTAACTCAGGAGCTACAATTCAAACTTGGTATTGAGCATTTTAAGTGATATGCATCCCATTAAATGATTCAGGCCTTGTGGTAAGCGAAGTTAGAGGGAGAGTAAAAAATAACATGAGTTGGTTCCTATAAATGAAGTTGTAGTGCCAAAGTTGCTAATATAAAAAAAAGAACGTTTCTAAAGCATTCAGTGCAAATGTTATGCCCTCAAGAGGGCTGTGTCATCAGAAAACACGATTGTTTTTTAAAGATTTGGGTTGAAGATGTTTTGTGCTCCCTATGAGTGATTAGTTAATGTTTTGCTCTGGCGACAAACCTTACGATTGTTGAGGCCCATGATTTAACAATTTTCTGAGTTGCGGTGAGTCCTTTGTTGAATTTTTTAAGTCTCTGCAGGGCAATCGCGTAGGATGTGTTCTGCCGTTTCTGACTGTTCGAGGCAGAATCTACCCAGAGCTTTTCCCCATTTCCATGAGATAATGGTTCAACGCGCAATGGCCTGTGAGGAAGTCAGTTACGATCTTAGCGTCACGTTTGCTCAGAGAGAGGATCTAAGTAGTGCGTTTGGCATGGCGTAATTCATGGATAGAGTTCCATTGGGATATACGCATTTGGTGTTCCCATATATTAAATTCTAATTTGATATTACTGGTGGGAAGTCCACAGAAAAGCTCTGGGCCAATGAAAGGGGATGCAAAGCCTTTACGGGCTAGCTCGTCACCACTTCATTGCCAAGAATTCCCTCGTGGAAGGTGAGTTGTTTTAACGATTTGAGTCTGGATGTATACTTTGGATACTAAGATGTCCCTTCTTTAAACATGTAAACATCAACTGTGCTCAATTTATTTCTATATGTGGTTTCTTCGACTCCAAGGCTTCCTCTAGTCTTTGTACTTTTGATTTTGATTTGATTAACACTTGGGAATCAATTTTCCATTAAAAAAAACCTTTTGGAATAGGTCGAAGAGCGTCGGAGAATTGGCAGTGAAGATAGGTACTCTGGTTTTTGTATTTATGCGATACTCATTCACTTTCATAATATCCAATCTAGATTCCAACAAAAAGCTAAGAACTTAGCTAGCACTTCGCTGATGCACACCGACTTTAATTGGGCATTTTTCGTTGACTGCTGCGGGGTCCTTACTTCTTCGTCTTGATCATCTGAATATATGTTTCAGGAAGATCCGTAGGTACACTCAGAGGTATCTTAGTTCATTGGCTGTCTAGTGAAAATCATTCCATTATGATTCGATAGATCTGTGGTTGATTTACTCGTGGCAAACCAGCACTGGTCGTCAAATAGCCATACTCGACTGTCATGTGGGTTACATGTTCATAGCTAGAAGTGATTCTTCCTTGAAAGTATATATCTGAATTTATGGCTATCTTAAGCATACGGATACATAGAAAGCCTAATCAAGGACCTTTCTTTTCCCTAAACAAAATTCGTATAGTAAAAGTACTGAGAGTATTAAGCAAGTACACTAACATTTTCGCATGATTTCAACAAAAATTATGATCGTCCAAACTCGTTGAAGCTAGTTGCACAGTCTTGACATTAAACTAAGTTTTTCGCTCCAATGATGAGGCAAACACATTTATTTATTTTGATTTTTTGCCAACTTTTCATATGGGTTGCCCCTTTGTGTGATATACCCACGACGACAAACGAAAAGAAAAAAGAAATATAAACAACTAATTCACTGCACGGATAGGTTAGGTACTTGCTTACCACTTTCATGTCAATCATTTAGTATTACAGTCAATGTCACGAAAAAAAAAGAAACTTAAAAAAAAACCGAATTCATCCACGTCAACTTAATTGAAATCAATTAGCGGGGATGGAAAATTGCAAACCCATGTTTGTTCGTCCGTTTTGCCGCTCAGTCATTGGTCCGTTTAACTATCCAAAAATGAAATGAACATTCACAACAACTGTATCTAGTTCAGTTCCCTAAACGAATTCCTAAATTGCACTTTTTACCGGGACAAACGAGGGGTGGGAGGCATATGCGGCCACGAAGGACTGATAACTGTAGTTAGTGGTTTGTCAGTCGTGTTGATGTGTCGTGCTGACAGTATTTCACTCTGTAATTAAACTTAATTGAATTCAATTAATTTTTGTTTTCTATTGATATGAGTTTTGTTTTTTGTGCTTTTTTTTTTAGTTGCTGTTGCTGTTGTTTTTGTGTTTTCGTCAGTTAACCTCCTCCTCGACATGACTTTTCGAGAACTTTATCTCTTTGGGGTTATGTTTGGCAATTTTGGTTTGGTTTTCAAGGAAAACAATTCCCTTGAATTGAATGAGTAATGTGAAACTGTGTGATATGATTAATTAATTTAATTGCAAAGTCAGGCTGAAAATGTCTGGCTGAATAGCACACATTTAGATTTTGGGTATGGGTGATCTTAAATCCCCTTGGGTTACAAAGTTTCAAAGCCTTGCACGGGGACATTATTATTATTTCATTTTAAGTAGTTTATCTAAAAGCACATATATTTCAGAATTTAAAGTGACTGTGTCTTAAATCTAAATCTCTTAATAAAAATGAATCAATATTGGTACTGAAAGATATTGAAAGGTTTGATTGCTCTGAATATAGATTCATTGCAACTATACCCAGTTCTATGGGCGCACTGAAAGAGCGTTAATGGTTTAGCAGGTACATAGAAGGGAATCATTGATAGAATTAGAGGGCTATCTGATAGTATCGATTTTAAGGATTTAATTCCGAGCAATTGACACCTGAACGATAATTCCGTAGTATTTAAAAAAGTGTATATATCTGGTAAAGAGTTTTTGTATTCTTTCTATAATGTCGGAGTAAATCTCAAACGCGACGTCGGCATATTCAAGGAGCGATCTTACTAAGGCAATATATAAAGATGAAAGGGCAAAACGGTCCTTAAGTCTTTACAATTTCAAGTACTAAATCCAATTGCTGACTTTGCTTTAAGAGCATGACTATTTGGAGGAAAAGGGACATCGGCGACAACACCACGACCTTTGATTTCGCTTACACGACACAGAGAATTGGAATCAATATGGTAAGTAGTCAATTGCATAATTGAGGTAAATTATGTGAAACTAATCACTCGACACTTTTTAGAATTAAGTTTTTAATCATTAGAGTCACACCAATCTGAAGTAGATGTTAGGTCTGATTGATAAAGTTGGCAGTCCTCTTAGCATTTAATTTTCAGAAATAATTTCAAACACACTAGCAGTGTTTTAGCACAGAAGTGATATCATTAACAAAAAGAATAAATAACAATGGAGCTAAGTGGCTCCCTTGAGGAACCCCAGATGTAAATTTTATTGGTTTTGAACAAATATTACCGACGCGAACTTTTTGAGTCCTATTAACAGGGTAAGATAATATCCAACTTAACATATTTGAATGAAAATTAATTAAAAAAACATATTAGGCGTAAACGGCAAATACACGACCTAAAGCGAAGTTATATTTTTTGATACGAAACCTACAGTTTAATGCCGATTCCTAACGGCAATTTTTTTTGAGAAGCTTCTCATGACATTTCTTACTCTTGGATGTTTGTCAGACGTTCGCAAGAGGTGGGGCAGCGAATAAAGGTTGGGATTTGAACCAGCGACCTCTCGCTAAGTGGTCCAACGCACTTAACCACTAAGCCACTGCACCCACAATTAATTAAACCCCGCTTTTTTTTAAATAGCATCGACCTGGGACTAGTCCATATAATAATTAAATAATTACATATGATGAAAACATAAGGAAATGCTACAGTCCGCTTGGAACGAACAGTATGATACCCTATCCATAACGCCCCCAAAAAGTGGGCGTGGCCAACAACTTTGTATGGGCGATATGTTTGAAAAAATATTGGCTAAATATCTTGTTAAACTTTTTTTTTCGCTTTCTATGAAAATTTTTGAAGAAAACAGCATTTTAGTGAAAAACGCCCACAAAAAGTAGGCATGCCAAAAACTTATAAGGGAGGGCAGTGCCTACATATCTTGTGAAGTTTGTAACACTCTATCTCTCTAACTTTAGCTTTAAAACGGTTTTATATAAGTTGTGGGCGCGTTTACACTTAACCATTTCGGAGCCCTAGGGAGTATGTTTTCCAAATTTCAGCTTCCTAGCTTAATTTTAAAGGCCTAAAAATTTCGTACGGGCGGACATTGCTAAATAGTCTTAGAATTTGGTCCTGATCATATACACTTTTATGGGTCTACGACGAATATAAAGAGGTGTTACAAACTTTGTATCAAAATAAGAGTATATTAACTCTTAGGAAAACCGGCAAGTTTGTACAAGCAGATCTACCGGATATTTTAGTAAGACACTCAAGTTTGTGTTTAACTATTTTTTCGAAAAGCTTCGGAATGGCTGACAACTTACAAATTGGATTTTATTTTTCGACCCCGATTTATGGATGGGAATAAGAAATTAAGTCTTCCATTCATTAAGGCAAACAACATCAGAAAGGAAATAGTTCAAAATGTTTAATAAATAAAAATAATTAACCATAGAAATTCCCAGGCATGAAAGGAACAATTTGGTTTATTCCACATGGTTGGAGGGAGGTGAAGGTCGTGTTTAACCCAAAAGCAGGGACACGACAGTTAATCGATACCCATAAGTCTCTTGTCCTCTCTCATGAAAACTCTGGAAAGACAAATAGATATCCAGACGACTATCTGAAAACGATAAACTATGTATGTAAAGCAAAACACGCCTATCTCAAGGGTAGGTCTATGCAGCTTGCCTTGACATACACAATGCCTATTAAGATCAAGAAATCTATTGAAAAGCTAAATGTTGAACAAGGCACTATCAATTGGTTATATGATGTCATCTTTATCATCCAATGCAAATTCCTTAACACAATGAGCGAAAGAGTGGCCAAATGACAATTATATCTGGCTGTAAATTTTTATGTAAAATTAATAAAAAGCATCATCAAGAGAGTGCTCAGAGATGGAATAACTTGGACGGTCACAGAGTATCCAAAGCGTTATGCCCTAGTTTGTATAAAAATAAATTAAAATAAATAAAGAGATTCAATCTATCAATTATTTGACTTAATCATGTCACTGTCTTCTCAGGAATCATTCCAGGATATTGGGGCTATCGGATAATGACGCATGTAGATTTTGTGACGATTTATGCCTATTGCAACTATTGTGCGAATTAAAGGGAATTGCTTATTGCTGAAATAGGCACTTGGGAAACAACTTCCTCATAGAAGATGTAGAAGCTATAGGTGACAGTAAACTGTTGACTTTTAGTAGGGAGATAAATTGCTTTGGGGAAACGGGGTGTTGTGATGGCCACATTTTGTTGAATAGTGTTTTGCTTTAATACTTAACATAACCAAACCTACATTTCTCCAGACAAGATTAGTTTTGTTAAGCAAGATTTGCTAAAAGTTATAAGGAGGACAGGGATCTGTTTCAAGCTCTCGATTTTACCGTGACTTCATAGAAGGATATCGAGGACTGCAGGGAGACGTTGACTCAGGCTAGCCTCCAGTTCCAGTCGGGTTCATAGGAACATAGACCGTAATGAGAGGGCCGACGAGCTTACCAAGCGTGGCTCCGATCTTCAAGCATCTATGTCTTTCTCCCGCTACGATCCCTATAGAGAGATTTTAGATGCATTTTACCCTAATGTTTTTACCTGAGTCTATGTGTGATCGAGTGTGAGGAAAAGCTTCACAGAACCACATACGTGGAACGCATGCTGTTGTCGTTGGTCATATGTACAGGTCACCTGCCGATAGGTAAGTACGCAGGCAGCCAAGCCTCGTATCCCCCAAAATACTATCTGAACGCTTTCATCATATCTGTCCGGCATTAGCTAGAGCTAGATATCGCTCACTAGGCAAGCAATTCTTTAATGTCCAGGCGTTGAATTTTATAACATAATTTCTTTCCTTCCACTGGCTGGTTTTAAGCTGTTCCCTTAAATTTGCTTCCCACAAAACGGCAACTTATTGCGCTTCCCAAGCAACCAATTTACATATCTACTTATCGGAAATATATTTTCTATAAACAGATTCCGACACAAAAGAAATATTTTCCTAATTCTGAATAATGAAACAGCACAAACGTATTTCGCAAATCATTTACCCAGTTATTAGGACTCATCAAAAACCTAAATGGGATTACAACAGATGGAAAAATACTCGCTAGCCTTCATGACTCATCAGTTCTAGTGGCGTATCGCTGCAAATTGGTAAAATACTGTATATTTATTCAAATGTTTTGAACTTTAATAAAAGTCTAATTAGTTTGTTCAAATACAAATAAAGGTTGGCACACAAAATATGTTTTTATATTTAAACTATATTTTAGGTATATTTTTTTCTTAAAAGCATTTCTGCCAATACTTTGAATGGGGGTAGGGTACTTTACTCACAACCAAAAAAAAAAAAAAAGTGACGTAGTAATGCTAATTAAAAAATGTGTCTATCCTTGAACGTCAATAAGATTACACATTGCATATAAAATTCAAATAGAAAGTTATACTATATGTCGTGCCCCCAACATCCAAAAGAAACGCAAAACAAAATGTCCTAATTTGATTTTAAAGCATTTCGATGTTTGTTTCGGTGTAGATAATCATTTAAATATCACTTTTATTCTGGGACTTGACTAAATTATACTTTCGCCCGTCATGAACATCTGCGTATTCAAATTTTGTATGTAGAAAAGGAAAAAAAATGAATTTACACAAATTTCATTTTGCACATCGTGTGCGTCGACAATAAAAAAAATAAACAAAAACTTTACCCTAAAGCCAGCGTGGAACCTGATTTATCTATCTAAACATTTGCATAAGATTTCCCACGGTTCGGTTAGTTTCGGTTTGTTGATAAGTCCACATTACTTCTCTCTGCTATATGTATGTTCAGTTATGTATCTAGATGCTAATATTCATATATACAAAGTAGATAAAATATAATTCGCGAAAAAAGGTCAACAATTTTGAAGGTGAAGCTAGTTGCCATTTTGTCAATGACAAAAACTATTCATAGGTATACGTTTGGTTTTTTTTTAAATATGAGACGAGAACACTGCGCTACGCTGCTGTGGTGCGTGTCGCGTGTGAGTAAAGCCGCAATAAGCAAACCATAATAATAGATGCTAATTAAATTGTTATTTTAATTTTGTTGTTTTTTTTAATGTTTTTTATGACAACTTTCTAAATCGTGCATAACACTTAACAGTGTGGCTGTAAAGTATAACGACAGCAGGTAAGATATAAGGTTCAAGTGTATGTCATGAGCGGTTATGGAAGGCATTTATGTATGTCTCCTCCCTAATATTCTAGGTTTTCTATTGTTCTACGTAAAACATCTGTATGTTATTTAAGAATGAAAATGTGCCAATGAAAATTCAGGATGATTTCCTACAACCACATCTTAGGAGAGCAGTCCTTTTCATATATTCCTGATCTACGCATACCGGACGAAACATTCTTCATTCGTTTTGTGTAGAATAGAAAGAGCCAAGGGCGTATGCAGGTAACATCTCTAAATAACAATATTTGGAAAATTAGTGGCAGCGATCCGGACAGCTATCGCACAGTTTCACAAAAACTAAATTCAGAACGAATCCAATGGTGCACAGGCAACACCGAATTGTAGCCAGAGGACTTCATTCTTCGTGCCGCACGACGACGTCGTGCAAGACCTTAAAACTTATCGATGCCGTTAACTTAACAAAGAAAGAAAAGCGACAAACTGAAGGAGAAGTCGAAGTTATAGTTAAGCGCTATCTTCCCATGTTCATGCTAAGCTTCAAGAAATCCGAAGACTTCTATAAAATATATAAAATTTAAGGTATACTTAATATAGTCATAGGAATTGTACCTACGCGCAAAGTAGAAGGCTTGTCCTTCAGTGTAAACGTTGCTACACTCTAGCATACTGCCAAAAGGAACAGTGATGCATTAAATGCACGGGTTAACACTTACTGGAAGAGTGCGCTTTAAAAAAAAAAACAAGATTCGCCGCAGAACTTTAAAATTGGCGAAGATTTCAACGCTAAACACCAGATGAGTCTTACGAAAAGGTCGAATTCTTTTCGGAGCCGGTATGGATTCTGGGGTCGACTCTTACATATCTGGCAAACCGACGTATTGGCCTTCGGATATGGCCAAAACACCAGAACTCAGTTAAAATCGAAGAAAGTTTTTATCTTCTGACCATTAGGGCTTACGCGAAAAGTACGGTCCACCAAGACTGACTAGCAAAGAAATAATTGGAAAGTTCAGCGTGGAACAATACTCCAAAACGAAGAACTCGAAAAAGATGGCAGCGATCTCGTGCTCCGCAGTATAAAACAATCTTAAATAATCTCCCCAGCAAACTTAAAACGGAGATTCGGGACTTTAAGAATCGTGAAATCTCTACGTATCTCGAAAGCCTAACGGCGGACAAAACCTCCACCTATTTGCTTTGGAAAGCTATGAAAGATATGAAAAATTCAAAGATGCAAGCGCCACACATCCAGTAAAATAATGGGGATTGGGCGAAAAGGAACAAGGAAATGGCCGAAATATTTGCCGCACACCTTGAAGAGACGTTTAAACCATTTGACGGTGAAGCGTTAGTTAAAGATGCTATTCCATCCACGGTATATGACAATTATTGTAATGGCGGCTCGGCAATGAAAAAAAATTTTCGATTTTAGTTAAGTACTTTTGTATGTATTTTCTGTATCCCTCCATGTATGCGAAGTTGGCTCCGCTTTCGGAAACCACAAAAGGTGCTAACAATTCCCAAATAGATAATTGAATTGAATTAATTACGGGACAGGTTTTTAAGGAGTTACCCAGAAAAGCACTAATTAAGTTTGTTTATCTCATAAACGCTTCTATAAGGCTTTTGTACGTCGCCCGACATTGAAAGATAGCTGAGGTTGTAATGGTTCCTAAGCCAGGAAAACCTCCAAATGATACAAAATTCTATAGACCAATATCGCTTTTAACAATTATGTTGATAAAGCGATTACATCCAATTATCGAATAACGCCGACTAATACCGGAAATCATTCGTGTGCCAATGCAAAGGCTGAATTCCTAAATGCAGTACTGCAACGTCAAGCGCTTCTTAGTGCAATATTAGTGCAGTGATACAACGTATAGCGTTTCAGATTGCAGTGTAAATGAATGAACACAAACAGGTCTGTTGCGATGACATTTGGGTTGTTTGAATTATTATTTATGTGTTTAAAATTTTTAAAATTAATATCTATTAATAAGACGTTTATTATTTGAGTCATTTTGACTATATATGTTTAATAAAAAATGTTATATTTCTGAGAAAAAAAATTCCCAAATGTCGTTTTAAAACGTTAATTTTATTCATTGAGAGAGTTTATCACAAAATAAATGCAAACAGTTTCAAAATAAATAAAGGTATGTCGTAGTGGGTATATGTTCCTGTATGTTCATTTAAATTAAAGCCAAACGGCGTGGCTCTTGAGCGAATTTTCTCAACACTTCTTTCAGAATTTCTTCTTCATTTTCTTTGTCAGATTTCCTGTCCATCATTTCAAATTTTTAGATTATTCAATTACCATTGAAACGATTTTCACCCGTGGTTGAACGAAGGCAAGTTTTTACTCTTCTTAACGCGCTGAACGTCCTTTCAACCGAGCTTGCTGGTGCAGGGCAATGCTAAGGCAACATGAAGAGCAAGTTTTGTTGCCGGAAAAAAAATTCTTGCTTCTTGTAAAGCATCACACAAATCCAGTTTTTGAAGATCTTCGTAGCTTAATTTCATACCATTCCAGTGATCGTACCATAATTCCGCCTCTCCATTAAAACCTTGTAATGACTAGAACTCGATAAAATGTTTTGAACTTGTTTCAAGATTTTAATTTGAACAACTTGAACATTCATTTTCAACATATTCGATGGGTGTAACAAAAATAATGAATATGCTGGTGTTTTTTTTTAATTTTAAAATCTTTTTTATTTTTTCCAAAAGATCTTACCTACTACACCAAAATGATTAAATCTAACTTAAAATTAACAGAATACTTATTCTAGCTTACTGGTCCTTATGCGGACGCTCTAAACTTAACTATATCACTTAATACTATTACCTTTCGGCTTTAATTAATAATACTTTTTATTTTTTCAATATATATTTTTTTACAAGAAATTTTTTTAAAAACTTGACATCTTTATTTATTTAATTTTTGATTAAAACTAAAAACTACTTAAGACTATACATTAAAAACTTAAAATCTAACTAATACTACTTACAATTACCAAACTAATACTAAGTATAATCGAAGGTTATGTGCACTCGCCGCCTCATCTGCCACCAATATTCGGTGAATTGCCTGTCAGTATCAATTTGATCTCTCTCCCCTATCGCGGTACTGAAACGAAGGAGCTCGGGAGTTGAGCCGCTTATCAGTCGCTCTGCGGTAGCGGTGGAATAGTACCGGGGTACCATCCCTCGTCTGTACCAGCCCTTTTTTATCAATATGCAGAAAAGCCCCCGGCGGAACAAAGCCAGATCGGAGCGTTCTCTCCATGTGTGCTACATTGGGGCAGTATGCCCCGAAGATCAGGCTGTTATCGTTGGTCATCGCCCTCGCAACGTGCCTTCGAGTAACCTTAATGAGGAAATTATCAATCCTATTCAAGTGAGCCCCATCATATAATGCCGTGTTGGGATAATATTTTATGTACTCAGATTCAGGTGTTCGAAACAACCCGAAAACCCGAATCCTTTCCATATACGATGGCGCTATATTGAACCACAATAAACAGCCATAAGCGATGATGGGCCTTATTAGGGCCACGTAGCATATGACCTTAACTCTAGAAGCAAGTTGACTGCTATGAAACAGGGTTCTTGTCAGAGCAAAAGCCTTCTTAGCTCCAGCAAGACAAGCATCTATGTGTTTATTAAAATACAGATACTGGTCGAGCCAGATTCCGAGATACCTGACCACGTTTTTCACCGCCAATCCCTGCCCATTCTGTTCAATAATGGCAAATTTTTTCCAGTTTTTTCTGGTATCTCTAGTGGCATTAGCCAATGGGGTCCTGAACAGGATTGTTTCCGTCTTCTGGAAGTTGATTTTCAACTTCCAGTCGTCGCAATATCCCTTTATTTGCTCGAAGTCACGCTGCACAAGGATGTTGATGACCTCGATCTTAGGACCTGATCTGAATGCGACCAAATCGTCGGCATTCGCTATGGCATGACTGAGTGAACGTACCAGATCACTCGTGTAAATATTAAACAGGATCGGAGAATTCACCGCACCCTGTTGCAAACCGTTTTTGATATTAAGACTCTGCTCGAAGTTATGTTGCCACATTTGACCACGAACTTCTTTTCCATAAGCATGTTATAAATTATATATGGCAAGGGTTTGTGCATTCCTAGCCTGATCAACCATACGGAGTCGAGAGCCTTTTCAAAGTCCACCAGACAAGCATTGGTTCTTGCATTTATTCCATTGAATGTAGGAAACCAGTTTTGACGCGGCATGAATAGTGTCATGCCTCACCCTGAAACCGAATTGGTTGTCCGGGATTATTTTATTGTCCTCGACCCATTTCAGCAGAGCTCTATTAACAACCTTCTCAAACACCTTGCTAATATTCGGAAGCAAACTAATTGACCGAAGATTAGCAGGGTCAGTATTATCCTTTCCCTTTTTCGAGTTTGGATGTTCCACTGCCATTTTTTTTTCCGACCATCGAATTTCGCAAAAGGCAGGAATGTTTGGAACATATTTTCTTCTTGTAAGAGGTAGAAGTTGATGACATCCTTGATCGTACCTATTGTGTTGCAAATTTCTGGAACGTCATTCAGATCATTAACAACTAAATTCAACTTGTGACTTGCAACATTGCAAACAAAAGCCTTTAGGACATTTTTCTCTTAAAATCGCTTGGACACCGTTGTCTTTTCCCGACATGCCTGAACAACCGTCATAACGCTGTCCATTGAATTTCAGAAGATCCAATCCTGCATCTTCAATAAATTTATCCAATGCAGAGGTAAAAGTCGTAATTTTTTTCAGTAGAAAGTTTTTATCTTCTGACCATTAGGGCTTACGCGAAAAGTACGGTCACCAAGACTGACTAGCAAAGAAATAATTGGAAAGTTCAGCGTGGAACAAAACTCCTCATAAAATGAGAGTAACCACGAATTGCAGAAAAAAAACGAAGAACTCGTAAAAGATGGCAGCGATCTCGTGCTCTGCAGTATAAAACAATCTTAAATAATCTCCCCAGCAAACTTAAAACGGAGATTCGGGATTTTAAGAATCGTGAAATCTCTACCCATCTTGGTGCAATCTACCCTTTTTTCCCGAATCCCATAAAATCTACCTGTCTCGTGCGACATGACGATCATTTCCATAAACGTGTAGTCCAGTGCTATGATCCAATTCACAACAAAAAATTAAGCAGTTGCCTGAGAAAATTGTAATTCCTATTCTCAAACACTAAAAAACAAGCAAACTAGCATTTATCGAATCGAAAGCATCATGTGAACTGATCATATTTTAGCACATGCTGCATTATTCTATTAATTAGAAACTCTTTGTGATTAAAGAAGGAACGTGCCGCCATAAATTTCTTATATTTCAGGACAGTTTTGTGGTTTCCTGTATTCGAATCCTGTATTAATATCTCAACGGTCAATAAAATGAATCGAAAAAAAAACAATTAGTGTTTATTAGAACCAAATCGATGAGTTTTCGAGGTGCGAATAGAGAATTTTGCGTTCCGATCATAACTCTCCATGATATGGTTAACTGTAGAGCTCCTGATATGCTCCAAATGGGTGGACCTGCAACTGAGATGTGAGTGTTTGCAGAAACCAAATGAGTTGCAAGATGTAGTGCAAAAAATCGTGCAGGAAGAACAAAGAGGCACGCCATTTAAAAACGAAAGTTCTGGCCAAAAAATAGCACAACGGTTTCCTTGAAACACAATAACGAACTATCCTAAAGTACTTTTGAGACCATCGGTACGGCCAGATCAGTAATAAAAAAAGAGGTCACTCGCGAGTGGTTCACCGATTTGGAAAAACATTTTGAAGAAGAGAAGCTAAGGCTTAAAAGGCTTCAACAGCGACGAAGCATCTTTCAGCCTTGCACTGAAAACCGGGAACGTTATTGGCCCAAAATGATATCGGAATTTATAGCAGGTCAAATAATCGGACGGTTCTCTTGGTTTGCAGTGCAGGTGGTGATACATTGCCTTCTGTGATTGTTTTTTCCATATCAGAAAATATGTTCAAAATTTATAAATACAATGTCCGTCGATTGGGTTGCGTTTTGCGGTGCGTTGGAGAACTTAGTCTTTAGGTCACATATGAGCCGTTTATGTTCGAAATATGGAAACTCTCTGTTCGGGCTTGGAAAACAAGTATTCGAGAAGAGGAAAAAGTCTATGTTTTTCAATTTTACACGGTTTTTTATGAATTGAAAATAATAATGAAATAACTGCTATGAGGCATAAAAACATTTGAGTTTCTCGATCAAATTAGATTAGATTAGATTGAGTGTTGGAGGTGGTATGATATATCCCAGATCACTGCGGCCTCATATGGGCCTACTGTGATGTCCTTTATTTAGAGCTGATGCCGCAGTTAGTTATAAAGGCGACTATTTTTTGATTTCGGATTTGAATAAGGCAGTTGCAATTACATCGTCGTTGCACAATCTACAGATATTGTTTTGTGCTATTCCCATAGTCATCAGGTGCTGCTTGACACGGCAGTGCCCCTTAAGGGTTACTGAGGCTGGCCGAATCTGACTTCTACTGAGTTGTAGTAATTGTTTCGTTTTTCTATGGGAATTGTTTGGCATGAAGTTTTTTGCTTGTCTGTTTCCTTCGGTTTCCCTCCAGAAATGTAGCTTTTACTTTTTTAGCAAAGTTTTGATACAGCTATTTATAGTGTTCATATTTAGCCCGCGGAATGGTCTTGGCATCTTGAATTAGAATACGAATTCTGATCTTGCTAATTCGTCTGCTTTTTTGTTGCCTTCATGGCTCTGTGACCTGGCACCCAAATCACGTGTACTTTGTTAGTGATGGCCAGTATTAGGAGGAGTTGAAAACAATCCCGGACATGTTTTGATGCTACCTACAGCTTAATATTAGTGCGAGGTCCTTATACTCCCGCTCTAACTCCGTCATAGCGTTTAAGCGTTCTGGGAATGTAACCTTGAAGTTGTGTTGGAAGCTGTAACGTGGCAAGATTTTGCCCATTGTATGTATTCCAAGTAGTTCGTGGCTTTGTCGATAGTCTTGGTAATGTGAGATATCCAAGTAAGTTTTTTATCCGGTGTGACTCCTCGGTATTTAACTTGCGATGAGAACTCTATTGATTCACCGAATAGTTTTATGTTTTTGAGTCTGTCCAATTTTCTTCTTTTGGTGAATGCAACTATGGTGCTTTTCTGCGGACTGGCCCTGAGGCCAACCTTTGTGCACCAATTGACAACTCGGTTTAGAGCCCTCTGGAGGTAGCTCGAGTTTGTGTCTTCGAATTTGCCTCTGATTAAGAAAGGTACATATGTCATTTGCTTCGGGTTGATATGCATATTGATATTTATGAAGAGGATTCGTTTAAAGTGCCTCGTCTCTAATATGTCTATCAAGGATTTTTTCCATGGTTTTAAGGAAAAAGGAGGTAAGGCTGATTGGTCTATACAACTTGTGTAGCTCAGACAGTCTGCGTCTCGATCAGAAGTAATTTATAATATATTTCTGCCTCAATGCAAGTTTTTCTTACAGCTTATTCAATTTTCAAACTCCATAAACTTCCGAAGGATTTTTTTAATATTTCATTTCAGAATTTTAAATTGCAAACGAAACATTTTCATCTTATTTTATGTCGATTTTCATTCACCCATTCGCCATGTTGGAACTGTTCCAACAGCTGTCAGTGCTGTTCTAGCTATTTTGCGAGTACTGTTCCAACATGGCGAATTGGGTGAATGAAAATCGACTTAAGTAAATTGATTTGCTCAGTCAAAAAATGTTTATTGTATTTTTTTACCTACACATTCGTCGATATTCGCTAAGGAACTTTTGTGGTTAAAAAGAAGTTTGAAAGAGAAGTTTGATTTGATTTATTTTTTTATTTATGGCTAAAACAATTATGTAGACTAGCTTATGCTAAAACTAAAGAAAATTGGAGAGAAACCATAAAACTAGTTACTGCCGAAGTGAAGTTGGATGGATAACGTCTACACCTAAGAAGTTGCCTTTAACTGGCCAGATCATTGACCAAATTATATTTTCCCAGCTAAAGAAGAGGCTGAAACTTCCACTTGAACGGTGTATGGGAATGGGAATAGACGGAAGTGCTGTTATGCTTTTCGAAGCCACAAACTGAATAACTCCATTTCGTGTAGTTCCAAAGTACCCGCTCTTCGAGACGCTGTGGCAGTCATGAAGGAGGTAATTGCTTTCTTCAAGCACCTTTTGGTGCGCACTCACGTCACATGCGACTGCGAGAAAGATTCCACCTTGGATGTGTTTCAGATAACAAAATGTCGTAAGATCTTCTTGTGAAGTCCTTCCCGACCGCTTCGCACTCCTCTTAGAAATTGGTTTTTTTCTGCTAAAAGAGGTATTAGTGCTGCCGCGAAATAAATAGTTGAAAGAAAAGGAGCAGCAAAACGAGCTTTCCACAACTGTTTTATCTATGTAATAGATAAATGCAATAAGGATGCATTTGTATAATACACAGTAGTTTTATTCTCATCTTTTCAGCGCTTCCTGTGACGATTTCATCTCTTCGTTGATGCGCCTTAAAACGTATTTAAAGTCAACAATGACTGAAAATCGCCTCCGTGGTCTGGCTCTGATGCACATCCACAGACATCATTATTGACGTTGAAGAAGAATTCACCATTTAAGAACTATATACTTTGGAAATACACTCCTTACTTACTTTAAATTAAATTAATAGTTATTTTTCTATATCTACGTATACGAGTACCTTTCTTTATATTTTCTCTTTTTAGACAGGCATCTGTCAATAACCAAAAGGCAGTTGACAGATGCCTGATTGTTATATTTAATATTTAGTATATGACGGTTAACTCAGCATTGAAATACTATGCCATGTCGCTTTTTCTTTCAGACCATCAGCTGTGACATTTTTCATTTTCCGATGTCTGTAGGATAACCTTAGCTATCAAAACAGATAGATAGATTTACGGCGTGCTGCTTACGTCGAACAAAATGCCAATGACTATCAATATGTCTCTGTTTAACATTTGTGTGCTCCACTTTTTAGAGCAACAAGGATGAATAAATTGCGTTGATAATAAGCGTGCCTTATTTATGCCGCAGTTTAATGAAATTGATAAATCAAACAGAAAACACAGTGTGTTCGTCCACTGTATTAAAAAAAGGAAAGTCTATGTTGCTGCTGGAGAACAACTGGTAAATGGTTGAAAAAACTATGCGAGTTGTTGGAACAACGAAAATGAGTCATACCTAGTTTCATAGAATTTAACATTTTTCAGAAATGCTTCTACATATTTTCACCTTCATTTTTTGATTGTTATATCTAATTGAAATTTTGTCGATATCCGCAATAAATAAGTTTCTCTTTGTATGTACATTGCACAGAGTCAAATGTAAATTGCGCCTAAATTACAAACCACAAAATAACTAAAGTCCAAACGACATGCCTTAGCAAATAAACGTCGAGCTTCAATGTGACAGGAAAGTTGATAGGTTGATGGCATAAACTACGAATAAATAACTATATTATAACATTACAAAATAAAATAATTTCCTTACCATAACAGAATGTCTTAAACGGTCCCATTCTTATTTTAGTTTTGTCATTTTTACTCATCAAATGAGGGAAGGATATGGAGACTTAATTTTCTTACTTGGAGCAACTGATCATCCTTACATGTTATTTCTCTAGCTCTTTGGATCGGTTATAATACCTACAAGAGTGCATTCAGTTAAGGTATTCCAGGTGAAGAGAATCGCAGAGTTGTGAAAAGAGACATTTGTCATATTGATATCTTTTTATGTCTAAATCATAAACCTAATTTCAGTATAACCGCCATAATTTATTTCTTTTGTAAAGAGCGTAGCTTACTTTGATACCAAGGAGGGGAGAAGAAGTACTCTTTTGGCGAGTTACTGGAACAGACTGAGAGGGACAGCTAAATATGTTAGAATAAAAGTTGGAAAGAGCGGTATTAATATCGTCGTTTAAAATAATTCTGTTGAAATCAATCGCTCTCAACAAGTCATAGTCTGAAGTTGGCATTGCGAAAATGCATGTATCGCAATATCAACAGTTATGGAGTAATGATTTGAGCAAACAAGTTTTACCGCTAATCGTTTCATTTCTTCATTGGCATTTGTCGGAGAAATAACAAATCTGTGGCAATGGATATAGGTGCTATTAAATCTAACAGGTGAAGAGGGGAGCAAAAACGACCAAACCTATTTGGGGCTTAGATTTTAGCTTCATTTAATTTTCAATAGTTACAACTTATTAAAAAGCTAATTTGCGAACGCATCCATTACTTTCATAGACATAGTGAAGTTGCTTTTAGTTTAAATCACCTTATCTTACTTGGATTAGAGTTCTGATGACCTCCACCTATTAGCAAACTTTTTAGCTCGGTTTTTCGTCAAACCTTTCAGATAACACATTACAGCTCGATTCGGAATACTTCTCCTACTTAAAATCTAGTTCACAAACTTCCTTAACTTCAATTACTATACTATCTGAAACTGTTAAAGAAAAAATTAACAACCTAAAGAAATATTATTCTGCAATCAGTTTGAAAAAATGCCGCTTACATTTAGTCAAATATCTGACTTCCTTATTTTAGCTTTCAATATCAAAAGGAACATGGTTTCCTTAAGGGGAGATCAACAACTACTAATCTATTAGAATTTTTCTCGGGAACTCTCTTCACCCTCGAAGCTGGTTATGAAGTTGATGTAATGCAACTCACCTCAGCTAAGCCTTCCACAAAATCTCTCACCCCCTTATCCTTTTTAAAGTCAATGCTCCAGGCTTTCAACCAACATTAATTGCTTGGATACAATCCTACTTAACTAATCGCCAATATACTAAGTCGGATTTAGATCCTCTGAATCGGATCCCTTCCTTGCTACCTCTGGGGTCCCAAAGGGTAGTCATCTTGGCCCACTAATTTTTATTCTCACAATTAATGACATCGGCTGGATGATCAAGGATTCTTTTATATCAGTCTACGCTGATGATACAAAAATATATAGGTAGATATCCTCCTCCACCGACTCAAATCTACTTCAAAAAGATCATAATATCACATTCGTACGGCCCACTCTTGAATATGCTAGCCAAGTTTGGTCGCCCTATCACCTCATTCATTCCCGTCGAATCGAAGCTGTCCAAAGTTTTGCTCTCCGTTGGCTTCCCTAGGCCGATTGGTATAATGCATAATGATTGGATATGCAATCTCTTGAAAAACATCGTCGAGTTACTGATATTCTCTTTATACATCAGCTTCTATCAGGGATAACATTTTCCTTAAACACTAACCCCAACAATCTTCGGTCGATACTTCTCTTCAGAATCAACTATCATTAAACAAGTTATGTAAGGAACGAACCCTTAAACCGTATGCTACTTTAAACTAATAGTATGCAAAGCCTTTTCAACTTCCATTAAAGTAAAGAGACCCTCAAAACCGTCCTCTACCGTCCCTGGAAAACCACCTCATCTAATAAGACGTAGATCTTAAGAATATAAATGTTAACCTCAAACTAATTGATGTTTGTTGCTGAATAAATCGTTGTCATCAGAAAGCAGCGCCTGCATTCGGGGATTTTAGATTTGATAAAATCTGGGGCTGGGGGTGTTGTGCCTCCTTTCGATCATCTTTATATGATTTCCTTTATCCTTAAGAGCTGCAAAATATTTCCTGAAACCACATGTCGACCATGCTTATCTCGTGCATTTTGGCCAAATTCAATTAACAGGCCCCATTGACGGTAAAGTTCTTCCCAGGGTCATCTTTAAAAAAATACTCGCCAATGATTCCAACGGACCATTTTTCCGGGTGCATTGGCAACTCTTGTATTGCCTGCGGTTGCTACCATATACAACAGTTTTGTTACCCATTCAAACAGTAATGAGATTCGTCTTATTATTCATATTGTTTGCTTGTGTTATTTTTGTTGCATTTTATAGCATTTGCACAAATCAATTTTTTGTTCTTACAAATTTTAATTACAAGATCAATTTCTTTTTGATCCAACTTACTTCTGACCCTACCACTACTCGAGTGTTGAACTTGACGAGTTGTAGAGGCTGAGTAAGGTCAAAGATGAGTCTTGAAACCAAAGAACACTCTTCCCACCCTATCCTTTCCACACCACGATCCCCTTTTTCATTTCTTTCTATCCTTCACATCCTCCGACCCCTGGACTGGATTAAGGTGTCACACGACCTGTGCCGAAAATAAGCTGGGTTGGGGGCCCAGTTCAAAAATAGCTTAGCCGTGAACTAAGTATCCGGATAACCTGGCGACCTCCGGATTAACTAGCCTTATCTGTATACTGCGGATCTCTGTACAGATGGACCTTTCTTTCTCCGCTACTCGTGGGAGCTTAATCTTAATTTATTTACATATTCGTTATCTGGGCAACGCTCCTCATCTTCGGGCTCTGAACTGGAACGGTAACGTATGTTAAGCTCATTAAATTCCGATCTCGACAGCATACTTAAATGGGGTAAAACCAACAGAGTGGCATTTAATGCTTCCAAAACGCAATGCTGTCTGCTGTCATTGAAGCGAAACCTTAATTCTCTGCCATTATCCATGGATGGCACTTGTATCGCTGAAACCGAACGACTATCCATTCTCGGTATGTGTGTTAATGACAACCTTCGTTGGAATGACCACATATTCAATGTCGCCCAAGAACGCTGCGAAATGTCTAGCCTGTCTTAAGCGATGCAAGAAATATTTCACTCTTTCTGATCTGGCAAACATTTATAAGGCGTTTATTCGCCCCAACTTGAGCATAGCGCTCATATCTGGTCCGGTGCTCCAATTACATATTTGGAGCTACTTGACAGGATTCAAAAACGTGCGGTAAAACTTATTGGCGATCGAGACATCACGAAATCACTTGACTCTCTTAGTCATCGTCGTAATGTCTCCTGCTTGTCATTGTTTTATCGGTATTTGCACCACAAGTGCTCAAATGAAATTGCCAGTTGCATTCCACCCCTACAGCAATTCAACCGCAATAATCGCCATGCTAGGAATGCACATCAGTTTACCATTAAGCCTGTATTCGGACGTACAGTGAAATACAAGGATTCGTTTCTTAAACGTACAACGCGAATGTGGAATTCTCTACCACGCTCTGTATTTCGCTCACATTACAGTTTACAGACATTTAAAACCAACGTACATCGGTATCTCCCTTTTCCTAATCCTTCACTTTCCTAATGCCCGTACTGTGTTACTTCATTATAAGGGTATCCAAAATCCATTCAGTGCGCGTATATTATAAAAAAAATCCCATCCAGGAAGAGCTAGAGGTGAGTAATGCGAGCTCTCGACTTCATCTATCTCACACAGCTATTGACTAGTGATGAATCCAAAAGGACTCTCACTAACGAAAACATTTTCACCGGTGCGCAGGCTGCCACTCACACCGGTGATACTCAGGGTAACCTGGGTTAAGCTTAGCTTAGAACATTAGAGGAAATAGTTGGCAAGGACTTCAAGGGCCTTTTAGGTCTCTGCTTGGAAATTGGTTGCTTTACCAGTTGTACCAATTGTTTAGGTTTTTCTGCCTTTTGAATTGTGAATTCAGTTGGTTCCCCAGAAATTGCCATGGGCCAGTTTTGGTGCCTAGTGTTGTGTGGCGGATTTCGTTTTCACCACACCCCTGTTTAACCTAACCTAACCTACTTTTGACCAAAAACTAAATCGACGCACTATTTGCATCTATATGCATAGTTAGTTAGTTAGTTATAAGACTCATCTCATAATGCATTCAAAATAAAACTAAATAAATATAAAACAAAAACAACGCTCTCACGTATGAAAAGCAATACAAATTAAAAGAAAAAAATACCACTCAACCTACTACATACTTAAAAATATTCACCCAAAGAGTTTGAATGTTTCCTTCTTCAAACTGATGATTTATTTAACATTTTGTCAGTTTCTGACCAAAATTCAATTTAACTTGATTCCCAAAGTGCTTTTAATATTCCTAAAAAGTATTGATTGATTGATCGAATTACCCATCGGCTATTATTATATATTGTTGTCCTTCACATATGTAAATGTTACAATCGAATTTATGCAAATCCAAATCCATAAAATTTCCTTCAAAGCTACTTGCTTATTTGTATTCTGCAGATATCTACATTAGTACCTACGTTTGTAGGTCCATTTCTCAAAAAAAGTTTATGAATAAATTCGTGAAAAACATCCTTTTTGTTTTTTCTTGTGTGACAAAATATACCTCAAGGCCAACTTGTTGATATTTGTTATTTTCTATTTATTTTACGGTTCAATCAATCTTTATTGTACCTATTCCCAACGATGAGAAAGCAAAATTAGCGGAAATCGGGGGCACAATCATTCAAATTAGTTCATTTGGGAAATTTCCCTTATAAGTATTGGTTTCAAATACTAGATAAGCTAAGCTAATAAAGAAATGATTTCGTTACTGTGTGGAGCCGGCATAAGCAATCTAGAATATCAGTCTTCAAAAGGCATCGCGCTCAGTGTCGCAGAGGAAGGAAGGCTTCAGTATATCAGACCACAATTCGTTTCCCAATTGTACCAAATATAAACGCAAGCACATTTCCTATCTAAAAATATATGTACATAGGTATGTAGGTAGTATTATTAAATCTAATTCTACAAATATTCTTAAATATTTGTAGGCATCACTCACCTTTCTATTCCACCCAGAAGCTATGCTACGTCCAATAAAAGAGAAGGGTGTAATTGGGGAACAATTATTTTCTCTCCAAATGTCACTGTGTTGGGTGCACGTATTTTGGGAAAATTCAGTATCGAGATCTCCTTCAAAACGAAGTGTATCGAAACGAAAACTTATCACCTTTGCCCGACTACAAAACACGGGATAGATTACGTTCCGTACACTCTTATTCCGTTCCATTCGAAGGATCTTTATTCGTTTTCGGTTGCCGCTGAACATTTTGAACCGATACAAATAGCGCGTATAAAAACCTGATAGAAACTGTATAGGACCGAATGCTTCCCTGACATGAATCGGATTTTTAATACAAAAATTTAATATAAAAAATAAACAACTTCATTTTAAATTAGAACAAGGTTGGCATGTCAAGGTATAAACTGAAATTGAACCGTGAAAGACCCGAGAAAATTTGAACGCTTCGCTGATTTTGTGGACCCTTGACACGAATTCACGCATTTTTGAAACCGTGTGAAACCGATTTATTCGGTGCTAAACGATTTCTTATAGGCTCCCTTCTGATCGGTTCACACTTCTCGGCGACAACCGAAACGAACCGATCCGTATAGAGTAAAACGTTTAAGTGTGAATCAAGCCTTAGGCTGTATGTTTAGGCACAGTAAAGTGAGGATCAATTGATTTGTAACAATTTATACGAGCAGTTTAGTCGAACGCTCTCCATCTTTAGAACAGAGAAATTTAAATTACCACACATGAATTGTTGGATAGAAGCATTGCGATGTAAAACATCTTCTCGCTTTTAGCACCGCATTGGTATCGCTTTGATTTTTCCCCTTTAATTGCGTTTTGTGGCATTCGGCTTTTTGGTTTACCTCTGCTATCAAGTCCCCTCATGAGATAAATAGCTAAAGGGTCAATGGTCGACAAATTTTGTTTAAGGCATTTCTGTGTCCAACTGTTAGGTAGTGTTCGACTGATGAAGAACGCTCTTAAGGCATTCGATGACTAAACACACTGAGTGTTGTTTGGGTTCCGCGTCAAACTGTAGTTTTCTCAGGACCTGAACATGTATTTAGGTTGATGGCATTTAACTAGGATCTTTCATTGGCGACTGGGTTTTCTACTGGAAAGTAGTCGGTAGGACGGACTGCAGAGACTTTTGCTAACAAGGAAAGACTGTAGGAGCCTTTTAAGTATTCAGCCGACTGAGCAGAGTCCTGTAAGCAATGTAAGTCCTCGCCCGAATTTCATTACCTTGTGGACCTCCACTACATAATTGACTTCATTTGAATTGCTTCCATGTGTTTGGGGTGAAGAACCTGGGAGACCGAGAAGAGTGGAAGAAGAGTATGATCGTCACGCCTCCCCTAAAAAGGCAATCTTAAGTAGTGCGGAAACTGGAAAGGCATCTGCGTTCTGCCTGCTGTGGCCAAGATTATAGCTAAAATTATACTGGAGCGTATGAAGGCGTTTGGCAGTGTCAATCGGGAATTTATTTGCATAGGCGAGGCATTCCCGATAAGTTAATTGCACTTATCAAGGCAACGTACGATGGATCAACACATCACGTTTTGCATTGAGAAAAGCTGTCTAAGGAATTCGAAGTACAATGTGGGGTTCGCAAGGCTGCATTCTGTCACCAATATTGTTTTTATTGCTAATGCGGCTTTATCGACGAAAAGCGGAGGAATTCGATGGACTCTTACATTCGAACTCAAGCATCTGACAAGGTATGCTTGCTATCTCATAGAATAATGGACCTTCTCCAAATGACAACAAATGTGTGAAGACGTCTGCTTCGTCGTTGGGCTAAAAATTAGTTCAGCAAAAACATAAATGATCAGCCTAACACCGAACTCAACAACTCATACAATATACATTACTGGACAACCAGTTGAGAGAGTAGAAAGTTTTCAATACCTTGGAAGTATTGTCTCAACGGATTGCGAAACCGAACTGGATATAGCCAGACGGATATGCAATGCAAAATCTGTATTTGGCATAGTAATGAAATTAGCTTAAACACAAAACTACGGCTGTTCCGTTTTATCTTTGATTAAGCGCTGCTGTATGGATGTGGCACTTGGAGAGTGACCACTGCTATCACGAGAAAGCTGTGAACGTTCGCCGAACCGTATCTTAAACGAACAACTTTACCAAAGAGCCATAAACCTATATGCATCACTATACAGCGACGAAAGTGGCAGTGGATTGGTCACACATTCCAAAAAGGTGACATGTCGGCAGCTAACCACGCGATGCAATCGAACCCGCTAACTCAGGATGGAAAAATATGCCATGGTCATAGGAGTACAGAGCGAAGAACTCTTGAGAAGGAAGCACGGTAACTAGGAGCTGGGGAGAACTAAGGGTAATTTGCCAGAAACCGAACCGTTGTAGAGGGCCTAGGACCCACAAGAGGATATAGGATATAAGTTTATATTTGAAAAATCGGCATAAGGTTTTTGATGTCCAGCACTGAAGTTTTTGTGCTAAGAATTGGAATAGGGATGTAGCTCCTGGTAATCGAGGAGGGATATAAATTTTTTTGAAGGAACTCGCCTCGCCTCGCCTCGATTACCCCATGACCTAATCCAAGCTAGTCTAGAAATACAGGAGGATATTGTCTCATTTCGACATCACTGTTTTTCAGGGTCGGATCGAGGGGAATGAGAGTGCCGACGAGCTGGCCAGATGTGGCTCCCTTTTTTGTGAATCCTTTCCAAAGGAAGCATAACCCTCGCTGCGTTTTATAATCTTCTTTCACGTAAGCTTAATGGCTGAGTCGAGGTAGAAGATCGACGAAATGTGTCAATTTTAGAAATATTTGGTCAGAATTCAATAAAGCTAAACACAGTACCTCATTAGAGAAGTCTCTAGGCTGCTGGTCACCAGTACGGGCTACGAGACTATAGGATCACAAGCAGTCAAGCTTGACATACCCTACAACACTCAGTTTTACAGCTGAGGTGAAGCAAACGAGAATGAAACTATGTTTCATTTGCTCTGGAAAGGTCAGCCGGGCAACAGCCACTTAAAACAACGAACCAGCTAAACATCAGCACGTTCGTTCAGTCAAAAATATTTCATTAAATTTGCGAACTACGTTCAAAATTTATATTCTGTGGAACAAGCGATCGCATTCGAAAGCATGAGCTTCTGGAAAGCCGTGTTTTTTCTTTTGCATGGCTGCCAATGTAGGATGTTTAAATTTAGTCACCCGTTAACATAAGTAAATAGATATTGAATTGCATCATTACATTCTGAAGTTTCTCAGTTTCCCACGAAATTCACCACATCAACTCCAATGGTTAACAACAAAACCAAAAATCACCTAAACAAAGTCACAAAGCAAATACTATACAAAAGTTATTATCAGCTTCAGTGCTAAATTTAATTAAAAAAAAATACAATACATATATGCGATTCCATATGTAAACTGGGTCAACACATTCGACCTCTGCTACACAATAATGCATGCATGACTCTCGCTTTGGGGCTCCAATATGCGCATTGTTGGTTTTTATTTTTTTTTATGTATCTATATGCGACGTGTAGTATGGTACATTATGTATGTAGATATAAATCTATAAACATATACTTTGAACATGCATCTTTGTTTTTTATTTTGCAAATTTATTCGCTTAAAGCAATTAAAAGTTGGCTTTGTACAGTCGCAGCAATCTGATTATGGACACTAGTTATTGTTAGTAACATAAGAAACGAATATTATTCCCAATATTTTTGGGCTATTCCCATTGCCAGAAGGTGTCTTTGACCCTGCAATGGCCTGCAGTGATAGGGGGAAAGAGACAACAATGCGTCGAATCCCTTTCTCGCCAGTTCGTTTGCTTAAAATCCATTCTGCCACTGTGGGTACCCAGAACCCAGATCAAGTGAATTCAGATATTGCTGGATAGTTGGATAGTAGATTGAGACAGTCCCAGACAATGTTTGAGGTAGTTTTAATAGCAAGCAAAAGAATCAAGGTAGTCGGATATGCAGAAGGAGGGGTCTAATTACGAACCTTACGATTGTTGAGGCTGATGATTTGGCAATGTCTTGAAGTTCCGCAGTCCTTTGTTGAAGCATTTAAGCCTCTTTTGGATAGTTGCAGTTCAAGTTTGATGTAACTGGTGGGTAGTCCACAGAAGGGCTCTGGGCCAATGAAAGGGGATGCAGAGCATTTTCGTACTAGCTCATCAGCCTCTTCTTTACGAGGAATTCCTTTGTGTCCTGGGACCCAGTAAAGACTCACTCGGTTATGGCAAGTGAGTTGTTTTAGAATAGTTCGACTGTTTCAAAAAAGTAGAGAGTTGAACTTGTAGAAGTTAAGAGCTTTGAGTGATGCTTTACTCTCTGAGAGAATGTGTATATTTAATCTTCTGTGATCACGTCTTAGGCATTCTTTTGCGCATAGTTCCAAGGCATAAACATCTGCTAGAAAGATTGATGTTGTGTGTCCTAGGGGAACTGGCATTTTCCAGTTGGGTCCGTTGCTGGGTCCGCTGATGCCTGCCTGCGTTGGCATTTTTGAACCATCCGTAAACCTGACTGAGTGGTACCTGTCTAGCCTAGGGTTTCAGCTTCCCACTCCGAACGGTCAGGTATGGTGATGTTAAATTGCCGATCAAAGAGACTTGAATCGAAAGCATATGTACAATTTTTGAGGTCTTTAAGATACTTAAGTGTCCTGTGAGATCTCCCTGTTTGAATTTTTTCACAAAGTGTTGTTTTATTGCGCTTGAAGCAGCGTAATTCTTAATTCGTGCGTCTAACGGTTGGAAGTCAAGGAGTTCCTCTACAACAGTAGAAATACAGCATCGCATGGCACCCGTTATTTCTATGCATGCTAGTCTTTATAGCCTTTGAAAGAGTGGTCTTGGTGTTAAACCGATCAAAGTTAGCTGTTACTTAACAAAAACCATTGGCAAAAAATGGTGCCTGCAATCGAAATTGACTCTGGGGATACTAAGAGCCGGTATGTTTAGCACGTGATTCACCTACGAATCAATAGTGTGAAAGCTAAGAAACTCATCAAAGTTTAGAGAGCGGAATGCATATATAGCCCACATACGCTGTACGGTCACACGGTACACAGCGCGATTGAGCTCAACAGATCTGGTTGCTAGTCCGCGAAGCCCTACGGTAGGTTCAAAAGTGAACCACAGAGCAGTTGGCAGTGTATTCTCTGAGTCTCTAAGCATCTTAGTCTTTCGGGCTTCCGGGTACTACACGATACTTCCCGTCAAATCAAACTTTGCAAAAATATAGACCAGATGCAAAACGCTTGACATCCAGAATGGTATCACAGCTATAGCCATCGTCAATATAACCTTAAAACTGGTGTTGGAAGAATGCCGTGAGGAGCTTGAGTCACTTAGGACTACTGTGTCACTTTGATTCGTTACACAAGTGACGCTTATGAAAGCAAATATACTAAAGAGTTGACCAGGCAAAGCTCAGTTCGAGTTCACATTGGGCAGCAGTCAAGGGAAACATTTCCTCAAGGTTTCTAAGGAAACGTAGATAAAGAAGGCTGACAAATTCTGTCACATCCAGAAATATGTGGATCATGGATCACTAGAACTAATAGAACTTAAGTTCTTAATGTTGTGAGTGCACTTTGTACTACTCCCTCTCACTGGATATACTGTTTCATTTAAAACCACTCGGCATCCTTAGCTGCTAACTCGACTATTCGCCTCAAAGCAAACCGAAAACCCGATGGACCAAGAAATATTTTGGCCACTCTGCTATTCTAAATCCATTTAGAACCCTTCGTAGAAACATAGAATACACAACATCTAAGGCTCAGTTTGACTAAAAATTTGGTGGTCCAGATCATTTTGGGATTGAAGGGATTTCGTGGAAGATGAATCGATCCACTTCTACACCGATGAATTAAAACTGATGAAAGAGTTGGTGGTGGCTACAGACGGAAGTCATAGCGGTTAAAGAAGCCTTATCTTGCCTAATAGGAAATGCAATATTCGCTCGAGGTATCCGAATATTCTTTGACAGCTAAGCGACGTTCAAATCACGAGATCCAGTTGCTCTAAACTTCTTAAGGAGATGTCTAAGCAGTTCAACATTCACCTATGATCGGTGCCGGGGCATAGAGACCTTCTAGGGCCGACGAACTCGCAAAACATGGATCCACACTGCCTGACATTTCACGTAATAAGGGTTCTTGAGGCATTCCAATTGCTGCAGAAGCTATTGACGAAGTCAATCTTAGGTGGATAAGTGGCACAATTTATCTTTTGTGGCACATTACGACGATGACTAAGAGAGTCAAGTGATTTCACGATGTCTCGATCGCTAATAAGTTTTACCGCACGTTTTTGGATCCTGTCAAGTAACTCCAAATATGTTATTGGTGCACCAGACCAGATATGAGCGTTGTACTCAAGTTTTGGGCGAATAAACGCCTTGTAGATTGTAGCCAGATCATAAGGGGGAAATATTTCTTGCATCGCTTAAGGAAGCCTAGACATTTCGCAGCGTTCTTGGTGACATCAAATATATGGTCATTCCAACACACATACCGAGAATGGAAAGTCGTTCGGTTTCAGCGATGCAAGTGCCATTCATAGATAATGGCAGAGAATTAGGGGTTCGCTTCAATGACAGCCCACAGCATTGCGTTTTGGAAGCATTAAATTCCACTCTGTTGGTTTTACCCCATTTAAGAATGCTGTCAAGATCGGAATTCAATGAGCTTAACATACGTTGCCGTTCCAGTTCAACGCCCGAAGATGAGGGGCGTTGTCCAGGAAACGAATATGTAAAGCTGAGGGTACTGTCATCAGCAAAGGAATGGATTGGATTAGAAGTGACAGACAGGAGGTCATTGATAAAAATAAGAAAGAGAGTCGGAGATAAACCAGAGCCTTGAGGGACACCAGCATTTATTTGGTGAGTTGCAGACTTGAAACCATCCAAAACAACTTGTATTGAACGGTCCGGTAATTTCTAATCCATTGAAGAAGGTTACATCGATCCCAAATGCACGCATTTTCGACAAGAGAGCTTGATGCCAAACTCTGTCAAATGCATTTGAAATATCAAGCGCAACGAGCTTACTCTCACCAACACGGTGAATAGAATGGTTCCACTTTTCGTCCGGATATGTCATCAAATCACCAGTGGACCTGTTGCTGCGAAAACCGTACTGCCGGTCTTTAAGAAGTTTTCGGGATTCAAGATATTTCATAAGCTGACGATTTATCAGCGTTTCCATGACCTTGGAAAGAAGGGACGTTAGTGCAATTGGTTGGTAGAAGGAGACAGAGGAAGATTCGCCTTTTTTTGGGACGGGCTGGACAAATGCTGTTTGCCATCTTCTCGGAAAGAGCCCTGAAGAATAGGACAGATAGAAAAGCTTACGCATTGGTTTTGGCAGCGTGGAAGAACACCTCTTCAGAACGATAGGGGAAATACCATCTGGGCCAGCGGATTTATGTATGTTGAGATCTCGAAGAACTGTTGCCACTGTACGGGTGCAAAAATGGATCGGTCCCATAGTAGATTTTACGCGATCGAGTACAGGGGGAGACAAGGTACAATCTGGCAGCGTTGAGCTAGCTGGAAAATGAGCATGAAGAGCTGACAGCTGGGGTGTTATTGCAAATGAGTGTCGGGATAGATGACGAGGCCGAATTTTTAATATTCTTAACGACCAAAAGTTTTTACTACCGGTGGGACCTTGTAGTATTTTCTGCCTCAACTTTTGGTCGTAGGAGAATTTGACACGATTAATGTGGGCATTGCAATCATTTCTGGCTCGTTTTAACTTTTTTCGGTTTTCCTCAGTTGGGTTGGTCTTAAAAGACCGAAAACTTACCCCTTTAGCCCTGATAGCTTCTGAACAGCTCAAGTCGCACCACGCGTTTTCCTTAGGTCTGATACACTTTATCCTGTTAGGGATAAAGCATTTCATACCCAGGTGAATTAAATTTGTTATCATATCGGCAGCGGCATCCACGTCGTTATTGAGGAAGCACAACGACCAGTTAAAACTCCTAAAGAAACCGTTTAAAGCTTCCCAATTGCGAAAGAATTTGCCACAAGCTGGTTCTGAAACGCACTAAGTGTTTAATCTCTCTCTGACCAGATTACACGTCGATTCTTCAATAGGCAAGGCTTGGTGCTTACTCAAACGACTTTTGCAGAAGCTGTATGGACGAGGAGGAAGAAGAGACCATTCTGAACCTTCTTTCTACCTGCCCTGCTCTCACCCAAAAACGTAAAGCCCACATAGGAGCCTTCTTCTATAACGATCTTGAAGTCAAAATCTCTTTGGATAAATTCAAAGCTTCAAATGGTTTAACGATTAAAAGTATGGATCCACGTGGTCTAATTAAGTCGGCCTCACCGACTGCCACTTCAAATCTAACCTAATCCAAGGTTCTTTAGGCGCTCGAGTTTTATCCTTATAGTTTGTGAACTTTAATTTTGTGATTTCGCCAAAACTACTTAAAATTTTTTGCTGTGAGAAGCCACATTTTGTAATTACAATCGATGCAATCGTCTGAACATCTGATTAAAGAATTTCGGTTATTTTTGGAAATTTGTTTTTTTTTTGTAGTTTGATCAGTTCTGTCGTTTAATTTGCCGTCAACCAGTTCCAGTCCAGCAATAGCTCAGTGGTAAGACATTTAAATCTTCCGAACAGCGATGATGATGCTTACACCATAGACTATTACCCTTCTTAAAAATGAAAGACGACAAGTTTCAAGTTAAAATCGTGTGTACTTAATCGATGTTCCCTCCACTGTCTGGCATTTGTTTGTGATATTAATTGTTTTTTATATATTTTTTAATTTATTTCATTTTGTTTAAACAGCAGCAGCTGGTGCAACTGCTTTTGTCATTCATCAGCTTACAAATATGTACTTTACACCCAGCGAGCGAGAACAGCGCGAATTATCTTTTAAACACCTTAAACCTTATGGTGCACTTTTAATACGTTCTCCCAGTAGTTGCGGTTCTCTTTCTTCTTCACCAGCTATCTGTACAACAAAAAATTGACAACAACAAAATATATGAGTGCGCCGCAAGATACATATTTATACTATACATACACTAGTTTATGAAAAATGTGTGTATATAATATTCTGCAGATAAAAGTGGTAAGCGTTACGCGGTAATTATCTTTATGGTAGCGGCATGTCGCTGACGAAGCGGTCAATGACCTCGATTATGAGGTAGAAACTTTTAATCTTTTTTATTTTCCATTCCATTGCCGTTAGTATTTAATGCGGTTGGCCTTAAGTCTACCTACCTACCTAAATATATATAAATAAAATATCTATCTGTATGTATCTAGGAGTAATAGAGATAAATACGAAAATAATAACCGCAAAAGTGCATTAGATGATTTAGCTAATGAAAACGGTCAATATTATTCTCTATGGGCAAAAATTATACGTACCTAGTGCTAATAGATAAGGGAGATTAATATCTGCATACTCTTCTAATAGATTGTTGGAATTTTCCTTTCCAGAGAACAGTGCCAATGCACGCTCAGATGTTGAGTCATTCAGCTGATAGCAAGCGTATCTTTTTCTAATTGGTGTGGTTTTATTCTACTTTCTTGGAATTTCGATACATTTTTTTTTTCATTGTATAGCCAAAAGCCCCGGCAATTGCTGTTTGGAATAATAGCGATAATGCAAATGAAAATCGTTTTTCATGGAATTTGTTTAATTTTGTTCTTCGGCGTGCGTGTTCTTGCTACGCAGAGCAACAATGGAACAGTACCGCGGGAAGATAAGTGAGGCGAAGATCCTGCGTATAGAAAGAAAACAGAGTACCACGTTTCCCAGTTCAAGAAGATCGAAGAGTCTCGTGACGAAACGAATTAAGGAGGTTTTATAGAAAAAAATCAAGCAACTGGCTGCTGACAGAAATACAGGCGCTCTTTCCAAGTATAGAAGAAGTTAGCTTAGAATTTAAAAAGCTTAAGAACAACAAGGCTTTGACTTTTTAAATATTAATGATGTTTTGTTAGAGCGCATGCACTAAATTATCAACCCAGTTTTGGTGGAAAAAGGCTTGCCCGATGGCTGGGCCATCGGCTCCATGTGTCCCATCCACAAGAAACGCTTTCCTATGTCTTGCCAGAAATATCGACCTCCCTGCTAAAGGTCGCATATGAGATCGTATCTTGCGAACTATATGATCGTCTCAAAAGCTTCTGCAACATATGGTATGGTTTCCGGACCGGGCATATTGACAGTAGAATACATCTTCACACTAAGTCTCAAATATTGTGTAGGACTAAAGAATTTTAAGTCGAGATCTACCTGGCAAGGTTATGCGCTGTCATGTCTTATCTTGACTTTTTTAAAGGTGTCAACACGGAAGGAACAATTCTGCAGCTTCTGGGGTATGCGGATAGTATTGACATCATCGGTCGCTCCCAGCGTGCCGTGACATAGGATTTCATGGCTATTGAAGAACCGTTGAAATTAGTTGGTCTTGACGTATATGAGGACCATATGTCCACCGACTAGAGCAAAACATCGCTATTGATAACAGCAACTTCGGGGTAGTTAAAGAGTTCAACAACTTCGGTGTAAACATCGACTCTACGAATGACAACTTAGTGCAGATCCGGCGAAGAATTACCCTAGGAAAAAGATGGCTGTGAAACTACAAATAGGTTCTATACAATTTTTCCGGAACTACTACAAGTTAACAGCCCTTTAGCAAATAAAGAATTCGTAGCTACATGGTTTTATTTTTGTCAATGTAGGTCTGCTTGAGCGTTTTATCGGGAACAAGCCCTTAAAGTAGAAAGATTTTAGTCGCATCAAGAGAGTACGGACCGAAACTTGCATACAAATGTGGATCGGTCCATAATGCAAACGGAGGTGAGTAATTATTTAAAATTACCACAAAAAATAATAACGTTTATATGCAAAATTTTTATCGAACTATTAGAACCTGTTGGTTCAGTAGTTTGTGTTTATGTGCGTTGTACCACAAAGCGAGGGTTCCCCTGTTCAAATCCACCTAAAAGTTTTGTATGCCTCTCCTCTTGCAAAAGTCTGACAAACATCCAGACAGTTTTTGTCATGATAAACTTCTCAAAAATAAATTGCCGCTCGAAATCGGCATTGAACTGTAGGACCCTTCCATTCGTATCAACAAAAAAACAATGTCTTCTAACCACAATGGTTGGAGAACAAACTTTACTTCAGTTACTTATTTTATTAACCGAACTTAGGGTTACCAACAGGGATATTTGTTAGCATTCGTTTACATTGATAAATAGCTTGGCAGCAGTAAATGTACAAAGAACAAAATGGCAAACGGCGCATTAAGTCTTACCGAACATAGCTGTGTTAGCTTATAGTGGACTTGCAATGCACTTGCAACTTGGTAGTGTTTGGTGTGAAGGCTTTAACGAGATTTCGAAATCTTTTTGTGGAATCCTCAGATTTCAGTGCCGTGTGAACCTGAACCTGAAAGGTAAAAATTATTTTGTAAACATTTCTCAACGAACTTACCTAGCTGGCTATGTTATCCTTAATGGCAAAAAACAAAATCCTGGCATGCAGATGCATTACAACTAAGTGCCACACAAAATGCGCCTAATAGTGTAATTGAGCGCATTCTGAAATACTTATGAAATTAGGGAGTTTTTTGACGTCTTAGGCAACAAACTTATTCACATCGCACTGCTATCTAAGGTTTCGCGAAAACTCCTGAAATCGCCCTCAAAATCAGAAGTTTTCCATACATTTTTTAAATTTCGAAATCTAATTTATGTGTGAGAATCTGGTTTTTAACACATTCTACAAGTTCCATGAAGCAGTTAGCATTTTGTACAATTAATATCTTTTTGTAAAAAGGGACTCTTTTACATATATTTAGTGTTTACATATACACAAACACTTTCCTTGGGCAAACAAAAAAAATCTCCGGGCTGGGCCTTTGATAGACTGAACTACACTCAAAATCCAACTTTACCAGTTTCAAGCAAAAAAAAACAAACAAAAATCAACACCTTTTAGCCCAAAAATAAAAGAAACTAAGCACAATAGCTAATTATACTTTATTGATTCAAAGGTCGTAAAAAGTAATCGTATATGTACTAAACTTGTTAAGTCAACGATGTAGTAAATCAAATGTGAAAATTTACATGGGAAATAGTTTTTGACAAGTTGGTAAACTTACTACACGAATTTCGTGCATAAATAAAATCTTATTTCGTGCTTGCAAAACTTATAATCTATACGTCATTGGGTATTCAAAACAGATGAAGTATTTTTTAAAAATATATTATTACTTTTGACGTAAATAGCGGGAGATTTAAGAGGTGCTCATGAACAATTTTTCGAAAATTTACATTATTTTGCAAGTAGTTAACTTACTCTGTTGCCTGAATCGCATTATTGTTAGTGATATTTTTAAATTTATGCTATTATTTAACATATTAGTAATTTAAGTTGGATCTGGTTTGGACGTTAAAATTCGTAGGTTAAGGCTAAGGTGCTGTTCGCTCACATCTCTGAGTTTGTGAATTCCTTGGATTGCTTTCTTTATTTACACATATAATCGAATCTTTTATCCCAACAAAAATCTACTACAATCTTAAAAAACATTATTTCTAGTCAACTTCACGAACACGTCCAGTATTCATTTGAACCGGCACAATTTCCCCCGACGCCATTTCCTTAATTCCAACAAGAAAATAAATATCCCATTCCAATTGCCAATTTGACTTCAATCGAATCAAATATGGCTGTCAAAAGTTTGCGACTACAGTGCTGCTGCTAATTTTGTTTTTGATTTGCAAATTTCATTCTATAAACGCGTTCGATTTTCAAGTAAATCTCATTAATAACCAACAGACAAACATTCAGCCATTTATTGTAGTTTAGTGCATTTTTAATTGATTAGTGCCGCCAAAAAAGAAAATGTATTGAATCGGCCGGCGTCGTGTTTTTGTTTCGTTCGCAATATCGTCGTCGTCGTCGTTAAGGGAAAATTTCTCAAACTTTTTATTGCATTTTTCATGTAAATTTTCCGGTGAAGGAGGGAAAATCGAGACATCCCAACCTCTTGTTTGTCGTCGTCTCCCTCATACGGCCACCCTGTGTAAGTGGATAATTTATAATTTGTCCTCTTCTTTGATTGCATTTTCTTTGTTGTTTTTTTTTTTTTTTAATTGCAGTTCGTTGATTTGATTGTTGTGTCTTATGTGTGGATATTATGCAAATATAGTGGACTCTGTTGCACAATCAATTTGGGTAGCGTGCCGCTGGAAATTTACAATAAAAAAAGCTTTCCCACCACTGGAAGGCACTTTGACATTTGATTAATTTTTGACAGCGAGGTGGACGGTTTTTTTTTGTTTCATATTCCTGACAACCGCGCGGTTGTTTGTTTGATTTTTTTCTCTGTGAATTTTCCTATTGAAAAATTCTGCTGGCATCATGGAAAACAGTGAAAACGTCGAAGATGGTGTTCCGACGATAGTTGAAGATGCCCAGCAAGAGATTGTAACTCCAAAAACGACGGAAAAATCAGGCGGTGCTGAGGAGAGTTTTAAGGAAACAGTTCAGGAAAAGTCTGTACCAGATGTAGTGCCAGAAGCAGCTGCTGCAGCGGAAATTAATAAACCCAGTGAGGATCAGCTAGCGGAAGTGCATGCAGTTCCAGTACTTGTAGAAAAAGTTGTCCAGAAGGTGGACAAGCGGGAGGATGAACAACAAATACAGACAATTGAAGAATGTGACACCGGTGGTGATGAAATCGCAGATGTTTCCCAATTATCCGAGGTTCCTACAGCCATTCCACCGATACAAAATGCCAGTATTGTCACAATTGATCAAAGTCCCGAGAAAGAAGAGCCAATTCTTTTGGCCGAATTAACCACAGTCGCTCAGAATGAGCTTCTTGTTGAGAGTAGTGTTGTCGCCGAGCCGAAGTCTGAGGTGGTAGCCATTGATGATGATGACGACGAAGACGACAACGATGACGAAGATGAAGACGACGAGGATGCTGACGATGATGATGACGATGACGATGATGATGTGGTCAGCAATGAGGAAGGAATTAATTTGTACGATGAGCGCGAGAAGGGACAGAACAACTCATCGTCCACACAGGAGTCGCTGCCATCGCATCCAATCGATGACTTTGATGATTACGACGACGATGACGATGATGATGATGATGGCGATGAAGATGTGGTTAATATGAAAGACGACAGCAATATTGCAGTTATCATTGGCTCGTCGGATGAAGACGACGAGAAGGAGCAGCAATTGGCGAGGCCAAGGCAGCTGCCCATTGCGGTCAAGAAACCACCGACTGCTATAGCAGTCCAAAAGTTTGAGGATATCATCGATGAACTGGACTACGATGATGATGACGACGAGGATGATGATGATGATTATGACGATGACGACCTAATGAATGCCGTCGTGACATCGGCCTCAAAGTCGATGTCTTTGTCGCCGCCAAAAAAGCGTCCCCGATCGTTATCGCCGTCACCTAAGCCATTGCCGGCTGTCACACGGCGTAGCAGGGAAGCGGATCGCATAAGCGTATTGACGCGAAGAATCAACTATGGACGGATCGCCAAGAAGAAGTCTCTCAATTGGTGAGTGATAATTTAAGTTTTTTTTTATCCGTAAAAAGGAAATGGTGTGAATCTGCCTGAAGAGGGACAGTCTAAGCAAATGCCTTATGTTTTTGGATGTAGTCAACAGCTTGGTACATCTTATAGAGTTCGTGGTCCATACGACTTCCTCGCGCAAATGAGCATAGTGCTGCCTTTTACTTTTATCTTTTCAATCAGAATTTTTAAACACATTTTATTTGCCGAACCGAGGTAGCAGACATTTTCTCTTCACGTTCACGTTGTCGTTCGTATTAATTTTTCTTCTCAAACTTATCGGTGTTGATGTTCAGCCCTATTCGGGGAACTAGAGCTTGTTTGTATTTTGACAGATTGTAGGTACTTGGTTTGTCTTCCTTAGTGGAGCGACATCGGTATTATTGGTTTAGCCGAGGACTAAAGAGAAAAAAATTGGTTGGTACGCCAATACCTGAATATCTGTACCTGCCATCATTTCCCGATGACCACAATCATCACCATACCGCGGATTCTTTGCGATCCCCAATTTTCCCTGTGAGAACATTAAATCTCACTGTTTTGGATGTCTTTTCGTTTTGCTCTTGATTTTGCTCCAGTCGTTGGTTCACGGCGGTGAAAAATTAGTTCTGTGCCAAACAGTTTTTACCGGGCTTAGTTTTGAATTCTTGTTGACGACAGTTAATCAGCTCTCATGTCACTTTTGTTATAACCCTCATCTTCTGCATTCACTATCTAAAGACCAGCGTGAATTTTGCCGAATAGCTGGCTTAGCATGGACATTAAGTAAGATTAGAAGGGCTGGTTTGCACCTAGGGCGATTTCTCCCAAAAGCCATGTGACTAACAAAACCACTTGCAGGATAATCGGAGTTCCTATTAGACAGACTTAATATACTCTTCATCTATGGAGCTTCAGCGGAAGCTGCGGAAGTCATCTGCAAAGACTCCTAGCCTTTTAGCCTTACGAGCACCCGGCGCTAAAGACTATGATCTTTTGATGTCAATATTGAGCCACAGACTTCGGGGTATGGCGCAACCCCTAGTGCAATTTAATCGTTCCATCTGTCCGTCCGTTAGTAGTAGGTTCAGATCACTGCCGAAGCTGGCCAGTTCAATCGCTTTTTCATTGCCTTCCACTGCAACTACAAGCACGGTGTGTTTCCGGTGTGAATTTTGCATGTGTCTTAAGTAAATCAGACGTCCATGGACTTGTAACTACAATGGCAAGCATTTCAGTTAGTTAGTTACCAGTCCTGCTGCTTTCTGTCAGACCAGTTTTGTCTTTCCATTCACCCAGACAAATTGGTTGTTTTAAGATTCAGACCAGTTTCTGAGAATCTCAAACCAAACGAAAGATTGAGGGCATTACGTGTGTCTTACCGCTGATTGGTTAAATACTTGGTGAGTTTGGGAGTTTACTTTTTTTTATGGCCACGAACTTAGGAAGTAAATATTGCCTGCAGAAGAATGTAAATCGAGAAATGTCGCAACGCATTTCACACAAACAAGCAAGAATTGTACAAAGTTGTTGAACTTTTTGATCAAAGAAGCTGCATTAAAAAGAGCATTACATTGAAAAGGTTATTTAAATGAAATTAGATTATAATAAATCGGAGCAGAATAGGGAGCCTAGCAACTGTGACTTTCAGCTCTAATGTTTAAAATAAAGATAACAAGATTTATTGCATGTTATCGCGATTGAAAGTGTTGTATATGTTTATGTAGTTATTACATGTTGTGCACAATGGTGGATTGACCCTCTTTAAGATGTATTGATGCGTGGTTGCAGTGTGCCCTAATCGGAGGCCAGCAAAAGTGGCGTTAAGTGTGCTATTGACGTGGATTCTGGGTAGCGCGGAGCATAGAAATCTTGGTTTATATTGGAGTGCCAAATCTCTAGACTTTTCATTTTATAAATTAATCTCTGAAGGTCCAATTTTGAGTAGGCATTGAACGTGGAATTTACTGGCAAGCTTTGCCTCGCGGTCTGCGAATTCGTTTCCTTGAATTTCGATATGACTGGGTACCCATCGCGTTGAGTACCAAAAGACTGCCTGAACATATAATGTTTTTCTTTTGCAGCATCTGTGAGGTTTTTGTTACTTCTTGTATGGCGAGGGCTTCAGCAGTACAAATCGAGGCAAAGTCCAGTCCTTAAGAGGGTTCCATTCTCAGCAGTAACTGCAAAGGATGTATAAATGTTTGATTTCAGATTTTAGAGATTTCACAGTTGTTTTAATTTCCAGAAAGCTCTATGCAGCTTCTATGATGCTGTTGATGTTATTTTTATTATTATTTTTTTTGATATTGGACCAGATTAAGTAGGACTGTAGCTGGATTGATGTTCCTGCCAGGGAGCAGTTTGCTTATGCTGCTTTAAAAGTTCGACAAAAATGTCGAATTGTTTTAAGGCTTCGATCATTTTGCAGAATGTTGAACGGTGATTGTTTGGTTTTCTTGAAATTTAATGCTAATGCGATATCTTTGTCGACAATTGAGCTGTATGAGAAAGAGAGTTTGCCGACGAGTTTCATAATAACTTCATCTTTTCTCTGTTCTAATGCTGGAAGTTCCGCTTCCGCTTCCGCCATGATGTTTTCGATACGAGTTGTACGGTATGCATTTACGCTTCTTCTGGCTGCTTGATGGTAGGCTGGTTTCAGAAGGTTAAATGTAGTTTTTTGGGCATTTCCCATATTTATATATATAGACCATAATCGAGTTTACTTAATATTAGGGAACGTGTAATATTACATAGGGTGTAATTTTACTTGATAAGTAGCTCACAATGAGCGCCCTATTAGTTTTACTCTTTTCAAGTTCAATGCAGTGAGGTTTCCAATTAGATTTTGTCCTACGATTTGCAAGCTATCCACATTTTTTATAACATTGACATTAGGTTGAGTTCAAATTGACGTTTCTCATGCCTCTCACGCTTTATAAGCAGCTCGAAATGGTTCAACGAGTAGGCTACAACTTCCGATCCACGTGGTATCACAATGGACCCTTCATAGGTCTATCCGATTACCACTTCAACCTAACCTAACCTAAATTTCGCAAGTAAAAGTTGAGCAGCGGAAATGGTACAATAATTGAAATGTAGGACCAACACCCCAATCCTTAAATTTATCTGGGATAGAGTGTATCCCTATCCTATCGACGGTTGCGAGCCGATAAAGCCTTTAAGATGTAATGGTAAATATGGAGTAGGGCGTCAACACAGCCTCTGTGTGGCTTAAAGGCCAGGTAGCCTTGATCTGTGTTAGTTTCTGGGTTTCTACAGACCAGAGAAGCCGTTTGGCAATTGTTTTTTTCCAATAGCTTGGATATACAGGGAATAAGTGAGATTGGAAGGTAATTAATTGGTTTTGGGATAGGAATGACTGTAGCCGATTTCCAACTCTGTCTCAAAGATTCTGAATTGAGAAAAATACAGGGTATGTGGAGAAGTTGGTAACAGTAGCCAATGATATCAAATCTGGTTAGTAAATTTATTAAATTGCATAGGTGTAGCGTGTACTAATTAGTTTATGTTCAGGTTCACCTATTGGCATACAAAATTTGGAAGACAATAAAGTTGTTTGTGCTGAGGAAAACTTTGTTAATTTAAGTATTTATTTTGCTCTTGCAGGACTGGAGTCAATTCAAATGGGGGACATAATGAAACCCTGCTATTTTTAGAGGATTGCCGATTAAAAATAGCTCAATGACACAAAAGAACTTGCAATTGATATAAAAACACAAAAGAAAAATATTTTTTGTAACAAGTCCTAGACGTTTGACGTTTCCTAAATTCTTGGAAACTTTCCCATTCCATGATATTAAGGTTAGGTTAGGTTAGGCAAAAGTCACACGGAATGGGCCCATTCACACGTACTAAATTGTGTCAATATGCTCGTACACAATGCTTGGGGCTACCGTGACCCCGATCAAAGAGCTCCTAGGGGAGATCTTTGTATGTATCGCTTATAACATTATTAATCTTGTAAAGTTAGCTTTACTCAGCTTCATCAACTTCAAATCTCGAAAATCTTGTGATTGATTCTCTAATTCACCACGATTACCGTTGTCGGCGGTCGGACTGACATTTGTCGGATCTTGATTCGAGTCGGAACTATTTTACGTTTTAAATAAATTTTAAGATTTAAGCCACCCTAATGGCTATGCGCTATATAATGAACAACTGGTGGAGGGCTAAAAGCATTTGCATTTGCAGTGACAACCAAGCTGGTTAGAGGGTTTAGCAGCGCTTTTAATGCACATGCACAAACTATTGCGCCCGGACATTTGCAAAAAGTCGGTGTCTTTTCTTCTATCTCTTAGGAGAGTCGACCTCAGGCTGCTTCTAGGCGTCCTTTCGTAGCAATTTAATTTAAATGAAATTAATCAAGGCTTCAGAGAGATGAAATACTCAAACTAAGTACTCTGATATCATTTCCAAGTCTTATCCGCCATAGTACCTTCATGACCTTCATGACTCTCTTTATTTCAGTAACAGGTTTTCAATTCTCAATTTGTGACTCAATCTGGTGAAGTGAAAAGACTAACCCTTGATAACAAAATTTAGTGTCTTTTTGTTTCCTTTTTCTGGATAGTTCATCTCAACTCCTTAGCCGTGTTGATAATGCAATACTTACTTACTTAACGGGCTCCCGACCCGTGAAGAGTCCCTGCCTGAGACACGGCTGCCTTCCATCCTCAGCAATGCCGGGCACACTGCTTCCAGTTATTCAGACCAAGCGCTCTGGCATCCGCGATCTCTTGGTCTTTGAAACGAAGGTTCGGTCTTCCTTGTCGTCTCGAACCTGGGGGCTGGGATTCGAAAATCCTCTTAGCTGGAGCATTATTGCCCATTCACGCGATGTGGCCGAGCCAATGTAACGACGAGTTTTGGCTTTTTGGTCTACATCCACATCTTGATACAGCTCGTAGAGTTCGCGGCTAACGTTCCGGTTCTGGTCGGGAACCCTCAACCTGGAGGGCCAGTCCCTGGTTTTGACCCTAGGACAGCAGGTCGATAATTCCGGTACCAGTACCCCACTTTGCGGATGTGTGTGCTGCCGTTGGTCCATTAAGGGTTCTTCCGCCAGCAACTCTTTCCCAACACCTTAGCTTAGTGTTGGAGATCCCTATCGATTGGGATTTAAACAGGAGACAGTGCATTGTGAGATGGCACTCCTCCCCCCTCTCTCATCTGCGGCCACCAACGAACTTCCACAGGAGTTGGCTACCCCATCTCTAGTCGAGGTACTAGGCACGCAGTGGTCACCACGTGGAGGTGAGTAGTAGGAGTTGATGATGAGAGGTTGATGATGTGTTCTCATATAAACGCTTCACAGCCTTTTGACCACTAATGCTATACACTCCTTTAAAATGATCTGTCATAGTCTTTTGCTTATGACTCTTGTCATCTGAAACAAACTAACTTTTACATTTGTTCCACGAAAAGTTGTATAAAAAGCATGTACCACCACTTCGACCTGCTTAAACAGCTCTATCTCTTTGTAACGGAAATGGCGTAGGTAGCTTTTTCAATAAAACAGATAGTTCCTTTTAGGATTCCATCTGATTAATCTTTTGAAAATTCGCAGTAAGAATGATCATAGCCACCGAGAGATGCACCTACGTTGTCAAGGCCGGTGATATTGATTTGACTAGTCCCAGCAAACCTACTTAAAATATGTAACCCATTTAGTTAACTTTATCAGAAATAAGTTATAACATAAATTTTAAGTAGATCATCAGCAAATGGTCTCAAGACGACGACCAGATCCTTAATATTGCATAACACAACACGTGCCTTGTAAACTGAACCAACGTCTACCGATTGTAGCAATCGTTTGCTTTTAAACAGATAATGACAGCCTTCTCGATCGCGATCGCATGCAAAATGCTATAATTTGAATGTGCAACGCCGCCGCTCATACGTCAAGTTATTTAAGTAAGTGTTTGCATTTGCACCAGGCCCAGGCAGTGTGTGTGCCATCATAATCAGAAGATTAAATATTGTGCACACCTTATTACGCATGAGCTGGCACCTCCTATTTACACTGACCACCAGCTCGAGATCACCCCAAGGTAACCATGAAGCATCTCATCTAAAGTGAACCAGTCTCTCAATGCGGCGATCAATGCGCGATCGGCGATTCCCATGTGCTGCATATATGTAGGTATGTACCTACTCGACCAAGGTATGTGCATATGGATATGCGTTTCATTGTGTATGTGCGAAAGCGACCTCGTTTCAATGATTATAATGTGTAGAAGGTACCAACGACCTATCCTTGACCCATATCGCATGACAAGGCTGTGAGCTGTGACTTCGAAACAAAAGCCCACGTACATAAATAGTCTCAGAGACTGCAGCAGCACAAAACACACAACACACCCTATGACGCGCTTTGAAGTGTGTGCGTCTCTGTCTCATATGATCTCTCGACATGGCTGCTTCTGGTGATGGTCAGCCGTCGCTTGGTGGCAAGTGGACGCGCGCTTAGCGGTCATAAAATGCACTAAACGGCGAGTCTCGGAGAACATGGAGGCGAGAGAAATTATTTGATTTATTGAAATGGAAATATAAGACTTCAAGGTTTCGTACGATACGAATGCGACGCAGCGCGGAGCTATTGTGTGTCGCTGCAGTGGTAAAGAGTTTAGCTTTTGCTTCCTCTGTATTCTGTTTCTTTCAATATATAAAAAAAAATAAAAATTTTCTTTTTATTTAAAAGACCCTGAGCATTGTTTCGTTTTATTTTGGTCTTCTTTTTTTTCTCGAATTGAAATGAAATGAATTGAATTTTATTTTTTATTTTTTTTTAACTTGTTTCTCGTTTTATTGTGCGCGAATTTCGTAATGGAAAAGGGCATGGCAAGTGGTTGACACAGTTTTTGCGAGTGTAAATTGCACTTTGTTTCTTCTTCATGCAGAAATTCCTAAAAAGAAAAGGCAAACTAAATTTTTTCTTAAAGTTTATTGTCTTTTGTTTTGTTTTCTATCGATACGATGAAATGGGTGGCGTTAGCTGTTAGAAGATCTATTTTGTTTTCTATTTCTATTCAATCTTTCTCCTGTCGCCAATGGATAGTAAATGCATTGAGCATTTAAAACCTACGAACTTTCCTGGACTATAGTGTCAAATATTTGAAGCTTAAGACTCAATCAAGGAGGAATTATGGATTTAATAACTTAAATTTGTCCACATTCTGAGCGGCAAGCGTTAACTCTGACTATGTTTATAATCTAGATCCCAACCTTCTAAAGGGGCGAGGAAAGCTAATTGTAACTTGTGTCTAGTCACGCGATGGCAATTTATTTTATTTATTTTTAGCAGTTGCCAAGTAATAATCAAGTCGCTGTAGACTTAAATGGGAATTCTCGTGTATTTAAGAAAAAATTCTTTGTTCAGTTTAGAAAAGGTCGTTTCGCTACATACTAGTTCCTTGGCTATTGAGCCCTAACTTTATTATAATCTATCCTAAGGGTATATTCATTTTGACACATAGTTTGTAATACCCCTTTATATTCGTCGTAGATGATCTTTATTTATGACAGGTCCAAAACCTAAGGATATTTAGCAATGTCCGTCCGTATCGACTTTTAAGGCCTTTAAATTTATGCTAGGAAGCTGAAATTTGGATCATACCCTTCCTAGGGTCCCGAACTGGTAAAGTGCTAAAACAAATACAATTAAAAAACGCCCACAGTTTACAAAAAGACGTTATAAAGCTGTAGTTGAAGAGATGTAGAGTTGAAAATATGTAGACCCTGGACTCCATTACATTGGCATATGGATCATACTGTTTGCCCCAAGCGGGCTGTAAACTTTTAATTTGTATTCCCTTAATGAGCCCCTTACATTCCAATTCAACAAGAAATAATATTTGAAAGTAGCCTTGGCTGGGTAATCCAGCTTATAGCAGCACCTTCTCGTGGACAATTTAATTTTTTTAGAACAATTTCTATCCCACATAGGGTAACTCTCCGATTCATCAAGGCTCATTCGCTTTTTCCAAAACTCAAAATAAAACTGGTTGAATGAACGGATTTCTCAAGTTTTGTCTCTTGCTGAGATGTAAAGAAGTGAGAGGCAATTAGTTTACATGTTCAATATGTTCTGTTGACATGTAATAGCATTTTTTTTTTAACTTACAAACCTTAGGGTCGGAATGTTTTTGAGTTTCGCCAAGTGAAAGGCTAGCATATGGTTTGGGTGGGTTTACTTGCCACGAAAGAAACAAGGAGGGAGCTATCGTCCCTATAAGTGCTGAGCGCATTAAATATGACCTGAAGCATTTGTCGTAGCTGGAATGATTCCAAGTGCAAGATATGCAAGTGAAAATGCAAAAATATAAGGAAAAGAGAAAATGAGCTGCTTTATTGGCAGCATTGTGATACACTAATGGTATAGATATCGCTTATCTTTGCACAAAGGAAAGGGAGATACTCGAAACTGTGATAATTACCGTTAAATTAAGTTGATGTCACACACCATGCAGATCGCTGAGCGGCAAATGGACAAATAATACGGCTGTCTGATGACCAGTGCTTAAAGGATCTGCATATGATTTTGGTTGATTTTGAAAAAGCATTCGATAGACAACCAAGAGATCTGATAGGGGTAGGGCTAAGACAACGAGGAGTTCCTGAAACCTGACAAAAGTCAGATGTCCCGCAGGGGTCACCGATGAATTCCCAATTAAAGTCGGTGTTTACCAGAGAAGTGTCTTTAAGTCCTTTCCTCTTTATTACGGTCCTAGATTATCTGCTTGAGGGAAAGTGTATCAGTTATTCTTTGTGACGATGGAGCCATCATAAGTAATGATCAGACTTTCCTGCGCTTGATGTTTGGGTAGATGCTTTATAGGGGAATAGGGATCATATTAGCCAAAAAAAAGACAGAGTATCTGTACTGCCCATTATCTGACCCAAGTCAACCCTTTCCGGATATTAATTTGAATGGGGTGGTGGTTCCCAAGTGTGTAAAGTTCAAATATCTGGGATCAATGATCAATGATCAACAGCGAAGCAACCGTGGATGACGACATCAATCGTGTAAGCGTAGGTTGGTTGAAGTGGCAGGAAAACTCTGCCATCTTCTGTGACCGCAAAATGTCCCCTAAGCTGAAAGGAAGGCTCTACACCGCAGTTGTGCGTCCCGCGCTTGCATACGGTTCACAATGCTGGACAATGTACAAAAAGTATGAGGGCAAGTTGACAGCAGCAGGAGTAACAAAGCTTCATCGAATTAGAAGTTCCAGAATCCGATGAAGCCGTCACATCAAAGAACCCATCTAAAAAAAAATTGAAGCACGACCGAGTCGGTTGGTATTGCACATTCAAAGGAGGGATCCTACGAACCCCATGAAAAAGGCAATGGCCTCATTGATGAAGTGATCCAAAATCGGGATGCCTCAGATATTTTTTGAGTTCGAACCCGCTAACCCCACAGGCGGACCAGTAGGAATGCAGTGAAGTGGGATGGTTATGATCCCTGTAATCCTGATCATAATCTCGTCGTTAAATGGAGAGAAGATAGATATCGCTTATGATGTTCACTTTGGCAGAAATTGTTTTGGAAAATGACAAATTAACAGCGCTGTCAACTTAGACGAAGCTTTGAATTTGTCACCTTCCATGGTATTTGGAAAACCGTGGTATTGATACCAACAGTGTTTCAAAGGTATTACCAGCCATGTAGCAAGTCAAATGACAAAGCACTAAAAGTACATCAAGACCGTTGAGATTTCTGTCCGATCACGGCTGCTATCTAAAAATTTTATCTTTGATTAAGAAATTATAAACTATATATTATATTATATTATATAATTCTCATATCATTTAATTTGAATTAAATTTTATCGCAAAGATTAGTTACCATTGACCGATGGTTATGGCCTATAACTTATTTCAGCGTGTAGTTTGCTTGAGAATATGTAGTACGTAAGATCATCGGAAATAATTTTAACTATCCTAAATCCTGATTTTTCTAGTTTTATTCAAAACTAGTTTTCAACCCAAAGTATCTTGCCATCGAATAAAGCCTTTACTAGGGATGTCGGCAGACTCATACCTGGTTTATAGCATGAGAAATCTTTATTCAAATTTGCGGAGATCTAATTTCCCCTGATTCCGTGATGCCATTAAAATAGCCTAGATCTCTGCTAAGAGATCCTGGCATATTTGGCTAACGAGGAGCAAAGGCTGACGGTTTTCGCATTCCACGAAAACACCTGAAACCTGTCCGATTACCGAGAAATTGCGATTACTTTTGGGGGTATCAAAAGTTGAAGGATTCAGGACATTTAGAGCAGTACCAGGCGGAATAGTGAACCCGGGTGGAAAGTGGAAATTAGTCGTATTTGTTTAATCCACCAAGCTTCGTGCCAAACCCAAAAAAGTGCCTTACATACATTCCTATCGACATAGTTTTCCCAAGAAACTGTTTATTGAAAATTACTCGGAGATGTTTATAGCTTATCTTGATAGCTACGATAGGCATCACCTTGCTAGTGAGTCAAATAAGTCGAGACTGAAAGCCCATTTCTAAAACACTCGTACATTTGTCGATCACGAACAAGCATTCAGAAGACATGTTTTGACGGCAAAAACAGACCACAAACATGGTTAGCATGTACTGACATAGAAGCTCTTGTCTCGTCTAAAACAAGTTGTGTAGCGAAGTTGGATATGCTGTCAAATGTTGCATTGTCATAAAACTATCAATGTCAATAGCCAGTCATTCTCTTCGCACTCCCGCTATCAATTTTTGGAATGGCTACAAAAAAAGGCTCCCCTGCCTACCTACCAATAAGTAAGTTTTAACATAAAGGGTGATTTTTTAAGCATAGTTTTTTTAAAATCGAATAAAACACTCAAATTTGCATCGAATATTAAAAATTTTTATTGTAATCAATAAATAGGACTTCACCATTTATGTTTTAAAGACAACTTCATGTAAATGTTCTCCGTGGCTCCGTTTCAAATGGTCCATTCGGAAGGTCCAATTTTGCGAGCATTTCGGCCTGTATTCCACGAATTACGCGTGGTATGTTATCCTGTAAGGCTTCAATCGTGTTCACATAGACTAACGACTTTACATAATCCTACAAGCAATAATCAAAAGGCGTTTAATCGCATGATTTTGGCGGCCACTGACAGGGCCATTTCGAGAGATAAGCTGCTCACCAAATTCATCCTTCAACATTTCCATTGCTTCACGAGCTGTGTGGCATGTGGCACCTTCTTGATGAAATCACATGTCAATCAAGTATCATGGCTCGATATCGTTCGCCGATGATGGTCCACGGTCGTCTTTGGAGAAAAATGGACCTATGATGCCAACAACCCATAAACCACACCAAACAATCGTTGTTTCGGAATGCATCGGTAATTCTTGTGGCTGTTCATCACTTCAGATGTGACAGTTTTGCTTATTTACGCATCCGTTGATCCAGAAATGAGCCTAATCGCTGAACACAATTTTTCGATAAAACAGCGGATTTTCACATTTTTCCCAGAGCATGAATTTTGATAATAAAGTTCAATAATTTGCAGTCGTTGCTCTGACAGATGACGTTTGGACGCCATTACTAACTAGTGCTGCCAACCTGAAAAGCTTAACTCTTAAAAAAATCACCCTTTATTTCGGTAGTAGCTCAAATATACGTCAATTTAACTACCCACCACCAAGTTTGTACATGCCTGGCTCTCTCAAGAAAATGACAGCTTCTGTCATGCTAACATTAGCATAAAAAATCTTCCGCGGAGCAAACATTTCATGTGTATGTCACAAGAAAACCCGCATAACATTACAATAGTGTCGTGCAAGTTCTAGTCGCCTGCCGGATACTACTGATATATTCAGCATTTTCCCGGGTTTAATTTGGGCACGATACTTTCAATCGATCTTCAATACCTCACAGCCATCAATCTAATGTCGAAACAATCATGCCATTGTCGATAGACACAGCAGCTCACAAGACAAGAGCATGAATATGAATTTAAAGTAAAGCCAACCAAATAGAAGTCGCTCCCCCTGTCCATGCCACTAAGACGTATATTTTGCATTCTCTATGCCACACCACTGCTGCACTGAACTGCACTCTGACAGTCGCTTATTGCTTTTTCCACTGACTACCAGTGCAATTCCAAGGTTATTACATCAATATTAATTCCAATGACCTCGTCGATATATACATATGTATCTATTTTTCTAGATAATATAATATACATTCATTTTGTCCCACCAAACGTTCGAAGTTTTCTAATGCAGCACAGTGCAGCGCAAACGAACCGCAGCAGCCATTGCTGCTGCCGCCGCCGCTCCGCCATCATCAAACAATGATTTAACCTTGACAAAATGAGAAATCTCAATAAATGGCAGAAATCACGAATAAAGAAAACTATTTGGGATGCGATGCATTCCGTCCGCGCAGCTATTTGTATAGCCAATATCAATTCATTTATATATTATTTATTTATTTGGCGCGTGATTTTCAAAAGCTAATTAAACAAAAAAAAAATTATTGCATTTTGCATCGCCCCTTTCGGAACAATGCAATGCAATGCTCGCAGTTTATTATAATGTACGTGTTTGTGTGCACACAAATTGAAAGGGAAGGGTGGAAATGTCTCTTGAACTCTTAATTGCACTACACGACAGGTTGGGGGTTGTTAAACGCAGGTTCAGACATACCTATATGTACTTGGAGACAATGTGCTATCGCAGTGTTGTGGGATGACATTTTTATCAGAAAATTGTCCTACGTTCAGGTATGCTAATTTAATTGTGCAATGAACTTTGTTGGCGATTAAAGTTTATAAATTGATGAAGATAGCAAAATCGAATGTCATTTAAATCAAGTCCTATAAACAGGCGATTTTCAGTGTAACAGCGCTTCAAAATAGTTAAACGGCACTCTATCTGTTTTCATGTGTTTGTGGGTTTAGAGTTTTAGTGAAAATGGGAACGTTCAAAGATTTGCAGTTTTACTTGTCGACGAGGCTAAAATATAGATTGAGGGATCATCAAACCGTCTTTCATGATCCACCGCAGTCATTGGAATCTCACTTTGTCTTATGCCTTTTGCGGAGGGCAAACGACTCGGTGGTGTTCTTTTATCAATTTTGATTGAACATCCCAAAACGCAGAAGAAGGAGAACACTTGGTAATCCTAAGACGACGACTGGGCTGGGCAGGTATGATAAAACTAGGCCAATGTCCATGTTCTATAACTTTTTAGGGATTTTAAACGAATCAAAGGCACACTATTGAAAGCAGTGCTACACGACTTTGTTAGAAAGGCTACTGAAAGAAAAACAATGCATACTGACGGCTTTTAAAAAAACTATTTAAACGCGTGTGGCGAGGGACAATCTTACTAATGTAAACATTGGTGACATTGACCCAAGAGTGATTGCTTCCTGCGGCACGCAATAAGATGGAGTCTTCTCCCCTTGATATTGGTTCTTTTTATTAAAAATTCAAAAAGGGGTTAAGGTAATTGCTCACGTCCGCGTTGTTGCATTGCTTGCAAAGATCAGAAATCTATCAATCATAAGCGAGCTGTTAGAAAACTTGCTAAGGACACAAGGACAGTTTTCATAAGAATGCGGTTCCCCTTACGGTGCGGTGCAGAGTGCGAAATATGGAGAAATAATTGTCGATAGGAACTTAGTGTAACTAAATATCAACGAGAGAGAGAGAGAGAAAATACAAATACTTACATCTATAGGGGGACAACTAGTTAAATTTTGCAACTGCTGAGTTGAAAGCAATCCTTAATCTGCCACTGTTTGATCAAAACATGCAGGAATCGGCTGCCGAAAACGCCTGTCTTCAGGGTTATTACTAGATATGTCCCTAGTTAGACTTCGACAGACCATTATCCTGCTCATTTCGAAACAGGAAAGAATGGAATAGGATTTAACCCACAAAATGCCCAATGGTATTCATCTTTACAGATGGATATTAGATGGACCGCTGGACTGTTCTCAGAGCAACTGTTCGCAGCTCTATCAGGCTGATCCCTGTAGTGCATTCCAAGCATTTTACGCCTGCCTTTCTTTCGCGCTTGTGTAGGAACATTGATTGACACTGCCCATTTGACGGGGTTCGCAGAGTTCCTCCTTTGAAAATGGCAGTACCAACTGAGCCGGGTATTGAAATGTTCAGACACTACCAATCTCTGCTGTGTTCCTAGGCCCAGGGGCATATCAAGCAACTTGCGTGTCGAAAGAAAGGACTTGCAATTGACCAAAAGCAGACACTTGATTTCATTAAGCCACAACTTTGAAATCTAATGGAACGTGTGTAATGTAAGATCAGAATAGAGGCCAATACAACGATCACCTGTGACATGTCATGGAATCGAAATATTTATACCTAGAACTTTCAATCGATTGCGGAATATTTCATCCGTTTTTATGTTAAAATGTTTACGAATTATCACTTCCATTATCAGGGCTTCCAAACCGTCTCTTCGACTTAACGCTTGATATTTTAACCAGATTTCCTTGTCGTCTTGGAACTGGGGGCTGTGATTCAAAGATCCTCTTGATTGATGCAATATTGACCATCCGCTCGATGTGACGGAGCAAAGTTCGGAGTTATAATTGTTCCTTCATTCGCCCTGCTCACAGTCATGATTAAAGGTAGCAGGATTTACTAAAAAATCTGGCTTCGTGAACGACCTCTAACTGGAGTCACAATAAGGCCAATACTACCGCACCGATAAGGTTACTAAGTCTAAGTCTGCGTGTTTGGGCTTGATGGATTCGTAATGGCCCGAAGAAAGACACTATGGAGGAAAATCCTGAAAAATTGGAAATCCGAAAAAATCGGGTTTTCAGCATTTTCGATTTGCTATACGTTCGAGATCTGAGATTACTTTGACAATCACCCCTTTTTCAATTCTTGACGATGGGCAATAACGTGATTTTAGTCGACTTGATTGAATTTCCACCGAATTTTCTGCACTTTACAACGATACCGGAAGAGCTCATCATGTATGTTTTCCCGAATATCGCTCAGAATTATATTGACCATGATTGGCAGAGTGTACGAGCTGAAAAAAATTTCATCATTTGAAATTCGTCAGCCAGGATGTTACGGGCTTGGCGCCACACAATTTGACATTTAAAGTCGGCTCAATGCACTGAAAGCTTGTAACGGAACCCGGTTAATTGTGAAGATTTTCATATCAAACGTAATTCAAGCTACGAATAAGAGGCGAAGATGTTCTCATTCCGCTTATTCCGCACGATTTGCTTTTCGTTTCGTGCGTCTCGCTTTCGATATGATATGTACTCCAGTTTTCTGGGACAGACGGTGTCAAAAGCTCTATGATTCTTGCATAACCTAAACCTAACTAATTTCGGAAGAACGTAGTTCGCCATGTTAGTTAGCTTAATAAGAAGAGCCGAACCAATAATCTTTATGGTTCGACAAAGTCCCCCCTATCATGCTATCCGTTCGGAGAAGAATTTTCTCCGCAACGCGATGAATATATGTCGGAGACAATCGGAGAGAAATTGACAGGTGGCTGTCAAAAACTGATGTAAAAAACGCAGCTCATCGCGTTGAAATGTATACTGCCGGTATGCGTTACGTTTTGTCGGAGAAATGGTCCGAACAGGTGATCGGAACAATTACCATGAAGGAAAATTGTCCGATTCGCATAAAATCGGAGAGTTTTCCTTTCGGAACGGATACCAAGATAGGGGGGAGTATCTCGTTCTGAACATAGTTGTCTAACGAACCACAATGAACCAATGATGATGACTAGATTTGTATAAGGTGCGGCGTTGAATAGTCCCACAAGGACACACCTCACTATCTCTGTCACTGCCCAGGTTTACGAAACTAGGGGAACAGAACACTTTCTAATTCGTACACGTTTCTAAGGACATCGATATTGGGTAACCAGGAGTAGATATGAAAGACCACAAGAAGATTACAACTAATCCCCCACTAAGGGTATCAAAAGTGTCACCAATCTGTTTTTATGCAAATTATTCCTGTATTTGTTGCAAACGCTTAATTCTGCTTTTACAAACAAAATTTTACAAATACTTGCACAATTCCATTGCAGACCCCCTCGATCCCGAGTTCAATGTTTTCTCATGAGTTTTGAAATGTACTCCGCCTCCAGCATAGTACACACACAGCGTCATAATTTTGGCTAAATTAACCATTAAATTTGTTTAATTAAATTGCCATTTTTGATTATTCATCGCTTGTTATATTTAACGTACACCACATTGTGGCACAAATTCGCCAATAAACCGTAAAAAAAACACGAGCATTTCAGCACAATTTACAAGCTTCCATTCGTCTTCCACCGTTTTGACGTTATTAGAAAACTTGCTATGAGCAATAGAATTCCCATTCAATATTCCTCTCAATCCTTATCCCTTTGCATTAAGAGCTCGGCAAATGCGCCGAGTTCGTTCTTATCAAGTGGGATTTTCTTCGTTTCCCCTTTTTTTTGTGGGAAGAGTGAGTTACCCACTCAACGTCCATAAAAAAAATAATTTTATATTTAAATTTAAAAATTACAAAAACCCCAACAGCACATTATTAGCAAAATACATAAATAAGCCTACAGTCAGCAGTAATGAACTGCTGCTGCCATTGCTTGCCATTTTGAGTTCAGTGACCCGGAGACGAGCGATTGGACGCGACAACGTTGGGATTGCGGATTTACTTACTTACTTACTCTTACTCTGCCGCTGAGCAGCAAGCACTAGTACAGCTCTTCTCTATATTAGTGAAAGATAAAAGAAGACGAAGACGGCGACGAGAGTTCATCGTGCAAAATAAATAGAACGTGCATTCGTGCAACTGCAATGCAACTGCGACGCTTGTGATTCGCGCTGTTTCTATCGCGTTCAATGACTCGCTTTAGGCGAACCTCCACCAATACACAGTCGCATCGTAGCCAGTTGTGTGTCACATAAAAGCTTCAGCATTAGGTGGAAGCATAGCGCGTTGCAATTGAGAAGCGCGATAAACTAGCGTTCCACCACTGCACCCAGACTGGGCAACACTTTTGGTGTTCAACAGAACATGCGAGTGCTCTGGCTGTGGCTCTCTTCATCGTTAGATCTTTGTTTGCTTCTATTTATCGATGGAGGCTGTTGATATTTAATAGATTTTTCTTTATTTTTGTTTATTCCCTTTTATATAAATGTATACGTTTTTTTTTCGATCGACGCGAGCTGTATTCGTATGCAATTGTATTTGTGAAATGCATTTTCAATGAGTTTGAAAAGTCGCAGATATTGTTGTAAAGGTGTTACACATCGTGCAACTCGAGTGTGTGTGATTTGATTTGTCTGACCGAGGGGCCATTGCACTTTTCCAGTTTGACCTCGCAGCCATACACTGGACATTGAATTGTTTTTAGACAATCAGCCCATTTGGGACCTAATATCTGTAACACTTTCAACTGGTTTTAAGACCAAAAAAGGACACTCTTTGAATTCGTTTGGCAAACGTAGTTTGATTTTAATTGGTCTAAGGCCGGGATGGCGAACCTTTATGGAGCATCGTGTCATCTAAAAGAAAAAGAAAATGTTGAAGTGCCTTTGGTGTGTCATCATACAGTCAGTTATCACGATTGGATCTTGACCCAACCTACAAAAAATATAAACGATGCACACGGGCATCCGCTTCACACTTGGAAGACATTCCCACCGGGTAAACTAATCCGAGGCGGATGAGGTGTGGTGGATCTTCAGCTCAGCCTTAATTCGGCACTCATTGGAAATAAACGCGAAATTAAATTATATAAACTTGCGTTTTGATATCAAGTGGAAGGTTCTAGAAAATATTTTTCTTAAATATAAAGGATAAGAAATCCTTTACTAGTCTCGATCTAGTTTTCTAGTAGTCACTAGACACGAAAATCAATAATTTTACACTGTGCAGCAATTTATTTGTAAACATATCAATTGATTTTTTTAAATTGACAGTTCTTAATTAATTTTAATAAAAGAAACAAACTTCAGATTAACAAAAATCAGAGAAATAAACAAAAAACAATGAAGGATCTATTTAAGTGTGGCTTTTGTTGTTGCAAACTTAATGCCATGTAGTTTATATCAAGGTTGTATTTTGTCACTTTAAGCAAAATGCAGGCTGAACAGGAATAATTTGGCAAAGGGTTTCTAAGCAAATCTTTAATAAAGGGTGATCCATTTCGAGGTTCCCTACTTTTTTAAAGAAAAAAACACAGAAAATTCAAATTTAATGGAGAATGTTTATTATCATTTGAAAGAACATTCTTTGGCATTTATTTTTTGAAGATTATGTCTATCAAATGTTGGCCGTTGCTACGTCGCAGATGGTCCATCCGTTGAGTCCAATTTTCGATCACTCGTTCGAGCATTTCGACTGGTAACTGGCGAATGACACGCGTGATGTTTTCCTCCAAGGCCTGAATCGAAGCGGCTTTGTCGGCATAAGCTTTTGGCTTTACATATCCCCACGGAAAAAAGTCTAACGGTGTGATATCACACGATCTTGGTGGCCAATCGACCGGCCCAAAATATGAAATTATGTGCTCACCGAAATGTTCTCTCAATAAGTCCATTGATTGAAGCGATGTGTGGGAAGTGGCGCCGTCTTGCTGAAACCAAATGTCGCCGAGATCACGAGCTTCAATTTCAGGCATCAAATAGTCGGTTGTCATGGCACGATAACGGTCGCCATTGACGGTAACGTTCGCACCGGCATAATTTTTAAAGAAATATGGACCGATGATTCCACCGGCCCACAAACCACACCAAACCGTTGTTTTTTCTGGATGAAGTAGCAGTTCTTCAATCTCTTCAGGTTGCTCTTCGTCCCAAATGCGGCAATTTTGTTTGTTTACATACCCATTGAGCCAGAAATGGGCCTCATCGCTAAACGAAATTTGCCTCGAAAACGTCGGATCTTCTTGGAACTTTTCAAGAGCCCATAGAGCGAAGCGATGTCGCTTGGGAAGGTCGAGCGGCTTCAGTTGTTGCACAAGCTGTATTTTGTACGCTTTCAAATTAAGATCTTGACGTAAAATGCGCCAAGTCGTTCCATACGTCAGTCCGAGTTGCTGCGAACGGCGCCGAATCGACTCTCTACGGTCTTCGTGTACACTCTCAGCTACGGCCGCTATATTTTCTTCACAGCGTGCTGGACGTGGTCTATTCGGTCGAATATTATCCAATAATGAATGCTGGGTCTCAAAATGGGTGATGGTGTTGCGAATAGTACGCTCAGTAGGCCGATTATGTTGACCATAAGTTGAGCGAAGTGCACGAAACACATTCCTCACAGAACGTGAATTTTCATAATAAAGTTGAACAATTTGTAAACGTTGTTCACGCGTAAGTCTTTTCACTATGAAATGCCAAACAATACTAAACAAAAATAACATGACAGCATGACACGACTCACACGTGATCTGTCAAAAAAGGCTATTGAAAAAAGTATCTCTACTTGGATCACCCGTTATTATTAATTTCTGAAAATAAGAATTCGCACGCATACGTAGACGAAAATATTTTTAATATAGCAACGCCAACTTTTTCAAGGAATTATATGTGTCGGGAATTGAATTGCAAGTTTCCATTAATTTTGAATTGGCATTCTGCATCGTATTGCCTAAAAGCTTGATATAGCTCGATTGATTCCAACTCGACGAATTTTTGAGTCCATATCGAACTAGACCGGAATTCGTTGAGCTGCATTTCAATTTCTTCAATTTCCAACCAAAAGAAATGGCTTACCAGAGATCTCGGAGAACGGCAATAAGAGAATTAAAAAATCCAGAATTTGGTAATAAGATCGAAAGAGAGGCAAAAAAGAAAAAAACTTAACTCGGTGTAGACAACTGATGCTCTCGCTCAAAGGTGCAATCGGATTTCTCAATTGGTGACGTGCCCATAATATTTCGTCGGGTGCCACTAATGGCACGCGTGCTATTGGTTCGCCATTGCTGGCCTAAGGCAACAAACTCTCTTTGTTAAAAAAAATCCGTCTAGTGTCGCAGTTCAAGTTGGTTCAATTGTTGACGTCAAATGTCAAAAAGACCTCTTTCATTTATAGTATAAAGGAGTTGGTGAATTTGGAAGATTTTTTGGCGAATTCCATTTTGACTTATTCACGCAATATACAAGATTAAGTAAAAATTAATAAAAAACTAAAATTTTCAGCTTTTCATTTCAAATGCATAGTCATATAAGTTGTTCTACAAAATGTATTAACCCTTTAACGCCCAACTGAGAGTGTTCTCAAACAAATTCGAAGACATTTTTATCATTAAAAATTTTGTCTATAATTTCCGAAAAAAAATATTCATCATGGCCTTGGACATAAAAATAACCATAAAGTTCGACTACCGAGGTCGCGATTTTAATTAATTTTAGGCAAAAACAAAGATTGAAAGGGAGAGAAAAATAATTTTGAACAAAAAAAGCTCCATAAAAAATTAAAATTTTCTGATAATTTTTTTGTTTTTCCATGGTTAAATTTGTTTTCAGAAAATTTTAACCATCACAATTGGAAAGAGCACCCTCGCAAACATAGGACATATTTTTCTTCCATTAATCATACGGCAACAATTCAAACTTAGATCTAAACTAATATTTCTAAAGTCATATCATTTAGAGGACTTATACCTCAAAATCGAACATTTTCTCTTTAACTGGATGGATATTACTTGCTTTGGGGTGATAAAATACCCCATCAGAATACCATATTATTTTTATTTTCATATTATCGACCTGTATTAATTTTTTGCTGCACTTGAATACACACCCCATATAGAAGGGATTGGCTTAGCAATAAAACAAGCCTAAGAACAACAAGGCCGCGGCTCTGATAGTCTACCAACAGAGCTTTTTAACCTTAAATGCGGAGGTTATGTATTGGTATGCTTCGTGCACCATGTAGTAGAGCAAAACATGCCCGCCCCAAGACACACTATCTTTTCATTGATAGCATTCATCTACATGGCGATGGCTGAATTCAGGATCCCGGCAAACTTATTCAACTGTGCAATGTGCAGTTCGGTAGTAGCTTATCAGAACTCTTCTTAACCTACTCCGGATTTCTTTATTCCTGAGTTTGATCGTCCTTTAGTCGCCTTCTTTGAATTTTCATTCATTTTTTCTGTATTGTCACTTCATGAATTGCAGCGATAGCAATTGCAGTTAATTCCATTAATTATAAATAATTTTTTTCATTTAAAAAAAAAAAAAAAAAAAAAATATGCGCGACAAACTAATTTTTGAAGTTTTTGAATATGAATTTGACAGATGGGACCGAACTCAGCGACCAGCTAACAAAATTCCTTTCCGGGAAATTTTATTTTATTATATTCGACAGATAAATTGTTCAATACATAAATATTTTAAATTTAGTCACTATTAAAAATCTATAAGAAATCATTTAAGTCACAAAAAATTAATTTTTTACAAGAAATACAAATAGGTAAAAAAAAATTGTTGTGGGAAATTTAAGGGATTTTTTTTTCCTTTTGACATAAATCAGCTGACTTCTAAAATGGAAACTAATTTTTTCAATCAGGAAATGTTTTTTTCGAATCCCTTTGGATCTTTTGATTGCGTTGATTATCTGATTATCTTCAACTGATCCGTCCAGATACTGGGACTAGCGTCCTCTGTTATAGAACACTCCTATTGAAAAACAGATGTAGTTAGTTGGCCTTGAAGTAAATAACCTCCTCCCAACTATTATTTTCTAAGAATTATATCTTAAAGTATCGACATCCTGTTACAAATTTCATTTACGAGAGAAATGTTCTGGTACGAAGTTACAGTACTAGGAATTTCAGTTCCAAGTAAGTGCAAGATAAGAGTTGATTGACTCAAACGATATTACACGGCAATTGAAGAACAGGTGAAGCGAGTTTGGTTCGAAAACAAGGAAATGGAAGTCGTCACGTAAGAACAAGCGACATAACGCCAAGTTCAATTATGTTGTGCCTTTATGGCACTTTGATAAAGCGACATTGGGCAATTTTAAGCGAGGACCATTTTCTCTGAGAACTTAGGCCATTTTTTTGAAGTGGATTTCGTACATCAATTTTACGAATGAAACTCTCGTCCTAATTCAATGAAGAAAAAACGTAGTCTGCAGTAGTCGCTACACAGTATGTCCAACCGTTCCGCATGTATCCCCATAGCGCAGTGACCCGTAAGTACTTGGATGTCCTTGCGGTTAACCGGATCATGAATTTTGATCTCCTTTTGTTGACAGCTGGCCTCGTTTCCCGGGATATCAGTGTGTCCAGCAGAGGGTTACTGTGTTGATTGATAATAGCTCGTCGAATGACTTGCTGCATTGGGTCACATGCCTTGACTTCACCACATCTGATTGCATGGCTTTTAAAGCCGCTTGACTATCAAAGTAGATGGTGATCGCCCTTTTAGCAAGGCAGTTCCTTCTCAGTTAGGCTACAGCCGGGATAATGGCAGCCTGGAATTGTTCGCCTGAAAAACGCTACAGTCGTCATTTATTCTGAAGAATTCCTTAATCCTAGGATTCACAGAAGACGTCTGCGCTTGTGCCGATATCCATTTTGGAAACGTCGGTGTAGATTGCGATCTCTTTACCGTTACTAAATATATGCTCATCCCATTCACTTCTTTCCGGTATTCTGGTATTTAATCCCCTGTTAAAGGTGAATGTCGAGGGTAGATAGTCTGTTGTTGATGTGCTTGCAGAGGCGCACCATTTGAGTTCTACAGAGGCGTGTCCGTTAGGTCTTCGGGCTGCAGTGGGTGTCGTCCTTAGGGACCCTGTTATACCCATGCACGTCGCCCTTTGGACTTTGGTGAGTTTTGAGAGAAGATATTTTTTTTCCAAAGCCTTCTACCAAACAACCACCTTACAACCAGTGTACGTTGTCTAAAAGGACAAATACAACGGTATAACCTCTGCCATCGAGCGAATACCTCCAGCCAAGAGGAGTTCGCTAAGCCTGGAAAAATAGCAACAGCATTTCCGGGATCACATATTCTACTCTTCCCTCGCTGCTCGAGATTGAACCTACTCATTATCATCCCTCGGACAAACTAATATGAAGCATCCTTTGGAATTGGTAAACATTTTATAAGGAGTCACCGGATTGACATGTTTAACACTCTCGCCCAGAATCCATGTTCTTAGTAGTGCATCCCCTTCTTATCCTATTCCCCCACTTTGCATATGGGTCACTTTGCATTACAACAAAAATCAAGATACAATCACCGCTTGCGGCGTGCTTCGGATTGCTAGTAGGATATTGTTTTGCGACAGTACGGGTGTAGTGGTCGAAACTCGATTTTTTCAGACCCGTAGTTGAGATAGTAAGGCGACGATGTGTTGGAATAGCTTTAAATGAATGCCGTACATCAAGAATTGCGGACTTTAAAAAAGTCCCGATGGATTTGTTAAAGCAACATCAGATCATACTTTTATCGGCCTCTCCTCCACCACAGTCGCAGCATCGATTTTTTTCTCTCGAATATTATCTTCTTCCTCTTTCCGGATGTGGTTTGCATTTTTTAAATTAAAAGCAAATCCCTCGCAAGTACAAGTACTCGTATATTTCTTTATTAACTTTCCCTTCGTCCTTGGATTAAATATAATTAGCAAACCGATTCTATCCATGCAGTTCTGACGTATGTAATCATCATATTCCGGTCAATTACTGTGAGGAGACATTTAATTATATTCGATCTATCGTGATGTGCAAGTCGCAGCCAGAAGTATTTAGTCGAAAGTTAGAACTACCACCATCAACGTGTCGCAACGCCCCCAGTTATTGATTGAACATCAGGAGTTAAGGACGCCAATGATGATGATATTAACGCCATAAGAAGACTCTCATTGTATTCGTATAGGTTTGCATGTACGTGTGCAACCCCCGCCTAGGAATACAACTACAAATAAATAAAGCTCAAACAGATGAGTTTCTTGACATATGCTGTCATCACACATTCCGCCCTTGTTCGCTTTGACAATAAGGTAGATGTCCTATTAGATAACATCTTCGACAAGGATCTTTGAACTTTTTACTTCCTACATGCTTGCTTTCTTCCTGTGTATGAGCTTCGGCGTCACAATCCAGCCAGAGTACCACCCCTCAAGAGGCAGAATACGAGAGAACTGTGCTTTTCTTTGGCTATACATTTGTGTGTACTTGGGTGTATGTTATTGTGAATGACTTCCAAGGATATTCTCCCACTCAAACTGTATACTCTGCTGTTGCCGCTGCTCATCTGCTATTCTCTGTGTGTGTTATTGAACTCCTCACCTTTCAGATGGCTCTTAGCGAAAGTATGCATGAGAAAGAGAGAGAGGTAAAGCAAAGCAAAGCTTCCTCCTTACACACTCAATTACTCCAATCAAGTTGTAATTGAATTACAGACTTTCCTATATGCAGGGGTGTTTCCCTGTGTTCTTGTTCGAAGGTGACATGGCACAGCTGGATCTAGTGCTTGTCTTGACAATAAATAACATACCCAAAGCGATTGTCAAATGATCCTGTCACCAAGAACACATATCTGCTACTAAAGTTCTCTCTCTCTCTCTCTATCTATGATGTGGCAACTTTAATACAATTTTCATTGCACATGCCAATTGCATCCGTTCGCTTGTTTGTTCGTTAGAACGCTGTTCACACTGCTCCTCTCTGTGTCTATACACTGCACAGTGTTGCATTAAAATAAATGACCTTCATAATGCACCCGAATCGTGCATGCCGAGTCATCCAGAGGGTAAAAGTCCATTAACCTCGAATCTTGAGTTGAACAAATGCTCGTTGCTTCATTCGCGTTCGTCAGTTCGTTTTGTACTTTGTGCAGTTATACTACGTATGTACTACCACCAGCAGCAGCAGTTCCTCTCTGTCTCACTGCTCTGCTTACAACAATAACCAACTCGCACTAGTCCTATGGCAGCAGCAAGCGCAGTGCGGTGAAATTGGAATACCCGCTTGCGATAGATTGTTTCGGACGTACTATACGAAGGTGGTCAGTAGTCAGAAGTATACATAGTTTTGCTATTCTATCGTCGCATTCCATATTCGCGCGATTCCCCAAAGTCTTTAAAGTGTTTTTTTTTTTTTTTTTTGTAATTTGAATTGCGCGCGTGGTTTTGTGTTGAGATTGAAAAGAGAGAGACAAAACAAACCAAAACAGATGGATTTACATTAGATAACTGGCGGTGAGTTGCTCAGTCTTTATAAGTATGAGTTTGGTTGAAATGTTCGGTGTGATCGGCTTTAGATCGTTTATCATAGCTAGTTAGCTGGCTGGCATTTGTGATTGGTTGGTTGGATTATCGCAGGCCTCGGAGAGAGAAAGAGAGATAGATGACTTCTAATATTGGTTCCTAGAGAATTGAGTCATTAAAAGGATAAGTACTGGAACGTTAATTGTTGTTTACTTTCCGATCAAAGCTGGACCAAAGCAGTTGCTCTAACCAGCTGTGTCACATTAAATTAAATTGCGCTACCTAATTCTAAATAAAACAGGTGAAGCTAGACTGAATTTGCATCTGACCTGAAGTAGATCAGGCATGTGTCACGTGACACGCACTTAATTACGAAGGCTTTTTGTTGTACACTTGTCCCAGAAAAAGCTATTATAAAAAAATTCTGCGAAGTAGGGACTGGAGAGGGAGTGTTATTGTTTTATTTTAGATTTAATTTTTTTATTTTGAATTTTCAATAATACAGCTTAATTGAACCTAGTTCCTTGTTCCCTTAATTGCTTAATGATGATTTGGATAAGAGAGATTGGCATAAACATTTATAACAGTTAAAATGACGGTAAGGGTGTCTTCTTAATTTCATTTTGAAAGAATTAAAGCCATAAACCGCACAACACAGTTAATCTTTGTGAACGCATTAATGCTTGGTCGAACACTTGTGGATTGCGTTCGTTGATATATCGACGGCTGAGCCAAAAATGGACTTCGTCCTTGACGATGATTTTCTGCCCTCAATTAGAGAAGTCATTGCGTTATCTATCGTTGGCCGGCTTCAATTTTTCAATCTTTGGCGCAAATTCAACCGCAAAAAAAGCCGCATTAACTCTCGGGCGATGACCGATTCAGCTGATCGGCGCCGAATCAAATATTTCTGGATTCGTGGCTTAAGGTCCAAACGAGTGTACACACGCTTAAAACTTTTCACGGCGCAACTATTTACCTGCGCACTGAAGCCATGTTGATGATCGACCTTACGACGAAATTCACGTTGCGGGCTTACAACTGAGACGGAAGTTCGATAAAACATTGAAATGGCAAACCTTACTGAATATTTTGACAGCTGGATGTCATTGGTAACTTTGACAGCTGTTGAAACATAACAATTGGAAAAAACTATCATTGCTATCTGGTCACCTTCATACAAAAACTCAACTTCTAACTCACCTTTAAAGCCAAAAAAAAATATTACAGTATTGTTGTAATTTTTTCTCTTTGGCGTAATTGTTAAGAAACCAGTATATATAGAATAAAGTACACTACTTGGTCATACGGAACATGTTTGCAATGCAATTGAAAAATCCCATTACATATACAAACATATTCGGAAAATATTAAATGGTTCTTTAAAGATAGTGTAAGGTCGGAAACCAATTTTTTAACTTTCTCGTATACATTAGTATACTAAAGAGAAGTCCAAAAAACTGGGTCCGCCAATGCTTTCCGTCGGTCTGTCTATCTGTCTGTCTGTCCGGGAGCCGTATGGCGAAACGGTTCGACGGATTTGCTTCAAAGTTCCTATATAAGTTTTTTTGGGGTTAAATCTCGCGGCGTTTTTTTATGTTTTGCCTTATCGCTTGAAAAAAATCACACCACTATTTTTCTAGAAAATGGTTCCAAGAATTTTGGTCTTCTTTTGTACTAAGGATACTTGGGATGGGGAAAAAAAGTACTGCCTACTCAGTTTTTGGCAAAACAAAAATGCGAATTTTATAAAACCACCAATATCTCAAAAACTAATTAAGAGAATTCCGAAAAATTTCACAATTTTTTTTATGAGTTAAGTTCAACAAATCGACGTACTTCGTTTTTAAAATAATGTTTTTAATTTTTTTTTCTTATAAAGATTTTCTTAAATTTAAATTAAGTTCATTTTCTCAAAAACGGCTCCAACGATTTTGATAAGTTTTTGTATTTCGAACAATTAGGTAAAAAGTGTCCAATGTACGAAATTACATCAACGTAGGTGCCGTTTTTGAATAAATCAAATTTTTCAAAACCTGAAAGCTGAAATAAATTTGGTATGTGTGGCGATTTCAAAAATGCACATCATGAAGCAAGAAAGATTCGTTCATGACGCAGTGGTAGCTTTGTTTTATGGTGACACCTGACAAAGACTATTGACAATCGCAATAGTCTGAGAAGAAAATTCTTAAAACAATTTATATAAATACCTTGATAATCCCAGTCTTATTCTATGAATATAAATTTTCTCTTGTTTCGCAACCACTTATTGGTCGTTCAACATGGCTAGGGCGTGCTGAAAGAACGCGAATATTATAAATCGGTCTCGTATTAAAACTATTTTCTCAATAAATACTTACATATATGTTCGTTCAAAAAAAAAAAAACAATTTATACAGGCAAAATTCTCCATGACAGCAAAGCGACTTCTTTCTTCAAGTTATTTGGAACAAATAAGTTGACTTTCGCCCCCCCTAAGAGCTCCATTTACACAAATCGAATTGTGATTTTTTTTAATTTAACAAACAAAAACTATTAAAAAATTGACATACAAAATTGTGTGTTCTCTAAGCTGTTTTAAAAATTTTCTATCAGGTTTTGAGGTATTTAAGTTTTTCGAAACATGTTGAAAAAAACTGAGTATGCAACAGTCATGGTCTCACCCCAAGTAATATAAATAAAGAAATATAAGGCGTAAACGGCCCATACATGACCTAAAGCCTAGCTTCTCTAACCATTGTGTGTACGAAGTTATATTTTTGACACGAACGGAGGGACCTACTCATGACATTTCTTACTCTTGGATGTTTGTTAAACGTTCGCAAGAGGTGGGGCAGCGAATAAAAAACTTTCAGGTGGTACAGGTCGGGATTTGTACCAGCGACCTCACTTAACCACTAAGCCACTGCACCCACGGTATGTATTTGATAAAAAAATCTACTTATGACATCCACACATCTGAGTTAAACGCGTTTGATTCTTCTGTAGCTTTGTCATTTTATTTATAAAAAAAATTCGTGAAATGATACCCTTAAAAAACTTTAAGAACTTAAGAACTTTTTGAGGGCTTACATGTCGTATACGTAACCTTTTTTTTGGCCAATTTTTTAAATCAACATCTACAAGTTTTCGGTGGAATATTATTAATATTTTCTTAGTTCAGTAGAAATTAAGCGATATTTCTTTTCTTATTAATAAAGCAGTTAAAACCGGGCTTTCTCATGGTAGTAACAGCTTTAAAAATAGATCATCACATATAGGGTCCGTCAAATAACTTTTTTTTTGAAACAGGGCGCAAAACATAGAGTGTAGCTTCGGTTGTGTGGCACGTAGCGCCGTCCTGTTGAAACCAAATGTTGCCAACATCTTCCTCCTCTTCTTTTGTGAACAAAAATTCGTTCAACATGGCCCGATAACGATCACCATTGCCTGTAACGGCCACTCCTTGCTCATTTAAAAAAAAAAATAATAATAAAAATGGCCCAATTATGCCGCAATATTTCCCAGCGTTGTTCAAGCGTATACACAACCATATTCGTTCAGTGGTATAGCGGTGTATTATCTGTCAAATCAGACATGAGCTAAGTGTTACCATTCGCGAAATAAGCACTAGTTGAAAAAAAAAAGTTAGATTGCGGACCCCATACTATGAGACCTTATAACCTTTTTACGTATGCAAATTAGTCATAAATTAATGTTTGGCTAAAATTTTCAATTAGCGTAGAGTCAGGTGCCCTTGGTTCAGTCCTCAAACGAATTATAAGTATACGTTTCAAAAGCCTTGGTCGTGTGTTAGATTTTTGCATTGCTATTTTTGTCCCTTGTCCTTAAGAATCTCGTGTGGCTATTTTTTTTCTATATTCTTCTATTTATTTGTTTTATTCATATAACTGTTCAACCATTAACATCGCAAACGAACGGCTTTTGTGTTTTTAAATGTGCGCAGTGCTCCATTAATTTCTTAGGTTAGGTATGAATTAGTATTGTTAGCTAAATCGAGTTTTAAAACAATCTATTGTAAATTGTGCCGTGGATTACATTTAATATTCACAGTGCCTATAAAAGTTCATTGGAAAATGTTTTCGAAGATAAGTTTTTATTGGGAAACCTAGTGGGTCTTGCTAAAAATTAGACACAAATACTAGCTATATATTTGCAAGGTTAAAGTATAGTGCTGAACTTTAATACCAAATCCTACCAATAAACGATTTCACCTATTCATTAAGTTATCTTCATATTTTATTTCAATCTACTACAATTTCCATCAAAGTTGTTATCAACCAACAGTTAAAGTCAAAATCACTTTTGTAGTTCTCAAAAAAAAAGAATTGCAAAATAAAATATTAAAATGAGACGAAAGTTTATTTGTCGATTTGGGAATAATCAATTAATCTACCATGTGGTAGTAGTAGAAGTAGGTATTTTAGCACTAAGTATTATTGCTCTTGATAACCGGTGTCATTTTAATGCATTTTTAAAGCATTTTTAGCTTCATTATATTCTAATTAATAAATTGATTAAAAATTAAATCTTGCCCAAATATCTGGGATCAATTATCAATAGCGAAGCAAACGTTGATGACGGAATCAATCATCGTCGTAGCGTAGGGTTGATGAAGTGGCAGGTAAACTCTGCCATCTTCTGTGACCGAATAATGTTCCCTAAGCTGAAAGGAAGGATCTACACCGCAGTTATACATACGGTTAACAATGCTGGACAATGTACAAAAACTATGAGGGCAAGTTTACAGCAGCTGAGATGATGCTTGGCATGACAGCAGGAGTAACAAAGCTTGATCGAATTAGAAGTTCCAGTATCCGAGAAAGCCTTCACGTCAAACAACCCATCTCAAAAAAATTGGAGCACGACCGACTCAGTTGGTATTGCACATTCAAAGGAGGGATCCTACGAACCCCGTAAAAAAGGCAATGTCAATCAACGTTCCCTTACAATCGCGTAAGAGAGGCAGGCCTAAAAACGTCTGAATCACACAAATGCAGAAACACCAGCGTTTGATTGGGCTCAAAGATGAAGTGATTCAAAATCGGGAGGCATGTAGATATATATTGTAGGCAGATGAGTAGAAATGCAGTGAAATGGTAGGGTTTTGATCCCTATAATACTGATCATAACCTCGTGGTTAAATGGAGAGAAGAAGAACAATGAAATCTTGTTAGGCAATTATTATGATTTATACGTGTTGGGCATCAAATGAAAGGTTTTGACGAGTAGAATTGAATTAAGATGAGAAAACTCACAGAAAGGCTATTTCGTCATAATGTTGCTAGAAACTTTTGTGCATTTTCATTTCCAACTAAAGCTCCTCATATTATACTTGTCGAACCGTTTTATTTGATGAGTTCCGAGTAGAAACTATTTATATATACAGCAGAGATGTAAAGAATGCAGTTAATTCAGTACATTGAATTTAAAGACTGTGTAAGTTTTTTAACTTACTAACTGACTTTAACCGCAAAATCGCATTCAACAGTCATTTTTAGCATTCATGACTTGTAAGTTAATACAAGCACTCAATTGACTGTAAGTTAAAAGACTGCAGTACTTTGTGACTGTGAGTCTTCTATATTTTTTAATTCTATTTTTGCAGTCAGTAAGTCTTTTCGCTGGATTCATTCAACTGTAAGTCTTTTAACTCCTTTTAAGACATTTGACAGCTTGTAAGTCCAAATGTGGCCTTATTTCTCTTAACGAAAGTGTAATTAGGCCAAATGCTGTGAGCTTGAATACGATACTGTGATTTAATGAAAGAAAAACATGGTTGCACAGTTAGTAATGTCAATGAGTAAATATTTGCTTAATACCATGTTAGCCTAAGCTTATTTTATTAGTTGAAGATAATCGGCAGCTTTGACAGCATTGCGAAGTGGAAAATAGTGCTAGCGATTTAATAGTTTTGTGAGAGCCAATTCGGCCTTATTTCACTTTTAATTTAAGAATACCTTCAGATAAAATTCGATAAACAACAAAATCCTACAAAGACCGAGCTGATGAACTTGTAGCTTCGATGGCGTTGTGCATAGTGTGTGCGCTTGCTTGACGAGATTGCTGGTCTAAGTGATTCTTTCGATTCCTAATGGGGGGAAAGTGTTTTTCGAATTAAATGACCAACATAGAGACCAGCACCACACAAAGGAATCTGATGATCGGCCATGGCAAGCCGTGAAACAGCTGTTACTCCAGCCTCTCGATTGCTCGTGGTGGCAATCACAAGTTGTTGTTGTTTCATTCAACCAATTAATATGTAACTGACGGAAAGCTTGGCAGCTAATAATAGCCGCGTGTAAATACACGAAAAGGAAACGCAAAAAGTTCCTATTTGTTTTCAGATTTGAATCCCTGAAAATTAGTAATATATGAATAGTTTTGGGCGATCGTTCATTTTTATAGAGCTATCAATTTGGACCGAAGTTTGCAGCTTTGAATTAAATGAATGCATAAACAATGGCATATCTATTGGGGGTAATGCGCAACTCCCCGCATGGTTTCATTCATGGTAGATTTTGGTTGTATTCAAACTTTATTTATACGCAAAAAATCTTTCCCTATACCCAGCCTTGCACCTACTCCAGATCTAACTGTAAAACCAAGCAGGGATTTGCAAGGGGAAATATGCCCCCATATATTTTATTTATGCATTGTGGGTGCAGTGGCTTAGTGGTTAAGTGCACTGGACCACTTAGCGAGAGGTCGCTGGTTCAAATCCCGACCTATACCACCTGAAAGTTTTTTATTCGCTGCTCCACCTCTTGCGAACGTCTGACAAACATCCAAGAGTAAGAAATGTCATGAGAGGCTTCTCAAAAATAAATTGTCGTTCGGAATCGGTATTCGTGTCAAAAATATAACTTCGCACACACAATGGTTGGAGGAGCTAGGCTTAAGGTCCTGTATGGGCCGTTTACGCCCAATATTTATTTATTTTTTTACTAAAATATATAAAACTTATAATAAAATTACTGCCTGTTGCCGTAGGCGATCATTCGCTTCGGCTTTATTTCACTTTCAATGCTCGGCATTATTTCACTTTATGAAAGCACGCTTTCGGAATTCGGCTTTATTTCGCCCGGCGTTATTTCACGGCACCCCCACATTTGGCCTGGTTTCAATATAAAATATGACCAAATGAACTCCAAGCGCAATAAGGACGTATTAATCTTATTTCACTTTACCAAAGTAAAATAATTCCAAATGTTGATAGTGTTGGCCTTATTTCACTATTGCAAAGTGATATTAGGGCAAACTTCCAGATTTGGCCTCATTTCACGGTACCGGTGTACATCTTAAAATTGGGTAGCTTGTTACTATTTATATGTGCTTTCGCATCAATCAAGCACTCACCTTTGTTGAACATATGAACTACAAGTGGGAGCAGCTCTCAAGTGCAACCGGTATATTATGCAAGCTAGACTCTTTGTCGTTGCATAAACCTTCAGTTGCATTTAATGATAAGAAAAGATATGTTTCTGTCCCTCGTCGGCCTCAAAAAATGTGTGTAGGCCTCCCAGATCCAGGAGACTTCTTGATTGATATTAATTTTTTGACGCGGTTCAAAGGGTTCCTCTTACAAATATGACAATACTAACAAATCGTTTTTTTAATCAGTGCCGTGCTACCCACAGTAGTATCCATATCTGGAAGGGCTTGAGAATAAAATAAACTTACCTACGTTTGGATATAACCTTTAAATCCTCTTCCGCTTCTTCCTTTCCCATGATCCACTTAAGTCTCAAATCTAATCCAATAATAATATGTCTCTTATGCCCAAGTCAAGGACCATTACAAAAGACTTCTCTCGACAAAGTGTATTAGTTTCTGTTCTTCAAAGAATGCACCGTAAATCGTATGCAAGTTCCCATCCCATCGTATTGCGCTTCCCTGTCAACTAGCATTGTGCTCCACTCCAATGACTCAGTTATGGATTTTAAAATATAAATATACATATGTGTGTCTTCGAGAGTGGCTTCTTTCACAAAAAAAAAAAAAAAAAAAAAAAAACACAAAAAAAAGCCCCAACAACCTCACCTCATATTGCCAATGCTTCTAGTAACCGAGGTCATTGCGTTGACTCTTTTTTAGGTTATGTTCATCTGTCCAATGCCGTTCGTACAAAATAAAATAAAAACGATACAAATGCGAAGGTTTCTCATTTTCTTCTGTTTTTTTTTTTTTTCTTTTAATTTTATTTTATTTATTTTTTATGTCAAGTTTTACCTTCGATTTAATTTGTATACCATTACATGATGCATCATTTGCAAAAGTGTTTCATTCAGAAGAAAGAGAAATTTGTGTTTTTTTTTTTGTTAAGAATCTAAATACTCAATTCACTCTCTCTTTCTCTTTCTTTGCCCTCCGCCTTCGTCGTGCCGCTGTAATCAAATCAAAGTCGATTCCTTTCTCTTTTTCTTTCATTATAAACAATAAACAAACACTAAATGAATGAAAAAAAAAAACAAATGCAAATTTTCCCGAAAAGGTTGCTGCATTTCGGAATCGCTGTTACCCAACCAACACACATTTACTGTGTGTGCCTTTCATTTTGGTTTTCTTGATCGTTTAGCTCTACTCTTTATCTTTATCTATGCGAAAGAGTTCATCGAACTGTGTTGTATGTTCGCCTTCGGTTTGGGCTCCCCCCGAACTGCCGCCAGCCAGTCCCTCACCCCACACACAAAAGATAATAGTGGCAAATGTTTGCACTCTACTCCTCTCCGTCTCCACAGTACCACGATGTATCACATTTGGTTTCATAGTTTCATCGTTTGGTAGTAGTTTGAGTTTGAGTATCTCACTATGATGCAGGCAGACACAGCTTTTGCACAATTCACCTACTAAATTGTTTTGCAATAAACAATTCGCCCACAAAATAATAAAAAAAAAAAAAAAAAAAAATGTATAAACGAGCAAAAAGTAAACACGAAAAATAATTAGGAAACAAAGCAGAGTGGAAATGACAAATCGCATAAGTATTACGCCAAATAGAGACTCGCACACAAACAAACGGTCGTCTCCTCACGGATGCGAATACTATAGGTTCGTAGTGTGGTCGGAAAAGTCCATTGAACTTTTTGCATTTTATTTTTCTCGTTTAATTTTTTTTTTTTGTTTTTTTTAACAACATTTTCCTCCTCTCTGTCCTTTATAGTTGGTTTTTTTTTTCTTTTTGCTCTCTCTCTCTCTTTTTCTCTCATTTTTCTATTTGATTTGTACCCAGCAAGCAAGTTTGTTTTTGTTATCTATGAGAGTTTTGTTTGGTTCGGTTTCGGTCGGTGTGATTGTAATGTAATGTGGTGGAAGAGCTTTTTTTTTTTGCTCTCGCTATGTGTGTATTTATTTGAGAAATGAGATAAAGATGCTTGTAGAATTGTTCTCTGTGGAAAATGCATCGAAAATGATTTTCGGAGATGTCCTTGTTGTTGCGTCCTAGCTTTGGAGGTTGTATTTAAAAAAAAAATGTCACAAGTCATTGTAGCATGTTTTTTTAATTCTGTAAAATATGTGTTGTTTTTTTTTTATTAAATCTGAACTTGTGCGTCTCTAAGGAAATATTAATATTATTTTTAGATTTTGCTGCTTCGACGATACATAATTAGTAAATGTCCTTCCTTTATTCTTTCCAATGCAGCTTCTTGACGGGGCCATCTGCGTTTGTCCCTTCAATATGCGATAGGAGATGGGGCATAAAAAAAATGTCTTCTTTTAGGAGCAGTTTAAGATCACATCAAGTTGCCAGCAAGCTATGCCACTATAACCGATGAACCTTAAAATATTCAAAAATACCATTAAATTCAACGCGTTTTGCTTACATAATAAATGGGAATCGTTAGTGCGAATCAGAAAAATACATTACTGAGGTTTTTAATGGCTTAAAACATTTTTTTTTATTGTCTTATTAATTCCTACAATATCGTCAAAATATTATCCTAAATTTTCAAGTCATTCCGAATAAAAGTTTCGGAGATACAACCTTGGGAAGGTGCGCACTCAATTGAATCACGAGGTTTATTTGAGGTTATCCAAACTTTAAACGCGTTTTTCTCGAAACTGTGTTTTCAAAGTCGGTTGTCAAAAATGCACGAAAACCACTCAACCGATCTTGATGAAATTTTACACAGGTCTTCGAGATAAACTTCAAGAGGACTTGGAGAACGTTTTTTTTTCACTTCTATGATCCTGTCAACGCCGCGCACCTTTTTTTTGAGGGATCACCGGAAATGACGTCACAGTGACGGAGTTTTGAATATTTTTCTTTGAAAATTTCAGAAATTCTTTTTCAAATGTATAACTTTAACAAAGTAAAAAGTTTTAAAAAAAAATATTTTATTTGATTTTTGAAAATATACCTTTTTTCTCCCGAATAAACAAGCCCATGTAACCCCTTAAGGCCTTTCAAGTACATAAACGGGATACTGATAATTATATAAGTTCTTTTATATTTTATTTATTTATTTATTTTTTTCCATTTCATAGTACAAATTTAAACTAATTTCTCATTTTGGCTTCAAAATAAAAAGTTTACTTTACAAAAATTATATTTAATAAACGTTCAACTGTTTGTGGATATTTTATTATTAAATTTCTTGCGCGCGGTTTAATCGTGAGTTAGTTTTTATTCTTTGTATTGAAACGGAATACACTAAGTGGCCAGAGGACCCAGTGTAATGTAGAGGCAAGTGTAGTTAGTTAAAAGTATGAAACCGCACAAAAAGAAGAAGATTAAATCGAAAGGGACGATTTTTTAAGTAAGAAAGTCAGGAATGGGAAATTGGTTATAACTGTAACTTTTTGGATACAATCACTAATAAAAGTTACACAGTTACAATCCACTCGAAAAAGTTGAGGTTATATCCAAAAGGTTAACAATAAATCTTTACTCTTTTCACCGAAAAAAGGAGATTAGCATAGGTCTCTGGGCTTCTGGCTCTCAAATTTGCGCACTTAATGTCCAAAATCTGGTTGTCAAATTGCTTCTCAGCAACCAACGACTCTTTAGGTATATTGTACAAAATAGAGTACAAATTCGTTTGACTCTCAAAAAAATTTACCAAGCTTGAGCTATCAGAATAAGTTGACTTTTTAGTAACATTTTTAGAGCTTGACATTCTTTTATTTGTATTGGGACACATATATATTTTTTTTTATTGTATTAAAATTACAGAAACGAAGTAAAATATACGCATAAGGATAATACGCATTTCAAATAAATTTGTGTTTCCATTGTAGCGTGGCCAAAATTTTATTTTATATTTCACTCTGTTCCAGAAAATGTTTAAATTGAACAAATTATATAGCAAAACTTTTAATTTATTTGGCTTTATTTTTAAAAATTTCGAAAGCTGACATAAAAGTTTATGTTTTGGAAATGTTTATAAGATGTAGGAGGTTGTGGCCAACTTTTTCGGGGTTTTACTTTTATGATTAGGTTTTGGTTGTTGCAATTATCAAACGCTTTAAGGGCTACAGACAACTTATAAGAGTAAGCGTACGCGTCTGTAAGCAACATTTTATGTAATCTGTGTAAAAAGTTACATTTTAATACCAAAAGTTGCAATTTATGTTTACAAAAAAGTACAATTGAAATTGTATTTGCCATCACTGATACACATTATGTTATTGCTTGCATTAGAGTTGGTACATCAGATCTGGAGAGTAACCAATTTCTCAGAAAACTGAGAAATCTGGACTTGCATCAAACGCGGTTGCGTATATCAGCCGGCAATCTGTTGTAAGGGAGCTATGTTGTTGGCAAATCTCTTGGAACTATAACTTCAGACGAAGAATGTAGTGAATACAGTTCATTTGGATTTACATGGGTGTAACCATTTCGAAGTAAGAACAACTTCAATACTTTGAAAACCTAAAGATATTGTAGCAGCAATATATTGGAAGAAGTGATGGCTCCCATCTAGGTTTAAATAGCATCGTCCTTATTGCGTCCTTGGGGGCTGTTATGAGCGGCTGTGGGTTGCTTATAAATGCGTTACCCCAACAAGAAATACCGTACTCCAAACGCGTTGTATATACGCTGTGTATATAGTATAAGAGTCCAAGTACTGATACTTGGAATTTTTAAAGCTCAGTAGAGATTATCTAACCAACAACTGGCAATTTTCTATACCCGCACATGCGGTTTGTCAGAACGGGAGCTCTTGAGGTTTGAAATACTAACTCTTGTAAGATTATTTGAGACTTATTTTGCGTTTGGAAAGACCTAGATCTTCTCAACGAACTCTTAGACACCATCACCGTAAGTTCGAGCCTGTTTCAAGTCGCGTTCAATCATCATACGATGGTAATATACCACGATGTTGTGAGAGCCCTCAACTTCTGAGCGCTTTGTGATACAATAGTGAGCATGACTTTGGCTTATGAGTCTTCTATTTGTACACTATTTGTTTTGGAAACTTGCTTCTAATAAAAGTGTCATAAAAAAAACCAGGAAGCGCTATTCGGTTATAGCGGAGCCTTAATCGCTAAACCTAGGTGTTTTTTTTGTAAAGAAAACTGGCTAGTTTATTTTTAATAAGATCATCTTCACGGAGGAATCGTCTTCTAAAGATTCTCTGATGCTCGTTAAGAGGAGTGACACCAGTCCAAAAACCAATTCAGGATCTTAGGTCACGTCTCTTTAGTCCAACCATTTAAACAACCATTTGTTGAATATTTGCATGATCATTCAGTATCGCGTACATGTAAACGCTTAGTCATTTCACTTTTGTAAACAGACGAGTAAAGGCTGGTAATGAGCCTTGCCTTGCAAGAGTATCAGCTCGTCGAGGACCCGTAACAGAGGAACAGAGTTACATCTACCCGACATGGTTAAGCTTCCTTATGGCGCCTCCTCCACAATGTTTGGGGTGATTATAGCAGCATAGAAGGACTCGAAAGCGGCGTTCCGAAAACTGTAAGACAAACAACTGGGTTTTCATCTCATTGCACCTGTAATGCTTAAACACCAAGATGTTGTTAAATTCTAAGTCAAATGTCTTCTGAGAGTGTTAGCTTTTAGCCAAACCGCGCTATACGTAAGCTTAGGTGTAACAATACACGTTTGCTGAAGCTGTATGGACGAGGAGGAACAGGAAACAATCCTACGCCTTCTTTGCACTTGTCCCACCTTCTGTACTTTCTCCCAGAAACTTAAGGTCCACCTATGTGCCTTCTTCCATTACAATCTTGAAGATCTGTCAACTACTGACGTTAAAGATCTCTGTCGATATATCCAGAGCTCCAAATGGTTTAACGAGTAGTAAAAGAGAGAAAGTTTGGTGTATCCTAGTCCTCCTTATCACCACATAGATGTAAAGGTATTTTCTTCTTAAAGTCACGGACTTATTCAATATGTGTTTTTCATTTCCGGTGGAGGTTGTTCGGTGTCTCCGATTTCTCAAAATAGTACTTCAAAAGCTTGCCCAGTTTTGGAGACTTCGTCTTCGTGTACGTCAGCATTGAGAGTCACAAGTGTGAAGGTATTTCTAAAACCAAAACTTAAAAAAAAACTCCCATAGTAAACATGGCGACATCTTAACTTCTGCAATATCGAAGAAGTCCCAACGTTTTTCCCATTCCCATTCACCGCTTATCGTCGACAAAAACAAAAACAAATACAATGCGTGTGTCTAGAAAATAATATCCCAACTTATACCTAACCGTTACCTACGGGCAATTTGTTTGGCTGGCCTAGTTGAGTAATTTTTCGTACTAACTATTTCAGTATGTGTTTTCCGTTCTATTCAATTTGCCATACAATTACATGCACCATTCACTGTCTGACAACGTTCTTCTATATCTGCCCGTTCAACATTTTACATATCGTTCCAATTTAAATATAGTCGAATGAATTAAAATTCACAAAACTATGATGCATAGATATTCACCACCGCATTTTTGTTCTGCTTTCAATGAGCGCGGCACATTTACGAGTGGTTGCAAAAAAAAAACGGAAAATAAAACACACCGCCCCTTAGGCAACAAAATGGTCATTGCACTCCTTTGGTACATTTTTGATGATTTATCTATTATCTTTCAGAGGGGGCAGAGAGTCTGAGCTTTGAAGATGCCTTCTAAACGTAGCATAGCAATCCCTAAAGATGGCTAAAGATCTTTTGTTTGGTTAACCATATAATGTGGTGGAGATAGCAGTATTTCTATAAGTTTTTGTGTACTCGGTGGGGTTTTTTTTTTCTTCCATAACTAGGTCATGAGTCAGAGTTGACAAATGCAAGACAGTTGGATATTGGTGAGGTTTTTTTTACAAAAATTTTTTTCAATTTACTTGATACTCGTGGATATCACTTCAGGGAGAAGAACATATTTGTTGATTTAGTACTCAAACTATTGAATATGAGTTTCCCAGAAAATTGGTCTTTCATTTTATGGAATTTTTTGGGTTTTTAAATAGGGTTTAAAGATACACATACATATTGAGAAAAGAGTTCAATCAACAAACATTTCTTTCATTACTTCTATACGTACTTTGTTAAAAAAAAAAACAACAACCTATGTTTAGTCGTAACGGTTCACTGCTCGAAATTAACTTTTCCTTCTTTGTCTTTAAACATTGTGGTCCCAATACGAGCTATCCGAGTAACAACCAACCGGCTTCAGTTAGCCAACGCGTCTTCTTAAACAATATCACAGTGGTTCAACTAAAGTGGAGTTCACGTAGATGGAGGTCGTTAAGCGAGTATTAAATAGTATAGAGTATTAAAAAATAAGGCTGTCTGATGCTCATTGCGGTTTTGTCGATGTTTTGAAATCGAATAACATTTCTTCTCGATATAGAGGCAGGCCTAACAGGCATTAATACCGACAAAACAGGCATGTAGATATTTCTTGAGGTTAAACCGGCACGCGGACCCCACAAGCGAAACAGTTGGGATGCATTAAATTTCAAGGGTTATAATTCATATAATTCTGATCATAATATCGTCGAGTAAAAGGAAAGAAGATAGTGAGTGCTTCGGTATAACGCGTTAAAGCAACTTTAAAATTGAGCAACCTTGTTGGCAACAAAGCATAAATACAACTTGGACATCAAGCCCATGACCAAGACCTAATTTAAGTGAAATCGTTTCTCCCTTGAACGGACGCGGACACTACATTAAGGTGCTACCAGACGGTCATCCGAACGTGTCACATGCTGACGTCAGAGAACTTGTGTAATTCGGTTGTCATCTGCAAGCGTGTCCACTGCTAGATAACACCCGGTCGTCTGAGTGTAACGTGTCATTCGATGTTAGATTACACTGGGGAAAATCGAGCGATGTCATCCGCGGGATCTTGTCATTCGGATGACACGTTCAATGACAGGCGATCACATTGTATGACCACTTTAGTACAAATTCTACGTCATAGTGACGTCAGGATTTCAAAATTATGCAAAAATTCTCCCTTAAACGGACGCAACAGAAATTTTGAAACATACATAAGGTTTATTTTATTTTATTTAAAATTATTTGTTAAGTTGAGTGAATGATCAAAGGTCTTGTTATCTAATCATCAATTCAATTCGCGCCCAAAACCAGCTCACGAGCAGTTCGCGAGCGTGCGCTTTTAAATGAGAAATTAAAAAGCGCACGCGTTCGTGAGATGCTCGTTATCTTAATTCTTATTTGGTCTCACACACGCAAGCGTGCGTTTTATAACGACTCGCACCGTGGTGCACACCAGTACGTTGACGTTTAAAAACGACTAACGAACAATACTCACATTTCACGTCGCGAGCGTGCATTTTCTGGCTTTGCCAAAACTCAACCATGTGCGCGTGCGGTAGTAAAAATATAAATCGACTTACGCAGGCTCTCGCGGGTAAAAAATGAGACGTGAGCTGTTTGCGTGCGTTTCCGTACCCTAGGCAAAAAACCCCTAAGAAGTGTTAACAAGTTTTGATAAAGCTTTGCAAGTTAGTTTAGTGTTTAAGTGCGTTGGACTACTACCACTGCCTAAACTATTGCGAACATCTTACACACATCCAAGAGTAATAAAATATAAATAAGAAATTGCCGTTCGGATTCAGCATTAAACTATAGGTCCCATCCATAAAAGCATTATCAGTTCATAAAGAAAATTAAGGCAATTGGGGTTTTCATTCGGATATGCTAATACAAATCAGCTTTTAGACTGACCGCAGGTTTATGAACGAAACGTTTACATTTTCTGTTAACCTTTTTGGCAGAGGTTTCAAGGGAACTGAGCTGATGTAATATATTTTGTTTTATCTGTTCATTTAACAGCAATATATGCGAGTAATAAATTTTTGCTATGCAGCTTTTCCGAATTAACCTGACTGGTGGTATGTTCATGTATATCAGCGTTATAAATTTCGGCCGCAGGTGTAGGAATGAACCGTTTAAAATATTCTGCTACTATCTAATTACATATTAGTGGAACTTTAGTTTTCTCAGCTGAACTTTTGGGGCATCCTGTGTGTCAAGGGATGTGTTGAAAATCATAAATCCTTGCAATTTTCGAAATACCTTTGAGTAACCTTTAAAAATAAAATGAAGATAGATTTTGGAATCACAAGCAAATGGGAAATGTTGCTTTCAATTATATTTTCTCCGACTAGAACATGAAACAGATCCTTGAAGTCACAAAATGAAAAATATATTTTAAATTTCCTTTGAATCAACTAAGAACATTACAGGAAGATGACCTTAAAATAAAGCTTTCTTAAAACTTCTCTATTCTAACAGGAATACATTTTATTATTTATTTTTATAACAAAAACTTAAAAAAGAAAATTATGCTGATATTAGAGGTTTTCTCAAAAGCCTTATGTTGCTTATCCATAGCTTAAAGCCGTGAAAACATCGACTTCACACGACAAATTTTAAGCAAAATATTAATGGCTTTGCAGGTCCGAAGATATTGTTGATGTCTTTTTCAGAAAATGTAAAGTGTGGTTTAATATTTGAAGGCATAAAGACATCGTCTTCATTACAGTCACTCATGAAACGTATCCAAAAAAGTCAAAAATATTTACTCACATGGATGAAAATATCTTGAAGCATATTCAACGTTCAAATTGTAGAATCGGCAATTTTCTCGTATCGCAATGTCTACTGCAACAAGGCAAGTGGTGGATCTTAGTCTTCAAATAGACATTAAATGTTTACACTAACACTTTTTCGACAACTGACGCTTATCACCAAATGTGGTATCGAATTTCCTACACAAAATCACTTAAGTAATCCAAAAATGCAAAACCAATCGGAAAAGTACCTTTTTTCAAAGAATGGCGCTTATATAAATTAAATACACAAAAGCTAAAACTTCGTTTGCGTAACGAAATGGTGAACAAATTCCTTTTATCTCTCTGTGTAATTTATCGTTTTAAACAGTTCTTCTTCGAGATTCGACTGTATTTTGGATTTCACAATTTTTTTGTAAACAAGATATTATTGGAATTTTAAAAGAGAACATTCTATCCTCAATGTACGAATTGTACTGACAAAAAAAACCAATTCCAAATCGATTATACATTGTTTCTGTTTTGGGGTCCAATTACTCTCGTATTATTTTCTCTTCTCTCCATTTAAGGACGAGATTATGATCAGGATTACAGGGATCATAACCCGCCCACTTCACTACATTCCTTCTGGTCCGCCTGTGGGGTTAGCCGGTTCGACCTCAAAAGATATCTGCAGGCATCCTGATTTTGGATCACTTTATCATTGAGGCCAATCAAATGCTTGCCTCTCTTACGCGATTGTAAGGGAACGTTGATTGCCATTGTCTTTTTTACGGAGTTCGTATCATCCCTACTTTGAACATGACAATATCAACTGAGTACGTCGTGCTCCAATTTTTTCGTGATAGTTTATTTGACGTGAAGGCTTCCTCGGATTCTGGAACTTCTAATTCGATCAAGCTTTGTTACTCCTGCTGTCATGCGAAGCATCTTCATCTCAGCTGCTGTAAACTTGCCCTCAACATTTTTGTATATTGTCCATCATTGTAAACCGCGCCGAACGCACAACTGAGGTGTGGAGCCTTCCTTTCAGCTTAGGGGACATTTTTCGTTTACAGAAGATGACAGAGTTTTCCTGCCATTTCATCCACCCTACGCTACGACGATGATTGATGTCGTCATCAACTGTTGCTTCGCTGTTGATCATTGATCCCAGATATTTGAACTTTTCACACTTGGGAACCACCACCCCATTCAAATAAATGTCCGGAATGGTTTGACTCGGGTCAGAGAATGGGCAGTACGATACATTTTCCCCTCTAAAGCATCTACCCAAACATCAAGTGCTCGTTGCAGGGAAGTCTGATCATTACTTAAGATGGCTACATCGTCAGCAAAGAATAACTGATGCACTTTAGGGTCCCTCACTTTTCCCTCAAGCAGATAATCTAGGACTGTAATAAAGATCAAAGGACTTAAGACACTTCCCTGGTGAACACCGACTTTAATTGGGAATTCATCGGCGACCCCTGCGGGACATCTGACTTTTATCTTCGCTCCCGCATGTCCATGATCATTTGTATGTAGGTTTCAGGAACTCCTCGTTCTTATTCTTTTATATGCAATTTTTGTAATTGTAATTGTCATTTATGATTACAAATACTTAGTATTTGAATAACATTATCAGAAATCTGATTTCCTTATTGTTGAGTTTATTAAATTTAAGACGAGAAGTGAGTATAAATTATGACTTTCCACTTATCTTTGCTTTAAAGACAAGAGCCGTGGAAGTATTTGTCCAGAGTCTAATTATGGTTTGTCATCAAAATGTTGCTTATTGGATTATAAAATGTTACTAGTTCATTTATGTATTAGTTTATCTGAAGCTAGATATTAACAATTAAACAAGCGGCTAGGACAAAAGATCAATATTGACAACTGAGTTGATATCCAGCGAAGAATTGCTCTAGGAAACCGCTGCTAATGGGTTCGAAACTCCAGACTCGACACAGTACATTCTCTTCCTCTTATCCTGCAAGTTATCCTATAAAAAGAAGAGTTAATACTGGCTTCCTTCGAAAAAAATTCTTCAACGGATTTGTGTGCGATAAGGGCGCATGGAGGAGAAGATACAACCTCGAACTCTTTGAGCTGTACCAAGATGTGCGTGTAGTCCGAAAAGTCTAAAAAAAAAAACTTAGACTATATTGTCCCGACCACATCGAGCGAATGGACAATAATGCTCAACTCAAGAGGATCATTGAATTCCAGGCCCCATGTTCGAGCCCGCCATCGCGGATGCCAGAGCGCTTAGTCTGGATAACTGGATGAAAGGCTGCAGTGTCTCAGGCGGGGACTCTTACCCTTTAAATAAATAAGTTAAAGAAGGAACAAATTTTCAATTAATGGCCTAAGCGACATTAGATTAGAAATACCATTTCGCATTTGGAAAATCATCTAAAGGGAAGAATTTCATCTTTCTCACAAGGCGCAATTTATGTCTTTCGACGGAGGTTGCTGCTCTTCGATGGAGCGCTCAGGCAAAACTACTGGTCCATTGTGTTGCCATGCAGACACCTTACATTAATGAACTTAGTTTTCCCCTTCTTGGTGGCACGAAAGTACGCCTACAAGCAGCCTGCACTCGATTCTCCTAAGAGAAAAAAGAAAAGACGCAGACCTTTGGCAAATGTCGGGGCGCAGTACTTTGATCTATCCATCGTAGTTGCGCCACCAAGTCTTGTGTTCACGAGAAACCTCAGTACCAATGGAAGACATGACTACAGATGCAGACAGACCCAACGCAGGTTCGGGTCCTAAAAAAAATTTCTTCCGATCCTAGCCTAGTAAGCTCATCGAAGATCAGGCAAGATTCAAATACAAAGAAAGCTTAAGTTCAAGCACTAACGTGGTCCTGGTAAAAGGATTGAGAAGCGCTTCTCTTGCGGCTTGGCTGTGGCTATAAATGGAAATGCTTCTAACCCTCCCAACGTTGTTCACAGTATAGCACATAGTCATTAGGATGGCGAAAACCTCCGCTTGGAAGTCTAACATTTTCGCATTCCACAAAAAACTCCAACACCATACCCTTGTCCGGTCTTGGAGCCATCAGTAAAAATACGATTGATACGATATTCTCTGGTTCCAGAGTCTGACCGAAGTTATTACGGTTACCACGATGACGGCAGGGGTCAAACGATAATTCTAGAGCAAGTTCTTGAAAATTCCAGTGCGCATGGCACCTTTAAGCGAGAGATAATTTTTAGGGTACGCCCCATGATATGTCTATGGGGGAGAAGGTTCATGAAAGCATCTAGAGCAGAGCGTGGCGTGCTAGAGAAGGCCCCTGTGCAGCCGAGACAGGGCGTTTTTTGAAGTTTGACAAAAGAAGCAGTAACAGTTTTCCGCGAACGCCTGTTTCACCAAACAACCGATGCGTATAGAGGAGTGGTCTAATCATATCCGTTTAGATACAAAGGTCTCTTTTTGGATAGATAAGCCATATGTCTTGCCAAAAGTCGACAGTGCTGTATTGGTTTTCGATTCATCATCGAGGATTACTCCCAGATATTTGACTTCATTGGAGTTCGTGATGGTGACACCTTTAAGCAGGGACAGACCAGTCACCTTCCTCCTTCTCGAGAAGAACTGCGGTTTGAAGAGGATTCACTGAAAGCCCATTTCTAGGGCACCAAACATCGATCAAATCTCGATCCAATATCCAATTTTACGGTTTGCTGTAAAATTGAATTAAATACAAATAGGGTTGAACCACTGGCAAGAAGACTCGTCATCAAGTAGAGATTACTTTATTCACAGAGAAATTGAGACAAAGAGATTGAACTTCCAAATTAGTAAAACTATTCAGCTTTAAGCCCTAATTAACCTTTGAACTATATGTAAAATTTGCCTTCAAAAACCATTCAAAATAAATAAAATATGTTACAATAAAAAAAACCTTGTTCCATAAAAAAAACGAAAAAGAAAACCTCCACAAATGCACTTGTCAATGACAAAATATAAAAATGCCATCGACACTTAGTCAACTCGCGCTAAAGTGCATCCGCACACCCGTCCGCAAGTCTACATGCGGTATTCACCTTAAAGTCAAGCCGCGTCGCCACCTAACCAAGTGGCGACAACGGCTGTTGGCTACCTTCCCTCTCTGGTGTTTCTCTAGTCTGAATCTAAATCCAATGTACGTAAAGCTTTTCCTCCTCTATGCCCATGCCAATGATAGTACACTCTTCTCGAGAAGACGCATGCCTCAAAAAGTTTTCCCACTAAATTTTCCGCTCTCTGGGTGTTTCTCTCCGCCGAACACACATACACTTGCATAGCTAGTCCACGTCCAATTCATTCGCAACAGATCGCTTCGCTGGATACGGACGGAGGAGAATTCACCTTCAGTCGGTGCTCTGCCAGTCTGCATCGGAGCGGCATTGAACGCGTCTCATTACGGCTCTAGAAATAAATCGCCGAGTCTCCAATTTAATTTTTTTACAATCATCCGGAAAAAAACAAAATACCCAAAAAATAAAAAAAAAATAAACAAAAGGGAATACGAAAACGAAACAACAAAGTGAAGTGAATGGTTTTATTTATTTATTTTTATTTTCTTGAATGAAAGAAAGCGAAAGTGTGAACCTTAGCGTATTTGGGGCAAATACTCGAATACTTGTGAATCTGTTTGGCTTGTTTAGCAGTTTTTTTTTTTGTTTTTTCTTTCGCTTTTTCGTTTTGTTGTCGGCTTTTTCAATTGCAATCAGAACTAAACGTTGTCGTGTTGTGAAGCCACATCATTATAGCCATCCACGAGCTGACAATTTGAGCCGCCGGTGGGCGTTTAGCAATTAACCCGAACAAGAAGTATCTACACGAGTGAAAAAATATCTGCAAAAAAGGGGGCCTTTGACCACCGCGCTCTGGTTCATCATCATCATCATCATCATCATCAGCGTTTCCTACACCTTCACCCAAACACACACAGATTCGAAGATACATCTTCTGTGTGTGTAATTGTTTGTATTATGCAACTTCTCATCATCCAGCAGCAGCAGCAGTAACATACAGCAGGTTTTGAACGAACAAAATTTACATTAACCAAACCACCTATATATAAATATTATATGGATATGCAAATGTGGGAGCGAGAGATACTCCTCAGCGAATTGTAGTGAAGTGAAGTGAAGTGGCCTATAGGTATCATAACAAAAGCATCCAGTAATAGACCCAGTAGCAGAACGCAGCAGTCTAACATTGCATCCAGACCGACTGTCAGCCAGACAAACAACAAATAAACAGCCCTATCTGGGGGAGTGGGGGAGAGCGAGGATGAGAGGATAAATGCAAGCAGCGCACCTTTGCCAATTTCTCGGTACATAGAGAGAAGAGTGAGTTGGCCTTTTGCTTTGCTATGTAAACATGCATACATAATAGACAGGAGTACATGCATCTGATGTTAAATACTATTATTTATTAGCAAATTTACATGTGTGTTTTTTTTTTTTTTTTTTGTGATTCGGTTACGTGAGTTACTGAGTGGCGGCGTATATCAGTTGAAATTGAGACTACCAAACGAGTCAGAGATTTGTTATGATTTTGTATTCGCTCTGTAAATATGAAATTCAATAGAATGTAGATGCAACGGGGGAGTTGCGCGTACCCTTCCAGTTGCAATGCAAATTAATTGGGAAAATTGAATGGGGGTGGTTGGTTGTGCTTTGAACTTCAGCTTCAAATCACATTACTGTATTTGCAACCCTTCCATATAAACCTACCACCAACACAACGTAGTATAAAACGTTGTTTAACTTTCGGATTTAGTATGCAAATCTGGAGGTAGTGGAGGCCCCTACGCAAACGAGCATGGTTGTGAGCATGATTACAGCATTTAAAGGTTTTTTTTCGGTAATGTTTTCCTGGAAGAAATCGATAAATTATTGTCTTATGTACTACAAAAAATAATGGCGAAATCAAATCGATGGTTCATTTTAGATAGGGAAGTTGTTTCTCAGTTGCTACTCTGAGATTTACAATTCTGTTCTTGATACATATGTTAAAGTTTGTGTATAACGTGTACGTGTACGTGACCGGTGTTGGAATTTAGTTTGCCGGTGTATTGCTGTCGAAAACAAATTTGTGCCCGCGAGCAAGGTTTTGTAAAATCGGAAAAAGTTTACTTATTTGTTGAATTTACCATGATGTTTTGAATGATTTGAATAAGCAATCGAATCTAGTATGTGAAAATGGAAATAACAAATTAGAATCTCGAAAATGTTGACCAAAACCTTGCAGAGCTTGTCCATTTTTTTTAACAGCTTGTAGTATCAATAAAAGAACTGAAAGAAGAAAGTTTTGTCTGTCAAGTGTCAGTTTAATCTTTGTCTGCATGCGTGGCTTTTATGTAATACATTTTTCTACGTTTCCTTAAATTGAATGTATTAAAAATTAAAGTAAAAAAAAAATTTCGAAATCCCAAAAATTTCATCAAAACTCAACTTTTTAAAGCAAACGTAGGGCAAAGGAGGATTGAAGACGAATGCATTCATTATTAAATAAAATCAATGAATTCACTTTTATGATTGCACTAATTTTTCTATCATTCAATTGAATGCCAAAAAAGATTCCGCATTCATTTAAGTTGTTATGCATCTTTTCTGTATTGTTGACATCTGCCCTGCGCACTATTTGCTCAAGAATAGCGCTCTTTATGCTTGAACCACGGAATTTACCCTGGTATCCGAGACCCCGTGTAGGGTAGCATAATTTTGGCTAACCAGCTTGGTTTTTCAAACAACGATGAAAGGGTTTGACGAGAGTAGAATAAGATGCTCTATGTGAAGTCATACCTAATCCAAAATAGCAGCTTAGACATTCTTGAAAAATATCTTCGCAATCTGTTGATTTGAACTCGCTGTTTCAATAAATTTTACCTGGAGGTCCTTGGAACATTAAAAAGGTTACTTTAATCTTAAAAAAGTGTCATACTTGGAAAATATCCTTAAATAGTCTCAGAATTTGTTGTTGCTCTAAATTTTCACCGAGAGGTTTTGGGAACATTTAAAAAGGTCCTTGAAGGGACAAGTTTACTAGTAAAACTGTTTCATGGGGTCAGAGAGAAAAATGCAATCCATTTCCTTAGTTATTATTATTTAATAAGATTTAATTGTTTATCAGACCGATATTTACATTCAAAAAATATTGAATCGAAATAGCCATCTCTATGTTTGAACATATATTTTAAATGTCCAAAAAGTGTCAGATATAAAAATTTGTGTTTTCAAAATGAACTAGAACGAAAATGGATATCGCAGCTTTATTTATGGAGCAGAATCAAAAGCATTAAGGGCGCAAAATAAAGAAAAAAACGAGGATATCGAGAAACAAAAGTAAGATAAATGATCTGGCTGATGCGGCGTAAGTTATTCTATTATAGATCTTAGATTTGGAAAACTTAAGAGTTTAAAAACTCATAAACATGCACGATCCTTGGTGTTCCGCTGCACAATAAGAAATAAGCACCCTTATTACGGTTGTCAACTACCGACAAGATAGATGACAACTATTAACAAATTCGTTGACTCGGTATTACAGTGATCAAACATCAATTTTTTTGATCAGCTGTTAGTTGTATAAAGATTTTAGGTCTATTGTGAACAGTTCTACCGATAAATTGGTATTATCATTGTCAAAAATGTTGATCACCCGCAAATTTGGTGCTAATAAAAATTGTTAAAGAGTTTATTGATTAGAAACGCAATATTTTTAAAGCAACTTATCAACAATCGATTTTGATTTTTCGAAAATGATATTGACGAATAAAAATATAGTGGGGAATGCTAATATACGAAGAATGTTGCAAGATGCAAAACCCATTAAAAACCGAGAAACATGAATGTGCAAAATTAAAAATGTTGATCAATTACAAGTTAGTAGGTTTGGTTTGTAAAACATTGTAAAAAATAATGTTTATTTTGTACCAAAATCTCAACTAAGGCGGAAGGTTAAGGTTACTTGAGCACTCAATATGGTTTGGTTTCAGATTTTTACAGAACTTCCGACTTTCGAAAGAAGCCTTCGTGGATGTATTAGCCGATGTTAAAAAGGAACCCTCTTCAGTTCCAGTTCCAGTTCAAGAAGACAGCAATCAATACTGAATGTTTTAAAATTCATTTCTGCTGTAAGGTTGAAATGAGTTTTGGAAATGATTGCAAAATTGGCATAGTGGTTTTTAAATGTATAAAATTGAACTACAACTACCGTCAAAAATATACTAAATGGAGCGAGCCAGTTTGTTTGAACATCTTTCATGACATTTATAATACTTTCGTAATATGTTCCCTGCGCCATCGTCTGTTTTTCTAGCAAACTCATTCGGTAGTTATCATTTTTATCTATCAAAGCTGCTGCAGTATTCCGAGTAGGTCTCAATGACTCCATAGTGACTACCATCGCGACAACTTCTGAAGAGGTTCCGCCCACAATGCTGCAGTTTTGAAAATCATATAATATAATAATAAATAACAATTCCAAAATTCGAACTTCCAACATAATTAGCATCCGTTCACAATGCCTTTTGGTTCTAAATGGAACTAAAATTTATCAATTGACACTCATAATACCAAACTTTCGATTGGTTAATAAATCGCATTGTATACCAAATATCGATCTTTGACAACCGTAAAAAGGATGAAAGTGATACCCGACAAGTGAAAACAAATACCCGACCCTAACTTTGTTGGGTTCCCAAATTAAGATCAATAATTTGGGTTTATTGCATTAAACGATTTACTTAATGGGAGACCCGTTTTCAACCACTCCTGCTAGTTAAGTAGTAGTCAGCTTTGAGGGAATTAAGCGTGAAACCTTAAACTTGAACCCTCTTTCAACAATCGATTTTTTATTTAAACATTTTTAAAAATATTTTCTTTTTACTTTAAAACTACTGAAATTAAATCATAAAAGGTTAGAACATACGGGCAATGAATCAAATTGATAGTGTGCAATTAATCTCGGAAAGGACATTTCACTTCTCTTCAAATATGGCCGTATCAAGCATTTAAGGTAAAAATATGAAAAGACTACATTCCGATTGAGTGAACTGAATGACTGATAGTTTATTCATAGCCATGTGATACAAGTGTGAGACCGGATGGATTCGATCTTTGTGATTCGTTCTCCGAGAGGTTTTCGATTTTTTAAGCGATCAAATGCGAAAAGTAATGGAAACAACGAACCAATTACAATACTTTAAGAGAAACCTCTCAAATCCCATTCGTAATGTACGTTTAAGAAATGAGTATTTGTATTTCACTGTACGTCCAAACTTGGGCTTTAGGGTGAACTGAAGTTCATTCCTAGCATGGCGAGTATTGCGGTGGAATGCAACTGGCTATTTCATTCGAGGGGGAAATATTGCGACGATGACTAGCGATTTGGCAATGTCTCTGTCAGCAATAAGTTTTATCGCACGTTTTTGAATCCTATCCAGTAGCCTCATATACATTACTGGTGCACCAGATATGAGCGTTGTATTCAAGTTTTGGGCGACTAAACGCCTTATAAATTCTAGCCAGATCAGAAGGGGGATAAGGCCAAGGGCATCTCAATTCTTTTTCAACTCGATGAGAATACAAATATTGATTTCGGTTCGATTCAGAGGAATCAGTAACAGAAACTGAGTAAAAAGTCAGGGAAATACCAGCCTCAAAAAGCCAGAATGCGCTCATAAAAGCAATGACGTTGTTTAAGTCTTTCTTAAATGTCGTGACATTGTATATTTGCGCTCAGCATCAACCCACAAATTCTTTGTTCTGCATTGAATTTGTCTAACTAAAAACAGTACTTATTCGAACAATATTTTGCAGTAAATAAATCATGAAAGTTTTAAAAATAAATTGCAAATAGGTATGCCTAAAATAGTTCGCTTTAAAACGCGCTCAAAAATTTAGTTTAAGCTATTTTGTTTGCGACTTATTTAAAGGGATATTTTCTATATACATTAAGATGTGGCATTTAAATAAAATTTTTCGTAAATTTTTTGACAACAACGAACAGCCCAATGAGCTTCTCTCAGAGATGTGAATCTTGAAGAAGGTATTTCCCTGTGTAGGCGCCTACAAAGAAGAGTTTTTTTTTTATATGACTGCACCTAACTAGCCATATACTACCCAAAATCAAAAACTTAAAACGCTACTCCTGAAAAATGACTAAAATTCTTATGCATTTTCGACACAGCTTATATGTTTATTATACTCTTCAGGAGGGATATTAATCAGACATTTTATAATTTTTCACGAAAGGGTTCTATGTCCGCTCTTAATGCCTTAAAGGCAGGTTGAGCCCACATGAACAGCACTGCACAGAGGCGGACATGTAACATTTAAGGTATTTGAACAATACTAGAAGTCAAAAAAAAAAAAATTAATCGCGTTAGTGTTTAGTGTGTAGGACTATTGACCATAGCTGCACTTAGAGACTCATGTTCAATTTCTCTCCAGTACTTGTTTGCGAAAGTCTGACAAACATCCAACAGTTTCCATCCATTCATGCGAAATTATAATTACTTCGCAATATTTAGAGAAGCTAAGCTTTAACCTTTTATGAGCCAAACAGTAATGCGTTTCGAAATAAAAACAAGCCACAAAATACTGGTCAAAACCAAAGCATATGGAAAACTTGCAACATTAGTGTTGCTAGAGCACAATAAGACCGCGATTTCCTTTTGTTAGACCAATGTACTTACCAAGCTGTTTTCTACTCTTTAATAATTTGACAATGTGGCCTTATTTTAAATGCCCGTGGCTTTGGCTTAAATTAAGAGGCCTAAACCTAACCATTAAAAAACATATGATGTTCCGGGAAGTGTTTTGACTCTGGGTACCGCACTTTAACAGTGATTAACTATAAATAATTACTCTTTACTGGCGAGGTTTTAATCTGAATAAAAAAAAGTTCATCACCATTCCACTTTCATGCATCCCCGCAGTTAAGCTTAATAGATCGGTCTTAGTACAGTTGATTGATCTCGTTGCATTTTGGGATAAAGTATTTTCTTGATATTTCGTTTCAACATTGCTGTTGTTAGGACTAGACGAGAGCTCGATCATGAGGAGGGAGCTATAAAAAAATAAATCTTCAAACCTTATTAACCCTATTTACTCAACATATAACTCTTCTTAATTTCATTGCAGGTTATATAGCAAGAAAAAACGTGAAGCCTACAAATTAATTCTGCCAAGGCGTAAACCCAGCACAACGGCTGTAGCAATGCGAAGCGATCAATCCGGTGGATTATTGCATTTAAAAATATCTCCATCGTCTGTCACATCGATCACTCCGAAGCCGCTAATAAAACCATCTGCATCTATACCTATAATATCTAGAATCGAGTCACGACACGAGACAGCTCCGCCAACGCCACAAAAAGAAGAATGCGTCATCGACTTGGATTCGTCACCGGAAAAACTATTTGAACGTGTAATACCTCGCAAGCAAAGTTGTGATGATCAACGAAATTTAGAGACCAGCGTAAAGAAACCTCCTGACAACAAAGAGGAACCAGCAGACGACAAAGGCGGCAACACAATGCAGCAAACAGACAAAGTTCGTGACAGCATACAGAAATCCACCGAAGAGGTGGACGAAGTGAAATCCGTTACTCGCATCAGCTGTGAACAAAACAAAGAGAACCTTCAAAGTAACGAAGCCCTTAAAAAAGAAAAAGATGAAGTAACATCAAAGCAGGAATTGGCTGAACCCAAGGAGCCAACTGCTGCAACAGCAGAAGAAGCTATGGACACCACAGAAGAACACAGCGAAAGCACATTAAAAGCGTCAGAGCTGGCGATTTCATCTGTCACATCATTGCAAGTTGAAATTAAGGAAGAAAAACTGGATACGCCACCGCCGTCGGCAACTGAAGACAAGGCTATTTCGAAAGTGACCATTGAAGATGTGCTAGACAAGGAGGTTCACAGATCAGTTGCCACACCACAGCCACATTCAGTTGGAGCTTCCAAGCGTCGTCGTTCATCATCCACTGCCCAGGAGAAGAACAAGATATCTAAATCCGCAGCACCCGAACAGAATGACGACGAAGAGTACATCCACCCAACAAAGAAACTTCGGGAAGAGTTGCAATCCAATTACCCAACTCATGATCGCATCCTCAATGAGTACATCGAAAAGACCTCCAATGATTCCATCGACACAATACAGCGCCACATTGAACAGATGCTATCCGAGATACAAACGCTCAATGACATGATTAAAGCCAAAGAAGTCGAATGGAATAATATGCTGCATTTGAAAAAGGTCAAGGAGGAGATCTGTTTCCGGCTAACACGACGGAAGCAATGCATGGAAATCATGTCCACCAAAGTTGGCGAGACAGGTCATTCAGCAGGACTGGATGAAGATTACCTGGGCAATGATTCCGTATTGCCTACACGCAAAACCCCACCTCTCCAGCAAAATCCGCAGCTCTCATCTACCCCCATAGCGGCTGCTATTAGCTCGCTCTCCAGCAACATTTGCAATTTCACCGCAGTGAGTAGTTCGTCGTCAGCAGTGCCAACTACTGCTCAGCTTATAATACAAAATCGAGCCAACATGAAGAGCTCCGACTTGGTTAAAGAGAAGGCTAACACACAGAGACTGCATCGGTGAGTTGAGTTTGTTTTTGGTTTGTTGTGTTTACGTTTTTTTTTTTTTAAGTTTGCATTTGACTTGCTTGATTCATGGAATGGTAGAATGTAGGCTGTTAGAGAAGCTCTTTGATGAGCTCGCTTGTTTCGATTTTAGAGTGACAATTAGATACTGGAATGTGGCGAATTTTATTTTCTGTTCTTGTTCATTTTTGAGTTATTTGTTTTGGTTTTCTGAATTTTTCGTCCCGTTGAGACATAAGCCTTTGGCATGAGACTTATTAGTACTTTTCTAAGCTTTACTTTGGCCAATTAAAGGCTAAAGTCTCTTTAAGTCTTTCTTAATGTAGTTTCTCAGTTGAAGTCATCATGTGTCCTTAAACAAGGCTTTATGTAATCAAACTACAGCTTTACGCTTTAAAAGTCGCGGTGGTCAGTATGTTGCCACCATTCAAAATATTAGATTTCATTAATCAAAACTACACCACTTTCGGGAGTATTTGCTTCCATATGCTTCTGCTACTTTAAGGTTAACCAAAGCTTTCTGTACGATCGGACAGTGCTGGGCAAACCATAATGACCATTATTGGTCAGTTTCCTTGTGACTTTCATCATTGCTTCGTCATTTCACACATTCATCAGTAAACTGTCATTTGATTCACTACTTATTGCTTTCTATCCCTTGGCAACACTAACCATAACAACAACCTTTACCCCATTTAACAGTCTTAATTTATTTCACTTTATTTATTTGTTCATTCCATTTATTTCCCACTCATTATTTAACATCGCCACATTAATTTTTTTGTCTTGTTAAAATTAACCTGCACCTCCTTCTGTTTTTCTGAAAAAACAGCCTTCTTGTTTCCAGAAATATCCTTCCGAAGCCAAACACCGCCGCAGCCGCCGCTACATCATCATCGCCTGCAATGGCTGCAGCACTCAACAATCCATCAGCAAATGGTCCATCTCCACCCAGTTCCAGCAATCAGCCAATCCTAAACAGTTATCTGACATCGGCGGACAGTGTCCAACAGCTGGTCGACATGATGAACGGTCACCACAATAATCACAGTGGATTGCAGAATGGGGGCGCCGGCAATAATTCGCAAGCAGCAATGGTCGGCAGGCAGGGACCTTTCAAGGACGTGCGCAGCATAATTGCAGATTTCCGACAACAGCACCCGGAAGTGGTGCCACGCCGTGGCCGAAGAGTAAAGAATATAAACACATCCAACTTATCGGATTACAATACGATTCTGGGGAACGCTTTGAAATCTGATACGGTGGGAGTGGGATTACCATTCAGAGCGAGGCATATTAAGAATGTTCTTTTCTCTTCTACTTCGCAGAATTCGCGTCCATCGAGCAATGATTCCTCGTCGCACAGCTTGAGTAATGCAAATCAGCCATCGGTTAATCATAACAGTGTGAACTCATTCAAGGATGTGCTGGCGCCATTTTCTAAATCTCAAGGAGCAGCTTCACTACGCTCAGCCGGTGGACAACAGCAGAATCCTCCGTATCCAGAGGTAACTCTACACCCAGTGTCGACGCCAGTAAGTGCGTCCGGTGGACAGGATCAGCCGACTGGTTCACTGCTTCATGGAATTCTAACGAAGGTGAGTTAAATTATAATTGAGCTTTGAGAGCCGAAAGTAACATTTGTTTTTTTTACAGTTCTCACGTCCGACTGAGTCTCCTAATACCAAATCGATTAACAATCAGACATCAGCCAACTACATTAGTAACTTTTCGCCAACTCTCGCCAGGCTGTTGACGGCCCCTGAACGTATATCTTCTAGCGGGGCAGGAGGCCCCCTAGGCAGCAACCAAGCTCATCACAGTTTAGCTGCAGGAGCTGGAGCAGATGTCGGCGGCAATAGCAGCGGCAATGCTCACCACTCTATGCCCGGATTTGGGGTGAACTTATCTAAAGTAGTTGGTCACAATAGCGAGATCACGATCACACCGGTAATGAATTCTATGCACCAACAGTCAATGCTGCAGCAGCAGTTACAGAATCAACAACTGAAGGAAGTGCTAACACGGGCCGCAGCAGCTGTGAGCGGAAACACAGTCAAGGATGAGCATTTTCACAAACTTGTAAGAGTTACTTCTTTTTATGTTGTTCTATGTAGTTTCGAATGTTTAAAATATTTTTTTGATTGCTTTTCTCTATCGCTTTATTGTATTTTCTTTTATTTCTTTCCTCTTTTACTTCTTTTCCTTCATTTAATTGTCTGCATTTAGTCATCTTTTGCGGCCGCTGGTAATGATGACGATGCCGAGGATAGCGTCGATAGACTAGTGATCGATGAAGGTGTGGATTCAATGGCTGGAGGCGATGATCATCAACGAATTGCTCCGCACGCCATCGGCCAAGAGTTCAATGAGAACGAAGTTCCTGTTTGCCAAGGATGCAAGAAGCATGAAGCGCAATTTGTGTGCGCCGGTTGTGGTAATCAATGGTATTGCAGTCGAGAGTGTCAGGTGAGTTGAATAATAAAATGTTTGTTTTTTTTTTTTTTTGTAAATACTTCTACGTATAGAATTTGAGATGAAATCAATCGATTTCATGCAAATAACAGTGGATATTGGAGAAATGTGATGCTTACTCATTAGAACTTTAGAGAATTCCCCCGAGTTCTTCCTACCGTAATTCGTTTTTTTTTTGACAGAAAAATTTGCCACCTTCATTGGCTAAAATCTGGAAAGCGACGTAATAACCTATTTTCGCTCGTTTAAAGGCGGCCTTTTTTGTTTGTTACAAATGAGTTTGAAGTCCAGAGCTATTCAATCATGTCTTTAAGTTATTAACACCTTGATATGCCTCCTTTTAAAAAAAAAAATTGACTTGCACTCTTATCAGTGCAATCAGGACGGATCAATCTTTTCACGCAGTCGACTTACACATGTGATCACACAAATGTAACACCAGCCTTTAATTTGCCTCAGTTAAGGAACGATTACACGGAAAAAATGTCGCATTAGAGCGACATTCAAGCTACGATTCGTCATGGGTCGATCGCGAAAAAATGACGATCACAAGAAATGACTATCATCGTCATTTTTGTCCCAAAATCAAATGACGGACACTGCGAGTCATTTAGAATTTTCCGTTGGGATGCTATTAAATGACGAACAAAAAATGACGATCACATGGTAATGGCTTGCCTCATCAAGATGAAAAATGTCACATTTCCTATTATTTCGATTTCACGTCATTTATCTGTTTTGCGATCAGACCAATGGACCAGGTAATGACCAATGACAAAAATATAGCTACTGTCATTTAGCGTTTTAGAGCGCAAAAAATGGCATGACATTCAAATGACCGCTTTGTGAAGCGATTTTTTCGTCAAAGCTCCATTTAAATGACGCGAAAAAATGGCAGTTTAATCGTAGCTTTATTTATCCGAACCTGCGAACCCTACCGACATTTTTTTTTTAGGCTGAACCGTATGCAGTAAAAATGGGATGATTATGATCCCTCATTCCTGATCATAATCACGTCGGCAATGGTAAAGAAGAAGAAATATTTATATTTCTCTGTCACACTTTCGCTCCTCTTCAGCTCACAACTTCATTTTGACTGATAAATTCGTCCGACCTGAGTCTCCTTTTTGTGGTTTTTTTAAGTTAAACATGGATGTTCTATATTTTCCGTATAAAGTTGATAACGTTACCAGAAGGCGAATTTATTAACTCATCGTTACCCAATAGTTCCCGGAAGAATATCTTCCGTCTTATACCTGCTGGACATTCTAGCCAGTTTGTTTGCTTTTTCATAACCTTCAATAGCCTCATGTCTAGGAAACCACCATGTTTGAAAAGATGGTGAAAGAGGGTGCTGCACGGGATTGTTGAGCTTCATAATGCCACCTTGTTTATACATACATATATAAGTGCTGGGGGACAGGTTCTAAAAGATTCGGAAATACACAGACATGCACAGACGCTGTACTCTTCTGATTTTTAATATGCGGGGTTTTGCGTCCACCATGCAATAGAAGCTTATGAGCCTGACCATTATTGCCCAACAGAGCTTTAATTGATTTAGCTTTTTCATTGTTAAAGTGACAGTTCCAGTTGAATCTTTTATCCAGGATTACTCGCAGATATTCAAATTCGTCGTTTTATCTAAATACCTAAGTTTATGTTTCTTTTTTTCTTCCAAAGCGCTGCTTAGGAAGCTCTTCAAGAAATGACTGATTTAGTCCAAACGAACACATTGAGCATTTTCTCCTTTGCAGAGAAACGTCTTTATCACGTTTGAGAATTGCAAACTTTATATGTATGAACTCGATCCCTGCTGCAGTTCTTGCTGTTTTCCCCGGTTTTAATCAAGAAGAGTTAGCGCTCGATTGCTGAACAAAATACGCACTCCAATAATAATAATAATAATAATATATAGGGTGTAGTACACTGCCACCTTGTGGTCTATTCATCTATTCATCTACTGTGCCTCCTACTACTTATACCTTGGAGGGGTTTGCTTCCTCTTCAAAAGCACACACAGCTTAATTCACCAGGAATTATGTTGGAGTGTTTATTCTCTGAATTTAGCCTTCCCAAGGAAAACCTACTCAGAGCACATCATTCAGCCCAGTTTCTTTTATGAATCAGAGAATATGTAGTGGATCGTGTTCTTGAATTTTGTATTTTCCCAAATATTGAAACCTTTTTTTGGTCAGTGCACTACAGAATTCCAGTATGTGTTCTGATGTGTTCTGTAGTTTCTGTGGACTCATTGCAGAATCTGCAGAGACCTTCATCTGAAATCCCTATCTTCCTTAGGTGTTCCCTAAGTTAGCAATGCCCCGTTAGGAAACTAGTTAGGAATGCGTACGTTTTTTTGCTAAAACTAATACGTGCTTAAAATATTTTGAGATTATAATTTTTGGTTTGTCTCAGTCCTTGGATATCCCGAAAGGATCTAGCCCTTTCCTCCTTTTCGATTTTCTGAATTCTTCGCGTAGGGTTTGTTCCCCTATCCCGCAGAATGGTTCAAATCACATGACCAATAATGCCCACATGGCCTGGTATCCAGCAGACACATAATCTATTTATTGTGACTTTTTATTGAGACTTTGTAGGCATTCCCATTTAAGTTTGGAATTGACAAAGGAGTCCAGTGCTTTGATAGCTGCTTGACTATCTGGCATCATTGCTATGTTACAGTTTCTGTAATTATTTTCGAGATTGATTCGAACGCACCTTTCTGTGGCGCATATTTCTGCTTGAACGGTGCTGGTACTTTTGTCCATAGATTCATAGTGTTTCTTTCTCTGTATACCACTTTATCGTGAAGTTGCTCAGTTCATAGATTGTGGAATCATCGCTCCATTCTTTCTTGTTGCTGAGCTTCGTTAAGAAATTCTTTCCAAAGTTGCATTTGCTAATGCTGTCATGTCTTGCAATAGCCAAGAGTGGAAGTTTTCCGAATAATGCATCATATTCTTTCAAACTAATGCATTTCCCCTTTCCAATTCCTTATTTTGCTATTCTTAGAATAGTTTTGTCCGCCGCCTCTGAGACAATGAGGTGTGGAAAAGTTAATTCCAATAGCACCTCCATTGCAGCAGTGGGGCATGTACGCCTTGCGCCGGCGATGCATAGGCACGACAGTCTTTGCACTTTATTGAGAGATTCTCTCGTTCTGGCGAGAATTTCGTTCTGCCCATGCCACTGCACCGTATGTTATCACTGGTCTCGCAAACGCTGCGAACATCTATCGTAAAATATTGGGGATACAACCCCACGGCCTTGCCGCTAGGCTCTTACATATCATAAGAGCCTTGGTTGCCTCTCTGTCGGTTTCTTCTGTGGGTTACTTCCAGAGGAGTTCGCTGTCTAGATGTAGTCCAAGAGTGTCGTGCCTGAAGTATCATTTTCCTTGTGAATGCATCTTCAATGTGAATCGCAGTTTAAGCCGGATTTTTGGTAAGTCCAGCCGTGAGTTACCCTCCGACCTCGTTGTATGATGTCGCAGATAGTTTCTTCAAACTTTTCTTGGCACTCCAAGTTAGTAAAGGACACTACTGCCTTGTTCCTCTATGTTTTAGTCTAAAACTGTGCGGACCAGAGACGGATTTTATGCAACTGGTTGTTTTAAATGCATTCTTTGCAGATAACATTTATACATACTACATTCACTACTTTCTTCGAAATTCTAAACTTAAAGTCTAATACGGCCTTTTTTTCTTACAGGTTACAGCGTGGGACGATCACTCGGAAGTTTGTACAGGTTAATTAATTATATAAAATAATATTTAAGTTATCATAATCTACATTTAGTATTAGGTTTGAGAAAAAAAAAAACATACAAAGTATATTACTATATAATTTATATTTCTATAGGTTTTTTTCTTAATGAAATATTCATTCGGGGGAAATAAAAGCCCGGAGAGAACATTTTTTTTATTGCAATCATTCTTATTACCTATTATTCGTAGAACTCTAGTTTTATAAACAAAAAGCAAAACAAACAAAGTTAAGCGTACATTTTTTCTCACTTTTGAGGAAAAATTAAGCAACACAAAACTAATTTATATAAAAATGTTAGTTTTCCAGAAGACAAACAAAATTTACTTCTACTGCTACTCCTTCTATTTGGTATATATCCTTTGGCCATTATTATTATTACTATTTTTGTTTACATACTTACTTTAGCCAAAACAAAATCAAAATCAAAACCAAAAAAAAAAACAATTCGAAAATAAATTCAAATTTAATTCTGCTCTACTCAAGCTCAATTTTCACGTAACAAAATCCAAAAAAAAAAAAAACAATGAAAAATTGATGATTATTATTTTTTTTATATAAAAATTTTCTCTTTTTCCCCCACAGCTACCAAACAGATCAGAAATAAATTTAATATGTTGAAATCTAGAGATTTAGAGAGAGAAGATGAGTATTTTATTGTCAGGCGAAGAAAGAGAAATAAGTTCTTACCAGAGTTTTACTAAAAAGAAAATGTGTAAAACAAAACAATTCAAAATACAAAGTTAAAGTGTTAAATGTTAATATATAATAATAAACAAACAAAACCTAATAAGTAAACTCTTAACGCACGATTTAAGGTAGAATCTGCTATTTTTTTTTTTTTTTCTAAAAAAAACAGTACTATAAATAAGTGTGTTTATGTTTTCCTATTATATAATGAATAGTTTCTTTATTGTTTTTTTTTTTAAATATAAATACACATATTCCCTATTTAAGCGAGCAATTTTTTTTTCTACCATAAGGTGTGCGCTTTTTTGCAAAAAAAAAATAAAATAAAATAAAAGCAAAAAAAAAAACAATTTCATCGGTTTTTAATGTCGTTTAATGTGAGAAGTAAAATTAAAAAAAAACAACATTTAAACCATTAATAGGAACAATAGGACCAACTACCACTAAACATTTATATAAATTGTATGATGATTTAATTATTTTATTTTTATTTAAAAATAATAAAAAAAAATACATACTATTAAAAGTAAACAAGTTCTTATATAAAAGAGATTTTTATTTTTATTTTCATTTATTTTTGTTTTGGAATGGGGGGGGGGGGTTGAGAAATTATATGATTCACAGGAGGAAGGAAGTACGCAACAATGTGTTCTGGGGAGAGACAATAAAGTAAATTGCACCAACGGGAGATTTTGATTTAAATTTAAAAAAAAAGTGGATGAGGGCAATGGAATTTTTATGGAATTCCTTATGCCTTAATATTTATTATTATTTTTTTGTTCAATTCAATGGGCATTATTATTTTTAGCTCCACTCTTAATCTTCGATGATGTGAAAGGAAATATTTTTTAAAGGGAAAACGAGCATTGTTTATTTTCCGTATATTGGAAGTGGACATCTATGTACATCTGTGCCCATTTTCTATAACTTTCTCGCTTCCTTTTTCGTGGTTCTTAAAGTGCGTTAATACATCAGAAATATAACACATCTCCAAAACATAAAAAACTGACCAAAACCGTAGATGACGATATCTGGGATGCATGCCATTTTTTAGATATTGATGCGGTTTAAGCGCCATCTGAAAGTTTCATAGGACCAACCTGCGCCTTACATTTTCTCGACAGAGTTACAGAAGACAGGCACTGCACCCTCTATCGTTAGTAGGTCTTCTTCTAGTCTATTTTAATTAAATTTTGTCTTTCGAACGTGAACAAAAACAAAAACCAAAACAACAATTTTATGAGAAGGTTATCAAATTTGATTTATCGAATCAACCATTCGTGCAATAAAACGTGGCGGGAATATTTTTCAATTAATCACGAGTGACATTTTTTATTAGGCACTGAACAAATGCATCAACCCTCACCTGTTCTTCAATACGCGTAAGTCTCTATCAAGGCACGGTGAGAGCTTCCGATGATGTCAATATAGTCCCCATATCCTAGAACAGATCGTGTTGAAAAAAGTTGCCTTCTGTGTTTACACCTGCCCTGCCCACTGTCTGCTCAAGGACAAAAAGAAGATTAAAAGAGCGTGAGCTGCTGCCGAATTGCAGATTGAACAGAGTGTATATTAGGGTGAAATTCGTTGGTATTTTTCAGGATTTACCCTTGTCTTTGTATTTATCGTCGTAAAGTATGTTGGCAATATTTAACATTGACGACTAAGAAGGCCAAACAATTCCCACTGCTCTTTTTACTTATGCGATTGGGGATAGGTTATATTGGATGATTATTGACTTTGGATTGCAATTGATAACCTAAGGCGTAGTTATCGATGTTGATATACGCATATTTTCCGATACACTCATTAATTGTATAATTTTCATTGTCAAATGGAAATAGTGGAGTTTTCGGGGAATGTGCAGCAAGATGGCCTTTTCCTGGTCATCCATGCAGCCCATATATAAATCGTTAGAATATAGTTTAAGCCTTATTGCATGCTTGGCTTGTAGGACTAGTGTTGCGTATGTTTTAAAAGATAAAGAACTTAAAGCACTTTTATATCCAGCTTTTGCCAAATATGTGAGTGATATGTAGCAGTGAGCCTTTATCGGGTTAAATAGGCAGTGTAATTCCATTCCATTCCACATTACCAAGCAAGTTATATTTATAAAAAATCTGTCTACCTTCGTTGATAGTCATGCTTCATGACGTTGTTTCAACCACATTTCAGAGAAATCACTAAAACAATAATGATATTTGATTTTCAGCAGTTGGAACAGTTCCAACATGGCGAATTGGGTGAATCGACATAAGTCAAACCGGCGAAATCCACAAGGGAACTAGTGAATTCAGCAGTTTTCAATGGAGGGAAAATTATTTGTCTCTCTCTCTCTCTCTCCAAATTGCAACAGCAACCCAATTTTCTTGGGCACCCATTTGCGCAATTCCATTTATTTTTTGACCATTTTCAATATCATTTGATTTTGAAGATGGGTGTGTGTACAGTATAATACAAAACGCCCATCAAAATTGATTCGCCGTAATTTTTAGGAATCCTTTGCCATCAAACGTTACACTTCGCTCCCTTGTCTATTCATTTCCAGCAGTACGAAGAGGTTCAATATGATTCAGCTAATCCACAGATGAAAACGAAAGTAAAACGATCGAAAGTTCGTACTTAAGAATCAACTATTTTTGGAAGGGAAACGTGGACAATGAATTTTGCAGATTATACAGATGGGACTTGTTAACCAAATGAGTTAAGAAACATATATCGTATGTCGCCAATATTGAAATTCCTTCCCTGAGAGAACAATAAACTCCATAGGATAAATCAATCGAAGCGTAATAATGTATTCCTCATTATAATCGCGTTATATCGTTGTAAACATTTAACACCAACCAGCAAATTTATTTAATCCCCATTACGTTCATTTCAGTTATAAAATTTTAAAAAACATTTTTTTTTATTTTCAATAAAATAACAATAACTCAGGCGAAATTTCTGGTTCTCAAATGGATTGAACTTCTTTTTATTATAATATAAATTTTGTGTTCCCCTAATATAATATTTTGTAAGCTAAACTAACTAAATAGAACAATAACTGAATTTAATGGCCATAGCTCTATGTAATTGTAATAAAAAAGAAGAAGAAGACATAAACCTATATTCAATTGAAAACACTTGTTTCAATTAACATAACTGTATATTTAATCAAACAGATGCCAAACAAAAAAAAACTATATACATATTATTCATAATATTTGTTGCTTTCAGAAATAACGTTGTGCATGGTATTATTAATTAAAAACATTTATAACACTATTAGTAAGAAATACAAACCAATAGATTACTACCGCAGAAAGTAGGTATCACATGCAATAGAAATAAAGATCAGATTTTTTATATTTAATTTATATAAACAAAATTTCATTGTACTTTTACATAAACTACATACACACAGACAATTTTATGTGGTATACAATGTTTACATGTATTCAATATGAAATGCATGTTTAAGCAAAACAGACACATTTTGATTTCAAAATGAAATAAAAACAATTGATATCAATAAATATACAGAGTATGTTTTTTTTATTTGTACGTTTTCAAGGATTCTGTCCAGGATTTATACGATGAGTGAAGCGGCGGCAGTACGTAAATTATGTTTTGGGCACTCGATGAGCTTTTGTGCATTACAATGAATGTTCAGTATGTACTCAATCTGGTGTTTTGATTTCTTAATTCAGATAATATGCATAAGTCAACTGTCTCCCTTTCTTTTTTGTTCTCTTAAATTTAGTTTAATCAGTTTAATCAGGTTACCCACGCGAGGAATTTCAAATATAATTTCGTTCTATTTAATTTTATTTAATACGTACATATTTTTTAAATCGTCTAAAGTAACCGCACCGCACACAATCGCGGAAGGGAATTGACATATTTAAATGCATGTAATTAAGTAAGAGTTGCACCAGCATTGCCCCCTGCTAAAATTGTAGCAAAGTCACTATATTCGCTAAAACTACAATTTTTTAATTTCAGAAAATAAAAATGTAGACGATGAAATTGATATTGAACTTTGTGCTTGGCCCTTAAAGATCCATATCGATAGAATTTTTGACCCACCCGCATCATCAATAGCCTACGCTGAGATATTTTCTAACCATAATGCGCATTACTAGGCCCGTTACTTACTTTAAAAATTCGTAATAATTTTTACCAAATTTTACTCATTGACATCCTATAACTAAAAAAATCATAAAAGTGAGTCGCATCGGGAAACTTAAATTTTCCTAAATTTACAATTTTGTTTATTAAACTAAATGAAATGAAAGTTGCATTAAGTTTTCGAGTTTTTTTTATTGTTTCATGCTTGTTGCATTATGTAGACTTGATCCTTAGCAGCCTATCTATATCAGAATATTGTTTCATTCAAAAGCGTTCCCTAACTTATTCGTGATATTCTCTCTTCATGAGGAAATTTATCCCCAATACAGCCATTTTGAAAGACTTAACAATTCGTACGAAAAGTGCACGACTGCATCATACGAAACTTTCTCGGTACATGAGATGCGTTTTTAATTCGCAAAATGAATCGAAAATTAATGGTGAGAAATTTATTGAAGTAACTTTTTAGATTTTCTAAAAAACGACACCTACGAATTTGATGTAATTTTGCACATTGAATACATTTAATATAATTGTTCAAAATACGAAAAATTATCAAAATCGTTAGAGCCGTTTTTGAGAAAACGAATTTAATTTAAAAAAAATTATTTCAAAAATCGAAGTATGCAAATTTATTCAAATTAATAGTATAAAAACATTTCAATTTTTTGGAGTTTGCTTAGTTAGTTTTCGAGATATTGGCGGTTTTATAAATTACCCTTAATCGATTTTTTTTCGAAAAACTGAGTATGCAGTATTTTTGGCCCCATTCCAAGTATTCTTAGTAAAAGAAATACCAAAATCCTTGCAAACATTTTGTAGAAAAATAGTGATAAGTGATTTTCGCCAAAAAAAAAATGATTGCAGGTACCGTTATTTCAAACGATGAAGCAAAAAATAAAAAGATGTCCCGAGATGTAAACCAAAAACCCGTATAAAGGAGCTTTGAAGCAATTCCGTCGAACAGTTTCGCCAAAAAATCGATATCCATAACTTTAGATAGTAAGGGCTATACTCCATATAAAAATGGCCAAGTCAATTTTCTATCCTCTGCACTTGGAAACTGTAAGGCTGAAATTTTGAATGAAAGTAAGCCATGTGATGAATGTGATGAAGGTGCAGGAATACAATTTAGTTTGTTAATTACATGTAAAAAAACAGACTAAGTTTTATAATATTAAACCTTAATTATAACACAAAAACAAGCATACTTGTGACATAAATCCAAGTTGTACATACAAAATTGGGACTGATAATATTATAATTATAATACGGAATGTAGACAAAATGTATCGGGAGTAAATGCGCCTGAAAAGCGGCACGGTTGGTTGGAGATACAGTACAAACTCGATTTACGCAACTAATAGAAACAACTGACCGAGATTATTGCACTTAATTCGTTATATTTTTTTAAATAAACAAATTTAGGTTAATAAGCGTCTCGATAACCATTCATCTTTTCTCAAGAAATTTTAAAAGTAACTTGCATACAATTTTTTTGAATTCGAAAACTTATTTGATTTTAACTCTAGTTTTCTAAAAACCTGCATTTTTTACTTAAGCCCTTATTGAACAACTTTAAAAATATATTGACGTGACATTATCAGGCAATTTTATGTTTGTTAATTAATTAATATGAATGACGAATTATTCATGAATATAATTCGGGATTAACCACATACACTTCACCTGACAAATTCTTCGTCTGAAGTGGCCACTGCAAAAGAAAAGTAAAACACACACTACTTTGAGCTAGTCTATACTAAATAATATGAAATATAATGTGCGGAGGATCGAAATTTCTGTTCATTTGCGTTCCTCGATATTGTGCTGCGGGCCGGAAGCAGTATAATGGACTAGAAAAATATGTGCAAAAATTGTTGCACCGATTTATTGAAATATGAGTCCTGTTTTGTTGGGTACTCTTTTGCAAACAAAAAGTTAGATAACAAACTCGTTTGTGTACGGAGAAATAATAAACAATGAACGATAATAAAAACCCGTATTGTGCTTAGAAAAATGAAAAGTGTTAAATATCCAATAACGAGAGGCTATTCTCTTATTTCAATGACAAGCATGTAATGAATTTCAGTTATGATTTATAAAATTATAAAGTTTTGATACTGAGAGTGAAAATACATACCAAGAGATTCGGACACCATAAAGACACCATAAAAACGACGTTTTTGACGTTACCTATTTTGTTTACCATGTTTGTGCATTGTTGACTTTCGCATTTGTTGGGTATATGTACTTCGTAAATAAAAATAAACAAATAAATTGTGTTGTGTAGGTAAGGAAGTTGTAAACAACAAAATTGAACAATCACGATGTTTAAGACATACTTTCTTAAGCAATAAATCCGACACGACTCAAGATCCGACAGCCGACAACGGTAATCGAGGCAAGTTGTTATAAAACAATACAAAGTATTATTTTCACACATCTCGTAATCAGTTGGGGCGGAACAAGGTTTTGGGCATGAAATAAACATAATGCAAGGGCTGAACCAAAGTTTTTCAATCATAAACAAATAACAGCCGAAGAACATAGGATGACAACTTCAAATCACTTTTATTGTAATCGATTCTTTAACAAAATTTACATATATACACAAAGTAACTGATACAGTCCTCATTAAGTTCTACGTTATGCATTGCCGCTTGGAACCAATAAGAACCAATGGCGGGGGCTCCGACAGCACCGGCAGGCGTCTTTTATTTTTCAGCTTCTTTACGTGCGGCAGGAATATCAAAGGCGGCGGACTGGATAACTCTCTTGGCTTAATAGCGCTTTGTTGAGGGAGCATGCATTGATTTTCGGAGGATGACGAATCCGCTAATGACTGACTAGAAGGCGGCTGATCCTCTACCGGACAGTTCTTCATACTTGAACACTGGGCAAAGCAACTAGGATAGATATTTCCCGGATTACCATCATCGCTTATTACAATGTCGCCACAATTGTAGGAATCCTGTGGAATGTGAGCCGTCGGAATAAACTCGGAAGCGGGTGAATTTGATTCAGGCTGAGAATTTGTTGAAATCTTCTCTGTATTCGAATTGGATAGCTCCAAAGTGTTTGCATCAATCATTGCCCAGCTTTTAAGAGCCGCCGACTGCGATGCAGGCGATATGATGTTGCCTGTCTTCGGATACGTTGCCATTGTGTAGTTGCGGTCTTTTATATTCGACAGATTTTCCAAGTACATGGAGTCCGTTATGCAGTGACTACTCAATTGTAGGAACTGCAGTGGATTTCGCAAGTGGACTGGGGTCTTGATCCACAATTGTGTGGCGCTTTCGACAATCTTTTCCGCCACCATCTCGTTGCGTTTTTGTCGCATAGCGGGAGTTAGGTTTTTCGACTTTGAGGTTTTGGCATGCTTTCGCTTGAGATTCACATACATTTTGGTGGCTAGCTGTCGAATAGAGTCGAGAATTGTCCATATTACAGGATTTTGTCCTATTCGATCGGTTAGATCTTTGTTAAAAACTTTTATGTGATTGGATGCGATGCGGTTTGTGCCGAATATGGACATCTTCTCAGTGCCAACAGCACGCAGCCAAGTGTTCTCTACATAATCGCAGAGGTTAGACTGGCCTCCGGAATATATACTCTTCTCCCGCATCCACTTCCTCAACGACTCCAATCCGGGAACCATGTATTCCGGAGGAAGCAAAGGCAGGACCAGCAGCATTCGCAGAGCACTAGCTCCCACACCTTTTGCTGTCTCACGCTGCAGACTTAGTTGCTTCATTTTATTTAGCACCGCATCAGTGTACTGATACCAAGATCCTTTGATAATCGCCTCTGGGAAAGCATAAGCCAGCTCGGACTGCACAACATTATCAAAATCCGACACGATGATGTTTGGTGTAACCTTCAGCTCGGCGCGGATGTAATCGAATATTGCGGCATACGCGGATTTTGTCCTCGCCGTCACCATGGAGTAAATAATTGGAGCAGTCTACAAAAAAATACAAATTAAACTTTCCATTTAGTCAAGAAACAATTCTCACCATATGTCCGTGAACAGCATGAAACGTAAGCAAATAGTAATCCGGTTGATTGGGACAAACAAACTCAAACGATCCGTCCATGTGAATTTCATCGACCCGTGGGACCAAATCGAACGTTTTTCTATGCATGAATATCATGCACGTTGCATCGGGCAGTGTTAAAGTCTTCTGATAGATGCGCTCCTTTTGAGATCCACTGTTTACCTGAAGAAAATCTTTTCCACCATCCAAGATGCTCACTATGTCGGCGACTTTTGTTGCCGATTCTTTCGGTAGCTGTTTTCGACGAGCCTTCCGCATTGCGCTCTCGGCCGATGTGAACGGGTAGAGGAGTGCTGCATCTGCATGGCGGTGGGTTGCTTCATCACAATAAATTACGTTAAGATCAATAGTTTCGTCGGTTGCGCGCTGGGTAAGTACTTTCCGGAAAGCATCAACGAGTAGTTGATTCGGTGCAGGTTCATGGTCATGCTCTACAATTATTTTAGTTTTTCCATTCTCGTTAGTCAGACGACCTGGGCATTTGGTGCTTTTGTGTCTATGGCAGCGGTAGTAGCTGTACGGAACGAATAAATAACCACATAAATTAAGTGTCTACTGCAAAAAAAAAATATGTAGTTATAAAAACCTACCTTACTGCACCAGTTTTATATGCCAGCCAATATTTGTGACCATCCACGTACATTATTTGTACTCTTTAACAAATGCTTTTGTATGGAATTCTTTTAAATAAATTTTCCAAATAGATATTTCCATTTAATTGTTCTTATTTTGTCAGTAAGTTAAATAAATTTTCGGAATTTGTTTTTGTTATGACAAGTTATGAAAAAAATACAAATGTCAAAATTGAAAACCTTTCCAGAGTTGTGCAATTTTTCAAATGACGTGAACGCGACGTAACTATGCTCTCTAGTTATGTTCTATGTGTATTAAATGACCTGAAACGTCACGTTACGTTACTATTCGATGGAGAGGCAGTCGACTGTCTGTATATTTACTCATCTGTGCTCCAAAATATTTGAGTATGAGGCTTTTTCTTTTTTCATCTCACTTTTCAAAATATTTATAATAAAATATTATTTGTATATGAAATAACAACTGCCACGGCTAATGTAAAACTTTTGCATTTAATGAAGCATAGTTTTGGTTTTATGAACGCTCGTAAATCTACTCTCATGTAATGTCGATTTTTTTTTTAAGGAGATTTTTATTGACCCATTCACAACTGTCAGAGTCAAAGCATATTCCAACCACAGATAAGGAATTAACCAGATAGTTGGTACCTAGTACTATAGTTTCCGAAGATACAAGATCTGAAAATGCATTTTTTTAGATCTCAATGAAATAATCACAAGTTAATATGTAAAAACAGTCTCGTTTTCGCCTAGTTTAGAAAATATCTACTATATTATATATATAGTATATATATATATATATATTAGTATTTTAAATACTTTATAATTTCATTTGAATTTACAATTTTTCTACATAATTTCATTTTTACAGTAATTTTTTAAATATTTCTTTTTACATGTTTGATACATTTAGTTTTAAAAATTCTTAAATTCTCTTCAGTTTATATATATGTTGGTAACATGTTAAACAGCCTGATCCCCTTGTATAGTATTGTCTTCTGTCCATCTGCTGACATTTGCAAATTCAGTCGGAAATCGTTCGCATTTCATAGTCGTTCTGTAAGGTTAAGCTTCACTTACTAGCCGAACTTCCCGTGTTAAATATGCTGGTGCTTCGCCATTCTTTATTTTGAAAACGGTGAGAAGTGCATTCAGTTCCAGTCTCTGCTTGACCTCCAACCATCTCAGTGTATCCAACATTTGCCTTATAGGAGTATATCGATTGCATTTCAAGATGCTTCTCATACCCTTATTTTGAAGTTTTTGCAATCTTTCGATTTGACCTTGAAAACAAAATTGTAGAACAATATTCAAAATGTGGTTTTATTATAGTGTTGTATACATTAACCGCTGTTATATAGTCCATTCTTTTTCGAATTCGTTTAAAAAATCCAATTTTTTTCCCTATTTGCCACTCTAATCGAGGTCTTAAATTCGAACTTTTAGTATGTATGCCACTTTTTTTGCCAATATTTTCTCGTAAACAACAAAAACCATTACATATGTTGAGGAGTTCAAACAAAAATGTGTTTTTACCATGAAAAGCAAGGAATGCTATTATATAACGTGTAAAACTTTGTTATGTCGCAACAACAAGCAATTTATGTAAAAAAATCGAATCATCCAAGTAGAAAAACTGAAATTAAATTAATGCCAACGGACACTTTAACCACTACAAAAAATGTGTTGTGTAAAAATTCGAAAGTTTCTCTGGGGAGGAGTAACATTTCATTGGACAATCTCGGTCTCGATGCCACTCGTTTTCACGAATTTTTCAAGTTAGGGAACGGCATTGAGTAAAAATTAATAAGAATTCGTACACATCAGCAAGTAGGTGTCAATCTGTTGTAAGGGGACGGACTGAACGGTGTCTTTCCTCAACGGATATTTTCGGTCTGCATTATTTTTGTTAAAAACAAAAATTACTCTTGCTGATTATGTTCTTTGCTATAAGACGGCCTAAGTGCTCTCAATAGCTGCTGTGGCCAGAAATGCGAATACTGCTCTTGTTTGACAAGAACATGCTTTGTTTGTGCTTACTTTTAAGAACCATTTTCCTGGAGTTTAATCGGCAACGTTAATAGTTTATTTATACCCAAATAAAAATTCGTTTAGAATTAGAACACCAGTAGAACATTATTCCATTCGTCAGCAACGTTATGCGTACTGGGCGTGTAAGTCGTAATCTACAGTGAGTAGTCCGCAACAGTAGCACTCGTTGCATGCCAACCATACAATACGATATAGCTTCAAGGTATATTTCTGTAGATTGGCATTAGACGCTGATAACGAAAACCACAGCAAAGGATATTCGAGATGTCAATATATATCTTCATATATTTAAGTTCAATTTATTTATTCGGATTGGTAGCTCCATTTCAAATAATTTTAACTATTAATTAACTATAAATTAAATTAAAGTCCTCCATAATAAGAACCCCAAACACATAAAGAAATAAACATTTTATTCTAAGCTCGTTGCAGACTTTTAACAAATAACATTTCTAAAAAAAAAAATACTACGCCTCACTTGGAGCACTACTTGTGCTGGGCATGGATTTATGATGTTTTGCAACAGCTTCTTGTGCTCGACTCAGATTGATATTTCCTGATTTGGCATGACCTCGTAATTCAGACTCGGCTGATCTATTTACCGTCTTTGTGATAACTTGCTTAATTTTCTGATTTTCAGTAAACTTATTCTTTTTTGGTTGAATTGGAGCATCTGTGAATTAAATTTCGTTACAATGTTGATCATGTTTGAAAGAGCAATTATATATACTTGGCCGTCTTGTAAATGCTGGTGAATTCTTGTTATTTTTTTTCTTTTGAATATTCGCTGGAAGTTTAGCTTTTTTAAATTTTCCCTGAGCCATATTTTAGAAATTTTCTTTTTGTTTTTAATCTGTTAACTGCGATGTGGATTCGTTTTGTAGAAGCACGTTTGTTTTGTTGAATGAAAAATTATTGACATTTTATATGACAACTGGAAAAGTATTGCCAGAGGAAAATGCGAGTTTGTTAGGGTAGGCCTACATTGGTTACAATTCATCAATTTTATTTCAATAATAAATAAATTAGTAAAATCATTTTCACATTTAGCCAGTATTGCAGCTTTTTTGGCATGCGCGTAATCAAGGTTTGAAAACTATTTTTCGGTATGATATCGCCAAGACTAGACGAATACGTAAGATGTTAAATGGCATTTTTAAACTTATGGTTTTCGGAAATTGTATTCGAAATGGGAGTAGTGGTATGGTATTAAAGAGGTGTACAAAAACAAATTTTAAAGTTTGCAGGGAAAACTGCCCTCTTTGCGAAGCTTCCGAGTCAAGTAACACTTCATGTTCCTCTACAATAAAAGGCGATCCTATGTCTTGCAAGAATTATCGAGGGATATATCCCTGCAAAATGTTGCATATAAGATCCCATCCAACGTACTGTGTGAACGTGTCAAACCCCTCTGCAATACACTAATCGTCACGTACCCGTGGGGCTTACGACAGATCGACCAAAGACCAAATTTTCACACTTAAGCAAATCCTGGAAAAAAACAACAAATTTTAGGTCGAGACATACCATCATATTCTTGACTTCAAAGTCTCATATGATAGCATTTATCATCAGGTACTCTTCATGGGTCAAAACTTCATCCCGTCAAAACTGACGGATGCACCACGTAGTATCGCGTGCCCTTAGATACTACGCGGTGCAATGTGCAGTTTAGCAGCAGCAGAAACATTTACCGGATTTCGTGTGATTTCTTCAATCTAGTTCTTGAGCAGATAAAGCGCAAGGCAGGTGTCAACACATCAGGCACTATCTTCAACAGATCAGTCAAGTTACTGGGGTATGCGGAAGTTATTGTCATCATCAGTCGCTTTCAGAGTGCAGTCATACAGCCCTTCACGGCTATTGGACAACAGACGAAAAAAGTTAGTCTTGAATTAAATTAGGACAAGACTAAATACATGCTATCAACAAACAAACAAGTCCATCGTCTAGGACAAAATGTCACTGTTGATATCAGCAACATCGAGGTAGTTAAGGAGTTTATCTACCTCGATGTAAACATTAACTCTGAAAATTAAATCTTAGTAGAGATCCTTAGTAGAAACCGCTGCTACTTCGATTTCAAAACTCTTGTCGCGAAGGACAAAGTGCATGCTCTCCTAAACTTTTATCCGGCCAGTTCTGCTATACGGCGCCGAGTGCTCGACGATAAGCAGGAAAGGATAGTTAATACTGGGATGCTTCGAAAGAAAAATTCGTTGACAGATAGTTTGTCCTGTGTGCGAAGAGGGCGAATAGAGGAGAAGAAACAACCGCGACATATATGAGCTGTACTAAGATGTGGATGTAGTCCAAAAAGACAAGACAAGTCAAAGAATCTTCGCATTCCAGCCCCCAGGTTCGACACGACAAGGAAGACCGAGTCCTCGTTTAAAATACCAAGCCATCACGGATGTTAGAGCGCTTGGACTGGAAAATTGGAAGCAGCGTGACCGGGATAGCAGTGGATGGAAGGCTGTCTTGTCTCAGTAAGTAATAGTAAGTTAGAAGTCTGCTCGAAATAAGCGATTCACGTTATGGTTAGCGTAGGATTTTTTCTTCTCATAAGAACTTTAAGGTTACGCACCTTTTAAAATGTCTAAAAAATACTCACCAAAATCTTGAGCGCCTTCTAATTCAGCGTGTACCAAATATTCATTAATAGACGCAGCAATTATTTCTATAGAAATTTTCTTTTCATTTATTTTCCTTAAAAGTATCCGCTGATCAGGTGATAATATCCTTTCAGCCAACATTTGTTGTATTATTAATTATTTTTATTTTATTTTTTTTTTTGGATTTTGTTTTCCATTTACATAATTTTGTTTCTTAATAAGTCGTAGTAATACAGATTTCTCAATAATTTGTTGTTTGTCTAAATTTTGTTTAGTGAGAGTTTGTTTTTAATCTATTTGTTTAACATGATTATTTTTTCGTAGATAAAACTTTTGCATCAATGCTCATTTCATTCATTCTTAATTTGTTTCGTTTTATTTTATATTTAACTTTTCACACCCATCACTTGGTTAATAATTAATTTCTTTTTTCTCTAAACTACTGGTTTATTAAATTTAATGAAAATTATTTTGGTTCATATATGTATGTGTGTGTACATATATATATTGTTTTTTTTTTCAATTTAGTTTTATTATATTTAATATTAAGTTTTATTTTTTCTCAAACAAACAAATATCTACTGTTTATATTTTTAATTTTATTATTTATTTTTATTTTTATCACATGCCATTTTTGTTTGAATTGTATTTTGTGTATTTTTTTTTTATTTTTGCATTTTCTTTGAAAATTTCGTGGGTTATTTTTATTTGTTTTACTTAAAATAATATAATAGCTTATATAATTTATTTTTCCAAAAAAATTGTTTCGTTTTAATATTCAAAATTTGTTTTTCATGGCTGAATAAATTGAGTAATTTAAATATATTCTAATTTTTTTTCTATCTGTTTGTTCTTTTGAATATAATAATAATGTAAGAATTTCTGGTTGATAGAAATACATGAATGAGATGAAAAATGAGATATATGTCTTTAAATTGAGACGCGATTGTAGATGACAAATGACGATGAGGGGTGCAGAGCCAGAGCGGGTATAAAGCAGGAAGATCGCCGTCAAATCGCTAACGATCGAACTAATTGAACTGAAGGTAAGATTAGATTACATGCCAAGTTCACTGTCAAATGACCATATTTTGCAAGCAAAAACTGTCAGAAATGGCATTTATATGACCACTGTTGACGGTTAAGGTTCAATGCCCAACAGGTAACATATTTATTTAAAAAAAAAAAACGAACAACATTCCAACCACTACAACTACATCAAAGAGGATTTCTACATGGATGCGCAATGAACCTTTACACAGTCCGTTGACGAGATTGCTATTAAAAATTCGATTTAGACGTAAAAGCCCATTTTAATGCGAATTATGTGGGTAAAAACAACTGAGTTTACGTTTGAGGGCGAATTGAGAGATTATCTCGGAGTTGACTATCTGGTTAATTACTCAACTGTGATTAGAAGGTTAATTTTCTGAAGCATAGTAAAATATTTCCTTGGTTTCAAGATTTTTGTATAACATAGAACTCCCAAATCAACCAATTTACTCAAAATTTGTACACGCATACTTCTCCCACGAGGAGGACTCTATCTGAAAAAATTCTATGCGACAAAAACGTCGAACAGATGTCATAAGAAGTATATTCCCCCTCTACCCTTTTATCTAACCTCACTTAGGAAAGAAAAAAAAATTTCCGGATGCGGTTTTGTTTTTTTTTTATATTTGACATGAGCGCAAACGTAAAATGTTAGTGAATCTTTAGATGGAAATACTACGGCAATATTTTAAACAACGCATTGGAGAGGTTTTAAGTTATCCATATGGATACTCAAAGGAAAAAAGTAATTTTTTATCCAAATCTACTCTGGGGGTTTTGAACAGTCATTATACCGTTAAAGGAAAGAACTTTTTATGGAAACAGTTTTTAAAGAATTGTTTTCTCTTCTACAAAATGGTACCCTCGTCCTTTCGCATAAATCCTAAGCCATCCTAAGATTTGTTCGTGTACTTTTTTGTGCAGAAAATTAAATATTAAAAAAGGTTTCAAATATACGAAAACGAGAGAGGATTGTCTTATTTCAATAAAAATAAATTACAAACGTCAAATTTTAATACGTTTTACCAAATTTAATTATTTTACCAGTCGAAATTATGTGTAAGGAAAAATGTCGAAAGTAACTTTGAATGAATTGCAGGGTTGTAGATTTTTGGATTTAACTCCGACGTCATCATTTTTGTCATTTCCACACGCGTCTATCTATGGCTGATTTAGTTGTGCTTTTTTGATTTAAATTATTGTTTTTTATTTGGTTTGTTTACGGTTTCTATTTGTTGATACATTGATGATGATTATTAAATATATATTCTGTATATGTAATTTATTATATGCTTTGACTTATATCCATTCTATTGTTTGCCGTTTTTAACGTATATACTATAAGAAAAAATTATAGAAAATAGAATTTTGAGAAAAAATAATTAAAAACTATTCTAAAATTGATCACAAAAAGTTAATTATACTTTTTTTTTCGAAGTGCTTTTCAACAAAATTTTAACTTAATTGTAACAATAGTAATTTTATTTTAAACATAATATTTTAACTTGGGTCACAATCAACAACTAAGGACATCGATAATGTCGCAGACATCTTCTGCGAATCTTTAGAATCAGTGACAATGGCAGTGCTCCTCAGGCATCCATAGTCATATTTGCTTTAACTGAAACTGCTACAGATAAAAACATGAACAGATATGTACGTAGAACAAGGAAGGATCATTATGCGCCTTATCTTGAAAGCAATGGATTTCAAATGATGCTTAGAGGGAAATTGCTAATTCCATAAGTAGAAAAAATCTTGAAATATGCACGAACTTTGGTCCGTTCACAATCGAACTAAGCCGTGTGGGTGTTCCTATACTGCGAAAGCCTTTGAACAGCGGCCCTTGAAATTAGTAGCACTCCTTTCGATAAAATCTGCTAGGGGGAAAAATAAAATAAATTAATAAATATAAGGCGTAAACGGCCAAAGCCTAGATTCTCCAACCACTGTGTGTGCGAAGATATATTTTTTGTGGATGTGTGTCAGCCGTTCGCAAGTGGTGGGGCAGCGAATAAAAACTTTCAGTTGGTACAGGCCGGGATTTGAACAAGCGACCTCTCGCTTAGTGGTCCAACGCACTTAACCACTAAGCCACTGCTAGGGGGAAACACATCCACGAAATTCGATAGCTATAAAAGCGGGCAAGTTACTTTTCTATACAAAATATGATATTTCCCCGCGGATCTCCAAATAAGGGTGAAGATTGAGGCTTCTTAACAGTTACTTATTTTTAACTGAAAGATCAAGAGAAGAGAATGTACGGCTAAGGCGACTCTTGTACATATGTTGGTATTGCCATGTCGCACTATCTTTTAAATTAAATAAATAAACATTGGGCTCAAACAGGACGTACAGCACCTAAAGCCAAGTTTCCCAAACCATGGTGTGTTTAATGCCGATTAATAACGCCATTTTTTTGTGAAGCTTCTCATGAGAGTCGTTAGTCTTGGATGTTTGTCAGACTTTGGCTAGATGTGGGGCAGCGAATAAAATCTTTTAAGTGGTACGTGCCGGATTTTAACCTGGGACCTCTAGTCCAACATACTCAACCAATAAGTCACTGCACCTATTTGCACGAAATCCTTAATTCTACACAGCATGGCTGAAAAATATAATGAATCGTACGAAGAAAATAATGTCTGGAGAGAATTAGGAATTTAAAATTTTAGAAGTTCCAGAATCCGAGGAAGCCTTTAGCCTGATCATAATCTCGTCGTTAAATGGAGAAAAGAAGAAGTAGGAATTTAAAATTTCGCGGCTAATGCATAATAAATCACTAACACTAACACTAAAATTTTATCAACACTGGAAAGGCATTACGTCAACTTCTACTTAACAGAAAGCCCTCCACGGCACATCTAATTTTCATTAAACTCAAATTTTGTAGAAGACGATGGTGTAGAGGTTAGTTATCTGTATCTCCAACGACCCAATGGTTTGGATTTCCTTTTTATATAAAATAAACATGTCTCCATATATTTTCTTTTTGCGAGCTCAGTCTTGAAATGTTTTGTAATTTCTAACGTCATGATCTCATCTGAATTTCCACACACATTATAAAGACTAATGTAAGTAATGAGTATTCTTTTCCCAACTCGTTGCACAAGCGACTGAGGAGCGTTTAAATATATATAAAAAAAAACAAAACAAACTTCATTGGCTAGGGTCAAGTTCTAGGCCAGCGCCACTTACTAAAGAAAAACTACAAGAGCATTCAATGTGATTAAAATAAACGACTACTCGTTTGTTCCCTCACGCGACGTTCAATTAATTGAATGATTTTCCCTTTAATCTCTCAGCCAAATGACCGATAACAAAACGACGACAACATTACCACCGAAATGAAATTGACAACAACAAAAACAAAATTGAGATGAAATTTCGTATAAAAATAAATTTTGTTTAAATGTATTTGTTTTTTATCAATGCGATTAAATTTTCATAAATAATATGTCTGTAGGTACCAATTTGTGTGTGTGTGTTTGTTTTTTTCGAAAGAAACAAAAGTAAAACATTTAATTGATTTGTTGGTTGTTGATAATATTTGATATTTGTTTGTTTTCTTTTTTTTTTTGCCATTAAAAATTCTTGTAACATATTTGTAACTGTGTAAGTTGTAATTTAAAATATGTATGTGTGTTTATTTGACACGCTTAACAGTAATTATTTAAAATCAAAATTTAAAATAAAAATAAAATCTAATTTAAAATTTAAAATGTAATAATAATAATAATAATAAAAATAACGAACACGATGTTCAGAGCTTCTTTTCGACACTTTAGCAAAACGTTTTCACTTGGGTAAAACGATGGTGAAAAGAATATAGCTATGCGCGCGCAAATAACAACATAGAAATGAAGAGGAAGAAGGAAACAAACATTCTCTTGCATCTCTGCGATATAATGAACAAGTTATTAGAGTTTGTATATATATCTATATATGCATGGTATATGTATAAAGACTTATTAAGAATGTGTGTTTGTGTGTGTATGTGTGTGTTGTGGTAATATATAAGTATAATATAATATTAATAATAATTAAGAAAGAAAAACATGTTCTCAGAGTGTTGCTGTTTGCTTGTTTGTTTGTTTGTTTGTTTGTTATAGAGTTTCACTCGCAATTTAACTGTTTAACTTTCCTACTATAATTCCAGTCACAATTAAACCTATTATCACAGCAATCGCTAGTAGTATTAAAATTTTTCGACGATAACGTGTCCTGTACTCGGCAGCTTTCATTAGTTCCGCTGAGCCGGCTTCTACTTCGGCGCAGGTATTATCAATACTGTCTTCGATCGTACCTATAAGCAAACAAAACAAATCCTCAATTGCGATTTTCTGAAGAGATGCAAACGGATGCAATAACTTACCAATTTGTTCCCCTTGTTGTTCTACTAAACTACCTAATACTCTCATAATTGCATTGACATCCAATACAACAGCCTCTATCTCTTTAATTCTATTCTCTCGGTCCACCAGCAGATCCTGCTCGAACTGAAGACCAGTGGTGACTTGTTTCTGCCGCTGGATAAGCTGCTCACGATCTTCGCCAGACATGTTCGCCGATGATTCCTCATCCTGTAGTTGGCCTTGCACCGATTGCAAGAAGACTTGCTTCATAGCCGTAGCTATCGCCTGCTGACTGGCCGAGTATTTCTCCACCACTTGACGAAAGTCATTGGTCAGCTTCTCCAGTTGAAGCTTCTGCTGTTTGTCGGCACGACTCACCACAGCTGTCAGACGCTGCAGATCTTTGCTTGTCGTCTGAATTCGTATGTTGGTCTGCGCCTGCAGGTGATGAACCTTGTCACGTGTCGCCTGGGTGTCCCGCTGAGTTCCGATCACTTTAAAGGCTTTATCCAGTTGTTTCCAACTGGAATTCACCGAATTTATATTGTATGCGATGTTCTCGCTGAGCGACATGAACTCGGTGGGACTGAAGCCGGAGAAATTAACATCCGGTATACTGGTGATGGCTGATGTACTCGACGATGATGTTGCTCCATAATCCCTATGCAGAGCAGGATTGTTGAGATTGCGAGCCATAGCTGCGTCTGCTAGTGAAGCGGCTTATGGAGTTGTTGGTGGGTATTTTAGTATTCAAAAATTGTTGTCTGTCGGTCGGGTGGCTTTTCAATGTGTGTTTTTATTTTTTCCTTTTATTGGTTGGTGATGATGATTTGTGTTTCTATATCTGTTAAAGAATAGAGAGTTTGTTATTAGTTTAAAGTTCTGATTTTTAGGGTGTAATGTAGAGGCTCTTAAACACAGTTCCCATAAGATGTATTCAAATGAATAGCGACTAATCACCATTTAGGAAAGCTTTTAATAAAACGTGCTCCATCCAAATGTCTACTAAGTCTACAGTAGACACAAAAAGAAAGGGAGAAGAATAAGAGAGAGAATAGCCATTTTGGATTACTCACGAGGGAATGACTCACCGATTTCCTAGAACCCCAAGGCATACACAAAAGCGGCCACCTGCATATGTTTCGATAAGAATAAGAATCGCTATTTGTTTAAAGTACGAACTCCGAATGTGTTTAACAAAAATAAACGTAAAACTGACTCAACAACTAAAATATAGTGACACATATTATTGTTTTTGTATGCAAATGGTTTGCATTGTTGTGAACCTTGACTATTTCGCTCAACTCCGAATGCATCTGAAACGGCAACGTAATTCAAACAAACTGAATTCCAAAATTGGCAGCAGTTTTAAGCCTATCATGTCAAAGCGATTCAAAGCAGATGATTTCGCGGGCAAAACACGTGACACTCGTAACTTTGCTGTTGATTAAGTAGAATAAATCCAGGTGGACAGTAATATTTCCATTCATACGAATTTTTTAATGGCAACCTTCGTTGGAATAATCACAAATTCGATGTCGTCAAAAACGCTGCAAAGCGTCAAAAGTTCTCAAGCGATGAAAGGGATAAGGAAAAGCAATGGGTTGAAATGGTTGAAATGAAAAGATGTCTGTTAAAACTTTGTTGAGTTCGAAACGGCGAGCCACTAGCTGAGGAGAACTCTGAATGCTGGTGGTTGATCGGCTCAACTTTTCGGCTGGGGATAATATCTGCCCCCTAGCCATATACCACTAATTAACTTTTTTCCACGCCGAAAAAAAGTTTAAAAAAAAAGGGCAAAGTAGGAGCAGACTTCGCACAGATCTTAAAAGATAGGAAAGAGAGAAAAGAAAGAAAACGAAAATGTTGAGGAACTAAATTCAATACTCAATACCTGCGCTTATCCTTAACTTTTCAAAAAGCTAATAACAAGCCCTGGCTAGCCCTTAAATAACTTAAAACTATCTTACCCTAATCGCAACTTATATTCTCTTAGTCTCTCCCGGGTCGTTAGGAACCCTAAATATCAGACATCACTCTGGCCCAATGTTAAGAACGTTAGCCCCGTGGCGAAGTACTTAGTTACAGATTCTTAAAGAGTGTTGAAATATTTCCCCTGCTATAACACAGTATGCAGGTATATGTCTGTGAAAACCCAAATAGGGCGGTAGCCGAATCCCACAGGCGGATCAGTAGGAATGCATACAAGTGGGATGGTTATTATCCCAATAATTCTGATTTTAACCCTGTCAATAAAAGATTTGATGGGTCTACCTGCTATGAGGTCTATAACTACACGATAGCATTGATTTGGTCCGGGCCTATACTCTTTATGCTTTAGGTATAAACTTGCGAATAACATGGGCCATAACGCAATCCAACTAGTACTCCTTGAACAAGAGAAAGTCTATCAATTATGAGTTCCGCAACTTGTACTATTCAGCAAGTGCATTGTTGTAGGCACTGTATTACAGGCTCAAGGCAAGCTTGTTTTAGTATTTTTTAGAGCCCTGGATAGATGAAATGCATTTCTTGAAAGATTTTCTGTGATATGTTACCATCTATCATCTAGTTACATCAGAATTGAATGTTTCCTGTTTATAACATTTCCCTCTATTTCTGAAATTCCATTTTGTGGCGATATTATTTCGAGCTATTACTGTCACACTTATTGTCAACGTATAACCCTCGATATTTGAAACTTTGAAAGACTAATTGTAGCTGTAAAATTTTCCGTAGCTGTGATTCTAAAAATTCTCTAAAAGGGCTTCCTGTGTGAGCAAAAAATACCAGCCACCGAAACATAAGTTTGTTAGAAATCCTATCAACTCAAATTTAGGTAATTTGGACCCACGAATACAACGTATGTTATTGGCAAAGATCGTATCATAAAAAACTAATATACTAAGTTTATGATAAAAGTTATATTGCCGTTGTTTTTATTACCTAAAAAAAATAAAAGTCAAGAAATTTAAAATAAAAATATTCAAAAACAAACGAGATATGCCCTGTAAAACGTGCCTTTGGCCGCTGTACTTGTACTTTAAGGAGTATATCTTCCCTTTTTTTTATCGGAAGTTGCTACTATCCGATGGAGCGCTCAGACACAGCAACAGGTCCATTGTACTACCATTCAGACACCTTACATTAATGTACTTTGTTTTCCCGTCTTTTGAAGAAAAACGAGAAGGAGCTTCAGTGATAAAGAGCTTAGATGTTCGGCACTCACCACCTGATGCGAGCATAGGCCGGACAACTGCAGAGAAAGTGTTCTGCTGTGTCATCCTCCTTACCGCAAGCAGGACAGGTAGTGGTGTCGCTTAAGCCCAACACATTTAAGTGTTTAGCAAAAGCTTGGTGGCCCGAAAGAACGCCTACAAGCAGCCTACATTCGATTCTCCTCAGAGATAGAAGAAAAGTAATTTAGTTAGTAGTTTGGTCTGTCTACATCCACCGTAATCGCGCCACTGAATCTTGTGTTCACGAGAAACCCAAGAATCGATAGAAGATATGACTAAAGATGCAGGCATACCCAACATAGGTTCGGGTCCTGAGAAAATTTCTTCTGAACCTTGCCTAGCAAGCTCATCCGAGATCTCATTTCCCTGGCTGTCAGTGTGATCTGGTACCCAGATAAGATTCACTGTGTTCAGTCGTTCGACCAAATTCAGAGAAAGCTTGAGTTCAGCACTAACTTGGACGAGGTAAGAGGGTTTAGAAGCGGCATATCCATAAGACAGGGGTCAAAGGATAATTCTCGAGCAAGTTCTTCAAATTTCTATTGCGCATGGTACCAAAAACCACCTCTCTTTAAGCGAAAGATGGTTTTTAGCGTACATCCCATGATATATAAGTCAAGGGGAGGAAGATTCATCAAAGCATCTAGAGCAGAGCCCGGGGTGCTAGGGAAGGCCCCTGTGCAGCCGAGAAATGCCGTTCTTTGGAGTTTGGCAAAAGAAGCAGTAACACGTTTCCGCGAAAGCCTGTTCCACCAAACAACTGATGCGTATGAGAGTAGCGGTCTAATCATGGCCGCCTTTACACTGCTAGAAAGTCGACAGCGCTTTATCGGTTTTCGATTCGACATGTTTGGACCATTTTTTTATCGAGGATTACATCCAGATATTTGACTTCATCGGATATAGGAATGGTGACACCTTTAAGCACGAGATGGGACAGACCAGTGACGATTCTCCTTCTCGTAAAGAGAACAACCGTCGTTTTAAGAGGATTCACTGAAAGCCCATTACTAGTGCACCAGACATCGATCAAATCCAGGGATCTCTGCGCTTGAGAGCAGACAGCCCCTAGATTTGAACCGACAGAAAGAACGGCAACATCATCCGCATAAGCTTGAGTGTAGTTTCCAGGAAAGTTGGGAGCCGTAAGCAGAGAGTCTACCACCATACACCATAGGAGGGGAGACAGAACACCACCTTGAGGGCAGCCCCTATTTACCCCTATTATGACCCACTTGCCGCAATCTGCATCGGCTACCAACGTCCTGTACATTAGCATTGCTTCAATCCACAACACCAAAGTTTCATCTATACCATGCTGTCTGGCTGAGTTACACATACTGTCAAAGGTCGCATTATCAAAAGCACCCTCAATATCGACGAAAATGCCCAACGCGTACTCGTTCCGGTCAAGAGCACTATCAATCCTACAAGGTTTTGAAGCGCAGTCTCGCAGGATTTTCAGCGCTGATAGGCATGTTGCATCTCAGAGAGAGGGTGTGATCGAAGAGCAACTTTGCGCACATGCAGCTCAACCAGTCTTTCCAAACTTTTCAGTAAGAAGGAAGACAGACTTATGGGTCTAAAGCTTTTGGCTAGAGTGTAGTCAGACTTACCAATTTTTGGTACGAAAACCACTTTAATCATTCGCCATGGGGAAGGTATATAGGCCAAGGCCAAGCTCGCGGTGAAAATTATTTTCAACATTGGCAAAACCTGACTTAAACCTTGTTTCAGCAAAACTGGATAGATTCCATCCGGACCAGGTGACTTGAAACTCTCAAAAGATGCAATAGCATATTTGATAGCATCATCAGTAACCACTCCCGATGCAATATACCAGCTGTGCCGCGTGGTTCATTATCTACCCTTAGTCTACCCTTTATCTACCCTTAGTGCGAACATCAACTATACAAATGAATAGGAAACCGCTGCTACTTCGGTTTGGCGAAACAAGTGTGTTAAAAACTCCTAACTCCGGGGACAAAGTGTATGTCATCCTTTATCCTGCCAGTTCTGCTATACGACGTTAATACTAGGGTCCTTCGAAAGAAAAATTCTTCGATGGCGAATGGAGAAGAAACAACCGCGAACTATAGAGAATGTACAAAGATGTGGATGTAGTTCAAAAAGCCACAACTCGTCGACTACATTGGCTCGGCTATATCAAACGAATGGACAATAGACCTATAGCTAAGACGATCTTCGAATCCCAGCTCCCAGCTTTGAGGCCGAACCTCCGTTTTAAAAACCAAGCCATCGCGGATGTCAGAGCGCTTGGTCTGGATAATTGGAAGCAGCGTGCCTCCACGGGTTGGCAGCCCATTAAGTAAGTAAGTAAACAGAAGGGACGTACGACTTTGGCAAAATCTTCATCAGACACGTCTGGAATTCCCCAAACACTGCCATCAAAGGGCTACGTATCTTTACAGATTGCTCGAAGAAGCAGTGGGCAGGATTCTTTCCGAAGCACAGCTCTACTATCTCTCGGTTTACTGCAGTGTCTGCGATCTACGTCATCACCTATCTCACTACTTGATACATTTGTATTATTTGAAGCTGATTATTCAAAATGCAGTACGAAAAGTTTGTATGCCCATTATCCGATGGTGAATTTAAACGAATTCAGACAGAACATGCCATTCTCTATTCTGGGTCATTAATTTTTATCTTCGAAATAGAACTCAACGCGCTAAAATGTTTCATTACATGTACATAGATAGGTACCTACTAAGAGTTTGTTTCGTTTGTAAACGACAGTCGACCGACCCCTGGCCGCTCCGATAAGCATCGCGAACACAAACAACTTAATAAATCCATTCATAATCTGGAAAAGCAAATATTTCTCTTGATTTTTTTTTTTTTTTTTTTGCGAAGCTTTTCTATACATCAGCTTCGCCAAGGTTAACTCAACAAACAACCTTTGCATCACAACAAAAACACATAAATTGAATTTCTACACACAAAACTGTTTACATTGGGGTGGCTGGCTATCGACTTTCACATACCTACCTACATTGTTATTGTTTATCATCAATTTACACATATTTCACGACGACACCTATGTTAGGTATGTATATCGAAAAGTGCGAGATAGACTACGTCTAGGTCTATAATAAATCAAACAGAGTCATCGACTCCCAGTGAAGTGACTGACTAGCGTTTGACCTGATACCTTTTCATTTGTTGATGATGATTATAAAATCTCTGACATAATTTCGTATTGCTTATCAATCAAAAGTTGTTCATGCACTGTGCCCCCCTCCCACCATCAACAAAACGCTAATTGGCTGTTCTTTGTGAGTGTAAGTGTGACTCATCCCAATTATATTAAATGATGTTGTTGTAGTGCATATTGTATTTATTATATTGCGTCAGCTCGGAGAACAGAGAGATTAATCAAATATGTAAAAATATTGAAGCGTATGCGGTGCGGCGATAGCGTTTTGTTTTTTTGTTTTTAACTCAAAGCTGCTCCGATTAGAGCGCGTAGCGTACGTAGTATGCACAAACAAACGCGACTGAAGAGCGGAGAAAAAAAATTAAACAAAGGCGAGTAGAAAAATAAATAAATATGTAAATAGCTTAGTAAAACAACACTGGGGCAGGACAGACTATCGCCCTATTTCGAGCGCGCAAACATACAGCCGGTACTTGTATGGGTAATGATGTTTTGGTTTTTTTTCTACAAAACAACAACTGAGTCATCGAGATTGATTTCGAATGAAATTCGCCTTCGTCTACCGTGTAGTGTAGGCGCAGCCATCAAAAGTCTGCAATTATTGATGCTATAGCGAGATAAAATTGCATTCAATGAGAGAATATGTCACTATCACTATCAAAGCGATTCGTCCACATTCCATAGATACGAGCATCAACAGAAGTCAAATTAAGTGGCGTGTTTTAGCGTTTGCAGATCTATGTATCTCGTCGCCAAATTATTCCGCTCGACTGACTGACTGATAGTGGAAAAATTTACGAGTGCGTATTTGTTTTTGCGTCGAATATTTAGTTTGTTGCTTTCAAAATGTCTATTGGAGGAGGAATTCATTTTAAAATTTAATGAATGAATTTTTTTTAAACTAAACTTTATTTTAATTACTTAATGCAATACAACTGACCTACTATCAGAATATTTGTAACTGCCTTACTAGCGAAAAAGAAACTAATTGGGCGATTCATTTGAAAAACAAGAGTAAGGAACGTGCGTGCACACGACACACATCACCTTTGTCCACCATTGTTTTCCAAGTTTACGTCAGAATAAGTGCAAAATGTCGCTTCAGGGGTTTCAAAGAAGTCGATATTACTTATCGCAAACTTTTCGTAAGCCAAAATTATGTCGCATCAAATCAAATACATACTGACTGTCATGTCTTCTTTCAATACGAACCTTACTGATTCAATCGATTCGATTGAACATCATTTCGTTTTGCGTTGCAAACTCTGTACTCATATTTCAATACTGCATGCATACAGGACAGAGATGGAGTTGATCTGCTATGAACAATGTGTTGTGTCAGAGCAAACGCTAAAACATTCTGCCAATTACTTTTTGTGAAAAATGAGTACGGTAATTTTCTTAAGCATTTTCCATTGATAGTTTGCAACTAATAGTCATTTTGAATAAAAATTATAACGATTTTTGCCCTGAATGTAATATTGAATGTAAATTTTAATTTATTTGTTGTATTCATTTAAAACGTTAGGATAGTCACCAGAAAGAAACATCCAACACCAATTGAGCAGAGCGTCACAATTGGCAGCTTTAACTTTGAGGTTATAATTGACTTTATCTACTTCGGCTCTCTGCTATTACATATACAAACGACACGACATCGCATCACAAATCAAACGAAACGTAAACCGACTAACAAAGATCTGCATTGTCTGTGCTCATAAAGCGAAATGGAAATCGAACTCAAATAAAGTACGCTCGTAAACGTAAAGAAAAAATGCTGTCGGCACAAGTCGTCGTCGAGCGGATTGTGGCGATAAAATAAAATATATGCAGGAAAGCGAGCAAATGGTTTGTACGGGAATGCCAAGTTTTAAATTAAAAAAAAAATTGCAAATGTTAATTTATTTTAGGAAAAGGGTAAGAATTGGAGTTTCGAAGATGCAATTTCCCGCAATGACGATTTTTAATTTTAATTTTAAATTCATTTTTATTATTTCCAAAAGATCTTACATACAAGACAAAAATGATTAAATCTAACTTAAAATTAACAGGATACTTATACTAGATTAATGGTCCTCATGCGGCGGACACTCTAAACTTAACTATATCACTTATTGCTATTACCTTTCGGCCTTAATTATTAATACTTTTTGTTTTGTTTTAAAAACTTGCAATCCCGCAATGAGGATTATGAACACAAATGAACTATAATAGCTGGCAACTACGTGCAGACGAATACTTTGGTATATTACTGGCTTAACGAATTCCCCCAACTCTTCCTAGTCACAGCATTTGCGCTGGAAAGGTATTTTTATGGTAAGGCCTTCTGCCAAAAAAACTTAAGAGATTCATTGCAAGCCATTAATAATATTGGACTTTTGTATACTCTATCCTAAGGCTATATAATTTATGATCAGGACCAAAACCGAAGACTTTTTACCAATGTCCGTCCGTCCGTCTTTACGCAATTTATAGGCCTTTAAATTTAAGCTGCCTTGGGGAACTCCTGAAGTACCTTTACACGCCTGTGAAATAGAAGATCTAAAAACAACACTATGAAGATGCCCATCCAAGTACGATTTAATCCAGTCTAGAAAACATGGCTGGAAACATAGAGCTTCCAGTTTGAAAAAAAATATTTTGTACAACATTTTTATCAGAAGCCTTGCGAAAGTCGCTAGTATAATATCAACTTCTTTTCCAGGTTCTAAAACGCACAGAGTACCGGACACTTACTCAAAGAAAGCTGTGGCATGAGCTGTGTGGCATTCTGCATGAACAAGAGGTCGTAAAAAGCCATGTCTTCAAATTCAGTAAAGAAAATGTCGGTTAACATGACTCTGAAACGTCCACCATTGACCGAAACGTTGTTCCCGGCCTTATTTTCAAAGAAAATTGTCTAATGATGCTACCACTTCACAATCCGCACACTCTCGCACGATCAGCAGCAACATTCCCCTTCTGTACGCACCATAGTCTCACGAAAACGTAGTCCGTAGTCTCATGAACTTTTGCACAAAGTTGCGTACAACAGGCGCGGTGGGTGCTTAATTGCGGCCATTACTTATTTTCAAAAACACAATGTTTGTTTTCAATATTCCCAAGCGTAAAGCGACTCATTTCGTTCCGCGGAGGTATGACTTGACTTTCTGCCAATATTTCGAACGGAAGCGAAAAAAAGCCGTCAGCAACAAAATAACCTATGATTTAAAAAGAAACCACTAGATGGCCCTCCCTTTATATATGAAGGTAGATCCAGCCACTGCACCAATTTATACTTTGTTTAAACTTTGAGAATATCTGTTGACTTGAGAACAATTTCATAAGCTAAAGTTGATAATGTTGTCAGCTGAAAAGTCGCCTCCACGAATACGATTGATGTCTTACAAAATTGTCGTAGCACAACTGGCGTTGCTTTATATGGTCTGATGAACTCTCCACCCTTTAATAAATTATATGGGAGTAATCCTGCAGGCAATATCTCGTCTAATGGAATTGATGGATATAATCGAATTTTCAACGAACGTAACGTCAAGCTTTTTTTCTCGTCGGTCTACCAAGCTGCATTTAAGGCTTTCTTTGAACTCAAAAACTACTTGAATTCGGGAATACTCGAATCTGCGAGTCTTACTTGGGATCCTGGTCCTAGTGCCTAGGACTTCGGGTGCTTTAATAAATGTATGTTTGCTTTGTTTACATGCGATCATTAACAATCAATTTTTGATTCGAAACGTCTGCGTAGTTGCGCTGCAAATGATCTCAATTATGCATTTATGAAAGCGAGACAACTATTGGTTCCAATTATGAATCATATGCATTGGTCAGACTTGCGCAAACATACCTTTATGAAAGCACCCTTTCTTTGACGACTCTGGTTGCTGTATGGGCACTATGTCAATGTCATATGTACATATGTACATCTTCGTCTAGATGCTAATGTGTTGTGTCTATTATCCTCACCACTCAAGTTTCCCTTTTCCACTTCAAAAGTCGCGTTAATTACTACATTAACCTAACCTAACCTACTACATTGAAAGGTAGTATCTGGCTGGGAGTACAATGGACCAGTTTCTGGTCTGAATGTTTCAGCGGATGTACCAAGCTTCTGATATAGCGAAAAAGCTTCCAAAAAATAGTTTCAGAGCCCACTCCTGGTGACAATACTTCCAACGCAAGTTTACCGAAAAAATCGTCAAATCGAAATCACACAGTAAACAAACAAACCAGCTGACTTCCGACCAGCGTTGTCACAAAGATACAAGTTTATCAATTTGGATACATTTTTGCTTTCGTGCAAACATTTGATACATAGATACTTTTTTTCTATTTTTCTTTTGAAAATTTAAAAACGTATCAAGTTTTTAAATTTTCATCAAAAATCTGCAAATTCTATCATTTGTCATATAGTTTTAATTTTATAAAAAAAATTTTTAAATCTGGCAGCATCAATTGTTCGTTTTCATAACATTCAGAATATTTCACGTATTGTACATGTACGACCTGACTGAAGTTGCTCTGTATGTTTCTATTAACAAGTTGTCATTGATTGGTGGTAGTTCGTGTTTTGCTATTTTTAAATTCTTTTACAATTTTAAGAATAAATACCAGCTTATTTTTAAAATTCTAATACGGACTATTAAATAAAAGTCATTTGGTGGATTTGTCAACTTGACCCGAAAATATCCGGATCTTCCAACCACCAAGGAAACTATAGTTTCAAAATTGATGATTGTTACGATGCTTATGACAAATCAAAAGAAATTGCAACTTTTACAGATGGCTTAAAAACAACAGAGGAAACAGGGGCTGGGATCTTCTCAAAAGACCAAGGACTAAGAGTGTCTATAAGAATACCGGGCAAAAGCAGCGTCTTTCAATCAGAGGTTCGGGCTGTCCTCGAGGCGGCTGAGCAAATGCAGATGAAATCGATATCCGGAAGAGATATTGCTATCTACATCGAAAGCCAGGCCGCACTTAAGGCAATGGAATCGACAAGCACAAATTGTGATATAGTCAGGAAATGCAATGCAGAACCGAGTGAGACTATGCTGGGTGCCAGGACACTCCGGTATTGAAGGCAATGAGCAGGCGGATGAGGTATAAGCTTAGAATATTAGTAGGAATCCTGACAGGGCATTGCCTCTTGCGAAAACATGCAAAGAGACTTGGACTGTCTTCTGCAGATTCTGTGGTGATCTGCAGGCTGATATGGTTATATTGTGTGAGTGCGAGGCAATTTCACGTAGTCGTAGGAAATTCTTGGAGAGACACTTTTTCGAATCTTGGGAGGAAATAGACGGTAAAAACTTCAAAAAATTAAAAAAAAATGATTAATCTGTTTTGATGCAGTTGATAAATTTAACAATTTGAAATAAAGATACATTGAATACATTTTTTAAAAAAAAAAGATAGATTTTTTGACACTACTTTTCCCGAAAAGTACCTATGTGCAGAAAGTATTGTACCAAACTAAGTTGGACAACTTCTTGAAACAGAAAGCAGCAACAAGTAGAAGAGATTTTGCTCATATAACATGAAATTCTATAATTTACTGTAAAATTCTGTGCAGATCAGTTTTATTAAACACATCTACCTACTCTTAGGATGTCACCAATTGCCCTTTAAGAAATAAAAAGAGAACTCAACTAGCTTGAAGAAAATAAAGACAGTCGTGATCAAACAAACAAGAAACAAAGTAAACATTGCCCCGTGACCAAAGTACAATAACCAATGTCATTCAATTATCTGCCGGAGCGCAAGACCGTCATCTAAAGTGTATTCAATTAGACCCTGTTCCTAGTTAATTTGCAAATTCAGTCAAGTATAAGTGATTAAAATATTTATCCACTCATTTGTTTTCAAAAAATGTACCTATCCATCTAGGAGGATCATAATTTGCACACCACAAAAACCACTGCACTTCGAATCGAATCGCAAGCAAATTCATTCAATTGAGACTTGAGTCATTGCATCCCATCCACAAACATGCGACACAATTGTGTGGCTTCTCTCGCATATTCCCATGTTCGTGTCAACGGGAAAGGGGTGCGGTGCAAACCCAGTCAGGTTGGCAACAATACATTTGCCATACATCAGCTCAGCTCTCTGTTTTTATGTGCATTTCTCACAAAAAAAGGAGGAAACAAAACGATTCCACAACTTGCTGCTGCAATTCATTTGACACAACGCAGTCTCAGCAGCAAGAAAAAAAAACATAATTTTGGTTCCTCTATCCTAGGTTTCTGCTCCTCTCTCGCGGGGCAAAAGATATAGTACGTCAGCGAATTTATCCCCCAAATTGTTTCGCTCCCTTTCTCCTCCTTCTAAACTTAAATTCGGGTGTCACTTTGCAAAAGAATAAAAAAACTTACTTTTTGTAGTAATCTTCCTTTTATTCACGAGATTTTGTTTGTTCGTTATTTCACAGGCACACGCACTCACACAGATGCACTAATTTTTGGGCAAAGAAACACAACACAAAAAAAAACTAAAAGAAAAAAACACGAATAAAAAGTTCAAATAAATCTTCTTTTTTTCACTTTAATTGGGGATTGCGAGACAAGGAAAAGTAACTTTGTCCTGAGAATTTGTTAAGAAAAAGTCGTTTACGTCTCTGCTACGTAGTTGTTTCCTACGACAAATACTAAATACTTTTCGAATTTAACAAGAAACTGAACAAATTGGAACTTTTGCAACACAAAAATTGACAAAAATTATGGGGAGTTGAAAACGGTCGCCTTTATGTGAGAAAATGAATAAAAAAAATCTGTACTGTTTGTATGAGCAGAGTTGTGCTGTCTCTGTCGAACAAAATAAGAAATAAAAAACAACAAAAAAAAAAAGCCAAACGTCAAACGAATGGATGGGCTTTTTCGAACAAAAGATAGGGGTTGAGCTTTTTTTCGGTAAGTGACTCTTTCTTTGTTTTAATTTTAAATTGTTTGTTTTATAATATTTTGGGATTTGTGTTGACTCACCTTTGACGTTGGCAATCGAATTGATGATAATTAAAGGTAAATAATTCGAAATATTTATTCTGATAAGCCCCTACGTGACAAAAACTGTGAACACAAAAAAACCAACTACACACCGGCGACTGAATGCGAAGAATAGATAAATGAGCTTTCTCCTCAGATGAAGTCCAGCTGGTCGAAAACTGAGAGAACAGCTGAGTGTTCATCAGCTGGGTATTGTCGACTCGCTCTGTCGGGCTCAGTGTACTGGTTGGAAAGAGAGAAGGAAAAGTATGTTGTCATTTGAGTTTTCGAAATTTTATGTCAGATGACACGGCAGTGGGTTCTCTTAACAAAGGAAGTGATAAAGATGTAAGAAGAACTTAAGGTTAAGTAGTAAGTAAAAGTGCAAGCGGCAGTTGCTTTTAAATAAATTCTAATATATTAACGCAGTTAACATTCTTCGGTGTCGTGAAGCTCGTCGAATTTTTTACCAAACAAATTCCAATTTGAAAAATAAATAAAACATAACATAAAACATAAAGCGAGCAGCTCCTCACTAGAAAGTTTCGAAGAACATGGAAAATTGCGAGTGTCGACCTGAACTCCGTTGGTCGATTCCAGAATTAGCCTTATAGTGTAAAGATTCTCTTACAATTTATGCGACATTAAGCTGGAATATGCCTTAAAAGTGCTTGGAAGGCATATGATCGCCTTTCTTGAAGATGGGGGAGTTAGTTGTCGGGGTATCGAGAGAGGCTTCGTCTACGGTGTAAGTTTACTTCGCTGATGATTTAATGCATATACTCTATCAAAATATGACAGACAGGGAATAAAAAAAATATTAGACATTATCTAAACTCGGCCCATACGTGACCCAAAGCCCAGCTTCTTCATCCATTGTGTGTGCGAAGATATATTTGTTTGACACATATGAAAGGTACGCACATTTTCGAGGAGATTGGCAATGAATGAAAACTTTTGTGTGGTATTCGATCAGTATTCAAACGCACTTACCACCAACAGCTTTAAAATGGAGCGCTCGCAAATGTACACGTTTTCGTCACAATTTTCAAACGTAACCAGCTCATAGCCTTATGCGTTCTAATTCTGTTTGTTTGAAAAGTGCATAGCGGTTACTGGTTTCGAAATTGTTCGGGCTGTTTTGTCCTTGAAGCAAAAAAAGGGCTTGGCATTACAGGTTGGTAAGGAACTGATTATTGCAAAGCGAACGATGGCCTAATGGATAGGAGTGGATTTATTGTTGACGACCCTTCATAACGATATAGTAAAAGAAGTCAACAAGAATGTCTCCATCGACAACTTTCAAATAGTAAGGAACTCTGTTTACCTCGGCTCTGCTATCACATTTGAAAACTACGTCTTCTCTGTTTCTTTTGGGATGAGGACGCAATTATATAGTAAAGCCCTCTCCCTAACAACTAAGGAAACTCTTTATAAGATCCTTATAATCCCAGTCCTGCTCTATATGGTTGAGGCCCAGGTCCACTCCGGAATGTTGAGCTATCTTATTGGGCTTTTGATGAAGGAGCCACAGGTTCAAATCTCTCAAGTATGCCACAAACATTTTTTCACAACTCCGAAAGCCTGGCATGAGAAGATCTCTTGAAAAGTCTAAAGGTAAGATTTGATTGCATGCCAATTGGTCAAATAATGACCATAATGAGAACTGTCAGAAATGACAATTATATGACCACTTGGCATGCAGTCTCATCTAACCTTTATAGCCCAAATTGAAATTCTGCGCATACACTAGGTGTGTACTTTTATCACAGTTTCAAAAAATCGATTCTTTTTATTGTCTTATTAATTTCTACAACATCTCGAGAATAATATCCTTAATTTTCAAATCGTTCTGAATAAAAGTTTCGGAAATACAGCCTTGGGACGGCTCAATTCAATCACGAGGTTTATTTGAGGTTATCCAAACTTTAAACGCGTTTTTCTCGAAACCGAGTTTTCAAAGTCGGTTGCCAAAAGTTCTCGAAAACCACTCAATCGATCTTGATGAAATTACACACAGGTCTTCGAGATATACTTCAAGAGGACTTGGACGAAGGATTTTTATTTTTCATTACAACCATTAAAAAAAAAATTTTGAGAAAATTTTACCAAAATTAGCATTTTTTTGTGAAAGGTCTACCAAAATTCCAATTTTTACTATTTTCCTTCGTCCAAATTCTAGTCATGGTCTTAACTAAAACACGAATTTTTGTTCACTTCTAATGATCCCGTCACGAGTTCTGCTGTCAACACGGACGCACCTTTTTTTCGAGGGATCACCGGAAATGACGTCACAATGACGGAGTTTTAAATATTTTCCTTTGCAAAATTCAGAAATCCTTTTTCAAATGTATATCTTTAAGACAGTAAAAAGTTTGAATAAAATATTTTATTTTTTATATAAGAAAAAAAATTAATGAAAATAGAACTTTTTTTCCACGAATAAACACATGTAACCACTTCCCATGTAAACTTTCCTTTATTCTTTGCAATTGATTTCAAGATTATTGACGAGTTCAAAATTGACATTACTTTGGGTACATCAAGCACAAAGCTACAAAAGCAATTGACTCCTATCAGTCCTGATATAAACTAATAAACAATTGTCAGCCTAAGCCGAAAGATAAAGGTGGTAGGTATGCTATACGAATTTCTTTCTTTTACTGCTAAACCTTTCGGTAAATCCCACAAGTAGACGGATATTCCATATATAAATTATCACGCAATTATAAAAAGGCTTATCAAAACCCTTTAGAAATATCAGACTTTTTAATAATTGCCTTATGGAAGGGGATTTTTTTTTTTAATTCTGTAGAAAAGTGAGAAATAAACAGTGAGACTCGTTTCGTTGACCTTCTAAATCTTAAAGTCTGGAGAGGTCTCTTGTTGGTCTATGCAAAAGCTATTTATTTATGTCAGTGTTATGCGTCATTTTCCCGAAGTCTTTTTTCTCCATCGTATTGTGCGTTTCTGATGCGTTTCTTATTAACATGATTCATTCGAAAAATAAACTTCCTACTAGTCTAAAGTGTTGAAAATCTTTACCACATTGGTTTATGTAACCTGCACCGCTGTGCACCTGTGAATACAGATTAAACAAAAATAAAAGTGAAAACATCTGTATATACCTATTTACTTCCATGAGATTATGTTTCATTTTACCTGCTCGTTTGCGCACGTTAGTGCATAAAAGGGAACATCCTGCAGTGGTTGGCCTTTGGTTCTTAGCTAACAATCTGACTACTACACTGAAACAGAGTATCAATAAGTTGACCCGAAACTTTGCGCTCAAAGCAAAATCACGCATTATTTGCGACCTTTCGAAGAACACTCCCAGTCCCATGTACTGCAAATGAATATTGCAAAGCCGCATCACTAACCTTGACATCAACCGACGTCATTTGCTTCATCTGTTCATCTCTCTTTGGACCAGAAAGCTTACCCACTTCACCTAGTTTTCAATTTGTCATAGTGACCCGGTTAAAAGCTTTATGTATCCAATCAACAAAAAATAAATAAATACTAAATTCTCTTGCCGTTGCATTAGTTGGCAATAGTGCCAAAAACTAGTTACAAGCCATAAGGAACTCTTACGTATGTATTATGATGATGATGACCCATCGAGTGGTATGGTGAACTTTAAAGCGCCCGAAGAACTCCCAGAGGGGGTGAGTTCAGACGGTTCTTTTTATATTTTTCCTCGCGAAAACCACTCAACTAAATGCATGGAAAGTAGATAAGACGACCCAATGCCCAATATTTTTGTTGTTGCATGTTATGCTCGCCCAACAACACGACCCAGCAAAAATCTTTATTGTAGTTGTAGATGTACACACAATGGTTACAGGACTGTGGGGTCAATCGAATGGTGTAGGCTCTATAGTAAACGCAGAAAGGGACATACAAATGGGTGAGGTTAATTATGCAGGAATAGGATAAGAATATACATGCGGATTGTACGTATTTGGCATCTAAAACAGATTTGTATGGAGCGTAGCGACACAGTTAAAGCCGGAAAGCTATTATCTCTGATTCGTGATTATTACCTCATCGAATATAGCGAAGAAAAGAAATAGTGAAATTTGTACATCCATTAAATCGAATGCATCCGTTCTCTGTGGAAAAGGTAGACTATCTTAAGTCCATTTTCTTAATTTTTCATGAGAGCTAAATAAACATTAAATAAACATTTCAAAATATACTCTAATTATTGACTCTAAAGCAAGAGCTTCATTTCAAAAATTAATTTTAAAAATTCAGTGAGATATAAGATAAAATGTAATTGAGGATGATTTGCCTTCAGCGTATTTCCACTTTCAGAAATCTTAGCAGCAAATGGCGACAATGGTATTCTACATCTAAGCGCTGTCCACTAAATATTATACAAGCTTCATTTAAGTTAAGTCCGACTTAAGATAATTTAACTTCTCAGCAGAAAGTTAGTAGTGGTAAACTAAATGATTGGTCAGTAAAATAAAGAAATGGTCAGTCAGATCAGTTACAAAATAATCAATTAGAAATAATGAAATAACCTTTTTATTGGTATCGACCTTAATATTTTACGTTTCAATAGTAATTTTCGGCAAAAAAAACATCTTTTAACAAATTTCAGTTTAACCAAACTCATAACTAATGCATCCAAGAATTTCTAAATGATTGCTTGTCAAACTTACCTTATTTTGTATGCAAAGAATATTTCTCACAGAAAATTTTTTACTAATTTTCAAAATAATTGTTGATCTTTGCTGTTGCAGATTCTTGTAAATCCCAAGGATGAAAGGGATGTAGAAAAAGTGTGGTATACAGAATTAGTTGACACCACCTAAAAATCCCTTAAAGGAAGTGGAATTTTGTGATCCATTCTCGAGTTTTCTGATTTTTCTTCTGCATTCTGCAGGATGCAAAGAGTTGATATTTGAATTCTTTTGGATTAATATGACTCAGATAGTACCACACATCAGAGTTATTTAAACCTTGAAGCTATCCATGAGTGCTCAGCTAAATATGGACTTCCCTTGAACTTGCAGGCACCGCGATATATTAAGCGGCCTTCATACATTTGATCAGAAATCAGGAAACAAACAAAAAATGTTGGTGCTCTTCACGTGATTATACCTTAACGCCAGAAACTGTTTACTTGTTTACATTTAAATATCTATTTTTACCTGAACTCAAGTATTTCATTACACCTATAAGTACCCATACATGCTATACGGCTCAAAAAATCGTTGAAGACTTTAGTATGCACTTATAAAACGCTTACTATCCATTTCTATCACATTCCATTAACAAAGGAGGTCCACTTTAGTAGGTATTGCAGGAATTATGAATCGGACGTCTGTAAACTACCGCAGGCATCAATTATTCCCTTCATCGACACGAAAGATTCGTTCATGTGTCAACTGTTTGTGTGGGTACATGTGGGTTGAAGTACTTTCTTTCTAGTGAAATCGTTCGACTTCGTTTTTCCCAGCAAAATTAAAGTTTTCAATTTCACTGCATCGACCTCAGAAAGCTTCGGTAGGTTTTGGATTTTCGGATAATTCTTCGCTAAGACCAATCCAAAGTTGGCGTGGTTATTTTTGTGCGATCGGAGAGGTCTTAGACGTTAGAGGCCTGTCATTACAGAGAAAAGTTCGTCGAAAATTCTTGAAACGCAGGCGGCCAACTTATGCATGACTTACTGTACCGCGTAAAACAGAATTGTTTCAAATCAAATGTTTGTTTATGATTAATTAAAACGTATTTTTATTCTTATCACAACTTTTTTGGATAAGAGCCATAATAAACCCTAATCTTATTGACATTAGATTGACCGCAGGTGTCTGGTTGTCGAAACTCAAGCTAACACCATGTCTATTATTTTAAAAAAAACACAACATCGTCTTGATTTTTAATCGAATATAAGTATCTACCTAATTATTTAATATCTTATTCTTAAAACACATTCCTATATTTAAATGTTCATTCATAAGACCATAACACAATTATATCAAATATTCCCCATCTCCATGTTGGCCCCACTGTATCCAGTCAACATCGTCGCTGTAGTCATTCAATTTTCTACAGCAAGGCAATGTGCAAGTCGTTTCGATTTACGTCAACAATCTTCTGTTAGGCTAGCAGACTTTTTCGTTTGTAAATTTTCGTTTAGCCAACCAGTCACCGTTTGCCTTTCGAATTGAGCGTGTTATATGCTGTCGTGTGCTTTGTCGTATTTCACACTGTTAAGTTTCGCGTAAATTTAAAACAACCCCGGTATAGGTACGTCAACGAAGGATACTTAATCCTAGAAGATGATTTCTTAATAGTTTTGCGCATTTAATTCCAAATGAATCATACGCAGTTCCTTTTCCTTATCGCTAACAAAAAGGTGATTCCTTTCAAAGGGATCCCGCGTACACGATTCATTTTGGGTGATCGTGTCGTGTCGTGTCGTGGTGCGCGGCTGCGGTATTTCATTTCTTTTTATTAGTATCAGTGCGGCGCATCTATTGCCTTTTTATTCTCCTTTTTTGAAAATTCAAACGCGAGGAGCACACATGAAGCCAGCTTGGCTGTCAGGCCGGTTTTATTTTTGTTTATATTTGTTGTTGGGTTTTATTTTCGCGTACCTTTTACTTTTGTTTTTCTTGTTTTTGATTGTGTGCTTGTTTCCTTTGTATATCTTTCGATTTTGGTCTACGAACGATGGGAAAGTCTTCTTCCTTCCACGTTTGATCTTTTTGTGTAGTGGGTCAGGTTTTTAATATATATATACCTACCCACTTTTGTTGTTGTCTTTTGCATACTGCGAACACACCACTCTATCACTCCGCGTGTATCTTTTAGATACGTCTTCGGATTTCAGGTTTTCCTTTGATGTCCATAGCTTAGAAACATAGGCATAGCTTCGAGCAAAAACCGAACGGGAATCTGTCAGGTCAATAAAAATATGATTGATTGGAATTAAATGAAGCAAATAAGATAAAAATAGTTACAAACTTAACGAAGCACCTGAGATGGATAGTGGTACATACTAATTGATCTGTGCTAAGCAGACTCTTAGAAGTGTCATTAAAATAATTAATTTATCCTCATCGACGGCAATGTTGAATGCAAAAAGTGAAAATGCCGGTCTAGAATTTATTCTGTCGGATCGGTTAACGTAGCGTAAGCGTGTAGTTATGCCGGTTTTTAGTTTTCTGCATTTGAACATGTGTATAAGTTTGAAATGTTGCTTATTAGTTTATTATTATAATATTTTAATTTATTTACTTGTTTTAGAAAGTGTGCAAGGAAGTGTTGTCGATTTGCACCGAAAGAGTGAATTTATGTTAATTTCTTGCAATATCTACTTGTGAACTCGAATTTTGTCTTCCAAACAAACAAAGTGACAACATACTTGTTTTAAAGGATTACCATTTCAATTGTACAGAGGTGAGTTTTACGCTTACCAAATATTTTGTTATGTGTAGGTAAACTAAGGCTCTCTCTACTTTGTGGTTTGAGTGCATTTCTCTATTACTAGCGTGAATTTCGTTTGAATTATAGGTACATAGGTACCTAGGTGTGTATTGTAAGCTATATTTTTGACACTTTTTACCGGGTCTGGGGTCATGGGTTAACTCGTAGTTTTTTTCCTGCCGGTTGTAAGCTTACTACTTATCGTATCTATACAGTTGTTGTTAAACTTGTGTGGTGAGAATACTAAATTAACTTCTGCTACTTATATTGTTTTGTGGCCTTCTACATACATACATCGGTTTGTCATCGCGAAGTGAATTTATTCTATCAAATTCTGGAAATATGTACAAAACTACCCAATCGAGTGAATCTTAGGATCGAATACAAATACACAATATACATACCTACCAGTTTGAATTGTTTTATTTTAAAATGTTTCGTTTTCGTGCATATGCATATACAGTAGCGTCCACATAAATAAACTCGATTTTCAAAAGGCGTAACGTAAGATGTCCCATCCCAATTAAGAAGTAACATTAATAGAAATGCACTTTCAATACTTTAATTTGACTCCTAATAAAATTAAGATTAAGAAAATACTAAACAACGTATTAAGTCGCGCGCAAATTAAAAAGAAACTTTATATGACAAACTTATAAAGGAGGTCAGTGCCTACATATCTTGTGAAGGTTATAACCCTCTATCTGTCCATCTGTAGCTTTAAATCGGTTTTTTCTAAATTGTGGGCGTATTCAAAAAAATTTTACACTTAACCATTTCGGAGCCCTAGGGAGTATGTGGTCCAAATTTCAGCTTTCTAGCTTGAATTTAAAGGCCTAAAAATTGCGTACGGACGGACGGACGGACATTGCTTAATAGTCTTAGGATTTGGTCCTGATCATTAATATATATACTTTTATGGGTCTACGACGAATATTAAGGGGTGTTACAAACTATGTGTCAAAATTAATATACACTTAGGATAGGGTATAAAAACGAAAGGGATGTGAGAAATTTTTGTAGGAAAAAAAAAAATGTTCACCTTCGATGGTGAGTTAAGTGAAAAACGTCAGTTAGTCTGAAATGTTTTTTTTTACTTACATATCACACTTAACTCACGACTCAAGGGTAATTCACCGTTAACTCGCGTTTAGTAATGCGGATGTAACAATTGTGACAACAGCAAACAATTATGTCGAAATAAGAGGCAAACAAAAGAAAAAGTGTGGAGATCGAGTGAAGATCAAGGAGTTTCTAGGCATTTTCGTCGTGCCCGTGGACTAGAATAGAGAGGCTAGTAACAGGATAGTTTCCCTACAAAATAAGAAAAACAAAGAACAATGTTTATTTTGTCAAGACGTAGGAGAGCGCAAAACAAAGGAAACGAGCCTGAGTTACTGTGTGCTAGACATTATTTCGTGATCACTTTACACAGATATTGATTGAATACCTATAGAGATATAATTGAATTCAGGAAATTGTTCCACCGGCACAAATATCCATATTTTTAATCCATTTTGAATGAAGATTTTATTATATGAACTGATCTTCAAAAATTTAAAAAAAAAAACCGAAGAATGTTTTTTTTCCAAGAGAATGGAATTAATGGAATCGCTTACTTAAGTTTGCATTAAATTAGGAGGACTGTTTGCAATTATGAAATATCGCACAGAAGCCAAGAGAGGACCATTGTGAATACCCAAGTAGTACGTGATAGGATATGTGACTAACAAAACTGTTTGGACTTGTTTTGAAGACAAGTGATGGTAGAAAAGATGTTCCACAGATTTATGTTCATTGTCGTCCCTGAAGCATAAGTCATAAGTAAAGACTTCTGGCTTTTTAGCCATATTTATTTAATGCATTGTCCGTTTAATACCACCAAAATATTTAAAAGGCAACTATGGTTTTTAATCTAAAATCTACAAAGGAAGTTTTTTTTAGATCTAACGTTTCTTTAATACAGAATAATTGAATCTCATGGTTTGGCTAGCATATTTAACTCTCTACCGCATACAAGGTCATATATGGCTTTTAATTTTTGATTACATTTACGGTAGAAATAAACAGTTCTAAGAACCAACGGTTTTCTGTTGCATTCGATGCATAGTTGTAGTTTATTTTTTTTTTAAACCGACTTATGTTTCAGAAATTTTGTTTCACAAATAAAATGATATCAAAAATGGGTCATAATTCATGTAAACCTTTGGTTCCTTGATTTCTGTAGAAAATTTAGTTTGAAGAGTTTGTCTGGACAAAGAAAATAACCTTTTATATGCTGTTTTGAGTTCGTAAGCAGGGACGAGGTTGTGTTCAGAAATAATAACTTTCTTGCCTTACTGCAACTTTTAAATAGACCTCCCAGTTTTGATAAAACTCTGAGGCCAGTCAACTGCTGGCGTTGTTACATTTATGTGATCCGGAGTTTTTAGATGTTAAATTCGTGGCTGGGCTAATGGATTCAGCGTGCACTGTTGTGACTGTCACAGTATGTATATGTATGCTATTGTTCAATTTCTGTAGATATTCAAATGCATACACAAATGCATTTATAAAAACAAAAAACACCACTGAACCGTTTCAATGATCTATGTCAACCGCTCACTGTGATTTCTGTCCAAAATGATTTATTGATACGCCATTAACCTCCAAACTTTAATTAAAAAATTACACGTTTTTACAACCTACGGTGAGCATAAAGACCACAAATTCGCATAGAGTGTTCATGTACATACATACATTAGTACGTGGGTGTGTCAAAAGTTTCGATAACACTTGATTTTCATTGGAAACATAAATTCATATGCGAACAATAATAAATTCAATTTATCGATAAGTACCTAATGGCGGAAATCAATTCCAGTCGATTTATTGTAATAGCATTATTGGGTGGGACAAATTTCTATAAGACACATGAGCTATCAAACTGGCAGCTCTAATATTATGCAACAAAACAAATTTCATAATATATCGAAAACTGTTGAAAGAAATTTGAAAAAGGCAATTCACTCCATTTAAGGTTGCGTAATATTTCATACTCTAATTATGAGTTAATATTTGTACCTATGTATGTTTTTTTGTTGTATCTATTCTCATCTTGGGTTTATTATTTTTTATTACTTTTCCCTGGACCGACATGTTACACTTGCATTTGAGTGATCGTATTATTATGTCTTGCGGTCGGTGTAATGAATACAATCGGACAAGTGAGATGTCTACGTATGTCATTATAGCTTCATCGAATTATTGTCTGTGTACTAAAACATGTATGCAGACAGAAGAAGTAGCAGACTGACAAATTGTACAATTAACAATAACTTTTTGACTTTTGTATCGTGTCTTTTCTTTTATATAAGAATTAAGCAGTCGTGACAAATGATAAGGATCATCAAGTCAAAGTGTTTTGGGTGACATAACAGAATGAAGGTATTAAAAGTTTTGCTATCTCAATTAATATGATTGATATATATCATTTGGGGGGTAATTACTAAGTGTGGCGAGTATGTTGCTATGGCATGTGACAGTTCCAAGCGAATTGATCAAGTACTAGATTGGGGTGGAGATTTCCTAGAAAGTGTCATTGATAAGAGAAATTATATTAGCCATATAACGGGTCATAAGTGGACATAAAACAACAATATTTTATGAGATCTTTACAAGTTGATAGCTTGTCAAACATGCAAGTTAAGGTTTTAACGATGATGGCTATCTCCGTAATGGTGGAAACAATATAACTGTAGTGAATTTTTTACGTGACTGTGACAAGTAATTTAATTTTAAGCTATCTTACATTCATGAAACAGAAAGTCCTACTGTGGTAAAAGAACCGACAAAAATTGACTTGACAGATACGTACATAAATTAGTATGTCACAAAATTTAAATATCGCTTTGATAAATCTTCTGTGCGGTGAAACAGCTAAATTTTACAATGCACAATTAGGTGAATGTATAATTTTCATACATTTTCCGACAAAAATAAATGGCCAAAGATAATTTTCAAATTTTTATTTTAACCCAGTATTTCCTTCAGATAGTTTTAATTGTCAAACTTATTCCCAGATTTTTAAATGTCAGTTTCCTTTTTATTCAGTAGTATTTGTTACTCTATCGCGTTGACATGAACTGGTCAACAACGGTTTTGCGCGCCAAACTTATATAGCACTTGAAGCATTCTACAATCATCTCTAATCTCTTTTTGTAAGATGGAACATCGCCTATTACCAAACTATCTTTCATTAAACTTGAGATCAAATTCCAACTTTTATTTACAGTTTTATAGAGACTTTAGAACTTCAAACATGATTATGTACAAATGTCTTAAATTGTTTAATGAATAACCTACTGAAATTAAAAATGACAATATTTTCAGAATGTTCAAAAAATTGTTGATATATTCGCGATATATTTGACAACTACACCTGCGGCACGCGTTGCAGCATCATTGGGTTCAGCCAGTTATATCCAAATAAAAAAAAAAATTATAACCACTGCAAATACAAATTTGACTCACTGATTAAAAGTTATTGCTATAATTGCAAAATACGTTCGAAGTCGTCAACCTTCAAAAATTAATTAAAAAAAAAAACCAGACCAGACTCATCGTCTTAAGTTCTCTTTGAAACGGAAATAAACAATACATGCACAATCTAAACTGGTATTATTGTTAAATAATACCTCAGTTATGTTTATTCATAAACAGTTCGTTAATTTAACTATCTTCACCTAAATACAAAGCTTAAATCGTAATTCTGTAGCCACTAAAAATGTCGGTCTAAAAATGCCAAAAAACAACTTTTTGTAACATAAAATACTGAATTTAATTCACTTTTCGAAACATAAATGACATTTTGTGCAAATTGTTTCGCAAATTCAGATTTTAACTTTTCAAAATGTAAATGACGTTTTTTACGACTTCATTGAGAGGCAATCATCAAAAAATTACTTCCTTCGTTTTAATCGAAATAAAATAAAATCTCTATACACGGTCATGGCAATGTGATAGCTGTTGATATGCTTTCTCATATAAATGCCAAAATACTGTCATAAATAAATGTGTGTCCGAAATGTCAACGTAAAAAAAAACACAGAAAGAAAGTGCAGACAAATAATTACGACAACTAATCAAACACGATTATAATCGTTAATTTCTTGTTGATCTTATTTCACGCTTTTACTAATATTTGTGCAACAATTGAAAGCAACCCAACCACCACCACCCACGTGTAAATAAACAAACACAAAATCAAAATTCAACACGTTAAGCTTCTTCAATTTCTTGTTCTTTTGTATTTCGATTGCAATCAGATGTTACTTAATGTCATGATTCGAAAATCTTATTACATACTTAATTTAGTTCAGAATCTAATGAGTCACGACCATAAAAGAGAAATAAGCAAATATGGTTTTGCACGTTTCATGGTCGTATAGTTTATTTTCGACAATACGTTAACGTTCCATACGTTATCACCATAAATGACGAATTCCCTTGGCATTTGGGTTTTATTTTATTTTATGTCAAAATTAATTCATTAAAGTTATAAACACAGAAGATTGCATTCTATTCTTAGCTGCGTGTTGAGTTAATGTTCCATCGAACCTTGAATGCGTTTACTGCGTCTTCGACCATTAAGCAAAGTACCATAGTTTACATTGCGTGATAAGTAAATTAAACTTCAACAGTACTTACTGCCATTTAATTGCATTTAATTACCCATATAATGTGATTAAATTTGTCGCTGTTAGTACACAGGAAGATGGCATAGATGGTAATGGTATACAGGTGTTTTTAGTTATGGTGGCAATATCGTTTTAGGTATGCCAACATTGTGCAGACATTTCCGGTGAAACTATGAATGACAGTGGGTGCGTTCGGAAATTAAGTCAACGATCTTGATTCTTATCCTATTCATTTTTCATACGCTATGGGGTTCGTTGACAGTGAAATGCGTTGTTGAAAGTTAACAACTGATGCAAAATATAAATATTTGCATACACACAGTTATGCCAGTAATTTTGAGTGATATGAATATAGTAAATGTACGATAATAATTTCTTTTGTAGTTTAATGCTACGTTTCCACCAAGTACTGAACCGAGATTAAAACTAAACTGCCATAAATCCCGAGATTTACCATGCAATTCTAAAATAATCTAGAAAAAAAAACTAGGTTTACATGTAAGAATCGTCTTGTGAACACACTCAATACTAATTTACTATTTCTGGCTGTGTCAAAAGTGTCGTTGGTTGCTGGGAATTGAGAGGAAACCTCTATGTTAATCTCCTTTTTTCGGTGGAAACGTGTAAAGATTTATTGTTAATCTTTTGTCTATAATCTCGGTTTATCTTTTGGTGGAAATGTAGCATAAGAAAACGGATGAAACTTGTGTTCAAGTTTCTGCCACTATTTCTGTTTCATAAAGTTTACCAGCTCAGTTTGTGCAATATATCCTGCCCCTGCTTTTGATGTAGAACAAGTACGTGAGAAGTTTTAGATGTCAGCTGGTTTGTTTTTTGTTGTGTGATACAGAATTTACTCGATCAATTTGGTAAATATTCGAATATGAAAGAAAAAAATTAAAAATGTTTCAACTTGGGATTATATACCTATTAGACTTATCTTAAACCCAGCAGTGTACCAAAGTCGATATGAAACTGCCAACCTAATAGAAAACGATGCTTGTCTGTTCTGAATCATTTTCTGTTCATTAAACTGTTCTTTTCTATTTACACCTGAGAGACTCCTTTTTATTTTCCTTGAATTAAACCACTACTTCACGTGGTAGCAATCACAAATATCAGTAGCTGGCGCGATGATCACCAAGATTACTTAATTAAGTAATAGGCTATTCGCACCGAATCAAAATCCGAAATTTCCACAAAAAGATTTCGAAATCTCATGGATGCATTCGCAACGACAGTCGACGAAGTTTGGTTTAGTATTTAAGTAAGCCGTCAAAAAATTAATTGTAATTACCAATTGGTGCGATCAATCGTCCTCGGTATATTAACCAAATGTTCGAATAATTTATGTAATCATCGCTTAGCTAATCGGTGGGCTTTTAGAGGACTCGCAGTGGACAATCTGTCAACAGTTTTGTGGAATATTTGGAATGCTTCAAAAGGTGTGTGTGTGTGTGGACATGCGAATTTTAGGTTTTATCAAAATCTCTTAAGGGGGTACATGGGTTTATTCGGGCAAAAAGTTCTATTTTCAACAATTTTTTTTTTATATAAAAAATTAAATATTTTATTCAAACTTTTTACTGTCTCAGATATACATTTAAAAAAGAATTTCTGAAATTTTCAACGGAAAATAATATTCATAACTCCGTCATTGTGACGTAATTTCCAGTGATCCCTCGGAAAAAAGGTGCGTCCGCGTTGACAGTAGAACTCGTGACAGGATCATCGGAAGTGAAAAAAAATTCCTGTTTTAGTTAAGACCATGACAAAGGAAAAAAGAAAAAATTGGAATTTTTGGCAGAAAAAAAAATGCTAATTTTTGTAAAATTTGCTCAATATTTTTTTTTAAATAGTTGTAATTAAAAATAAAAAAAATTCTTCGTCTAAGTCCTCGTGAATTGTATCTCGAATCATCAAGATCGGTTGAATGGTTTTCGAGAACTTTTGACAACCGACTTTGAAAACACAGTTTTGAGAAAAACGCGTTTGAAGTTTGGATAACCTCAAATAAACCTCGTGATTCAATTCAGTGCGCACCTTCCCAAGGCTGTATCTACGAAACTTTTATTCAGAATGATTTGAAAATTTAGGATATTATTCTTGAGATGTTGTAGAAATTATTAAGACAATAACAAAAAATTTAATTTTTTGAAACTGTGATACCCATGTAACCCCTTAGGAGAATAAGATTTCGAAGTCAGCACATTGTTTGGGTAATCTACTGATTTCGATGAAAATTTGTAAGTTTTCACGAAACCTCGAATTTTGTCGCCCGGTGTGAAGAACCTAACCCTTCGTGTCAAAAAATATATCTTTGCACCCATATTGTTAACAACTTGACTACAGCATCACCTGTCGGATTTTATTTAAGCTTTGAACCATCACCTTGATAATTTCAAATAATTAAAATTACTTTTCTATTGACATAGCAAAAAGGAATACATGTCTTTCTTAGAAATCGTTCCTTAAAAAAACAACTTAGGTATCTATTATTTTTTGAAAAGATGTTAAAAGGAATCAGACATACATGTTTTTAATATAAAATCCTTAAAAATGGTAGGCTTACCCCTGAACAATTTTTTCTCAATCAAATGTTTTCTTTCTGTGCAAAATTACCAATAAATTTGGCTTATGGATCAAAAATATACCTTAAATATACCAGGGAGAGTTATATACAAATATCCCCGTTCTTAAATGCGTCTCGATGATTAGATCAATATATATATATATATTTTTTGCAGTTTATAATTCCAGCAATGCATGACAGAATATTTTCTTATAATTTATTTAAAAAGATTGCGGCTTACCCGCGACAAGGACAAGTTCTTCCCAATTTTTACGGTCAACAATGTCAGTTATGTTATCCCCCCAAATTATTCTTTACATAAACAAAGCATACCAAGTAAAAGCTAATTATGTATTGCCACAAGGACTGAAAACCTAAAACTACGTACATCAACAGCCCAGTTCTGCTAATCGCATTAAATAAAAAAAAAACTGTCAAAAAACCAACGCCCTACATTCTAAATTTGAATTTATGTCATAAATCAAAAACAAAAATAAAATGTTTTCGTTGCAAAATAAAAGTTTCGCCAGTCCAGCACAGACATTCACTTTTGCTTCGCTCATCAATCAGTTGTGAGCTCTAATTTAAACTGTCTGTACATATATGTACATCCGTCTACCTTGTGTTATCTTTAGTACACCCGCTATCAGTGTGTTTTCTGTTAACATTTATCTTTAGCCCGATAAGAATAATTTTTTAGTATTAAATATTTTATTGGTAAGAAAAAAGACATCATTTATGCAGTCCGGGAAAACGCATTTCAATAAACTTTGACGGTAGATAAAAAAAAAAACAAATAAACATCTGTCGTTGACGTTGGTTCTTTGTAAATGACAATGACATCATCCCTTCTTTATAACTTCCTACAGAGTCGAGTCGTAGTTTAGCTCTATTCGATTGATCGGCTTTAAGAAGAAATATAAAATAACTACATAGTCATAGGGAAAACTATAAGAAGAGAATGCCAGATGGAAGAAGAAACTCGAAAGCAAGAGGATCAGGTCAGTCAGCTTGTCATTCTATTTGCTTACCATACGCTTTCATACATACATACAGCCGTACTCAATATGTTTACAAAAAGTCTAAAGATTGTTGAACTTATAAACCTCGGCGAATATCTTCTTCAAAGTTACCACCACCTTACGAATGCCCGTGAATCATAGGGCAATGTTGCCGTTGGCAGTACACGTTTTTTCGTTTTATAACTTATCACGTTTTGGTGTTCCAAAACACAACCGCGGAAGGTATTCCGTGACAATTACGACCAGCACCTTTGGTCCCATGGCCTGAAGTAGGGTTATTTTTTATAATTTCTGAGAAATAAAAATATACGTAGAACCCTAGGTACCCATGGTGTTCGTATTTCATGCTTATTTTAGAATAAATGAAATTTCCTGTCTGACATAAGGTCAAAGTAACTAAACTAAGTTGCAAGTACAGTGAAGTTATTTTTACTAGCGATGGCATAAGTAGTAGTTGAGAAACCTATCTACCGACAAAGGATATTTTAGTGCATATTCTTTCGTTCCGCAAAAGGTGAATAAATTTATAGAACATGAAAGGGTATAATGACACTTCAATTGTCATGATGGTACATGTCGTGGTGGGATCGTCGAAATTACGATGTGTAGGGACAAAACCTTAGCTCTCAGAGATATTACAAAGCAAGGGGACGTCTTTGACAAGTTATCTTCGTAAAATAGAAATGTAATTGAGCCATAGATAATCGTAAAGTTAGAGAATATACCTAGAGTAGCTGTATTGTTAGGTAGGCGGTGTTGTTGCTTCCTCCTGACACTCAGCTCAATGTTGACTCATTGTGTCCTCATTTGTGTGCAGTATTTGCTTTTCCTCGTCGACGTCCCTTTAGTAGTTTTAGTAGTTGGCAGATGGAGAATGATTTTAGCCCCGCCCTTGGAGTACTTCTCATTGGACTAATTGTCGAAACACACACATAACTTTGCATACAACTAGAAACATTTAATTCTTAAGATTTATTGAGACAAAAATAACAAAAAAGGTAAGTCACATTAAACGATCATAGGTTTTGATCATCTATGGAGCACCTGCAATCAGTGTAGAGCCTTGAAATTTAGTACAGCGGTTATAAGATTTTGCATCCAGTGACGTGTACATGAATATATAGCCCCAACCATAGCAACATTTGCACGCGGTCTATATATGAGGTTCTGTGTTCTAGATTTCGTGTAAGCGCGACACATCTTCCTGGAAATATAGACTCAGGTATCCCCCATTTAACTGGGGTTGGACTTCTTCCAGAGCGGAGCCGCGGCTTTCCAGCTCAATGGCTATCTTAGTTCACTCCATGTTCCTATTGTCATGTCCTATTATCAACTTCTTTCTTGAACGTCGATAAATTCAAAAGTACTTTGCCTAATTACTTCTTCCTTGATACTAGTTCAGTTGACTAGCCGGCACTAAATCACAGTCGACTTTTCAACCATCTGTAAAGATACATTCTAAGAATTCGCCTGTGATAGTGTCATTCTTACCTGGATGGGAAGTTTACAGGATTGAGTTGCATATTGCAGGGAAAAATAATTCAGAATCACGTTACGGACTCCTGGTTAGTTTTGAGTCTAGAATGACACAAAAGTACTGCGCTGTAAAGAATAACCAAATATATGAATTATTAAAATGTTAAGGTTTGCTGATGGTTGGTATTTTGGTTTTACTAGGTTTTACGTCCAGACCAAACCTTGTAGCCCAACTATAATCCAGGAAAAAGGCGAATTCACACAAATTTACTGATTTGGAAAGGTAACCACGCTTAGCCGGAATGATCGTTGTCCTGCGCATGAAGACAATTCATCTACTTACGAACGACTCTACACTTAGCTCGATGAGAGGTTCTTGGAGAGATTCGGTATGGACATCATTTGCAATATCCTTCTATATCTTAGAAGGTAGCTATGGAACGCACTACCTCATGAAGAGTTGTCGTGTTGAGATTTGCACAAGAGGAGTCTAACTAGGTTCAACGTAATATAAATGTCAAGAATACGCTCAAGTCCTGAACACAGTCTTAGTCAGAATTGTGGACCCTTTTGGCAACTTTTGGTATAAAAACTTCTTGAATATGCCTCCATAACTGAGGAACATAATTAAGCAGCTTTATACATCTGTAAAAAGACCGCGTGCGAAAAATCCTATTGTGAACTTTTTTATACGGTTAAGATGCGTATTAAAAGCTAAGAGGCTATAACCATAGTCCGCTAAACACATCAATGAGAAATTGTACATGATAATGGGGAATAGACAAAAATCGGATACATGTTGCCGGAAATTTTGATTTTGGCGCGGTAATACTTTAATTTTGCATGACGAAAATTGAGGGCGCAATTTCTATTAAACCACAAATTTATAAGATGGGTAATGGTTTCAGCCAAATCTTATAAAACATAATTCAGAAGAGACCAACAGATTAAGTAGGTACTACGTCTAACCCACCTACTTACTACTTAACACTTGTATGCAAATTGTAAACAATTCGCAGCCCCTCAAACTTACCCTATTTAATGTCAATGCCCATGAAAATTGTTTACAAATTCAATTTAATGTTGTCAACAAAAAATTCATCGACCCTCAACAATAAAAATACATCGCGAATCGTATATCGATTGTATGCGTATTTATTCAGTTTTAACACAGCCTAAAGCCAAATTTTTTCTTTTCTGGGTGTGAATTTTGCCCGTCCACATTCATTAAAATTTCCCTTTTGTTAGCTTGTTTAGTTTGAGTCGAGCCCAAGGCAGAGACACATACTGTCTACTCTATTCTCCAGCTGAGAGGAATTTGGGTCAAGTGAATCTACACACGTTTGCATTTAAAGTTTGTTGGTTCCTTTGATTTATCCTTGGATTTAATACGCGCTTCCTTTTCATATTAAAGATGTCTCACTAATATTCGCTAAAATGTGGCGATGGACGAAAACAATAAAGGTGTGTCTCCTGGTGCGGAAATTGCGCCATAATTTATGTTTGTTTTTTAGGTTTACGAAATTAATTTCATTTTAATTAATTGAACCTTGCTAAGGACATGGCTGCAAAAAATAAGCCTGCCAACAACAGCAAATCCACTTAATGTATAAATTGGAATTTTTAGGCTAATGACCATAGAGATTGATCTGTTTACAAGGATAAGGATGTTTTAGTGTTTTGTTTACCTACAGTGTGGAAAGTTGTATTATATGAAACGTGACATATCACCTAGAAATGGAATTTGTATGTAGGCTTTCTATAGGTATATCGTGAAGCAGTTTTTTTTTATTCTTTTTAAGTATACTCGTAAGCCCACGTTCCTTTCACCATAGATGCAGTCCAAACGTTTTTGTATGAATCAAAAGTCAAGGAAACAATCGAAATGTTTCTTTTTATGAAGACGTTTACTAATTTTTTGGTCATAAGATGCGACATGGTGTTACGATTTTGTCAGAGTAATATAAATTTTATATGTAGAATACTACTACCATTTGTGCCTTATACATGGGCCTGTAGGCTGTATTTCAGGAGTACCAGAATTTGTAGAACATGTGACTAAAAATACTCATATGTTTGAGTATAGCTCGAGAGACGCATGAAAACGGATATCCTCAGTATATCTCACCGATATCATTAAAGGAGCTTTTTACGTCGCCTGTCCTGACAGGAAGGTCGGAGGAGCTTAACCCCCCTAGTGGGTGGAATGCCACCTCTGGTAGAAAGTAAGGAAGTTATTTAAACGAGCCGTAAAGTCTGACCTAGAATCTACTTGGGTAAAAAGAGGCTTGTCAGAGATTGCCGTTACTAGGAGGATGTCTTAAGCCAGGAAAGGTTTACGATCCTCCAAAAAAACGGCGGGTCTGTCAGCATTTCATCAATTCGGCTGATCGACTTCAAAAAACTGATTGGCGTGCAGCTTAAGTTGAATGTGACCTAAGTTGGGTATCATAGGTAAATCCACGGAGGTTGCATGGATGCAGTTTACTGCGGTGCTTATGGATATTGAGGGTGCATTTGAAAATCCCACCCTACTGCAGAATTAGGTCTACCTTGAGATCTTAGGGGAATACACACTGGTGGAATGGATCCTGGCGATGCTTAGAGCTGTCAAATATTTTGCTTAGGAGGGTACGATCTGCGCCCCCTTATGGATGATTGACTCCTTGTTGAGAAGACTTGATAGTGAAGGTAACAACGTTGTCAGCTCTTTCTGAGCATTTGAATTCAGGGCTAAACATAGTTGGTGTGGAGGCTAGTGCTGTGCAAAAGCTCTTGCGGGGTCAACCTGACTCAACATATATTCTCTGGCAGTGACGTAGGATGTTAAGCTCTGGGGTCTTAGTCCCAGATATGTTTGTGCATTGTAACACACAAGAGCAAGCACTCGCAGCAGACATCTGACTTAGCTATAACTAAGTTGACTTGGCTATAACTGCCTTAAAACCTGCTCTTCTGCAACGATCCCATACAAAATTGTGAAGCAGTCCATAAACATTTCAGATTGTTGGGTAAATGTAACTCTTTAACTCTAACCTGAGATGCCGTATTGAAAAATCTGATGCTCTTACCAGACAAAGCACATTATCAGCCTGTGCTGGGCCGTAACCATCAATTGGGTGCTGATTGTCTATAAACAAAAGTGAAATAACTGAGCGTTTAAATTTGCAGTGTTACGTCTGCATACGGAATACTGGCATGATCTTGCATCAAGCAGACATTCAAAATATATACTTAACCTAAAGAGACATGTCTTAAGATCCTCTATTGGCATAATCGCTGGTTTCAGTTTTCGCAACTATTTTACGAAGTGCATAATGGTTGTCCTTGGTTCTATTGCTAATCCGGACAGCATTGCTAAAGTGAAATGGACCACTTGCATAATACTCATGCTTTTTCAGTAATAACGTATAGTCAGTCGGTGCTGAAGCTTGGTAGTCATAAGAGAGCATACCCCAACAAATTTTCAACAATTGGTCGGAAGAATTGGAACCTAATCATCGTTGTCCTATTTCCAAGAAAGAAAACCGTATTTTTTAAATGTCTGGAGACATTTTTCAACGATCTTATTGGACACTGAATGAGCAACCCTCCAGCCCGCATTCTTCGACTCTATTCTGGAGAAACATCGCAGTAGAGTAATACCTCGTCTTACCTTAAATGGTACGCACAGGTGGAAGATCGTCCTCGTCCAGATTGAAATACGCCAAAAATAGCTGCGTAATAGCAAACCCGATTCTAGCACATAACTCTACAGGATACAACTCCATTATGAACAAAGCGGGCTCCATTTGATATTTCATGCGTGATATGATACGTAGAGTCCGACCAAAGGTTAATTTTTTGGCCGAAGCCGAAAGCTTTAAAATACAATTTAATAGATAAAATAACTCGCAATCTTAACAAAATGTATTTTACAAATAATCATAACAAAAATAAAAAATAGCCTGCAAATGCATCCGTTTGACTGCCTGTCATTCGATGCAAAACAAACAAGAAATTATTTGCTCGAAATCGTTCAAGCGAAAAATTTTCCGATCAATTCACTATTCGGCTTCGGCTAAACCTTTGGCCTTTTTTCGCCGAAGCCGTAATTCGCCGCTGCACTCAAAATCCGTTTTCACATGCAAACCCAGTCAAATTACTATTTTGTTGGCATTTAAACGGCGACTTCTTCACCATAACCTCAAAGAACAACTTTCGTTGTGAAACATCGCCAATTGCCAGAAGTGAATGACTACACTTTCGTATAAGTAATCGCACTCGCAATAAAATTGATACCATCGCCATCGCATATATTTTTTTGCAAATTACCAATGACATGTTTCATCAGCGTCTAATAAATTAATTGGTGTGAGCACAAATGAAGAGATAATAACAATATTTTGGCATAAAAAGGAAAAACAAATTGTTTTGCCCTCTTCCAAAGTGATGTCAAGAGTAAATTTTGTTGACAAGAAAAAAAAAATTAAATTAAAATTATGATGCAAAACACATGGTGATGATCATACGCAACATTATGTATTCGAATTGAATCTTTGACAATCTGTTTTTAACTACTACATACTATCAACTAAAACCAATAACAAACTTCCAGCAGTGTGGAATAACAAGTTTTGTATTTTATATTAAATTTTTTTTTATCTCTTTTATTAAAATGCAATTCAATGAAATTCGAAATGACACACACGCCTTGTATGGTCAGTATGGGTTTTGCATAGCTATAGCTTATTATTCTTTATGTATTAACATTATAATGTTGCACGAGTATATTGAGTTACATTTTAGTGGTTTTGAACTTTATTTCAATGTTTATATTTTTTTTTTATTTTCGTCTCTTGCTAACGTCACCCGGAATGAGTCGGATATTTTGAAAAAGAAAAAATGTCAAGTGCAGGGAAGTACATGCGATAAAAGTTGAGGGAAAAAAATGAAATTTAATATATTAATTGGATTTTTTTTGTTCGCTAAATTTTGATACATAAAGTACATGGTAAACCATATACGATTTTGTTGACGCTGTGATAGAAAGTTCATACATATTTAGGAGAATTTTTTTATGAAGAAAAATGAGTAAGATATAATTTATGGGAACTTGGACTTGGAAAGAAAATAGTTATACGATAAGAGTTTTAGAATCATGTTGAGCAATATGTGTCAAGAGCTTAAGATTTAGAAATGTGTAGTTTTTTAGATTTTCATAAACAGGGTTTGCGTTCTTGCTTTCCTGTATAGTCATAGCAACTAGGCAATAATGAAATTTGTTTGCATTTGCACGGGTAAGTTTTAATGCAATTAATTACTTAGTTCACTTTATTAACAATTTCGATACCGAGATATATACGGATGGCTCCAAAACAGAGCGAGAATTTTTCAAAACCACTCCAACCTTAATACGTACTGCCTGGCATATCTTGGATCACTGTACGAAGTTATGTCAATCCGTATAGCAATTTTACGGAGAGTCAAGGAGCAATCAAAGCCCAAAGCTGCTAAAGTAAAAATTGCTAAATTCAATCTATCCACGGCTGCACCTAAATCAGCTAACGATCGGTGGAATGAAATCGGCACTGGTCTGGACTAAGATTGATGTAAAAGGAACTACAAAACTACTAAATACCTGTCCCGCACTCGATAGATTGAAGAAGCCATTTCTCTGTGAATAATTTCTCGAAGATTTGAGGTAAAACATTCATCACTGAGTACAATTTGTTTGACTGGGATAATCGTAGGGATATTTCGGATCATTCTCCTTTTTCTGCACTGCTATCCCAATCAAAAGAGAACCCAACTTTCCCTCCTAAAGTTACGGGAGTTTGGCATCATTTCACTCTCCTAGACTTTTAAAAAGTTCGGGACCACAACCAGATGATTAACTTAGATCTCCCATGGTTGGTCGATTGTTACTTTCCGCTATACTCTCCCTTATGTAGACCATTAATCAGTCGAAGTGTATCTTGGCTCTCTTTTAGGCCAACCTATTTTGTATTATTGTATATTTGTATTATAAAAGATATGTGATGGGCAGCGTTGCCACTTCAAATCGAAGCGAAGTAGTATATTGCAAAAAAAAAAAAGTAGTACTCTAGAAGTAAGAGTAGCAGTGCAATTTTTTTAGCAATCGACATTTTATTTTTATTTCAACGACTTCATCGACAACGGATATTCTTCGGAAGTTTTCGAAAGGCTCAAAGACAGTCAATATCGACGCGAGTATTCAAATCACCAAGATATTACAAATCCAAGTAGCAACCGGGAACGATCGTTATGCTTAAAAGTTTAACCGAATTTTTGTCTTAAAACGCATCTTATGAAATGCAAAAAGATATAATTTTAGAAATGGTGGCAATTTAAGCAAGGTTTTTTAACGTATGAAAAATATTTGCTGTTGCAATTCTTCAGTGATTTCACAGTAAGTTAGCAAATCATTCAAATGAATTGTTGGTCACAAAGCTTCCCTGCCACAAATACATATCCGCACTTTTGTTATAATTAAAATATTAAAAAAAAAGATTGTGACTTATTGTGCTTGACTCGATGAAAGTTGAAGTTCTATCAGACATAGACATAATTGTTATATAGCGATCGCAACAATTAGTGAAGTGTCACAAAATACAGAACGTAGCTCTCGCATCGTTAAAAGACTTAGCTCAAATTTCATCTTGACGTTTTGACGTGTAGGTTTGCGCTCTCTTTGATTTTGGCACCGGTCCAGAAGGGTCTTTCTTTCATAAATCTATAAATAAAAATGTTGTTTTAGTTTTCAATTGACTTACACTTCTATTTTATTTAGAGCCGAACACAATATAAAAATGTATTATATCAGTTAAAAAGATTTTTTGTTGTGGTGTCTTCGGTTTTTATCTTGGTCTGCAATTAGTAGCAGTTTTACTACTACAGTAGAAAGAGTGGCAACACAGGCGATGGGATTTTGGGTTTTAGCATTTGGGCAAATAAATCCATAATAAAGCTCCATTTTTCTGAACGATATAAGCATTTCGAATCACGAGCGATTTACAAAAGTAAATAGATTTGATATGCCTTGTTTTATAGAACTTGAAGAACATTTTATTGTCCTTTATTGTCCTTTCGCTCTATGTGACCGCAACCAAATTCGATGGCATGAATATGCTCTAGGCTTTGTAGAGCAAGATAGTCGCAAAGAATCAAACAATTTTTGGAGACTCTAGACGCATCAGTCTATCATCAAGCAACGTCGTCAACAGTTCTGAAATAATTTAGGATTTAGAAAAGCTATGAAAATTTTTAACGTGACCTTCTTAACATATTTTTTTATCTCTCGTGTTAAATGGTTAGCGGTTTAATCTTTGACGTAATGGTTTTTCGTTTTTGTTTAAATGTTCATCATCATCAGTTATCCCAAAGACTATCTGCACTGATGTTTTGAGTGCTGAACATCTAAGCTCCTTATCACAGTCGTGCCTTCTCGGCTTTTTGAAAAAATCAGGTTAATTACTACAGTAAGTGTGCTTTCTGTCTGAAAGCGTAGATTGAAACTTTTCTATGTAATTTTGGAAATTGGCCGCCAATTTATTCCAAGCTATTGCAATAAGGCTTGAGGGACTTTGTCGCTCCATTGTATCACAACGAACCGCTTCAAAAGCGGCAACCTTCGTCTTTAAAAATATTCCTAATAGAGACGAAACGGACGAGTGATAAATTCACAGAAGAGGAAGAAATATCTCTCTCTCCCAACAGTACCAAGATAACATTAACACTTGATTTCACCGGCAACAACTTTACCATATACTCTGGCCAGTTAAGCGTACATAAATCTAACTCAACATAAGATCGTTGCTTTGTCTATTGTCTTTCTATTGTAAGAGTCTCAAGCTAAAAAAAAAATACCTAGACTAGCCTCACTTGTTCCAAACTCTTATGATATTTTTTTTGTATTTTTTTCACTCAAAAAAAAAAAAAAAATTCGCGTATTCCAAGACCTTGTTTTAATTTCAACGCATTCTCTTTTCCTGATTCACAAAATGTTTTGACTCATTAGCATTTTAATGAAGAAAATCAAATAAAATTAGAAACTATAACTTTACTGACTCAGCAAGATATTTAAATGTTCATCAATATCCTCATAATAATAAAATATTAAAGTTTCAGCTTGCCTTCAACTCGCCTGAATTATGCCGAAAGTAAATACCAAATTAAACCCTACTACCACAGTATCAGTTATTTGCAAATTTTAAAGTCGCAAGTTTGTCACATCACAAAACCAGTGAGACAGTATAATCGCACGTCATATGAATCACTCAGATTCAGCGTATATCAGTGAAACCAGTCCAAGAATTTGTTGTTTTTATTTTCCGCCGAAGTGACAAATGCCACAAACGCTTAAGGTGTGCACATACTCGTATAACCCGTGCGTCTATTCTGGGTAGGTACACGTATCAAGTGTCCCACTGACTTGCAAGTTGGAAGATATCACTGTACGATATTATGGAATAATGAAACTGACAAGAGATACTTACTCGTTGTACATTTTTGGTGAGTGTGTATCTGTGCCAGTTCGAGCACTTGACGGGAATAATAAAAATATTTTTAATACACAATTAACTGCCGAAGTGTAAAAATTAAAAAAAAAAACTTAGATTAATGAAGAAAAATTGTATTTGTCCGGCAAATTGTTTTTTTTACTATGGCGTTAAACAAATTGAAGACGATGGGCTATAACATAAATTTTGTCTATTAGCAAAGTGTAATTAAATTTAAATCTTTGGAATAACGACTTTAGAGAGTTAATGGCAAGACATGGGAAGCAGGTTAAGCTGGAAAATTAAATATAAAATAAGAAAATATTGTTGCTGTTAGTGGCTGATGTCAATGTGAAGGTGAAATTCATGAATCTGAAGTTTCGCAAATAAATTTGGGTATTGTTCTGGTAATGAGACTTTAACCGTCTAATGCAATTATCACTGCTCAGTCGAACTTTCTATGTGGCGATACTTTTGATTATCTTGATTCGGGGTTATGCGTTGCACTAAATCTTCATTTGATAGTTAGTCAATGTACCCGTCGGAGAAAAATATCGCAGCTTTAGTTCAAACTTAGCCGGATCATTTTATCAATCCACATTGGAGTGAGTTTAGCTTGAATTTGGTTTTAATCGTTTTTGATCGTTAGGGCAGTGATCATATTGCATGAATTAGTTGACAAGAGCACCTTAACGATCACTATCAGCTGGAACCCAGATTTATTGGGACACGCACATATTCTGAAAATATATATATGTAGGAAACAACTTTTGCTCCTTACACATTCCACTTTACATAGATTTTGAGGGAGTATACTCCCTAGCATGGAAGAATTAAGCATGATTGAACTCACAGAAATCCTTAGTCATATAAAGGGTAATTTTTTTAGAGGTATAGAAATTAAAGTTGGCAACACTATCTTAACTGGCGGCCATTTGCTGTCAAGTGATTCATTTTTAGTTTGGTTTGGCATTTCAACTTAAATAGACTGACGCCTGAACAACGCTTCCAAATTGTGCAGATTTATTTTGAAAATCATGGTTCTGTTTAAAATACGTATCGCGCAGTACGTCAATTTTACGGTCAACATAATCGTCCATCAGAGCAATTAATTCGATTAACTGTGGAACGTTTTCGCACCACGTTTACTCTAAATGATAATACGCATCCACAGAGACGTACTACGTCTAGTGCGTACAGAAGAAGTCATTGCTGCTGTAGAGCGTAGAGCGTAGACCGGAATCAGTCTATCCGCAATCGTGCACATGAATTGGATATGTCCAATCCACTTTATGGAAGATTTTGCAGAAAAATCTTGGCTTGCTTGCTTACAAAATCAAACTCGCGCAAGAATTGAAGCCACAGGATCACCTAGCAAGGCGAAGATTCAGTCCCAAAACAAGGTCGCCGTTGATCCTTATTTTCATAAGCGAATTTTGTTTATCTATGTTTAGAAATGGTTTTTATTGAATGGATTCGTCAATAAACAAACACGTGTATGTTGAAACACCGTTACATGGGTTGGTCGAGTAATTGGCCCGTACTTCTTTAAAAACGATGCTGGCCAGAACGTAACAGTCAATGGTGACCACTATCAGGATTACTGACTTTTTCGTTCATCAATTGAACAACCATGATTTGCAGAAGCTGTGGTTACAACAATTGATTTATTGAAGGAAACGTTTGGTAACCGCATAGTTTCACGTTACGGACCCGTGAATTGGCCTCCAAGATGCGCTTTGACGACGCTTGACTATTTTCTGTGGCGTAATCTGATGTCGCTAGGCTCGCTTATCGCCGTTAAGTCGGAAACGATTGACCACTTGGGGGTCAAATGCTGAAAAAAGGCATCGAAAATTGGACCTCTATATTAGACTACGTCCGAGCCAGCCGTGGCGGTCATATGCCAGAAATCATATTTTAATTCTAATGCCAAACGATTATCTTTCGAATAAAGTATATTTCATGTCAATTTAAAAAAAATAATCTTTGTTTTATTTCATTCTATTCCTCTAAAAAAAAACAACCTTTGCATAGACAGATCGAAGGTGGAACGTGGAACTGGTGCCGGTCTATTCTAAGAGGAATTAAATGTACTAACCCATTAGACTTCTCGATTAAAGTAATCGCGTTAGCGGCCCGTACTGTAACAAATGTTGGCAATATAGAATGATTTTACCAGATTTTTTAAAACAGCCAAGCAGAAATTAAAGCAGCTAATGATTTTGAAATAAAATTGAAGCTGTTTTATCGCTGTTGCTTAGAGCTTAAAGCACTATTTTTTATTTCTGCTGGGTTCCTGGCTGCTTGAGGGGCATAACAATTGAATTCTTCAAAAACATTTCAAATATCTTACTCTGAGACATTTTGCAAATCCAATCAACCCAATCTAATCTTACCTGGGATATACGCTTTCAAGATCAACTTTACTCAAGAGGTGAAGGTACTTGATGATTTGAAGCACCCAAACCCCTTCATTCATTCGATTCTACTTCCTTTCCAATAACATCCTTATTTTGTTCTGCTCAGATTTTCATTAAGAGTTTTCAAGTTAAGTATCCCGTTCCAATACAAGTATTGAACAAATATGATTTCCACCGCATCAAGACCACCTTGAACATCGATTACCAGAGCATAAAACGTCCCATTCATCTCAGACGAGAAAGTAAATCTAAAGAAAGAACTACTACTCGTCGTTATGATTGATCATCCATACAACGTAAAAGGATAACTTCCAGCTTAGGTATAGAGACGTCCACATCATGTGCACATTGCTCGAACGATGCACACTGCACAATCGAAACTGCCGTATTTAACCTTAATAGAACATCACATAGCACTGACATTTACTATAAGAAGCCAGCTAGCTCGTTCAGTGTATGTCAGAAGCAATTAGCATCACATTGTTATTGGCGAAACCTAACACCGTTCATGGGGGGATCTAGTACCAGTAGTGCAACTTTGGTCAGACCACAATGTCCGGAAAAATAAATCAAATTCACTGGGAAAATGCAAAGCCAACCAGTTTAGTTTGATGGTTCAGTTGTGGACTTCACTTTTACTTTGAACTTGGAACTCATTTTATGGTCTCATACACATCTGGATCATTGCTCAGAGACGTTTTACAAATACCTGAACTTTATTTGCGCAATAAATACTCGCACAACGTGGAATCCAAAATTTGTGAGTCAGAGTCAGAGAAACCCTCGATGAATCGATGATGCCAATGAGTCATCGATAACGAACAGACGAAACTCCATTGAAGCTTGAAATCTGAATAACAAAGCGATAGTGACCTCATCGCAGTGTTCTGTACCCGTGCAGTGTATTTTGGCAACCATCTAATACATTGATTTCGGGCGATGAGTGCTGGGAGCTGTTAAGGTTCTTGTCAATTTTTTGTAACAAGTTTAAGTTTATTTTTTGCGGGCGTTAAACTGGTTTTTAAGTTTAAGCGATCGACGTCCCAATTTGTGGGGGTTTATTGATTCCAACTTAGAGGTGAAAAATACATTTGCAAAAGTACAATAACATTTTGTTAATTTTAAGCCGTAAATGCGTGATTTTATGAGTACACTTCCCGTCAAGGGTAAACAACCTATACGCGTGTAAAGGCGATATTAACAGAGTTCATCATTCAGAGTACTTTGCAATATTGAATAAATAGTGATTAAGAAGCAAATGCAGCCGACTTCGAGGACATATCGGCGCATTGACCAGATAAATAGAACATATACTATTCTGTTGATCTTGGTCACTTGGGTAAGTCACTTTTGTTAACAAAGCTCTTCGGTTTATTTCTTTGTGTAAAAAAAATTGTGTAAGAATCTGCAATTGCGTTTTACGGAGTTCATTTTGAACTATATGGAGGTAAATTTAAATGACTCATAGTCATAATACATACTTTTCAAGGGGTTAGGTAGAGCCATGCATTTTTACTAGGAGGATTTCAGGATAAGCCCCTTTGCGATGGGGGAGTTGGGGTTTTTTTTTGTAAGAGTATTTCCGCACGGTTGTATTATACATTAAACAGAGCTTGAGTGCTAAGGGATTTGGATTTATAAAAAAATATAGAGAAAGGCTACAACGAAGCCCAAACAGTATGATACCCCATCCATATCACTTTATGCCCGCAAGAAAAAAGCGTTAAAAAAATTATGAATGACGTTGCATACCGATTTCTGAAAATGAAAATCATAGGAGACATTTTTGAAAACAAAAAATCCCAAACAGAAATAATATTTTTTTTCGTTGTCGATGGAAATTTTGATAAAAAAAAGTTAAAAAAAGTAGGTGCGGCAAGAAGAACTTTAAATAATAATTTTGTGAAGGAGAGTCTACATATTTTGTTTAGGTTCTTACTATTTATCTCCTCAACTTTCTCCTATCTCCTATTCTAAATTGTGGGCGTGGTGGGACTCTATGGAGTATATTCTAACTTGAAACTGAAGGTCTAAAAATTGGTGATGGACGAATGGGCTTACCATATCCACAATAATTCCTGCTACAATGTTTTCTAAAAAAAAAGGTTTTTTTTTTATATATCACCCACGTACTTTTTTTGAAACATGAAATGACGACCACAACTTCTTTTACAATTCATATACTAAAATGAAAATTCGCGGTTTTATTTCATTGATGACGACATTAATGTTAGCTTCAATCATTTGCATAAGCCTTCTCTTCCACATGTCGAAAGAAGGAAGTCACACGATGTTAAACGACTCTGAATTCTTTCTTAGAAAATTGTTATGGTGTACCCACTTGTGTATCTCTCTGGATGGAACCCAAATCTGGGAGCTCTTTAGGTCATTAAAGGACACTGTATCATTGGAAACATTTCTAAAATGCTATGATTTCTGCAGAGGTGAATAGGAAATATAGTCTTTGAAAAATCTCCCACTGACCAGATTTATAGGAACGCTGCCACCGTGCACCTCTATCAGATGTCAAAGGATTTATTAACAGATAGATATAAGTGGTTTTGTTAGTAGCATGTCCTTACATGGCTTCTGGGCAAAATTTGTGCAAAGCAGGCCTCCTAACATAACCGAACAAACTTAATTTGAGGAAATAGCTAACCCAACAGAGGGGCCATTATATTCATTACGGTATTCATTTATAAAGTAAGATCGCATTTGACCGAGTTTGATTTTTTTGTCGAGTATGTTAGGCTCATTAAATTCTGACCTTAACAGCTAAAGGCACAATGCTGTCTGTACGTGAAGCGAAACCGCAATATTCTGTCATTATCCACGAATTGTATTTACATCACTGAAACCGAAGGGCTTTCCATCCTCGGTATGTGCGTTAATGACGACCTTCGTTGGAATGATCTCATATTCTACGTCGCCAATAACGCTGCGATACGATTGTCTAGGCCCTTCTAATTTGGCTAAAATTTACAAACGGTTTATTCGTCCTAAACTTTAAGTACAACGCACATATCTGGTTCGGTGCACTAATTATGTATTTGGAGCAACGTCTCTGCCGGTCGTTGGCTTATCGTTACTTCCACGATAAGTGCTCGAACAAAATAGCCCGTTGTACCCCTTATGCCAGGAATGCTCATTTATATGTGAACTGTATGCCCTGTATTCGGACGTACTGTATTATATAACGATTCATCCACTCTATTTTTTTCCTGACAACTACAATTGCAAACATTTAAAATCAATTCTCATCTCTCATTACTTCCTTACTAATGCCCGTGCTAAAAATCTCTCTTGCACTGGCAAAATATAAAATAAAAATTAAATTCTCGAACACAATTGTGTTTGAACTTTCGTTAATTAATGCGTTTTCGAATTCCTCCGTCCGGTGGACTGGTTTCTGGTATTTTCTTATATTTTCTCCATATCGTTTATTTTGTTTTCCTAAAATATACGTCGTTAAATGTATTTATCACGCACACATCGTGCCGTCGTCAGTTGATGTTTTAATAAGTCTGCAATGCACATGTCGGATTAATGTTAAAACAAAAAATTGTGTCCAGTTCAGGATAATCCGATAAAGTTTATAACATTGCAAAGTCCATATACTGCAAATGAAAATTGCAAAGTACGCGTGTGTCCCAGCTTTCTCCATAAGACTCTCTGTATTGCATTGGTATACCCATAAATTTTTATTACAATAAAAAAAAAACTTGATGTCTCTATGCAAATACAATCTTGAGCATACTTAATCGCTTTATAGACACAAATTCAAACTGAACAGGCTTCTGACATTGCTGAAAATCAACTGTGGTCAAGACAATTCAAAAAAAAACCTTAAATTTTTACCAAGCCATTGGGAGCATTAGCTATTTTAATGCAATCAACTAAAGAATAAAGGTAATCAGGTAGCTGTTGAAGAAACCAGATTCATACAACAACTATTCATCTTCAGTGGAGTAGAGAGTAGAGCGTTAATAAATTACAAACTAACTGCGGATTTCTTAACAAAAATGAGAGTACTAACGATTCATTATAAAAAAAACCGAAGCTCTCTATCGATATATCGGTCTATCAGTCAAACGAGGACATTCAACATCATTTAACTATCTTGAGTGTTGAAGAAGTTTTTTTTTTCGAAAATGGGTGAAAAACTTGAATAGCACTATTAGAAGTTGCGCTATCCATCTAGACCTAGCTCTAGTTAAAGATCTCATTATTTATTATGAATATTGAATATAGTTATTTTAGACAGACCATTGAAATTATAAAAAAATGTGAATTATGCGTAAACGGCCCATACAGGAGCCAAAGCCTAGCTTCTCTAACCACTGTGTGTGCGAAGATACATTTTTTGATACGAATGGAGGCGACCTACAGTTTAAAGCCGATTCCGAATGGTAATTAATTTTTGAGAAGTTACCCATAGGAGTTCTTACTCTTGGATGTTTGTCAGACGTACGCAAGAGGTGGGGCAGCGAATAAAAACTTTCAGATCGTACAGGTCGGGATTTGAACCAGCGACCTCTCGCTTAGTGGTCGAACGCACTTAAACACAAAAACATTGTAACATCTCACAATTTCATCACAAAATCAATAGCTCTTACGAATATGTATATCAAATGATGTGAAGTTGCTGAAGTCCTTTGTCATTAATTTGAGATCTTTATCATTTGTGTGAAGAAAAATCAAAGATCATTTAAATGACATAATCTGCGATGCCTAATTCCTTGATCCATTCCAACCTATCTCACACATAAACCCACTGCATTCCGTATCGCATAAGCATAGGGTGGATGGAGTTGTGAAAAAAAAACCCTATCAAAAATGACTTTTAAGGTGATAGTAGTAACGATATGCTTCGCATATCATCTGAAGTTACAAAACTTCATCGAGTTAGGAGTTCAAAAACGAGAAAGCATTCACTTATACTTCAAGAATAATTAATCACTCAAAAATACATAAGTCGTTGCTTCTTATTAAATTTGATTGGATAATGTTGAAGCAAACAATAATGGAATATGACCCGCGACGTTTTTATTTTTGAACTAAGTATTAAGTAATAATTCTCTTAGTATTAATTCGTTGAACGCGCTAATCATTTTCCAGCAGATTTCACTTGTCAGCATTCAGAACTGTGAATATTTTATTTGGATCCAATTCACCTGTTTGCGTTTTCAATATCTGCCTTTCTGGTAACCAAAGATCTTGATGTTCGTATAATTACCATACTGACAAGCTGGGCCTAGCACTTTTCTATTATATGAAGGTTGCTGATAAAAAAGCCATCGCCACCGATTGAAATTGCTTGCCCTCACTATATCCATTCAATGACACTTGTGATTAAGCTTGCAGTTCACATGCCCCGAGTCGCTTACCTTCATCGTTCTTGCCAACGTTGCCCGGTGAGAACCTTGGCTTGCCCCTTGCCCACTTGTTTTCTCATTTCATCCTTCTTCTCGTGTATATACTTTCTTTCAGCTGCCAGGAGGTCGATATTGATCACTCTCGCAACCACAAAAACTGCATCCTTTGAGACCGCTTGCTACCCTTAGAGGACTCCTTCTTGTGTGTCGAAGTCGAAGAGAGTTGCTTTCTGAATTTTCTCTTCTCTGATCGGCCCAGACCACACATCCATACAAATTGATCGAGGTTATGACTGATATGAGCAGTCTTCTCTCGCTTGGTGTTGATGCTCCGATGCAAGCCATCAGCTTGTTTATTAGCTCATTTTAGTTTTGCATCTAGTTTCCATGCATTAAATCGTCCTCCTTGACAAGTAAAGGATACTGTAAAAAGCTAGATTCAACTTTTTCTGAGCATCTTCAATGTTCCTGAATGGAATTAGCAGTATGTTCCTTGGGTCAGGGCCGAAAATTGATATTGATACTTGTGCTGCTCCAACAGTGTCGCATAGTAGCTGACTATATCTGATGTATTCTGATGCCATCTGGAGGTGATACTTTGGTAGCATTACTGGCTGAGCACAATGGCATGCCGTAAGTAATGGTGTTTTTCAGGGCGAAAAGTATATTACGCCATCTCAGAGAGTTGAAAGCGTTTCTCACGTCCAGAGCTGCCACACGATTTTCTTAAGTTGGAAACATATATTCGCTATAGTTCCGGAGTCGTTTCTTCTGAACCCGTCTTGTCTCATGGGTAAATCACCTTCGGGCTTTCATTTTTTTCCAAAAGTATCCCTAACTAATATAAGCACCAAGCCGTGTTCCAACTACCTAGTACGGAAACCCCGCTCCTTAACGCAGCTGTTATAAATATGTACATATGTAAAAGCAGCTGAGGACAGGTTCGCGCTACAAAGAGCACAACGGATCTTATCACTGATCACATATTTTCTTCAAAACAAAAATCCATTGTTCACTTATTAATCTCGAACACGAACTCTACCGACATTGACCTTCTTGCGACTATGTGCCCGGGTCTTTACATAAAACCTTATCTTTAAAACGTAAGACAAACAGTACTCTCTCAACTGTAAACAAAAGATTTTAGTAATTCGTTTCTCCTGATAACAACAAGTTCAAAAGGATTAAAAGAATAATAAAATTTGTCTGCTGGCACAATCGCTCATAGTTAATTGCAATCAATTCAATTGAAATCCGATGAAGATTCAAGCGTCAGTTTCTCTCGTTCCAGTGTGTTTACTTATTTAATTGAGACAACAAAATAAAATCCTCTGTAAATCTCGTGTTATCTACGAGAATGTATCTATTCTTGATTTGGTTCTCTTGTGTTGTGTCAGTAAAAAGTTCATTCAACTTTCTTAATTGAAAAAAAAAGCACAAAAATTAAGCGGATTTCGTTTCTTATTCTATGTTTTGAGTCTTTTCTGATACAAATAACATGTATGTTGACAATGTTGCCACAGAACAGATGTTTCATTGTGCGTAGACGAAGAGTATATAAGAGTTTTGTGTATCGACACCGAAATCATGAATTTAAATATCTAATTAAGACAAAGTGCTACGAAATTAGTTTTAGTTTTTGAATTCTATTACCACATATTGCATTTGTGACTCTCAATGGAATTCAAATTCACAATGGATGGCCCATCGCCCATATGTATTCGTCATCGGGTCAATAACACATCTTTGAAAGTTGAAAGAAATTAAAAAAACACGTTTTTGGGATTGATATTGGTTGTGAGGTGTGGGCCAGCCTACCTGCTGGCAAGTGAATTGATTTATGACGTTTGGAAGAAGCACAGGAAAAGGCGCTCTCATTTTTTTTTGGTAAATCTTAATAATTACATGTTTGGTTTTACCTGGACTTTAAGTACTTATTAATTAATGAATCACGACAAAATGTGCTAAAAGAGAACATAAATAGGTCCAGACAGTATAGATAACATTTGCACTCGAATTTACAAGTGCACTAGCGTGTCATAAATGTTTAAAAGGTTAAGCGATGTTAATCTCACGGTAGGTGCTAATTGAAAAGAGGCTGCTTTTGTTTTAACATTCTCAAAACGTGCTTAAGATACGGGAAAATCAATTAACTGTTAAAACAGTCAACAGAAGAATTCTGTCAAACAAATGAAATATACGCGATGCGTGTCCTTTTTGAAACTGACGTTACTTAAAAAAGTCAACATTGCAAATCAAATGAAGTGTTCATTGACTGTATTTAGGTTTTGGACAAAACTACTTACATTTTTTTCCGAAAATGAGTGCTGCTGAGCAAAACACACGATATTAATCTACGCAAAAAAGTGCCCATGAGTAGTCTAAGATGGCAACAGACGGTTGTGTTGAATCCTGAGAGAGAGAGAGGTTAAGCAGGGTAAAAAGGTGGGAGAAGAGTTTGTGAATTTAGACGTATCGGGAATAGGTTGGCGAAATCGATGGGAGGTGTTCCAACTATGAAATCTCAGTTTGAATCAGGTGAATGCTAGATTAATTTTTATGCTAACAAGGCTTACGGTTACGCTTGTTCAACGCTGTCCTAGATTATTTGCTTTTATTTGACTCATCACTGGACTTGACATCACTATACGACGTTTCCCAATTTCAAAACGTCATGAGAGAGACCAGAAAATAGACGGTTGTATTTCGTAAGTAGGTAGAATTTAAAACTTTATTAGTGCATCATCTCTAGGAATTTTATCTAACCTTTTTCAATTGGCAAGTGTTCATAGTTCGGCGAATCTGTAAAGGAAGGTCGGTACAGAGACTGCAGAAGATATATTTGGTGCGCATTCCAGCGGTATAGAGAGCAGGAGGCTTGTCCGGTTTGAGAAAAATACTATCAACGATTAGCGCAATTAAAGCAGTAGTAAGGACTGTTCCAACGCCACTACTCAGCCTTTATTCAAGAAAAATCGCATTATTAGTGACTCTAGCTAAGACTTCGAACTGAAGATGAAGCAAGGAGATCACCCAGCAGCAGTGGCAATAGATAGATAGATAGATGCCAATTCTGGAGAGCCTACATGGGGCTCTGGCACTGCGGTTTTTTATAGAGCCTATTGTGCCTTCCCTGGAGGGGTCCTAGAGCAAATGTTTGACTCGGGAGGAGGCCAGGAAGACAAGAATCTTCTCTGAATGCAGGGTAGCAAGGTATGTTGCTGACATGATTTCCTCATCAAGGATGTCCTTCCTGAGGCGAAAGAGAGCCGGGCACTCCATGAGTTTGTGAAAAGAGGATTTGTCACTCTCTAAACAAAGTCTACATGTAGGGTCCGGTGAGAGGCCAATGCAGAGAAGGTTTTTTTTCTGGAGATAGTGACCAGTGAATATTCCTGTCAGGATGTTTAGTCTATTCCTACGACCTCCACGGTAGGAGCAGGGGTTAATGTTATTCTAATGGAACAGTCGATGAATACTCAGTCTTGCCTCCGTTTGAATGTGTGTTTGTATGGGTGTTAGACCCAATATGACATTAAGTGCTAAGTTAGGGGTGGAACGAATACAACCTGTAATACAGTTTCCAGCTATACGTTGAACACGTTCTAGCTTTTTAACTGTGGTGACCTCGTTAGTCTTCGTCCACCAGATCATAGCAGCATAGGCCATCGCGGGTCGAACCACGAGCGAATAGAGCCAGTAAATCATCTTGGGTCTAAGACCCCAGTTATTACCGCAGACTCATCAGCAAATCCATAATATATAGTGGCTCTGTTTACGGTACGTTCTATTTGAGATTTCCATTACAATTTACTGTCCAGGACAATTCCCAGATACTTGGCTTCCCGTGAGAAATCGATTGCTTCGCCATACATAATGGGACGAATGAGAAGATTCAGTTGTCTCCTCTTGGAAAAGGGATAATAGTCTTTTTTTTTGGTTTACAGAGAGGACTTCTTTATTGCACCATCTCTGTACTGTGGATAGTACGTATTGCATTATTTCTGAAACGGTTCTTTCAGATTTGCCACTGACAATAATTGCTACGTCATCAGCGTAACCTATGACATCAATCCCTTGGCTTTCCAGAGACTGAAGTAGGTAGTCAATAACTAGGGACCACAGGAGTGGCGAGAGGACGCCCCCTTGTGGGCACCCTCGAGTTGTTAGTGCTGAGATTTCGACATCTTCGATGCGGGTCTGGATTATTCTTCCGTTAAGCATCGACATGTGGTGGACTCAAAGGAAGTGTAATCAAAAGCACTCTTAATATCCAGGAAGGCTACAAGACAGATTTCCTTTCCAGTGGCAATAAGTATCGAACTAAAGGAGCAGAGAGCACTGGACCACGCGGCTGATTAAAAACGTTTCAGATTGGAACAGATGAGGTCGCGGTGAGGTAAAAGCAGGCGCTCACCTCTACAGGAAAGGCAAACCGGAGAGTTCTACATGTCGGTATGGCGATTCTGAAACTATTTTTGTGCGCCCAGCTTCTAGTTATGAGCTTTAAAACCTATCGGTTAATTTGATCTGTCTAGTTTTTCCTCTTAACGCAGGATTCTGCAACGAGAAATGTTTTCGTAAAATTTAAGGCGGTATGAAGCAGTAGTCCAACACACCTACCACTAAACCACGTTCACTTCCGATTTTTTTTTTCCTATCAACACAAAATAAACGAAATAGGTATATTCTCCAAAATAAAACGCACTTTCTATGTTTAAAAATTTTTTTAAAAACACTTCATTTAGTCTTTATTTGCCCTCATTTACTACTGTTACAACCCTTTGGGATGATAAGCTTACCCTTGTTAAACCAATGGCCACTGCCGTCGCTACCGCCTCCCGACGATTCCTCCACAATATGTGACACAGAAGATCCAGGCTGTTGATAAGTCACTACAACGTCTTCTTTTTCTTTGTCAGCGTGTTTGTTGGCAAACAGATTCCACAAGTCATTGTTCTTTTGATCAATCAAATTCCACAGGTATCCCGTGCTTTGGTGAATCAGTTCTCCGGGTTTTATGTGGCTCGTGCTGAGACTGTTGCCACTGTCACTTGAACTTGAACTGGGAATCGTTTGTATCACTGTAACTGGTTTCACGTTCTGAGCGTAATGTGGGGGAGGATAATAGGGATATGGTGGTGGAATAGGTGCGTAAACGGGGTTATTATAAGGATATGGTGGAGGATAATAAGGTGGATAGTAAGGAGGATAATGATGATGTGGTGGAGGTTCATGATGATGGTGTGGTGGCGGATGGTGGTGGTGTGGCGGTGGTGCTGGTGGATGCGCTGGCACAGGATGATGATGATGATGATGGTGATGTTCGTCGTCATCAACATGATGTCCACTTGAATGGCCAGTAACTACCAAGACTTCAGTCTCTTGTTCGTTTTGGCTTGATGATTCGTTGGGTTTAACGAAGATTTTCAATTGTTTCTCTGGTTCGGGAGTAGCAGTCACCTCTGCTACTGTTTTTGTCGTGGCAATAAGTGCAAGTTCTGGCTTAGATTTTATGGCTTCCTCAGTGATAGGTTCTTCTGCCAGAACTAGGCATGCTAAAATGCAGCCTACAAAAAGAGAAACAAAACAAAATTTTCATTTAAAAAAGAACAAACGCAATTAGAAATTGTTACTCACCCAGAATCAAACGTCCAACCAGCAGCTTCATTTTGATAGTTCTAATTTGATGTTTCTTAGGCATCGACCTTTTATATCGTCGCTGGAATTAAACAATGGCCTACGCGCAGCTAAGGTGTTAAACGAGTTTTTCTCTGCGCCAGGTCCAGTCATCTCACAATGCATCTTCCTAACTGCATTAATTAATGTGCCATGCATGTGTGTGATGGAAAAATGCATCTTAAAGAACTTTCTCCCAAAAATTTTGTTTGATAATTTTACCATTCTTTTGGATTTTGGTGAGATTATTTAAATTTTTTTTTTCTTATAGAAGAAAGTAATCTAAACCGTGGGCAGATGATTGGATTGTGATGTGCATTGAGTTACGGATGATAGGGCGCTTCTGATCTGGAGTTTTTAGGCTGTTTGTATTCTTGTTCGATTTTCTTCGGGTCGCAGAAGATCTTAGAGGTCTTTCAACCTTGGTGCAGTGCTGCGGTTTAAAGTGCGTGGAATTTTTTTTTTGTCGGATTCGTGAGACTGATTTTTTTTTTTAACTGAAGATGGAAAAGTGGACAAGCGGAGTGAAATGATGGTGTTTGTGTTAAAAGTTGTTTACCTCTTTCATTAGGTGGAGCTATGAGTATTCAAAGGATATTGACGCCATTATTTATATTTATTTTAAGTCAAATTGTAACATATTAGGTGAGGTTGTTTTGAAGCTGATTGATGATTGCACAAAGTATCGTTTAAGTTTTGAAAACAAAAATATGTTGCACAAACATTAACCTAGTGTCTAGCAACATCAGTTTATTTAACGTTGAGTAAATAGGGCTGCAGTCATATTTTGATTCAGCCGTCGTACAATAAACGAGTAATGATAGAAAACAATATATGCGTCGTCGGTTAGAGTACATATTATTTGGGATTCTAATGATCGAAATTTTGGTTCGTTTCATTAAAGTTATTAAAATTATTAAATTTATAGAGGGAGGAGTACATATGTATACGGTAATGCTCAAATTTTTTGTTAGTGGTACTTTTTCAAATTGATTAAAATTATTGTTATAATAAGGACTGCATTTTAGAGAAATTACCCTGATTTTGAAAAACCGCCAAAACCCCGGAATTTCATCATACCTCCAAAGTTAGATCCAGTTTGGGACCGTCAACTAACAGTTTCGAATGCCTGCCAGTACTCGGTGTGCTGTAGACTTAACCGCTCAGCAATTTCACTTTCGTGAACAGATGAGCAGCACCCTATGGTTGGTTGAGGGCCGACAAAGGTTGATAACGAGCTTTGTCTAACCAGAGCATCAGCTCTTTTATTTCCCTGGATACCGGTGTATCCGAGTACCCAGGTTAGTTATTTCATATAAATAATGTAAATGTGGGAGCTTTGTTTAATCCAATCTCCTTAACACTATACGCTGAAGTTTTGTTGTGAATGTTTCCAATACTCTAGTTAAATCTAATTTGAATCTTGTTTTCTGAAAAACTGTAATATGTGAATTGAGCACGTTAAGGACCGTTCTCCACCCGGGAAACCTGCAGGTATTTTTTTTTCAGCTTCAACCGGTGAAAAGTAGTGATAGAGTGAAGCGGGAAGATAAATTACTTACTTAGCGGTGTTCCGGTCCGAGGTGGTCTGTCTCTCAATCAATAAGCCTCTCTTATAAGTTTGGTCTTTGGCTAGCACTCCAAGTTAGGTGGGGTGCCCTAACACTCGACTTATTAATCCCACTGTTGTTGTTCTCAGATCTAGAGTTCGGCTTAGCCACTGGCCTATTAAGGACTTGTCGCTTACTGATTACGCTTAAAGATGCTAAAATGCGGTCACTCTGTTATTTGTCTACTTCAAAGAGTTATGACATCTTTCTAGACAAATAAACAAATTTCAAAAATCTTTTTTAATAAAATAGTGTGTATAATGTTCCTTAAGTCACCTGGCTACATATGTACATATGTACATTGATTGATTCTCCTGACATCAGAGCAATTGTTATCTCCTGCTAAAAATTATGTTTTGCTTCAACGTATTCCTAATACTACCCCAATACAATCAATTTAAAATGTTCTCCCGCAAACAAACCCAAAAACTTACAGCCAATTGGACCACCCCTCCCAACTTAATGTCATTGTTACACTAAACTCCAGAGATTATCTTTAAAATCTCCAAAAAAGATAAACTCTTCAGCATGTGTTTTCGCAATGTAAAATGTCAGCTGCTGGATTTTATTTTCTGCATAAAAACGACTACATTAAGCGAAAGAGCATTAAAAAAAAAAACATAGTAAAATATTTCTTGCTACGAAAATTTATTTACGTTTCTACAACATTTTTACAGTCCTTCCTCTTGCATTTGTGTGTTTATCTTTTTTCGCTTGACCAAAATAGAACTACAACTTGAGGTCAAAGAGTGCAATAATAAGTAGCTACAGAGAGAGAGAGAGATAAATGACTGATGTGGTTCTATGTGCACTTTCGGTTTTATTTTCACTAACAAGGAATACTGGTACTGTGCAATTTATAAATACATTTCCCCAGAACTTCAGATAAATTAACCCTTCTTTGAATCGTTGTCTGCTTCTCTTTGCGGTTATGGTTGGAAAATTTAATAGCACGCATGCACCTTGCCTTCAGATTTAGTCTACAGAGCGGTCGGTCGCTCTGAATCGGGAACACACCCATTAGTCACTTGTCAGTTGGCCTACTTGAGTGCGCATCTTCGACAGGGGATAATGAAAACATATTATATGGCTAAATGCATTTTCTAGAAACAAATTAACGATCACAAAATGTCTGTCGTTTATCTGACAAATCATCGACCATGTTTTAGACAGCTTTGCTGACAAGAATGATGTGCCCTGCGGTCGCACATACATACACGTATGAATTTCAACTAATGACAACTGTCTGATTTTTCTGCATAAATTATTTCAAAACTTTTTGATTTGACTGACTGATCTTTCATTATAGTTTGCTCATTTTTATGGGCGAAATTCGCATGATTAATGATGCTGAAGTAATCCAATTTTTTTCTTTCTTTCAGATAATTTTTGGACAACTGTCACTTTTAACTTAACGGTAAGTGTTGAATAATATTCATAGAGACATTTTTAATGTCTTATTTTTTATTTTTGCTGTTGAATAAATTGGTGTCAGTTTAAAATGTTGACACAGGTTAAATTAGGTCAAAAACTTGTGTTGGTATCTAACGACTAGCGACGGTTATGGCCAACAATAGAAAATCTCATCGATTTATGAATGGTTAAATGGTTTATGTGACAGTGACAGTGATAGTACCCAGTGAATAACAATGGAACATTAAATTGGGTTACTTAAAAGCAAATAATAATTTAAAATAATCTGATCACGATTTATGTTATCTACTTAAATTCAAATTGGGGAACCAACGTTTTTATGTCTTTGTGAAACCTTGACTTGAAGTTGGACTTAGAACAATGGTAAGACCATCATGGCGTTGTTGTTTGATTTACATTAAATAAAAGTGAGGTAATGTGAGTTGAAGATTTTAAAAATTGAATTAGAAATTCATGCATATTAGTTCATCAGTAACACTTATGAAACAGGATTCTAAGTCTACGCAGAGAAATTTTTGGGTCTTATAGACCCGCTTACCAACTTTATTAAAGGCTCGGCCCGGATATTTTGATTTTTTTTTTGCCAAGAAAAGTGTTTGTGTCAACGTATACTAAATATAAGAGTCCCTCTTAACAAAAAGATATTAATTGTACAAAAATATTATTGTCAACTGGTTTCTGGAAGTTGTAGAATGTGTTAAAAATCAGATTTTAGAAATGCTTCACCGAAACCTAAATTTCTAAATCTCGTTAAAGCATTCACACCGAACACTATTTGGGGATTGTTTGACGTTTCAGTCAACCATGAACAAATAAAAGTGCATATAGAATTATTGCGTTCAAGTTGCAAGTGCACTACAAGTCCACTATAAGCTAACAATCCCTATATTTTCATATAATTTGCGTAATTTTCAATCGCTGTAAACGATTTTTTAGGTTTAAAGAAATTATAAGCATTTGAAACCTGGCGGCCCGGAGAAATTTCGGCCAGGCACCGCAGCCCGGAGTCTTCGGGCCAAAGTACGCCTGTTGATAATCCTACTTATAAATTACATTAAAAGACTCCAAAGAACAACGTGTCTATGTGCGAGTGGAGCTTGCACTAGTCAAATAGTCATCCTATTGCATTGCTCCATCTGGGAGCTTCTCTTTATGATGACCTTGAAGATTTAATACATATTTGGCCTAAATGTGTCGGTACCATGCGCACTACAAAACCTATCCCATATTACAGAATATAGAACATATTATTAAATACTGCCAATTGGCATAAGGATCATTTATTTTTCTGGAAAGATCAGGGCATGTACAAAGAAGATAAATGACTTTTGGTTATCACCTCTCTTGGTTGGTTTACGTTATCATGGTTTTCCGCCGCCATCGCGGTGTAATATAAGTCAATGGCTTAGTGGTTAGGTGCGTTAGACAACTAAATGAGGGGTCCCCGTTTCGAGCCCGACACCTTTTGCGAAAGTTTAACAAACATTCAAAAGTAAGAATTGGCATAAGAAGCTTTTCAAAAATAAATTAATGTTCGAAATCGGCATTAAAGTAGGTAGGTCCTTTCCATTCGTGTCAGAAAATATATCTTCGCACGCACAATGGTTGGAGAAGCTAGGCATTAGGTCCTGTATGGGCCGTTTACGCCTAAGGTGTATATATTTATTTCTTTTATTTTGAAGAAGAATCACGTAGTTTCTCCTTATTAACAAGTACTCTATTTAGGCAGTCGTCTGTCACCATCCCCGACATAGACTCATTGATGGAGGTAGTGGACGAACAACACGGGACACAGTCACACTCAGTTCATCATTTTCCATGTAAGGGAGCGAGACTGATGTGCCGGGTCATTGACCGGATTGGTATAAGAAGGATGAAGAGGCAGTTTTTCCGCTTCTTATAAACACACAGTGTTATATGATCCCAATTAAATCTAATCACACTTTGGTCAGTGGTAGAGGCAAATAATTCCTGGTTAATAATTACTGAAGAACATCTTCAGCAACTCTTTTTCTTCTCCAGACCTTTCAGTTCAGTCAGACGATTTGAATTGGGATTCAAGTTCTTGTTCGGGGTTTCCTCGTTCCGAATCGAAATTTTGAAGTTGTAAAGATCGAGAATTCTTTTATTCTCCCACGCGAAGAGTCTGTAGGTGCCTTTATGACAGCAAGCATCGAATGGTGTAAGTAGCTGGAAATTTCTGTCATAAAGACAGTTTGCCACCGTTCGTAAGAGATCGTTTTGGTCGTCGGGTGCTCAAGTTTTTTTTTACCCTCGTTTGCTTTGAAACTGTTGCAACTATTACCACTGACCGCTGACGATTTGACGTTGGCTGGTCTTCTGCCTACTCTCGTGCCGACTTAATTTTCGCTTTCAGCTCTGCCATTCTGTAGAAGTCCAGAATTTTTTTCCCAAGGTCTTCAGAATGCACATAGGGAACCTAAATATAACGAAGAAATATTATGGCAACGCTCTGCTTTTTAAGATTACCTAACGAGAGTTTGCTATTTCGTGATTTTATGTGCTATTTATGGCAACGCTCTGCTTTTTAAGATTACCTAACGAGAGTTTGCTATTTTGTGATTTATTCCCTCCGGGAAATGGGAATATCCATCCTAAGCTCATGGCTAGTACCAGAAGCGGAAAGACAAATTCTCAAGAATTTTTGTAATTAACAACGACTCAGATAACTATGATTGCAGATAAGTGTGGGTAAGGTAAGGTAATCGACAATATAAACGTTATACGAGATTAAAGTATTCCAAAGTTATGGCAGTTATAAGAAATAAATGATTCATTCAGAGTAGCCCGTTTTTTAACCAACTTTTTGCAGAAGCTATGAGTTCATCGACTTGAATGAAAATACCTCTTTTATTTTTATAAAATGCTTCTTCATAATTGGAATACCTTTATGAGCAACCTACGTTGCAACTGATTTTCTTTTCAATTGAAGTGTGTTCCAATTATTATGCAAATTCTTACCTATCACTATAATCATTCTTCTCGTTGTTGTTTCTTCCTTACCTATACCCTAATACATATTCATTTCAATAATGAAATATAAATGGACAACGAAGTAGCATTTAAAATTTCTCTAATCGTACATTGGAATTACTCTCACGCAGAGGTAATTATTAATCTGCGGAGACGCAGCTACCATACCAGCCACTTGCCACTTGGTGTGGAAGTTGTCGGTCAAAATAAAAATATATATACATATTTATACATCACCAATCATTTAACCAACTTAAGCTTACCTAACCGTTGCTCAGTCAATTACTTTCTTGTTCAATGTGACAATTAACAACGTCGTCGATGTTCGAAAAATTCGCATGCTGTATCGAAAGTATCAGAAATAAGTCTCGCTTGACATGATTCCAACTCTTCCTCAAGAAGACAAAGTTACATATTATGTATAGTAACGGATATGTAGGTACTTGAATCAAGCTAAACTAATGTAATTCGGTGTAACAATCATGAGCTAACCACTGCCGCTATCTAAATTGCAATTGCATTCTGTAATTGAGGAAAAAATTGGATAATTCGCGGAAAAAAATCCATGTTTACCTACGAAGCGTATCGATTCTGTCGATATATGAAGACACCTACAGATACAGAATATCAAAGGTGATTTCATTACAATTGTTTTTTTATTTGCTTTATTTTTCTTCGTCGGAAAAATGTGATGAGCATGAACAAAATATTCTGCTAACTTTATCAATGACTGATGACGGAAACATGATAAGATTACAAATTTAAATCACGTGTCAATCGAAATTAACACTTTTTGCGATGTCGGCGTGTCGATATCTAGATAATTGATGGAATTTTGTGTATTTTAATTGCAAGGATAAGATTGAGTGGTCGTTTTATTTCTGGTGATGCACAAAAAGTGAAATATTTACCTATGTATATCAGAATTTATTTTTAAATTTCCATCAAAGCAACGAAAAATATTTCAAACTTCGTTATCTATTTCTTTTGTGATAAGAAGCTCATATTAACATAGCGTCGAGTGGCATGGTATTCAGTCTATTTCTATGGGAAATGGAAGAGGCTCTTGCAACGTATACATTTACATTGCATACTTTTCGGGCGATTTGTTGCAACATTTTAAATTGCTTGGTATTTCAAATATACTTTCGGGGCGAGAACTATTTGTGGATCGTAGATTGGAGTGTATTCCTTTAAATCGATAAGCAAATCAGGTGAAAAAGGAGTTGTGTTTTTTTTTTGTTTCAAGAAATAGATGGACTGCACCGCAATTTTTGTTATTGAAAGATTTTCAAACATATTCATGTTGTAATAGTCATAGGTCATCAGCAAGGCCTTAAAGTGCAATAGATAAAGCTGGAAAGTGGTAGTTTCTTCAGCTAAAGAACTTTGCCAATCAATAACAATAATGGGCATGCAACATTTTTATCATTTTCAAATAGACTTTGATAAAATGCACTCAAAGATTGTGACTGAGAACAACACTGAGCGAACAACATATTAAGATTTTTATAAGATTAAGCAGCCATATGTATACGCTGTCTTAGCGAACAAAATATGGGGCACTTGTTTTTTCGGATACTCTCGCAAACTCGCTGATTTCGAGAAATAAAGACATGACTTTGAAAGCCCCTAAATCCTGAGAGTTTGCAGGATTGGATTTATTTCATCATGTGCTTACAATGTAGACTACGAGTCAACGACCAAAAAGTAATACAGAATTACTAACAAGCATCGAACCTTTTGACAAAGTGCTGTAATATTTTCTTAGCGCAGTCTTACATATGTTTAGATGGCAAAGCTGCTATGGCTCTGATACTATGATTATGGAAAAACATTAAGTTGATTTAACTTTGTAACTTAAACCCTGGATGTATAGCGTACCAACTACTATCATGGCGTACCAAATCACCATGAAAATATTCGAATCCTATGTGATTGCTAATTGTAATCTGATGAACTATACCACACTTTGCCAGACCCAGATTAGTCCTCGCCAAAAACTTCCTTCATCAAGATGCTCTAAGTAAAATTTAAACTACCCACCCTACTTTGTTTTGATAAAAGCACTGACAGGTTCATCAGTTTAGGCTCCGTTATAAACGAATAGTTATATGTCTAATTTGCTGGAGTACAATGGACCACTAGGTCTAAGTGCTTTTCATTCAGTCACGATGATCGTTTGCCTTTTTTTGACTTTCTGCCCAACCAACTTGGGTACTTCCATTCTTTCCATCCGACTTGGCCAAATTGAAATAGGTTTCCAGCATGTATAACTTGATAGTGCGCGAAACCTGAAGCCGTAGGTGGCTATTACTTACTCTCACCATTTTTTCTTCCTTCTATTCTTTACTTTTTAAGTTGGATGAGTTTCTTTACCAACCTCTGTACTGCGTTTCTGGCCGAGCGAAAATTACTCGGAACTGATTATTGCTATGAAGCTGAAATTCGGAATATAGTTAGATCATGCCAGGAATAAATTTTTTTCTCTTCATAGTTTCAAGGTCGAGGCTACTTATAAGCAATTTAAGTTTACAGCGCCATCTAGATTGGAGAATTGATCATAATTATAACGAAAGAATCCTAATACTGTGGAACCTAAATAAAAGCAATGCTCGATACGTGCAACTCCACGATAACGGCAGCAGCTTAAATCTAACCACTGTTGACTCAGTAATTGTAACTCTTCAAAAAAAGTAACCTGATAAAAGCAACTATTGTTTCATGAACTCTTATTTCCTTGTATATTTTCATTCTTGTTAATATTTTCTATGCCTTCAACGGGCTGAAGAAAATTATGCTTCACTGAGTAGCTTTTCAAAACTTACGAGTATCAGCTGTGGAAAAGAAAAGACATAATCAAAAAAAGACATAATTTAAAAAACAATTAAAAGTTGTATTTTTATACCCTATCCTAAGGGTATATTAATTTTGACACATAGTTTGTAACACCCCTTAATATTCGCCGTAGACCCATAAAAGTATATATTTATGATCAGGACCAAATCCTAAGACTATCTAGTAATGTCCGTCCGTCCGCATGCAATTTTTAGGCCTTTAAAATTAAGATAGGAAGCTGAAATTTGGACCACATATTCCCTAGGGCTCCGAAATGGTTAAGTGTAAAATTTTTTTGAATACGCCCACTGCCACGCCCGCAATTTAGAAAAACCCGTTTTAAAGCTTAAGTTAGAAATATAGAGTGTTACAACCTTCACAAGATATGTGGGCACTGCCCTCCTTTATAAGTTTGTCATATAAAGTTTTTGCCACGCCTACTTTTTGTGGGCGTTTTTTACTAAAATGCTGTTTTCTTCGAAAATTTTCATAGAAAGCAAAAAAAAAAGTTTAACAAGATATTTACCCTATATTTTTTCCAACATATCGACCATACAAAGTTTTTGGCCACGCCCACTTTTTAGGGTGGTTTTTTTCAAAAAAACTTTTTATTTTTAATTAATAGAATGAAATAAAATCTTCTTAATGCTTTTTTCTTTGGGGCATATAGGGATATGGATAGGGTATCATACTGTTCGCCCCCAGCGGACTGTAGCCTTTCCTTATGTTTTTATTTTTAATATGCATTAAATTATCAGATTTGGTTTGTTAAGCAGAGCAATACACGTTTTTTTTACTATTCTGAGGTGTTAAAATTGTTGTCTCATTTCTGGCACATACAAACTTTTTACTCGATTATTGCAACAAAAGTAGTAAAAGCAGTTGCCCACATTTCTATTAGTTAACTTTATTGAGGTCGCACTTTAGCTGTGACATAAATCTAAGATACACATAAAATATGACGCCGTCTAGATTGGAGTAGGGGATAGTTGTTAAATTTAACAATATCAAACTATAATTATAATATAAAAACCATTATAGTTTTGACATAAATATGAGGTACAGAATCGACGCGCCTGAAAAGCGGCACGAAATTATTGATTTTCATACCTTAATAAAGGAAGTGCGACCTTTTGTAATAGTTTGGAAATAAATAAGAGATTGAAATTGTAAACTAGAGGAAAATCATGTTGTTTAACCGCTGCCAAACAAAAACTGTAATGCCTGAGGAAAAACTCAGTCAAAATCGCTTAGATCTTCTATTTTATACGAACTAGTTCATAGGCCTCGACAGAGTTAATATCGATTAGAGTATTTACTTTAAATGTAGTTTCACACGCAATATTTAAATTTTTTTATGTAATAAAAGCAATCATTCATTGCAATCCGAATACAATGAAGTAAGCCGCTGTATTTATTTGGATAGTAAACCTAATTTCTATAAACTTGGCCTAGGCCCGGCATTTAGCTTGTATAATATAATCCCAATGAAGTAATATACGAATGAAAATTGTATTTATTTCTTTTAATCATTTCCATTTAATCATTCATAAATAAATTCTTGCCTATTTATTATAAGCGACTCTAATACCCAGTCAAAGCTGCTGTTGCCTTCAAGCACCCTCAAGATTATGTTGAAAGGCAACAAAAAAAAGCACAAAAAGATAGCACTCGACATTGGATAAGAAACAAATACCAATCAAACTTATTCACATTTGAATGAATACATTTCTATAAAAAAAGAAATTAAATAACCGTCCGCTTAAGAATAAAAAAACAAATATCTTTTCTGCGAACAATAGTTCCTTCCTCTTCATCTCCGCCAATAGAAGCCAAACTTCTGATAAGAAACCGGCAAAAGCCAAGAGAGAAAAAAAACTCTATTCGTATTTATTCTCAAACATTCCACCAACAATATTCGATGTGAAACAAAATGACAAAAATAGCAATGAAACAACTCGCACTTGCTCACATGCACTCCAGATCGCCGCATAAAGTGCGAACTAAACCCCTTTTACCTCCCATTATATTGTTACCCCCTGACTAGAACTAGAGCAACACACCGACACTGACACATATACACAGCCGCATTGCAATTGTTGTTATAATTTTGATTCCTATACATTTTTATTTTCGGTTAAGCAAGCGGGCAACAAATTGCCACGAACGCTGATAAGAATTGATTAAATACAAAAGCATTTACTAAATGGACCACAATCGGTCTATACGCGTAGCGATCCAGTGTGCGTAACAGAAATTCATTTTAATATTAAAGGAAATCCACACTACCTGCGAAAGGGTATAAAAATATTAGTATCATATATTGAATTCTCCCGCGAGTTATAGATGATAACGAATACTAAAATATATAAAAAAATGTTGGCTGCACGATAAGTTATCGTAATAAGCTTAGTAAAGCTATCCACGGCGGCGTATACTTGACATTTTTTTTTGTACTCATTTTATTCCCTTTTTTTTCTCATTCGCATGGGAAAATCGCAGTACCAAATAAAAAAAAAACCAAAAACAAACAATAAATAACGTCTATCAACGTAGAGTGTGTGTATTTTCAATGTTTCAAGTAAATTTGCTTTCTTCTACCACCTCATTACGTATAGTATAGACGTAGACTACCACTATCGGCTTCGATTGGCACTCAAGGTGCGAATATTGAGACTTTAATTGCACATTCGGGATCGAGCAGGCAACAAGTGCGGCAGTTTTTTTCACTTTTATTTGTTTACATTTGTTTGTTGGTATTTTGTTTTTTTTTTTTTTTTTCCTGAGAGTGTTAATATTCAAATTTTTGAGTAATTTTTGCTGGTTTTTGTTTTAAAAGATTCGGCAGGGGAAAAAAAATTTGATGGATACAAGCAATAGTTAAAGAGAAATGTGAAATTTTGTTGATGTAATAGATGATTGATTGTTTTGATTTTTCGTGTCTTCCCTTAAAGTGCATTTTGAACAAAACGAGTGTGGTTATTGGTGAACAAAAATAGTGAACACTTTAAACGATAGAAAATTATTTATTTGAAGGAAGTACTTACAATTTAGCAGCACTATGGCAAGGTAAAAAATAAATTAAAGCATTTTAATTGTAGTATTAAGTAGATGAAGAAGTATGTGCCTAGAGAATTGTTTTTTTGGGAGAAAAATTCAAAAATTAAATGTGTAACATCGTCCAGACTTCTTGACTTTAAGGATACGGGTAATTCACCGAGACTCCCTAAATGTGTATTTAATTTGTAGATAGAGAAGTTTCATTTTATTATTTAATGATTGTTTTTTTAATTATATCAGCAATAAACAGTCCATACAGGCCCTTTAGCCTAGCTTATCGTTTCAAGATTATGCACGGACAAATCTTCTTAAGTTAAGGGACAATTGTTGCGTGAAAACAACAAGTGGCGGAGCGGGTTTTCCCCAGTCTCTGCGACTTCTCCTAGAGCAATGTAGTTTTTATGGCCTTAAGCCTAACACATTAAACTTAAGTGTTTTCTGTTTTTCTGATTTAAATTTTTGTAAATCGTTCCTAGATGTGGCTAGTTCATTCTTTTGAAGATATTTTTATCCCTCTTCGACATTATGTAAAGAGTATCTTAGTTAGACGGCCTAATTGTATGTAATTTATGGAAAACTATATTCTATAAATATTTGCCTCGTTCGTCTCATACTCAGCTCCTACAAGCGACAGATAAATGTTTGATACGCATAAGCCTTTCCCGAGAAATTTTAATAGTAAAAGGAAAAACCGCAACAAAATCCGTTCATTGCTCCTCGGCTAAATACAGGCAGACGTATTTTTGAGGACTTTTTTTATACTTTGTATAGATGAGTTCCACAAAGGCTCATCTTAAAAATACTTTTCATAGGGTGATATGCATAGAAGGTAGTAAATGTCTTTACTTCACAATTTTTATAGAATTTACTTATTTATTACTTATTAAATGAAAGTAAATGCTAGAAAATAAGTTTTTACTAAAAGACAAAGGACTTACCAGCTTTGGATAAATTTTGGTAGTAAATACTTATTTCGGTATGCATTAAACCTAATACAAACTTTATTCTTTATATTTTTACCAAAAATTTCTCAAGTTCGTACAAACCAAATTGAATATTTGCTATTAAATATTTTTTGATGCTTAAAGTAGAGATTCACGCTGCAATCGTGCAGTGTTTAACTGTCTTATTTGTTTCCATTTTTTATTATTTAAGATTGAACTTAAAATATTTCTTAGCGTTTATATGTACTTACAGAATTTTTTAGCGATAAAGTTATTATCAGGTTTGTACTGCATCCTTATATGTCTGCCTGTGGGGTTCAGCGGTTTGACCTCAAAAAATATCTGCAAATCACTTTTCGCGCTCGTAGGAACGTTGATTGACATTGCCATTTTGACAGAATGCGTACATGAATGAACACGAATATTGTTTTATTATAAGCACGTGTATTATGCCCTTGGACAATTTTTTTTAAATGAGTTGTAAATTGTAGCAATGTTTCATCAACTCTAACATTGAAGGCTTTTCATTACTAAAGATATATGGAACTTCTTGCAGAGATAAAAACAAAAAAATCAATCCTACACAATTTTAAGCAGCTTCCAAATGACGAAAACATATTGGAACTTTTTTATGCATATCAAATCAAGTAAATTCTTAAAATCGAATCTTTTACTTTAGGCTTGTGCTTCAAGTAAATACTTTATTTTTATGCATATCACCCAAAGTGTTGAAGTTTTTTGTCTTGAAGTTGTATTATAATAACTAACTTACTTATGTGGACCTGGGCATCGACCAATAAGCCTCTACAATTTGCGTTGTCTTTGGCTAACTATCTCCAGTTGCGCATTACGAATTGGTTAAGGTTCCCTTTCACTTGACGAAGTTTTTAATACTTCCAGCTGAAGATTCTGCGGGCTGGAGCGTTGATGTTCATTCGAACTTTAAAACTATAAAGCAGGATTAAGGTTTAATATTGAGTTGCCTTAATTGTCCGGTAGAGGCACTTACTATATATTTAGTTGCCTTTTCAGCCGAAAGAAACTGCAAGCGTTATTCTTTGTTTTATTTCGGAAGATATATCATTTCCAGACCATAAACCTTAAAAAAAATTCATGAAAAATTCGGTATATGGATGGCCCTATATGCTTCGGCTCTACTAACGCTGTTTCTAATGCGTCTTAACAATCGATCAAAAGGCGGTGATTATCGTGCGTTGGAATACTAAGCGAGAGGTATTGAAAGTTTTTATTCGCTGCCCCACCTCTTGCGAACATCTGACAACAGTAAGAACTGTCACGAGGAGCTCCTCAAAAATGAATTGCTGTTCAGAATCGGTATTAAACCTTAGGTTCCTTCCATTCGTGTCAAAAAATATATCTTCGTTCGATTTCGCCTAATATTTATTTATTTTTCATTCAATTTATGTGAATAAGTAAGTAAATTGTAAACTAAGCTGACTAAAACCGCACTAATAAACCACTTGCATCAATCAGATCGCTGACAAATGGTTTTAGAACCCGCGCAATACGGCAGATAAGATCTTGTACGCGGGGCTGAGGAGACTGGCGTTGTTTAAAGGGTCTCCTATTCCGAGTATTTGTTAATTACAATTACACAGTAAATAAATATACAAATGTCATTCGAACTTTAATTACTAAACACTGATTTAATTAAGGACCATAAAAGCATCAGCATTTAGCGTGATCCAACTTCAGTTTACTTTTTATAAGTATCAGCTTATTATTTTAACTCATTGTTCATTAAACGAACATTCACATAACTCATGCGATTATTTATTTTTTCGGTCACAATAATAAATTTTCTCATAACCCTGTACAATATTAGGAGTAAATAATTTTATTGTATCATACACTCATATTGCACTCGGCTATTTTTTATGCATGTACTTGTATCGCACCATTTACATACATACCTAAAAATATAACACTTCAGAGTGTTTTGCTCTCTAACAATGTCTGGATATTATTGACGATAACACCGATATCACTGAATTAGTTCGCACATGTCGGTTAGTTTTCATATTCAAAACAATCCCACTTCCACGAGTATGTAATCAAAATGATTCATTCGGAAGTAAGTGAAAATCCTATTATGCATGACATTGAGATTAATTAACGGCATAGTTGAAGAACCTTTAAGAAGCACACTACACTACTCTAGAGATCAAAGTATAAATGTTCTGGCAGTCACTAGTTAGGCATTGAGATTGAGAAGAATCAGAACAAAGTAATTAGTATCTCTATTAGAAGTATATACTGTGTGTGTTTTTTTGTGTTAATTAATAATGCTCATTGTGTTTAGGCTGGAAATCGGAATTATCATTTGAGCGTTTTGTTTTTAAAGATTATAAGTGTGAAGGGACAATAAAATTTAGTTTCTTTGGGGTTTGTTTTGGACATGTGTGCAAACATTTTTCTTTTCGTTCAAATTAACTTTTATGTTTTCATAAGCAAATATGTCATCAATTCGTAATTGCTCCATGTATGCATTTGAAGAGTCATACAATTTAGTTATTTAGAGAAAAAATTGTCAACTCAATTGTCTGAATATGTTGACAGTGTGATTCACTTTTGCGGCACTTCACAATGAAATAAAGAACAGAACCAATTCTTTGTCAACCACCCCCATGTAATATTTAAAGAATAAGCAAGTTGAACTTGAAAATGAAAATACTAGTTATGTAAGAAAAATTTAAGCGGCGCATACCTATATCGTTATCTTAACATCCAATTCTTAAGTACACACGTAAGACAACTTCAAACATCATATCTACTTGCGTCACTTATCTAAATGATGTCACTATATCAAGTGATTTTTTATGAAATTCTGATGTCATATCAACAATTATTAAGTTGTCAAGTTGTTGAGGTAAAGCAAAAAAACGTCTGCAAATTTAAAAAAAAAATATATATATGTTTACTCTTCCATCGCTGAGAAAGATGAAATCAAACATGTTAACCTGCAAAGTAGCAGGTTATAACATCGTTTACGTTTCGTGCGTTGACATATCTGTTTTTTTTATCGAGCAATACAATCCTTTTTTATCTAAACGTTTGTGGGTGGAAATAAAATAAACAGAAGCTCCGGCAAATTGTCGCACAATGTAGTTCAAACTGGAAAATTACACTGCCAATGCAGTAGGAAATATGTATAGGAAATTATTACTCATGCTCAATAATAAATAGTTAGCAGCATCATATGGATAAATATTTGAAGAAGAAATATTTCTGGCAAGTGGTTAGTCGAATGTGTTCTTATGCGTGTTTCTGGTCAAAAGTAAGAGGGGAATATGAATTTTGCTCTGTTAGATTGTGCTTTCTCGGTACAATCAGGGACTGTAACACAACGCAACAACAAGTTGTAGAACAAGTAAAATACGACAATTTGTAGGTACAAAATTGTGTAACACAAAAAAACAAGTCTCTGAACACTTTGACAATTGCCAAGATAAAAATGGGAAATTGGCTAAATTCCCTCTTTCTGTAAGGTCGTATGTAAACCGAAATTCCTAATCACAGACGACCTTGTAATTCTCAGCTGACGAAGTCGTAATTTGTTGGAGACATGTGAATGGAATATTGTCAAAGCAGAACAAGAATACACCAATCTGATTTTGATAGATGATGATGCGTGTTATACTTTTATTTGTTTTCACTATAAAATTAGTTGGGTACAAGTTAATCGATTTTATCTAAAGGCCAGATTACTGACATGAAAAATCTACTCTATTATTAATTAACTGAACATTATTTCATAATTATACCCTAACGCTAATTTATTAAAATTTTGAATTTTATGCAACTCATTATTTTAATTGTAATAAAGAACACGAGATGGCAGCACGTCGTTGCATTCGAGAAACTACATAGGACGCAGAAAACAGAACAGCAAAAAATATGACATTTAACGATTATGACCTTTATGGTGTTTGAATGGGTTAGTGCTTCTCGTTTTAATTCTGAATTCAAATTCAGAAGTGAATTTCTCTTCTTTCCAGGAGAGGAACTATCATTTTAGAACCAACCGAATAGTTCCAGAAGAGTCCATTGTGTTACAGAATTAACTTAAACTTGTCGGACAAGCATTGTTTGGAGGGTTACTCAAAAAATTAAAGAATACAAATATGTACCTACCTTCGTTAATTTTTCTTTTCTTATTTGTTTTTTTTTACCATAAAATAGACGGAAATTTAAAAAACCACGTCAAGTTATTAGTTTACGCAGAAATGTTGAACATTTTAATTGTAGTAAAATTAGTTTTTGCTGCCAAACTGTAAGATTCTGTAATTGTTGGAGGTACTCCATAGCTTTGATGATATTTTAGTGACTCAGTTGATACTTTTGCTAATACATACATACTTATGTGCCTTTTGGTGTGCAAACTTTGATCTTTCTATATATTTTGGCAGCTAGGTCCCCTAAGTAGTGCTGGAAAATTGCCTCGATGACATTCATCCTCGCCTTGTTACAGAAAATACTATTGTATCACATGTCATAAAGAAATGAAAATATTCCTAAAGGTAAGAAGAGGTCTAATATTGACCATTCGCTTTCAAATATGCACTTTGCGTGAAGTCTAGTCTTACCTTTACCTCATTTCTAAGTCCTTAATCTCCGGCATTTCATAAAATAAAAATGTTCAACTGCGGCCCGGAGAAATTTCAGCTAGACACGGAGCCCGCAGATTGGAGTGAAGTTCCGGAGTCTCCGGGCGAAAATATTCCTGTTGGTAACCCTACTTGTTTGACTGATAAATTCAAAGTTATCACTTTGTGCATTATAACACTGCGGTTAAAAATCTTCATCTCACACTTCGTCTAAGAATATTTTTTTTCTCAAAATACTTGATTTTAATAAATTCTACATGAATCTTGTGCACTTTTAAATACTTAAGGCGCTCAATAGATTATAGCCCAATCCAAAAGATTTAAGAAGCCATTAATTTAAGACACCCATAACCAAGGCTTATATTTGATATAGCTGATCAAAAGTGGCATTGCCACCACGAAATTGCAAGTGATCTGCTTTTATATATCTCACCAACCCTCTGTATGTTTTGGTCCCACCTTCCGTTTGTTTTGTTTTTTGTTGTTATCGAGTCCTGCTTCCAATAAGTGAAACACTATAAGCTTTTCCCGTTTCCAAATAGGTAAGGCCTATTATTTTTAAATTACGACTGGAAAAGATCTATCGATGGTTAAATTTATATGAGTGGCCAAAGAGACTTGCTATTTAGCATGTTTTGAATTATAGTTCCACCTTAAGTTTTTCAATGTTCCACCTCTTGCGAGAGTCAGCCACACACACCATTCGAAATGTTCGAAATATATAACTTCGAACACACAATGGTTAAAGAAGTTATGCAGCAGTTGATATTGCTTCGCAAAGGCCTACATTGCAAACAGCTGAAAAGATTTAAGTATTTTGTTGTGGTTCTTGGGTATTCACACGAAGCTTGTTCCTACAAGTTATCGATTTAGGTGACGTGAAATAATGCCAAACGAAATTTAAATAAGACCAAATTAGCTTTATTTCTAAATACAATTCGAAATAATGCCAAAAATTTAATAGAAATAAAGCCAAAAAAAAATCGAATGCTATATCGGGGTGCATGCTGCCCCCTGCAACCCCCCTTGGTTTCACTGTTAGATTTGGAGTACGTGCCGAAGTTGGGTATATGGAAAGAGTTTTTGTGTTTAAAAAAATTATATATTTTTTAACCATCATCATTAAGAATTAAATTTTTTAAACCAAATTGGCTTTATTTCGGTTTTTGAAACGAAATAAATCCCTGTGTCGGCTGGCTTCACGGAAGAGATGCGTTCTTTGGTGAGAAAAAAATATAGTTAGAGGACTAGTGACGACTGGGAAAAAAAGTATTGCAAATTTTTCTCGAGCAAATCAACCGACGATAACTGAATGTTTAGGGATAGATGCAAACTTCATTTGTTCATAACTATTTGATCAGCACTAGGGCGAAGCCGAACATTTAAAAGCTTGTTACAATTACAAAAGAAACTGAGTTTTCAGTTTTTGTTTGCAATGTCAATTCCAAAAAATAAAAAAAAACAGAGTTAGAAAATCAGAATGGACTACAAACTCACTTCTTTTGTTGTGTTCCTTAAAAATGTTTTATCTATTTTAAACTAGAGAATGTTCGTTCGGCAGTAGCCGCTGAAACCGGTAGTAAAGGCAATGGCTTGAGCAACATATAAAGGGTCCGCCATCTAACTTTTTTTTTTCAGCTCATGTCCGATTTGACAGATAATTAGTTTTATCCTTCCGCTGAACGAATATGGTTGTGTCTACGCTTGAACAACGCTGGGAAATATTGCGACATTACTTTGAAAATCATGGTAATGTTGCAGAATGTGTGCAATAATTGCGTACGGATTTTGGAAGCAGAGAAGCACTGTCAGCTCCTTACTTAGAGAAGATGCCGATTTTGCCAAAAAAAACATCTTTTCAGATGAAGCTCATTTTGATCTTGGCGGGTATGTAAACAAGCAAAATTGTCGCATTTGGGGCACAGAAAACCCGCACGCATCTATTGAAAAGCCGATATACCCAAAACGTTACAGTCAATGGCCGTCGTTATCAAAAATTGAAGAGGAGGATATTGGCAACATTGGTTTCAACAGGACGGCGCTACGTGCCACACAGCCGAAGCTACACTCGATGTTTTGCGCCCTGTTTTTGAAGATCGCATTATCAGCCGCAGAGCTGATGTCGTTTGGCCACCGCGGAGCTGCGATTTGACACCGTTGGACTATTATTTGTGGGGTGCCGTAAAAGATAAATGTTACGCCGACATGCCAGAGACAATTGACGCTTTAAAAGACAATATTCGTGAAGCCATTGGTGAAATACAGCTGCACACAATGGATAATGTGATTAAAAAATGGACCGATCGTGTAGGCTACTGCATGGCCAGCCGAGGCAGCCATTTGAATGAAATTATTTTTCATTATTAACCGGAAGGATTGTACTTTCAAATAAAAAAAGAAATTTCAGAAAATATTCAGTATTTTTTTTTATAGCATTTTCAGTTATTTGGGAAATTTTCCTCTCGCCTATTATCCAGTGACACGAAAATATTTTTTTCATTATACGAGGGCAGCTGATGACTCGGACATTTTACATTTTTAAACACTTGCTTGCCCACGCCTATCTTTAGAAAAATTTATTGAAAATGTCAATTCTTCATTAAAAGAAATGATTAATTTTGATGAGATATTAACCAGTTTGCGATTCCTTATCACCTGTTTTAATTATTCATATTCTCTATGCAATTTATAAGCCAATAAATTTCGTACATTTAATTTTGTTCGCTTTTAAAAAGTGAGTTTGAGTCTTGATCTATGATGACGTCTTCGAATTTGACCCTCACTTATGTCACTCACCTAAAATGGACCTATCTCACTTTAATTTCCCTACTAATGTGATCAAGATACCCTCTTCTCGGTTAAGTGCAGTTGTTGTAGTAAATTAACTTTGACGACTAAGAATTTAAGCGGTAATAAAATAAATTTCAATATCGTTCCCCATGATCATTTATAATGCAAATAAAAAGCTTCTGCTGACACTTGCATTGCAATTTTCCTGCTCCAGTTTTAAAACGACTTGACTTTGTACTTAAGAGATAAAAATAAAGAGGTTAACCGATAAGAATTCATATTGGAAAAATACAAAAATACGTACAAATTACGGAAATGAAAATATTTACATTTTACCCTTTTATTTTCCACTCCTCCTACTCACTCTAACATATCGAAATCAATAAAAAATGTTTCAATTAAAATTTCCCAAAATATAATTATTTAAATAATCAGTAAAATACTTTGAATAGTCTACTTCAATATAATTTTCAATAAACCTACTTTTCTTACATAACCCACATAAATGGGTAATAAAACAATACATTCAAACCAATCAAATATCAGCTATCAACTAAACCGCAAAACCTAGAAAGAAACATGATTGTAAGCAATCATATCAGTCTTCGTTCTAATTAGAAATCAAATATTTACCTATAAAACTTTGTGCTAAAAACAATAGGAGCTCAAATTACAATCAAACTGTTAAGATATGGAAATACTCTTCGTATATTGAGTGGAAATCGCACAATTATGCAACACCACCTCACCTCACCCAATGTTGAAGGTTTGTATGTGAGCTATTTATTTGTAGCCACAAATAAGTTGTTAAGGAATTACTTTAATCAATGGTGATTTATTTGCCGCTCTAAATTGATAACACAAATATTCCAACAGGTAATGGGATTTTTTTTCTTTTGTTAGTAAGAGCAAAGTTCAGCGGAATAGAAATGATTAGGAATATCTTGAGGAGTAAAGGGTTAATCTATAATCATGTGCATTAAATTATCACACATCAAATTAGAACGTTTTTCTGTTAAGTACCTTTAAGTACTTCTACGTGGACATGAAATGTGTAAATTTTGACATCAATCAATTCAAAATTGTTTGTTGTTATACGAATGAATCGGGAAAAATTAATTATGCCTGTATATTTTGCGCATTTTATTTGACTTTTGGACATTATTTTATTTTTGTAGGTCCTCAAGACAAATACCTACTAAAACAGTAGTGGATTCCGAATCATCTTTTAAATCTATTTTGGAGATATAGTGCCGTTGTAGTCAGCGCCATCTCATGTAAAGACTGTATAGTTTAATTCGAACAGTCAAGCCTGATGTTGTGGTAAGAAGAAAACAGAACAAGGTCAGAACAATCATCTGAAGAAAGTGTGGTCTTGATGTTAATCCTATCAAAGCTGAGCTGATCATTTTCAGCTCCAACAACTTTCTCTATCATATAGCGCTAGGTATTAAGAAGTAATTCTAGATTCCAAGCTGAACTGTAAACCCAGTATTAAACAATTGATGAAGAAAGCAAGCATTTGTCAACATCAAGTTAAACACATAACATAACGCATCTCAACAAAGTTCAAAGAACAGCACGCATAGGAACCACAGTTGCTCTGCGGTCAACACTATCAGATACCCTTACTCCTCCGCTTGCACATTTTACCTCTGGACTGGCCGTTTCTTTAAGACCCTCTGACCCTGATATCTCTATTAAGAAAACAACTACCGCCCTAATCATTGCCTTAAGTTGCAAAGTGGAGGCTTAATCGATTGAAGTGTCTGATTTCTGCACTTGGTTGCAAGTTCGTCGGTCCGAGAGCCTAAACGATAGTGGCGAAAAAGCTTGGACTTTATTTCAATAGCAGATACTGCCTTTATTGCTGCCTGACTGAAAACAGTCCGCCACCTGTTACACAGTTCACCACCTTAGATCTATTTTTGTAAAAGTCGAAGTATGAAGGCATGTAGACAGAATCGACATTGTTTTCTAAATATTCATTTAAAAAGCGTGCATGCCTGGGAGACTAGGAGACTAGGAATCCAAGGGGAGGGCAGCAAATTAAAAATGGCTTTCAGGCCAACTTCTGGAGTCCTTCTCATTGCACTAGTTGTCCCCATACATGCTAGTATTTGTATCATTGTCGTTGTCTTGAGATTTGTCGCCTTGTCCGTGACCTACCACCAGATAAAATTGTCATATGTGAGTATTGGCCCAGAAATATGTTGGGTTAAGCTGCGGTTGCATGCATAAAAAGCATTTGATGCCCTTTTAACTTTCTCATTGATATTTAGTTTCCAATTAATACCCCTTTTATGGTTAGCGAGTCAAAAACAAACAGTCGAATGTGATCTGCGAATTAAATTATATTCAAACAAGTCAAAACCCTGGAGAATGTAAAGTCAATTTCGTTTACATTGGTAGCCTTTGATTTCTTGGCTAATGACTTAATTCGCCAAACAAAATGGTATCAGAATAAACTGCTCACTTGTTAAACCAGTTAAAATTCCGCTTAGAGCAGTCAAAGCAAAAATCTCCCCAGAACTCCTTTAAGAATATTCGAATGCTACTTGGGTTCTTCATAATCGCCATTCCCCTAAATACCTACGTACCTAAGGAGGCTTAAGTTTATCAAAACCTAGACTTATCCTTTCTAAAACATGAAAGTATAGTTTCCTAATCTTAATTTTTCAAATTTTGCAAGGCGCTTTATTCCTACTTAAACATTCATTCTTACATCATAATTAGTCCAACAAACTCCCACTTGAGTCCAACCATTTGCATATTTGCAGACATTTCATCACAAACTATTTCCATGCATGCTCACGTATGATTGCACTTAAACGTTTGATTCACGCTTGACACATAGTTCAGTCGGTCACAATTAACCTTTCTCTGATGCACCTTATCACGGAAATGAATTCTGCTTCGATGCTGTGTACGTGTCACTACTACCTATAATTTTCCATCGTGCACATTTATCTTGCAGTTCACTTTCACTGATTGTTATGGCATTATATCATTACGTCATTCGACAAGAGTAAAACAAAGCAATTCAAATGAAAAGTCAATAAACATTGTTTTGCAAATTTGTGGCGCAATGCACAGGTTGTTGATCATCAGCAAAACAATTGAAATTGGAACGTACTCATACAAAAGTCATTATTCCACTTTGAAATAAACCGAAAATCTATTTCTATTCTAAAGAAAATTTGTTTGACAATCAAATGACTATCATCTGTCAAAAAGAATGAATAGAACAAAAATGACCCAAATTTAAAATTGCAAAATGTTTAAACTATCTTTCGATAAAAAATGTTTGCGTAAGTCTTGTCTTCCACCCAGAAGGACACTTGATATTAATTTGTTTATTTATTTATTTTTTTTCTATTTGCAGCACAAATTCACCTGCTAAACACGGCGCAATGGAAAAAGGACTTCATGAGAGAGATCGTGTAGGTGTACAGGATTTTGTTCTTCTCGAGAACTACGAAAACGAAGATGCGTTTATTGATAATCTGCGGAAACGTTTTCAGGAGAATTTGATCTATGTAAGTTTATAATTTAAAATAATATTAATTTAATATATGTAAATAATATTTTCATTTATATTTAATGCGTAACAATTTGGCTCATTTTTAATAAAAAACAAAAAACAAAACAAAAAACAAGACAATAAACTCTGTAAGATGGTTAAATATGTTAAAAAATAAACATAAATTTTAAATGCTTTGCAAAATCGATCGGATTACGCTTTAACTATTTGTAGTTGGCACACTTAATGCACTTATGAGATATTTAAGATTTCTTTAATTAATGCTTTAAATAATTTTATTTTCAGACATACATCGGACAGGTATTGGTATCAGTAAATCCTTACAAAGAACTGCCAATTTATTCAGAAAACGAAATCAAAGAATATCGGAATAGGCACTTCTTTGAAGCACCACCGCACGTGTAAGTATTTGGTTTTGTTTTATAATTTACATATATGTTTGTGTAATCAATGTCAGGAGTATTCTGCACTAACCTTCAAGCTATGAGTGAGATTAGATTGTTGGGTAGAAGCAGTGTAAGTTATTTCAGATCATTGCCTACATTTTTAAAAAAAATCAAAATGCGTTTTAAAAAATAAGTACAAAATTTTGAACTGAACTGAGTTGATTTTGTTTGATGGTTAAAATTAAATTCAGCTTTTATGTACTTATTTTAAATCTGGATATACTTACTATCTTAAAACAAATTGTGTTTCCAGCTTTATTGAACTCAAATAATTCAAATCCTCAGCAGGTGGAGCTCCCACTTTAATAACACTTTTGCACGCATTTTACTTATTTAAAAATGTTTCGTATATAATTTAATTTTAATTGTTTTATTTTTATATTTTGTTTTTATTTCACAGCTTTGCAGTAACAGAAAATGCATTCAGATCACTCATCGAAGAGAACAAAGCACAATGTGTGCTTATCTCAGGTATGTATTCGTAAATATTTGTTCTTTTAAAACGCAATTGAAAAATAAAATACATATTTAAAAATGAGTCACTGTGATTGGTACTTGTCATGATAAGTCACAAATTTCTGGAACATTTCTGGTGCGTTGTCACAAGCTGTTACACAAAATACTTTTATAAACACAAATATTATTGTTGCTGATTTTAAACTCTCAGTCTTTGGTAAGCAAAATCACTTACTATACGAGTAGATCGAAATGTGGTGAGTTTATGAGTTCTGATAGCCCGAAAAGCAAAAACAAATAAGAACCGTTAGTATGGTCTTATCCAAGTTTGTTTGCCAGCTCCTCAATTTATTCCCAGATTAATTTTCAAGCATTTCCTTAACAGACTAGAATTTGTTTGGAAATATAGAAATTTTAAGAATATTAAGGGTAGCTAAAAGTAAAGTGCTTGGAATAACCTAACATTGGAACGCTTTTCAAAGTTTTGACAGTTATGTATAGTTTATAATTTTAAAACAAGAGCACAGTTTATAATGAACAATTATAATGAAAAATTTTTTTATTAGAAATCTCTAACATTGAACAATAAAAAAAATAACTATGATTGATCTAGGCTTAATCATTTTTCACAATTAATATTTGCTTTTAATTGGATTGCAGGTGATTAAATATAAAACCCCTATTTAGAAAGAATGCTAGAATCAAGAATATTATAATAATATTAATAATAATAATATTCCCACTTTCAAATACATATTCAATTCAATTCCAGTTGCAATTTCAAAATATGTTTTGATGTATTTTACTTTTTTACTTAACAAAAAAGGCAAAGTCTTGGAGTTATACTTTTTTTCTTGTTAATATTGAAATAAAATCTGAATAAACTCTAAAAAAAAACACTTCTTTAAATATTTAGCTAAAATTTTTTTTCAAGTGAGATAATCCTATGCGTTTAACATGTCTCAAGTCAAGTTTCAAGGTTTTAATAGCTTCACTTAAAAACGTATTAAAATCGATTTATGGTAGAATTACTTATTTGAAGAGGGACTCGTCAAATTATCAAGTTATTATTTATCATGTACGATTTATGTGGGATAAAACTCAAACTAATACGTGGGTTCACTATTAACGTATTATACTTCCCGCTTGATATATTTATACGAAAAGTTATACTATGAAATACTCATCACACCAAATTGTAGAATTTCCAATCGATTATTAAAATAAAAAAAAAAACAAAGAAAGGCTGCAGTCCGCTTGGGGCAAACAGTATGACACCCTCTGGATATCCTTGTACGCCTCAAGAAAAAATGTGTTGAAAACAACTTTGCGTGGAAGAAATTTTGTATTGTTTTTGTATAAAATTTAATAAAAAAGCAGCCAAGGTGGCTTTGACTTAAAAAAACTTTGTTTGGGTGAAATTTTAAGAAAAATATTGTATCACAAACTCAAACTCACAAACTCATGTTAAGGAGGTCAGTGTCTACACATTTTGTAAGGATCTTAACCCCTAATTCCGTCAATTTGAGCTTAAACGGTTTTTTTTTTTCACTTCACGATGAGCATTCATCTAAGTCTAAATGCAGAGTCTAGACTGCCATTATTGTTTATTTAATATTTAACAAATATTTTAAGAGCAATTTGAATAACATTAAGTCGTCTGCACAAAGTAAATATTTAGTATTTCGAATTCTCGACGGAAGACCACTAATATGAAGAAGAGAGGACCCAAATTACTACCCTTAGGAACACCTGAACTTTAAAGAATTTGTTTTGATAGTTCACACGCATGTTCTAACAAAAATGAAATTAACACAAGCCAGCCGTTTTGCCAGTCTGTGACTAGCAACGTAGATGAAATATTAAAATATTTTCCATAATTTGTCGAAAGGATACACTGCTGGGGATATTAAACACAAACAATCAATATTTGGTGAAATCACATCGTGCTAAATGATCAGCGATCCTTAAATAAGGCGAACCATTTTTAATTTTAAGATCTTATCCGTTAGTGCTCAACTGATTACTAAAAGTATTGTCAAACCACTCAAAAAGCCATAGATATAAAAACTGATACTTATAGTTAAAGTTCGAAAGATTTAATTAATTCTCAGAATTAATTTGAAGGGCTGGCGCTTGTGTTTCTTAAGAGGAGATTTTTTGAAGGTTAGATTTCATTAGATATTTATTAAAACGTTATTTGGAAAATTTTATAACGTAAAGACTTAATCTTATCGTCATATATACTATTATACTTATTACTAAGAGAAGTGAATATGATTCAGGAGAAATGCCAAACAAATTAATTAATCTAATTCATTAACAATGCTCATGGCCAACTCCATGTGAATGACAAAATGGCGACAATATTGTAGTGAGGGGCTTTTAAACATACACTTTTTCCGGTTATACATACTTACTTTCCAGGTGCCTAACTATAAGGAGGAAAACAAAGAACTGAATTAAATTATTTTATAGAACGATAAAGATGTGTATCCTAATTCACTTAGTCTCCGAACAGCTTACATCTTGCTAAATTCTTCCTTCATTACCAGTTTGCAGGTTTAATTAACTTAAAAAAGTGCCGGCAATTTAAAAACTCTATAGCTTTCGACTGGTATTTATTATTTTATAAATATTAGCTATATATACACTTTTACAATTTGGTCCTTTACTTAAATTTTCAATTGACGCACATAAATTCCATTATTCATATGCATGTGTCTTTTATCAGTAAACGATAAATTAAAACAATTCACTAATCTTTAGGTAAACCAAAAGATTGTTATCATTGTTTAATCAATGGTTTGACGTTCTGCAATCGCTATGAAATAATAAAATAACCATTAATTGAGCTTTTTGATGATAATATAACCAGATTAATATATTTATTTATTCGATGATGTAATAATAATTGAGAAGTGAATTCTTATATTGTTTGAGAAAAACTCAAAAAATTGTTTCTAATAATCAATTGAGTTGTTGCATCATATCATTGGATTTATGTAATTTTCATATTACGAATTCAACGTTTGATTTAAAATAGCTTAGGCTTGTTTCACATTTATTCGGTTCGCACATTCAGGATTGCGTTCAGTCTAATGTAAAAATCTCCTTTTGTGATATAAACTGTCGAAATTTTGAACAGATATCGATTACTTATTTATTTAGATAACATTTGAGTGAAACTACCCAAACTCCTTCGTGTCTGTACTAAGAAAGTAAAAAAAACAAAATATCAAAATAAAATGTACTTTCCTTCATTTTATCTTTGCACAGAATCGGTATGTTCGCCTACTTTTGAGTAAAGAAAATTTAAAAGTGTCAAATATACAAACACGATTTCTGATTTGAATGAAAAGTACCACAAAATTGTCAACCAGAAAGCAATAATAATTTTGAATGTTTGACAGTTTTCATTTTCTTTCAATTCTGTGTTTAGAAAAATGAACATTTAGTTTTGTTAGTTTCTTTAAAAAGTTTATCCAACTGTTATAATATTTTCGTATGCAAATGTGTGTGAACGGAGTTTTATTTTGGCTGGTAAAAAAATGAAAAATGTCAATCGCTTAAAACAAATGAAAAGTTCTTGTCGATTGGTTCTAACAGACGTATTAAACTTTGATGTTTTTCATTATTTTTTAAACGAAAGTGTATGCCGAGAATCCTCTATAGGTTTTGGATATTGGACACTTAATTTTTTGTCGTGGAATGATCACCTTATGTCACTTGGGGACCGCCAAAAAGCACTCTTTTAAATGTCAAAATACAAACTTTCATTTATTTTCGGTTGAAACAAGTGCCGCTGCACTCGTGCGCTTTTTAAAGCGTCACCGCCTTTGGGTCAGATTACACTAATAATTTAGATTGGGATGATGGACAACAAAAATAAGGCTAGATTTTACTTTACTGCCCACCTCCAAAATCGCTCTAATTTTGTATTCCATTGCTTTTCATGCCGTAAACTCAAATCTGCCAAAAAACATTTTGGCGTTCTCTTACCGTTTGGACTTGGCACGCCCCCAAAGTTTCGAAAATGGCCTATGAAATGGTACCAACAAAAAAAAATATTTATTCCTTGTTGGATAACTTCTGTTTTTATAAACCGATTTTGAAGAAACTTTTTTAATTAGCTACACTTTTCACGAGTAAAATAAAATTAATTTTATAACATTTGAACACTCCGTTCCAGAAATTTTGGTAACATTTTCGAAACTTTCGGGGCGTGCCACGCCCAAACGGTAAGAGAGCCCGAATATTTTTCTGCAGATTTGAGTTTAGGGCGTAAAAAGCAATTGGAATACAAAATTTGAGCGATTTTGGAGGTGGGCAGTAAAGTAAAATTTTACCCAAAATAAATCCCTTAGTTAGTTTTAAATTTTTGATGGCAAATTATATATTTATTTATGTCAATGTACTCTTTTTCCAGGTGAAAGTGGTTCTGGTAAGACAGAAGCATCGAAAAAGGTCTTACAATATATTGCCGCTGCATCTGGTCATCAGACCACCGTTGAAGGTGTGAAATACAAACTTTTGCAGAGTAATCCCGTCTTGGAGGCATTTGGCAATGCGAAAACCAACCGCAATGACAATTCATCCCGTTTTGGTAAGTACATGGATGTACAATTCGACTTCACTGGCGTTCCAATCGGTGGCAACATTTTGAATTATCTGCTTGAGAAGTCCAGAGTTGTCCATCAGAATAATGGCGAAAGGAATTTTCATATTTTCTATCAACTCCTGGCCGGTGCCAGTGATGAGTTGTTGAAGGATCTTCAATTGAAGAGGAACTTGGATAATTACTACTATCTGAGTGATGGGGTACGAATGAGCATTCTTTTTTAAAATTGATTATTAAAATTTTCATTTACAGGAGAAAGGATCAGTAGCACGTATCGACGACAAAGCAAACTTCAAGAACATTCGCGATGCTATGAGCATCATCGATTTCACCGCGGAAGAACAAGCGGAAATCTTCAATATTATCGCCAGTGTCCTGCACATGGGCAACGTTGGCTTCACCGAGGAAGAGGGTCATGCCAAGATCTTGAAACCCGAATCAGTAGCGGCTATAGCTAAGCTGCTTGGTTGTGATGTGGAAGAACTTTCCGCAGCTATGACCCATCGTACAATCGATGCACAAGGTGATGTTGTCACTTCGCCACTGAGTCGTGAAATGGCTATTTACGCTCGTGATGCCCTAGCCAAAGCTGTTTACGATCGTCTTTTCACATGGTTGGTTAACCGACTAAATGTCTCGCTTCAGGCAAAGGATGTTCGTGGAGCTCGTAAAAACGTCATGGGCATTTTGGATATTTATGGATTTGAAATTTTCCAAAAGAACAACTTCGAACAGTTCTGTATTAACTTCTGTAACGAGAAGCTGCAGCAGCTTTTCATTGAACTCACCCTCAAGTCAGAGCAGGATGAGTACAATCGCGAGGGTATTGAATGGGTGCCAGTTGAATATTTTGACAACAAAGTCATCTGCAATCTAATCGAGGAAAAGTACAAGGGAATCATTTCAATCTTGGATGAGGAATGCCTGCGTCCCGGTGAGCCAACCGATCTTACATTCTTGGCCAAGTTGACTAGCCAATTGAGTGAACACCCACATTATATCTGCCATCATAAGGCACCAACTCAAGTTCAAAAGATCATGGGAAGGGATGAATTCCGATTGGTGCACTATGCCGGTGATGTAACATACAACGTGGTTGGATTTTTAGATAAGAATAACGACCTTTTGTTCAGGGATTTGAAAGAAACAATGAGCAAAGCCGATAATAAAATTGTTCGAGCATGCTTCCCCAGTCAGGAGTATCTTTCCAAGAAAAGGCCAGAGACGGCAGTGACACAGTTCAAAATTTCGCTCAACAACCTTATGGACATTCTTATGTGTAAGGAACCATCCTACATTCGCTGTATCAAGCCCAATGATCAGCAATCTCCTGGGCTCTTCAATGACGATTTGGTGCTGCATCAGGTTAAGTACCTCGGTCTTATGGAAAATCTTCGCGTACGCAGAGCTGGATTCGCGTACAGGCGAACTTATGAGATGTTCTTGCAGCGGTACAAGTGCCTTAGCAAGAAGACTTGGCCGAACTATAAGGGTCCTGCTAAAAATGGCGTCGAGGTTCTGGTGAAAGATATTGGATTCGGTCCCGAAGACTACCGCCTGGGTATGACGAAGATCTTCATTCGTTTCCCCAAAACACTCTTCGATACAGAGGACGCATTCCAGGCGAAGAAGCATGATGTCGCTGCAATTATTCAGTCACACTGGAAGGGACGCAAACAACGCAAGATCTACCTCAAACTACGAGAAAACACCATTATCCTTCAGTCATACTGCCGTCGCTACCTAGCCATCGCAGCTGCCAAGAAACGCCGAGAGGCTGCGGATAAGATCCGTGACTTCATTAAGGGATTCATCACCAGAAACGATCCACCAAACGGATTAAACGATGCGTTTATTGCAAACTCTAAGCGGATGTGGTTGATGCGTTTGTCAAAAGATTTGCCAACCGAAGTTTTGGACAAAAGTTGGCCATCATCCCCGAAACACTGTCAAGAAGCTTCCACATACCTTCAGCGACTGCACAGACTTCACTTAGCTCGACTCTACCGCCAACAGTTGAGCTTCGAGAAGAAGAATCAATTCGAACTGAAGGTTACCGCCGAGAAAGTGTTCAGAGGCAAAAAGCGAAACTACCCACAATCCATTGCGCCGTGGTTCATTGAGGATCGCATCTCAAAAGAACACGCGACCCCAGTTAACAATTTCATAGCGGCATCATTTGGCAGTGAGTCTCTTAAGTACGCGTCGCCTTGCATTAAATACGATCGCCATGGCTACAAGCCAAGAGAACGATTCATCCTGCTCAGCAATAAAGCTGTCTACGTGCTGGACGGAAAGACCTACAAGCAAAAGCATCGCCTGCCATTAGACAAAATTGATTTTGTCCTAACGAATCATGACGACAGCCTGATGTTGATTCGAATTCCACTAGACTTGAAGAAAGACAAGGGCGATTTGATTTTGGAGATCCCCGCTATCATTGAGTTTTGCACCTACATCATTACTGCAGTGGGCACGGCGAACATCCTCAGTATTGTAGATAGAGATTCGTAAGTTCTGATATACATCTATCAAATCTTCGTGTTCTAACTTAAATTTCTCCCTTTTTTATTTATTTTTAGTTTGGAGCACAACAAAGCTAAGGGCAAAACAGGAGTTATCGATATTCAAACAGGTGGACAGCCTGGCATTAATCGTGATAAAAACGGGCATCTTGTTGTCGTAAGTATTTGCTGAACCACACATTACCACAATCCCCATTTTCTTCAACTTCTTTGTTTTCAACAGATTGCTGGACAATAATAAACAACAGACAAGTGTTTTTAATTCAATAAAATGTAACCAACCAAGGAGAGACCTCTTAAGATGGCTTTAACTATTATTTTTTTTTGTGTTTTCAAAAAACGTTAACTTTAAATACAACGAAGACAAATTTTTAAGTATTAAATATAATTAAAATGTTTAAAAAAGAAATTAAAAAAAAAAACCGACAGCACACTATAAAAAAAAACTTAATGAAAACGTATTATATTTACTATAATGAAGGAAGAGAATAAATAAAATCTAAAAAAACGATTATTTTTAACTTGAACTCTTTTGTGTGCCATTTGAGGAGATGCATTTTTGTTTTTTTATAAGTATATGTATTTTATTGGATCTGTTTAAGAAATTAATTGCAATTTATATGACGTTTGTGTTGTTTTACTGTGGTGCACAATAGTTTATAACTACGATGAAAATAAATGCCTTGTAATATTGTAAAGTGCCCTTGAATTATTGTCTTAATGAATATGAATTACTTTTAAAATATTTTCCTTATTAATTCTTGTATGTTATTTTTGATTTTATTTATAAAAAAAAAATATATATATAATTTTTCCTATTAATATTAAATATTAATATAAAAATATATTTTCTCTTTTGTAATAAAATAATTATGTAAAATATATTGCTTTGGGCAGTTGTCTTTTATTTAACTCTAGCTAAATATCAATGAAAAGCGTAAAATTGCATTTGGTAATCAACAATATGGCAGACTTTAAGCTCTGAATTTTCAGCAAAGATAGTTATTTAAAGTTGGGGACTTAACAACATATTAAAATATAGTTTTGCGAAGCAAACAGTGCCTGGGAGGATCGCTTCGCGGCAATAAGACTAAGAAATTTCAACTCTCTTTTCCCATGCCACAGGTCACCGCTCGGGGTATGTGCTTTTCGTCAGTCAAGTCAAGTGCCTATGACAGAATTTTTCATATTGATTTTTCAAAAATAAAAACATTAGGTTCCACATTTCATTTTCACTCGAAATGAAACGAAAATTAATTTGTGTATTCTATATTTTACTTTAATTGATTTCGATATCAATTTTTTCGAAACCGAACCAAAGTGAAATTGCAGTGTTCCGCAATTCGATTTTGTCGATTTCAAAATAATTTCCAATGCGTAATTCCATGTGAAATGGTGAAAACACAGAACTTACTTACTTAGGTGGCGCTACAGTCCGGGGTGGACCTGGGCCTCAACCAATACGCCTCTCCAGTTAGCACGATCTTTGGCTAACTGCCTCCAGTTGCGCACTCCAAGTTGGTTGAGGTCCCCTTCCACTTGCGCGCGCCACCTTAGGCGAGGTCTTCCTCTACTGCGTTGTCCCTCCGGGTTGGATTCGAAGACTCTTCGGGCCGGAGCGTTAGTGTCCATTCGCTCTACATGTCCCGGCCATCTTAGACGACTAATCCGTATTTTTCTGACCAGGTCGATGTCGCTGTACAGCTCGTAGAGTTCGCAGACTTTTGGAAAATTGTGCCCCTGGTGTTGGCTTGCGAGTTTCGCACAATTCTCTCAAGTATGATGTTGAAGGAGTTACATGACAGCGCATCGCCTTGTCTAAATCCTTTTTTGACATCAAAGGTCTCGGTGAGATTGTTTCCGACCTTAATGGAGCAGCGAGAGTTCTCCATCGTCATCCTGCACAATCTGACGAGTTTGGCAGGTATGCCAAAACTAGACATGGCGAGTATCGATCTGGACTTCTTGGGTTTTTTCCAGGACCGAAGTGTGAAAATCTGGTTAGTTGTGCACTAAGTGGGCCTAAAACCGCACTGATAGGGTCCAATCAGTTCGTTGACGAATGGTTTCAGGCGTTCACACAGCACGGCAGACAGGATCTTGTATGCGATGGGCAGGAGACTTATACCTCTATAGTTGGCGCAGTTAAGAGGGTCTCCTTTCTTGTGGATCGGGCAAACAATGCTCGTTGTATTTAAGCCCTCCGGCCCGGCAGCCTTGTTGGATTTCAGTTTGGATATTGCTATCCTCACTTCATTTTGGTCAGGTGGGCGGGAGTCTTGGCTTTCATCACCCATGTTGAATGGTTCATTCTGCCTGACAGCGGAATTTGTGTCATCATTGCCGTTTAACAGTCTGCATAAATGGTTTTTCCATATCCTCAGCACCGACTGTGTTTCCACTACTAGGTTTCCTTGTTCGTCTCTACAGGTATCTGCTCGGGTAAAGTTGCGTTGACACGTTCTTTTTACCTTTTGGTAAAACTTCCGAACATTGTTCCTGGAGTACCACCTCTCTATTTCCTCGATTGCGCGCTTCTCATGCTCTTTCTTTTTCTTCCGGAGAAGCCGGTGTTCTTCCCTCCTCATTTGCTCGTAGAGCTCACGAGCCGCTCTCGTCCTTCTTTGCAGCGCCGCTTCGTAGGCACGTTGTTTTGCAGCATGCGCTTGCCGGCACTCTTCATCGAACCAGGGGTTTCGTGATGGTGGTTTGGTGAAACCAAGCACATCAGTTGCGGGGCTTCTGATGGCTTCTTAGCATCGATCGGCAAAAATTCTGGCGGTTTGTTGCGCTTGTAGCCGTTCAACGTTGAATCTCCACACAGTATTTCCTCGCTGTTGTGGTGTCTGGGATATCCGCATAGGTACCTTGGCTACAACAAGGTAGTGATCCGAGTCTATGTTGGCCGCTCGGAAAGTTCGGACATCTAGAATACTGGAGGAGTGCCTTGCGTAACATGGTCAATTTGATTGAAGATGTCCTCCTTTCCTATCTTGGCGTTAAAATCACCTAGGACGACTTTAACGTCGTATTTAGGACATTGCTCATATGTTTTCTCGAGGAGCTCATAGAAACATTCTTTCTTGAAAACAGAGTAAGAAATTAAATAAGTCTGAGGAATCTGAAGATCTTCTAAGAGGTTTTATGAAAAGAAATCGGGTTTTGTGGGAAAATTTGAGAAGAGATGTGAACAGTCTGGTCCCTTACAGAAGGACGCAAGTGGATGGAAAAAAAATTCGATTCTTGAAAATCGTAAGCACTTTTGTCAAAATTTTTGATACAGGCCTTCGATCAAACCGACGTCAGCATTTTTCCGGTCGACCTTTGGACATTTTTTTCGCCGAAAACGCAAAACTGCGGCTAGCTGCAACGTGAAAGAAAGATTAAAGATTGCTAAAGGTGAGGTTCCACAATTTGCAGAACCATTATGAATGGTCATTTATTTAGACGGTTTAATTTTACAATTCATTACAATTGAACTTTCGTTTTCAGCTTCTCAAAGGGATTAGATATATCTCTCAGCCTTTGTCTTTTTATTCTTTCTTGCGAACTTAAACCTTTCAGTCTGCTATCTGGATATATACTTTTAAACGCGTGAATAACAAAACAATATACCAGCAAAAAAATTCCCAAAATAAAAACACTTTTAAAAATGTGTCAAATGACACATATGTAGTTTTTTTAAAAATTTCACGCAAAGTGATTTCGAAAAAATCTCGAAGTTAGCAAATCGGTGGAAATATAAAACTCTAAAAACGATTTCACTCGATTTTCAATATCGATTTCGATTTCATTTCTGGGACCTGGCTGACAGTCATAACCGCCTGCCTGGCAAACAGCACCTAGCCTGCGAAAAGTGAGTTCAAATCTTGTCTCATTTTTTCAATATTATTTTTTTGTTTTAAAAAGATTGGGGAAATTCGTCATAATGAAATTTCCTGCTTCTTGGAAAGTGTCAGCCTCCCATTCTCTGCGATCCCGGGCACGCTCTTTCAGTTGTCTAGACCAAACGCTCTGGCTTGGTCTTTCTTCAAATCAAACCTGGGGGCTTGGATTCTAAGACTCTTTTAACTTATCCATTCGCTCGCTGTTGCCGAGCCAATGCAGTCGATGAGTTTTGGCTTTTGGGACTACATCCACATCTTGGTACAGCTTATAGAGTTCGCGGTTGTATTTTCTCCTCCACTCGTCTCCTCGCATAGTGCAGCTCGAATATGCCTTTCGAATGAGCTTAGTATCAACTCTCCTTTCCTGCTTATCCTTCAGTACTCGGCATCGTATAACAGAACTGGTAAGATAAGTGTTTTATAAGCATACACTTTGTCCTTCGAGTTAAGAGTTTTGAACTCATTTGTTTCGCCGAACCGAAGTAGAAGTTGCTAAAATTAAAATGACCCCAAAAATGATTTTTTTCGTAATGAAATAGGTCCCAAACATATGAAAATCTACAGTCCGCTTATCCATATGCCCCAAAGAAAATAGCGTTAAAAACATGATGGATATAATTTTATTTCATTCTATGAAATTTATAAAAAACCTTGTATGGTTAAATACTAGAAGAAATATCTTGTAAATATGTAAATATCTTGTTATACAATTTTTTTGTTTTCTATAGAAATTTTACATAAAAAAATTGTTAAAAAACACTACCAAAAAGTTGGCAGTCAAAAAACTTCATATGACAAACTTCTGATATATGAAACTTGAATCCTTTATTTATTGAACTACATCTTTAAAATGTTTTAAATATCACATCACGGTGTATTCCAAACCCTGAGAATAAATTATTATCAAAGGAAATAGAAAAAGGAACGGAGACAGGTTAGAGACAGTCGCAAGAGGGGTGACTATTGAAAAACCCCTGTTTATTTTTTTAATAAAACTCCTAACTACAGTCGAAACAGCCTGATACACCAAAATCACAGATTTCTGAATCAAACCCCCAAACCATTGTTAAAATAACATAAATCAATTTGAACGTACTCTGCTCAGGATCACATAAATCTTCGCTTAAAAAGTGTTAGTTACGTCGATACACAATATAAATCTTATATAAAATTGGAGTCCGAGCTAAGCTTCTGGCTTTCAAGGCTTTGTGTTCTGGAGGTTTCTGATATTATTCGTCTATTTTGTATGCACATAAACCTGTTAAGGTTTTCGTTAAAAACTTGTTCCTTACACATATATGAACTTTCTTTGTAAGTTTTATAGCAAAAATAATTTGGGGCGTTTTCGCTCCGAAAATCTTTTTTAACGATCAGATACTATTTATAATTTCTGATAAACGTCTGATAAGCGAGTAAGTCCTTTCGAAATATAGCTAAGCTAGTAATTTAAAAATAACGACGTGTTATGTTAGCAAAAATTTGTCACTTCCTGAAATAAAAAAATCCCAATTATAAAAGTGACTTTAGCCACATAGGGAAATATTCTTGACAGTTCACAGCTGGCATCGCCATCAAATCTATATCTATCTTCTTCTTTTGTCTTAACTCACGTCGACAGACAGCAGAAGTTTTTACATAATTCGACAGGAACCGAAAAAATTCAGTGTAATTGGCTTAAGTTTATTTAATTTCGCAAAATGTTCGTGATAATTTAGTTCGATTTCATTAATTTCTTTTAGGCTCGCAATCATGTCACTGACTCAAGTTGTTCGTAGCTGTAGCCGAGGCTTTGCTGTCGCAGGAAATGCAATCCGTTCCAGCGGTCGGCGTATTGCCACTGTCCAGCCACACATTCGGATGATGCACTTCAATGTTGCACCAGCGATTTGCACTAAAATCAATCAAGTAATTTTTATTTTTAATTTATCTTTATCACATATTAAAGCTACACCAATTACTGTGTGGGGGGTTAACAGGAGTATGGTATTGGCACCGTATGCTTCTTAACCTCAATTTTAGAGTTAAAAAATTTGGAAATTTTTCATGAAATTAGAAATAGTTGACATAGCATTGTCGCAGAAAGAACTTATTTCATATTTACCGAGACTTCATTGGTATTCAATCAATTTGCAATGCGCTTGCGATTGCAAAATGTTTTCAATGAAAACAGAATGCAATCCAATCGGAATGCTACTACTTAAATCCTATTACAATTAATTAATAGATTTTCTTTTTAACCACATGATGTTCTACCAAGGAAATTTGTTCTGACATAATCCATTTTGCATGTTTATTATACGAACTACATAAATGTAGTTGTTACTTACCTACCTACAATTCATTTCTATTAAAAAATTCTAAAAGTACCTTACCCTTTTTTTGAGAATGATTAAATAATCAAAAATAAAATCAATACGCCTATAACGGAAAAATTTCACTATATGAAAATGTAATGAAATTATTTAGCATTGTTGAGAATAGTGATTAGCAAAACAACAAATTTCGCCCTTAACATCCCATGCCGATGACGTTATTTATTTTTCAAAAATAAATCCTGTTTTCTTCTTGTTTGAATTCCATCACTTGATGTCTTATCAGTGCAGTTCATTGGTAGTTTATTTGCGAATACCCAATATGTACTACAAAATGTTATCGCATTTGGTACCTATTTTGAACAAAACTTAATGATGAAGTGGACTCAGAACTTTGCAGAATATAGGTACATACAATTTATTTGTGAAATTTAACATTGAACTTTGTACGTGGAGTAAAAGAATTTCCACAACTAAATTGACGCAGATTTCAGAGGTTGTTTGAATTTTCTAATAACTACGTGACTAGTTCGCTGAGTGCATAAGTGAAGTATCCTGGGAATATGCACAAATGTTGCTTGTCATTACATAATACATATTGTGTACCCTTCTATGCCTTTTCAAATTTTTATTGAAAATATCTATGATCAGGAATGAGAGATCATAACTTGCACACTCTTACTACATCCTTACGGGGCAACCGGTAAGGTTCGCCAGTTCGACTTTAAAAAGTTTCGGCAGGCCTCCCTTTTAGAAATGATTCGCTAGTAACATCACTGGAAACTTTTATTGGCAATCATGCTAGTACTCAAATGATTTTTTTAGAAGATGGAGGGAGAATAAGCAGGGGAAAAATATCCTGCACCTACTTTGCATACGCCTTGCAATCTCTGTGTTGGCTTCAAATTCTTGGTATCTTCCAGAATTTGCTTTAGTTTTAAGATTTGGTTTTCCGGGATTACGGTCGATTCGCCGGACCGGACACAACACTGGCACGTGCGAATTAGTGTGCGCCAAGATGTTTTAAGACAGTCAGATAGTACTTTGGATAGGATCGTATGTGCGAAATTTAGCAGGGATACGCCTGGATAGTGCTTGCAAGATATAGGATCGTCCTTTATGTAGATGGGGCATACGGATCTAATAGGCCTCGGGAATGCATTCCTCCAAACTGGTTGATTAATTGTTGAAGGCCCTCTACAACAAAACATCACCTCTGGAACTAAGATCTTCGCATTTTGACTGTCACATCTACTTGCGCCTCGGTGACTAGGATTTCTTTGCAGAGCTACTTCATGAAAATGTTTATTCAGCGACTATTAGTAAATTTTAAAAGTTAAAAAAAATATACTAAAAAAAAGGAACAAGTGTCCAAAATACAAAAACATATTCGACAGTGCTGTTTTTGAGAAAATAAGTGCTTAAGAAACAATTCGTATGGTAGGTACCGTTAGATGTTATCCCAAAAACTCTAAATATGGACTTCAGAGCAAATGAAAACCGTTTCGACCGACATTAGGCGCGTGGACAGACAGACCGACGCAAGGAATTACGGGACCCACTCTTTTGACCTTCCCTAGAGTCGTAACCAGTGACGTGCAGCACCAAAATTCATGGGTAGATGTTATGACTCTACATACGCCACTCACTCTTTAGGATGCTTATTGAAAGTGAGAACCCTGAGACTTCTGAATAATAATCGCGCGATAGTCCTTAGCACATGTTATGTTGATCCTGACGACCTGAAGTTTGTAAAGTAGAACAGGTGAACCCCACAGAGGGGCCAGTAGAGACGCAGTAAAATAAAGCAGAAAGTCATGATCTCGCCCTCTTGATCATAACCATACGTGATCGTAACATCCTCGAAAATATAAAAGTAGAACCTGAAAAAAATCAACATCTCCTAAAAAAGGTATTCTTCGGACTCTTTCTGCGTACGGGAAAAAACTGTACGATTTTTATACGTACAGACGATGATTTCACACCCGACGGTTTTTTTCCGTTAACCGTCTATGTTTGGTTAAATGTTTGACTTGGACATGTCGAAAATATTTGTGACAAGTGAACAAACACAAAAACGGACGGCAGACGAATAAAAATCGTCTTACGTGAAAGCGTGCGCAAAGTCACATTAACACTGATAAGACGGCGACGGCGCGTTTTTTTAACCGTCCGTAAGGAAAAAATCCTTCCATTACTTTTATTAGTTTACTATCATTTAATCATTTAATTTATCCGTACGGAGAACGTGTGTGAAAAAGGCCTTATAAACCACAGCGACAGCGCTTCCTTATTAACCAACGAAATTACAGTAATAGAATTATATTTAACTCAATTTTAAAGATTCATTGTATTGGTTAGCAGCATGAATATTGCCAATTTAAATTGCAAGCCAAACCAACACCAACCAACGAAATCCAAATTTCTTGATTTTCCTAAAGTTAAAGGCTAAATGTTGCTATTCCACTGTCAGATGAATATACTCTCTGTTAAAACATGTTGAGCACTCAAAAGCAATTCGAGTTTTGCATTAAAAATTTTCAAATGTGATGAATAAAAATATCGAAATGTTGCCAAGGCTTAAAATTTGCTAGAGCAACCCCATACTAAATGCATAGGGGCATTGGACAATCGGGATTGTGTCTACAGTTGTTTTGATTTCACATATTTCCCAGGCACAGCTTTATAATTTGGGTAGTTTAAATTTAAGAGTAATTTTCAAGGATTCAAAGAGCGGAGAATTGTTTTTTTTTTCAATTTTAGCTGGTCTATTTTTGAAATGTCTTTATGACGCACCGTCCTGGTCGTAATATCATACCTCATTCACTGTTTGAGTCAAATAACACGCATTAAGCTATGAAAAGGAGGACTTGGGAACGTATATATATTCCATTATATTTTGCCGTTAAGTATATTTGATGTTTGATTTTCAAATATACCTCCGTCACTGGATTAGAGGGCTTTTATATTTTTTTTAACTTGCAAAGTTATTAATCTTGTTGTAGTCTTATGATTTCTTTTAGAAATGTAACTGTAACATTGACGTTTAACTTTACAATATAGATAGTTTCTATTTGCAAAGTCAGCTATTATGACGCGTGTACCCATTCTTTCGTTTCTTATAAATAAACATTATTAAATTCATTTATTTTTATTTAAGCATAAAATCGAAATAAAGCGAATGTACTCTGCAAAACTGACAAAAGAAGATATTAGAGAGCGTGTCCTTAAAGTAGTGGCTGCCTATGACAAAGTCACAGCTGATAAGGTAAATTTTACAAAACCAAACAATACTAATGCATGTTTTTGTTCTCTTTTTTCTTTGGCAGTCGCAATCGATACGCCAATATTCTTCAAAACCAGCACTTTCATTAAAATTGATCAAAGAGCGCGTCTTACTGGTGTTGAACCTGTACGATAAAGTTGATCCTAAAAAGGTAAACACATACAGTTTCTTTATTTGTACTTATATCGATTGCAATTGCCAAAAAAAGAACTAACAAAACCAAAATCGAATACATTATATACTCAAAAATTAAACCAATAGTTCTGAAATTGTATGCCTTTTCTACTTTTTTAAAGCTCAATGTTGACTCACACTTTATCAATGACCTCGGTCTCGATTCCCTGGATCATGTGGAAGTCATTATGGCTATGGAAGATGAATTCGGTTTCGAAATTCCCGATTCCGATGCTGAGAAGCTGCTTAAACCTGCCGACATTATCAAATACGTCGCCGACAAGGAGGATGTCTATGATTAAACACCACATAAATATGTAATTAAATAATTTTAAAACAAACAAAATGTTAAATAAAAATATGTAACAAAATCGAAGGAGACAAAAATTGAAAATGGATTTTGTCGAAAAGAGATAATATTTGCTTATTTCAATGAAATATGTGCTCGAACATGAACTTTCAACTGCCTTAATTTTTTTTTTTTGTTTATTTTGTTTTTGATTTTGAAGTTTAATTTAATTTAAAGGACCAAATAATGCTTATATAAAGGATGCATAAGTAGATGGAATTTTTAAGCCTGGTATTTAATAAATTTCGATAGAAAACACGACTGCACGATTGGAATTTTTGTGATTGATATATGGTGATTGCTTTGTGAATCGAAATCTGAAAACGAATTGCACTCTTGAATGGTCACTTAAAAGCGTATCCTTAAGGTACATATATGATGTATGAGTAAAAGTAGAAATTATTTTAATGGTTTAATGGGAAAACGATTGTACACTGTGTTAGAGCTTTAGCTTAGATGGAACAAATATAATTTGAAAAAAGAGATCTTGTGAAAAACGATTTCTCGGCAACATTGCTTACCCCATGACAGAAATGTTCATGGATATTAAAAAGAAACGAAAAACAACAACAAATATAAAAACTGTCTTTGTAACAACATCGACTTAGAGATGTCGAGTGCAATGCACAAGTATATGGGATTTCCTCTAGCAAACTTGCTTAGGCAGAGTGTAATCATTGCTTGGAGCTTCAAATGGGCACTACCAACTCGGCAAAGAAGCATGGTATTTTGAGAATGAACATAAGTAATATGTGAAAAGAAAAAAAAAATGTTTAGGCATAAACGGCCCATACAGGACGTAAAGCCTAGCTTCTCAAACCATTCTGTGTGCGAAGTTATATTTTTGGCACGAATGGAGGGACCTGCAGTTTACTGCCGATTCCGAACGGCAATTTATTTTTGAGAAGCTTCTGATGACATTTCTTACTCTTGGATGTTTGTCAGACGTTCGCAAGAGGTGGGGCAGCGAATAAAAACTTTCAGGTGGTACAGGTCGGGATTTGAACCATCGACCTCTCGCTTAGTGGTCCAACGCACTTAAACACTAAGCCACTAACCCACTGTGAAAAGAAAGCCTTTTTAAAAAAAGGCTCCCGTTGGATGGAATACAGATCTTTCAAAAGTCTCGCTGACTAAAAGTGTGGCCGGACCTGTATCGTGAGCTGAAAAAAAAAATCTGCTTCCCCTGCTGACATCCACCCGATTACCAACGAGCTGCGGCAAATCAACATGAACAAGGGCACTATCTTCAAACTAAACGCAGGTGAATGGGAAATGCTCGGGAAATTCATTTGATGAAGTTGAAGTTGACAGGTGACAGCAGTATCCAAGGGCCACTCCTAACTATAAAGAAGTAACCGACATTATTTGCTGGGCAATGTTCAAAAAGGGTAAGGTAAATTTCTATTAACCGAGATTAAGAATGCTTTGCAAGTAGCGAAGCTTGATCTTATTAGAATTTCAAAGTTGGTTTAACCATCTTCAAACGTTCACGTTCCTATAAAAGCGCATAAGTCAGGTAGTTTTGAAAACTTCTGGATCACACAAATCCAACGCATCCGATTGACCTCTGTACGAAGTAATACAGAGATGGGTTTGATTCCTCTAAGCTATAATAAATTTGTCGCTAAAAAGAGCGGAGGAGAAGTATCTACAACAACAATAACTGTAGAATTTTAGTTTCCTGTGCAGACTCTGTTATTATTTTTTTTCTCTGATCTTCGTGTGGCGGAGTAACTTTCAGTTGATGCTTAGGAATACAAGCATCTTCCTGTTTTATTGCGTTTTCTCTTCTCCACATTATTACGACAGCATAAGCACAAATCGCTTCCAACCAATCTTCCCGCAACTGCATCGAAAACCTACATCCGTGCGGTACAGCATTCCACATTCATACGAATACAGTCTTCAAGGCGAACAGATGCGGCTGAAGGAGAGTGATGCAACTGGCTACTTAAGCGAGTCAAGCGATGTCTCGATAGCATACAAGTTTTATCGCAAGTTACATACCAAAAATGGAAAACCTTCCCGATTTCAACGATGCAAGTGTTATTTTTTGAATAAAGCAGCATATTGTGAATCCGTGTAAATGTGATCATCAGCGAAGGAATGTATTGCTTTAAACGTCCGTCACAGACATAAGGTTATTTAAAAAAAAATGAGATTGACAGGCACAAGCAATTATTTGGTGAATTTCAGACTTGCAAATTCCCAAAACAACTTTAATTGAATTTTTATGACATCAAAGAAGAGACCTGCAGTCGGACTTTTTTCTGGGGCAGGCTCAACTGAAATAATGTTTTCCATCTTCGCAGAGAAATTCCTGAATAAAAAGACGAATAGAAAAGCTTACGCAGTTGTTTTGTCAATGTGGAACAACAACTTAATAAGGGAAACACGACCAGCAAATTTGTTTACGTTAAAACCTGGAAATACTTATTTCACAGAACCTACGATTGATATTTTTTAATAAAAAAAGCATCGCAACTATCATTTATTTTAATGTTCTTTGTGTATAGGTATTACGCAAAGATGAATGTCTATCTTCTTGCCCTTCCGGCTGTGTTATGTAAGATGCCCTGGACTTTAGCAAATATCAATTCATCATTGATTTATTTTTATATATATCTACACGCCCTTTCTGTTGTGAAATACAATTGGTAACTTCCTCTTGAGTAATTAATGTTACACTTTACCGGTGTTGGTAACTACAGAATCCAAGTTATTCCAAATCAAAAATCTATTCTTAAACATCAACTTCATACTGCTTAATCCATATCCAATATAATACTGCCTCAATTGCGAGGCTGACTTCGTAACCTTTCACATTGTTCTTCCCAACAGATTATTGACCACCAAATCAACTAAATAAATCACTAAATCCATGAATTCACCGTAAACACAAAAACTCTTTCAAAAAGTCCCAAAAAAAAAATAGATATCACTCGAATCTAACCTCACAATAGTACCTGGCACTTGTCATGTCGACGACCGAGTATTACATAACCACAAAAGCAAAACACAATTTTCAACTGCATCTCGGGTCCTTGCATCATAATTATGTCACGTAACTGCACATCGAATTGGCTTTGCCGAATTACATAAATGTCCATCCCTTTTTCTAAACCAAATTCCGAATTGTAGGTTATGCACAACTTTTTGCATAATCACATGAACCACCGCCGACCAGATGATGTTACGTAACAACTTTCAAAAAAGCGAAAAAAAAAACACGAAATTCTTCTTTTACGCCAAAAATTCTCATTTATTTTCCACTTTTTCTGGCTGCTGGCTCACATTAAATGCCTAATTATTAGGAAGGAAAAGAAAAAGATAACTTTGTTTGGTTGTTATATACTTAGAATACGAAAGAACTGCTCTGCGGGTGTGGTGGCAGCTTATGCGGCTTCCTTGGCCAAACGTTCAGCCTTCTCGGCGACTTCTTCAATGGGTCCGACCATGTAGAAGGCAACCTCTGGCAAATGATCGTATTCTCCGGCCAAGATTTGAGTGAATCCCTTGATGGTCTCTTCCAATGGGACCAATTTACCGGCATGACCTGTGAATACTTCAGCGACCTGGAAAGGCTGTGACAAGAAACGTTGGATCTTCCTGGCACGGGCGACGGTCAGCTTGTCTTCCTCAGACAATTCATCCATACCCAAGATAGCAATGATATCCTGGAGTGACTTGTAATCCTGCAAGATCTTTTGCACGCCACGAGCAACGTTGTAGTGCTCAGCGCCAATTACGTTGGGGTCCATGATACGAGAGGTGGAATCGAGAGGATCCACAGCTGGGTAGATACCCAACTCGGCGATAGCACGGGACAACACAGTGGTGGCGTCCAAATGAGCGAATGTTGTAGCTGGGGCAGGATCAGTCAAATCATCAGCTGGCACATAGATGGCCTGCACGGAAGTGATGGAACCCTTCTTGGTGGTGGTAATACGTTCCTGCATGGAACCCATGTCAGTGGCCAAAGTTGGCTGGTAACCGACAGCGGATGGGATACGACCCAAAAGGGCAGATACCTCGGAACCGGCCTGGGTGAAACGGAAAATGTTGTCAATGAAAAGCAACACGTCTTGTCCTTCTTGGTCACGGAAAAATTCGGCAACGGTGAGTCCAGTCAAGGCGACACGGGCACGGGCGCCTGGGGGCTCGTTCATCTGTCCGTAGACAAGGGCGACTTTGGAGCTCTTGTCCTTCAGGGAGATGACACCACCCTCAATCATTTCATTGTACAGATCGTTACCCTCGCGGGTGCGTTCTCCTACTCCGGCAAACACAGAGTAACCACCATGGGCCTTGGCAACGTTGTTAATCAACTCCATGATAAGTACGGTCTTGCCGACACCGGCACCACCGAACAGACCAATCTTACCTCCCTTTACGTAGGGAGCGAGCAAGTCGACGACCTTAATGCCAGTGACCAAGATTTCCTGTTCAACGCTCATCTCGGCGAATTCGGGAGCTTCGGCGTGAATGGGAGCAGTGTTTTCGGATGGAATGGGACCACGTTCATCGATTGGCTCGCCAATGACGTTCATGATGCGACCCAAAGTTGCAGCGCCGACTGGGATACGGATTGGGGAGCCAGTATCGATGACTTTCTGGCCACGAACCAAACCTTCGGTACCGTCCATAGCAATGGTACGGACGACGTTCTCTCCCAAATGCTGGGCAACTTCCAACACCAGACGGGGAGTCCTCTTGTCAACTTCCAGGGCGTTCAAAATTGAGGGCAGCTCCTGATCGAATTGGACATCGACGACGGCACCAATAACGGCAACGATCCTGCCATTGCTTCCACCGGCGGCGGCGGCAGCAGCCTTAGCATATTCGCGGTTGAGCTGCTGGACTAGTGATATAACTTTTTTGTCCGAAGACTTTGTCACGGCCGATCGTACAGCAGAGAACATTTTTTCGGTAGATTATCGTAAAATTCTCTGGGAAAATGTGAAAATTCTTGTTAGTGACACCTAAATGAGAAGAAATTTTATATTTTTTAACAATTTTAATGGATTTTTAGCAGCAAATTATTTAAGTGAAAATTTTTTTTCCAATCTTACCGATTACGAAACCACAATTTGCGAGCAGGGTGACCGAAGAAGTAGAAGTGTCACCGTATTTTCTCATATCGCCATGCCGTTCGGTGTAATTTGGGCGAAAATTCCCAGTATTTGGTTGTAGCACAAAATGGTGGATGGTACAGTAAGGCTGAAAGTATGAATTAAGGTGGAAGTAGAATAAGGACTTTTCGGGGAAATTTTATTAATTCTTATTTTGTTGATAAAATAAATTAAATTTTAATAAAAGATTGAATTTAAACGTATTGTACTATGAAAAAAAACTGTGCATGTGAGTGCAGTATGGAGAAAATGAGTTAATACATTTTGTTTCAGTGTATTGAATATTTTAAAAAATTAATATTTCACAGTTCAACGTAGTGCTAGCGGCTGAGTTTGATAGAGATAGGAACAAGAAAGAACCCGAAACAAATACAGTGCCGCTTAGGTCGGCGCTTAGAATCCCATTTAGAGCAAAGTTATGGCCTCGGTGTTGAAGTGCATAGTATATTGCTTATCCTGTTTGTTTATCGAGAATGCTAGTCGAGTCAGGGTTGACTCCTGATGGAATAAATATTTTTCAAATTCAATAGATAAGAAATATTAGACCACGGCCGCACATAAAATACTGTTAGGACTTTTCGTGGTACCAGCCACAAGTTCTTGTTGCTTCATTCAATCATTCTATATAATTGATATAAGCTTGGCAGCATAGCCACGTATATAATCGTAAAAATAATTTAATTGCATGTGACAAATGTGTATTCATGTAGATTTACAATATTCAAATGCCAATATTTTTATTGGATCCTTCTTCTTGCCGAACGATTTTTAACTAATCCTCAGGTTAGTTGAAGTTTTTCCAAATTTTAGACTAATTTGATATGTAAATGACATATGTGGCAAATGAAATAATTTTGAACGAACGGTGTATTTCGGAAATATTTGGTTTACCTAGGTACATTCTTCTCTTGTGTAGATACACCTTAACATTAAAAACCTGTTATTATTTCTTGAACTGTACCGACAAATATTCGGGAAACTGTACTTGGAAATTTCCCTTTCCAAGTTTCTTATTGGTCACTTCTTCAATCATTTCCAATGTCAGTTTTAAATTTTAAACTTTTTAATAAAAATGGCCCAAGAGACTCCAAAAAATATCGATTTCGATGAAGTTTCTCAAATAATAAACTCAAAATTCGAGTTACACAAACGAAACATCGAGGAATGTTGCGTAAAATCATCAATAATTCCCCTCGCCGACTACTACGAAGCACTCGAAAAGGAATACAAGAAAATCGAATCCCAAATAGAACCCTCAACAGTTAAGCCCGATCCGCTGGAGTTCCTGGAACTTTTCAAAACATTCGATGAATACCCTGCAAACCTACAGAAACCCACTAAGCAGCCAATCAAAGAGAACACTCGTATGAATGCCACCATCAAGGTTACCAAGCAAAATAATTCTTCTACCTCTTTGAATTCATCAAAATCCCTCAGTGACCAGCCCTCAGCTGCGTTGATTTACAAAGAATTCTGTAAATATACTGAAAAGTTGTCCAAATTCAAAGAGGAACTTCGCCAGCAAACTTCATCGAGGGAGTACTCTGAAAAGTTGGATAGCATCAACACGTTCGCCAGGGAGTTGGACAAACTTCTGCAGTGCGACGATGTTGGGTCCTATGCCTTCACCAAGGAGGAAGAGGCGAAGATAAGAAGCATCTCCGAATGCATGGAACATTTTGTTTACATTCAGGAAAGCCAAGATCTCTACAGTACAGCAGATGCGAGCGATTCTACTACTGCGCGACTTAATGATTTGGTGGATATTGTAACTGACGCTCTATTTGCTGTTAATTGCTATAAACCTTGTTAAGATTGGTTGATAACATTAAATTTATTAAATATACTGGATTTTGTACAAAGAAGTTGGTTGCATTTTATTTCATTCGCTGCTGTTTGGATCGCCGGTAGTGTCTGTTGTGTCCAAATCGTAGTAATCGCTGTCAATGTGCAGCTCGCTTCCAATTTGGTTGACTGTGTCATTTAGTGCAAGCAGTTTACGTACGGCGTTTCCTAAGAAATCAATTTTTACCTTCGTCGATGTGATATATGTTTCAAAGTCTGCCGTTGGCTTGTGGGTCGTGTTGGTTTGGTTCAAGAGTCGCTCGAATATTTCTACAGTTTTGGCCAGAGCGTGGAGGGTTTCCTTGCTGTATTTGCAGCGAACAGCGGTGGAATCATCCTGAGCAACCTTTGACTTTTGCGAAGCCTCAATGTGGAGCAGAATATTGTTGGATTTTTCACATATATCCGAAATGTAGCCCATTTGAGCATTTTTTGTTACTCTAGCTCGATCTAAGGGGAAAGCTTATTTAGTCAAAGTTAAATGCGGTAAGTGAGAATTAGAGTTTACCCAGCTCTGTGATCATTTCGTCTACTAATTCGAATTTATTTACACTATTCATTTTGCAAAACTGCTTTTTCAGTTTGAAACAATTTTAAATAAACAACTACTTTAATATGTCAAAATATGAAAGTTGTGGTTATGCTACCCCTTTTGTATAATATTAATTCATCTAGTACAATTAAATTATAGGGTGATAACACAGTGTGAATCAGGAAAATATAAAGAAAATCTTATTGTAAAAATGTAGCTCATTTTATTCAGCAGGCGATGTTCAATAACTATATTAAAGTAAAAACTGGATTCGGATTCATGATTTCTCACAACTGACAAACTCAAACGATTATTTTTTGGGTCCACTCAACAAGCTTTCTTATGCCGTAGTTTTATCATTCTAAACAACTAGAATTACTACAACTTTTGCTATCGTATGTGTATTTTATTTAGTGTTTGTAACTATTTTGTAATTTAGATTTGTTTCTAATTACATAAAAATAATTTGAACTGAATCTAGAGAACATAACAACATGTCATATGTAGTTGGTTGAAAAGTTTAAGAGTCTTAAATTGAATGACTAATGCTTGAACAAACTCCATTGATGTTCACAAGCTTGAGGGCAGCAATAAAAATCAAAACAAGAAAAAATTGGAAACAGTAAAAAAACATGACCTGAGTTTGATTTTTGTCTTACGTCGCATTACATTACATTTGTGTTACCGGTCTATTTGCATGTATTTTAATTCATACAAGCATCAGGTATTCACAAATGTACTTCAATTCTGCCTTCACTTCTTATATTTTTCAATCTACTACATTTCATTCCCCTAAACAAATTTGACATTTCCCATTGAAAACATCACAAAAACCATATCTGAAATGCATTGAATTTACAAATAATAAACTTTTCTAGTTAAAAACAATGAGTAAAATCAATAAAACTAAAACCGAATCAAATCAAACAAATACTGTTATTCGTGTTGAAGGCACATATGCTTTCCGGCGTGGTGATACGTTTTCTAACTTTGAACAGGTTGCCAATCGTCTGCAAGCCCACACTGAGGAATCACTGGTGTATTATTGGATACGAGACAGTCGACTGGCGAGATGTTCCCACACGAAGACTTCACGCAAAATCGATTCTAAACTACAGTATTACACAATAAGATTTTCTTGCATATTCGGTGGTCAGCGGTTTAAGTCCAAGTCTTCGGGTGTACGCCCGGGACGAAGGCAAACGCGACAAATCGATTGTCCAGGATTTATTTCGCTGCGTGCGACTAAATGTGGTCAAAAACTGGAGGTCATAGATGTGTGCAACGATCACACGCATGAGATCTCCGAGCAGGCTGTGGAGGAGTTGCCACAGAAGCGACGACCCTCACATGCTTTGTTGGAGGAAGTATGTTAAAGATAAAAAATAGTATTAGTGACTTGTTGAATCTTGTAATTGTTTTCAGGTTCAGGAACTACTGCATTTGAACGTGGATAAAAAGATGATAATCGAATATGTCAAACAAAAGGAAAATAAAAACATTCTAAAGAAGGATCTCTTCAACATTGCTATCGGATTGCGAAGGAATCGTGAAAGACGCGAACAGGATATGATTCTGCAACGAATTAAAGAAACTGCAACGCAAGAAGTCATTCAGGAAGTCGTTTACAGGCAAATTAACCAAATCGACCCGAGTTATCCGTCCGAACTTGTCTCGACCGAGTACGAAGAGACCACCGAGTCTCCCCAAAACGCCGGCGATGTATTTGACGCAAGTACCCCGTCGGTAATAGACTTCTCAACTTTGTCTCCCGAAATGGATTTACTAAACCCAACAGACTGCGTCGAGGACCATATAGAGTATGACGAGCTTCTCGGCAACCGCATAATTAACGACTACGACGAAGAGAACAACCATCTGGAAGCGAAATCTGAAGCTGATGCTAGGCTCTCGCAAGACCAGTTCAGAGATTTCATTTGCGGAGACGGTGCTGGCTATGTCTACGATGAGCTTGAATTGGGCGAAGAAATTCCCAAGGACGGAGAGTCGCCTCTTTCCAGCCAATCGCATGATTTAGACGACAAGGAGTATTTCAATGATCTCATTCTAACCAGTCCAGAAGGAGCGATATATCCAATAGATGTGCCTCCGTCCCCAGCTCCGTCCCCAGGTGACTGTAAGACAAAAGAAGATGAATGTCCATTTAAGGAGACGAAAATTAGCGATGAATGTCCAAAAAGTTTGGAACAAGAAAAACGAGTCAAGTCGAAGAAAATGCCAAAGTACTATGCCGAAAAGACGCGTCGAACGATTATAAGGTGCCGCAACTGCGGGACGAACGCAAGACTGATGAAGATGCAGATTTCATATCTAAGGCAGCAACGAAAGAAGTTGCTTCTGGAAACAGAGATTTTGCGATTGGAGAAAAGGAAACTGAAAGCGGAGCTTAACGCTGTTAGGCAAAGTAGTTTACTGTGATTTAATTTTATTTCGTTATATATAATATATGTTTGTTGTATACTGTTTACAAACTGGGTGTAGTTTTTCTTATTCATTAATATTATAATAGAAGAGTACTTGAATTTACTTAACATGAAGTTTGTACTTTAACCCTTTCGCTCCCATTGGGATCATATTTTGGTAAAATCGTGTAAGATCATGCTTTTTATCCGTTATTTTAACCGTTTTCATATTCGTTTTTCTATACAAGCTGGCAAAATAAATCAGTCGACGGTCTGTTCTTGCATAGTGCATGCAATTTTCTTAAAGAAATTGATTATTTAGTTGTAAATCAGTAGTTTTTCTAATTTGTCATACTCTGTAAACATCATTACTTGCATTTAGTGCTCAATAATCAAAAACAAAGAATTATAATTAGTGCTAAGTAGAATTTAGCTCTAAAAACACAGTCGTGGATTATATATCCCATTCAATGGGACACATATATGACGACAACAGCTTTCGAATGGCTGAACTACCTGAAGACTTACAACGTCTTTTGGAGGAAGACAACTCTGATTCAAGTGCTTCAGAGTCTGAATACAATCCTTCTAATGATGAAGATCCTTCAGACGACGAGGTTTCAATGTCTGATGTCATGGATGTAGAACCTGAACAGCCTCCGCATCCAGAAATGGGGGAAAGCATTAACCATGTTAAAAGTACTGACAAAACAAAGATTTTATGGTCTGGTCTAGCCCAGTTCCAAACTATGTTCCACGCAAAAAAGTTCCCCTTGATCGTCAACCTGTAATAACAACGAACGTCAGTAGAGCATCTCCTGAGATAGATGTGTTCTACAAGTTTTTTCCTAAAAGCTTGTTCATATTTATAGCAGAATGTACAAACAAAAGAATTGAAATTCTGGAAAAGCAATCAGGGAAGAAGTTCCCAAAGACTGATCAATATGAAATTCTTGCTTTTCTTGCTATGTCTTGTCATGAGCTACAATAGATTACCAAAAATGCAAGATTATTGGAGCATGAATCCATCTCTTGGTAATGTGGCAATCAAAAATGCTTTATCTAGAAATCGATTCCAACTTTTTGATGGTAAAATTATATGTTAATTATCCATCAAAACCAACAGATTGTTCTAAGCTATATTGCATTGAAGAGCTGGTGAATTGTGTAAAGACGACCTTTCCAGCTCAAAGAAAAAAAAATTAAAGATGATTAGAAAATTGAAGTCCCTTTTCCAGTTGCAATAAAAAGCTATAACGAAATAATGGGAGGAGTGGATCTGGCTGATCAAAAAATTTCTACTTATGACTTGGATCGAAGATCTTCTAAATGGTGAAAAAAAAGTGTTTTTCAAGATATTGAACATTGCGGTTGGAAACGCCTCTACAATCTACTCTGAATTGCATCACAAAATGATGATAGGTATCGGAAAGGAGAAAAGGAGAAAACATATGTTAAATGTCGGGGATCATATGCCAGAAGTTATAACACAAAGACTTCGTTGTGTTCAATGTTTCGCAAACCAGATTGAAAAACGCACTAAAACTATTTGCGCTAGCTGCAAGATCGCTTTGTGCGTAACATGTTTTGCTGTTTACTATAAATAATAAGATTTTGATAGTGTTTTTTTTTCCAATACACTTATTTTTTCTTGAGTCCAATTGAGACGTATACATCCCACTGAAAATTACCAATGGGACAATATATCCCGGCCTAAAATTCTAAAAATCGGCCTTCAATTTAATGCAAACCTAAAAAAAATATTTACTTTATTACATTTAGTAACGATTTACACAAAAATTGTAATTATATAGAAATAAGAAATTGGGAGCGAAAGGGTTAAGACAAAATCGGGTGTCCTGCCGACAAGTAAAGTGTTGCTCAGAAAATCTTTCCGGATAAAGCAAGAAAATGAGAAAATTTGGTACATGAGCTCTACCAAAACATTTTGATATTTATTGATATTTTTTTATATAGTTTAAAACATTTACAAAAGTTACATCACGTCCGTATTTGAAAAGCTTTTTAGGTAGACCATCAGAGCACCGGCGGCCTTTTTGTTCTTGAGCTTTTTTTTATAGTTAAGCCAACCTCTTGTTCTTCGCAACTTTTTCTCGTTAGACAATCGTAACAAGAAAGTGGTCAGAGTCGACTTATGCCCCTCGAAATGTATGAACTTTGAAAATGTTTAATGCAGGCCTTTCTTCGATTAGCACATGGTCGATTTAATTAGCGGTTCAACCGCCTGTAGAGCGCCAGTTTGCTGTGTGGATTCTTGGCCATGGGAACAAAGTGCTACTTATCACCGCATTACTAGCTGGAAAAAGTCAATTAGTCGGTAGTAGTTTCGTGGAGGCTGTACTAACCAACTAACACGCCAAAGATGTTTTCCTTTCCGACTTTTTCATTGAAGTCCCCGAGTACAATTTTGACATCGTACTCTGGACAGGCCCCGTAGGCTAAATTTCTCCTTGATAGGGTCTTCAGTCTCGACGAGTACATATAAAGCTATTTTTTTGAAATGTCGCCCTGATGTGGATTACAGCCGGGTGATGACTTATCGGCTTGAAGTCAATGCGCGTACAATCAACCATCGTACCTCCTGAATCGCGGTAATGTCGGCCTTGTACCGCGAGAGGACAGACTCAAGTTTTTGAGTAGCACCTGGAGTGTATAGTGTCCGCACATTACACATACATAATCGCATTTGCGTTAACGTTCAATGTCTAGTTTTCTTTATATATGTACACATTTATGTGCAATCCTTTTAAAAATATTTAGATTTTTGTTTATGTGATTCAATTGTTCACTGTCTGCTCTCGTAGTTTCCGCACAATAGCCGTATTTAATTATTTACTCTAATTTTCAAATTAAGATTTGCAAATACGCGAAAAAAAAACGCGATCTAAGTTGCTTCATTATCAAATCCATATCATATCGGAGTATGAATCTGTAGAAACGTTTTTAATAGGATTCGAAATTTGTATCCTGATCTCCGGTTATTGATGGAAAAATAAAATAAATGTTTTACAACGCACCCCAGCTTAAGTTGTATTGCTTGTAAGTAGAAAACTGGCAGGTACTGATGGCGTAAGTGTAAGAACTCGGTAAGTGATTCCAAACATGTTTACATCGTTGTAGTTACCTCTAAACTCACCTACAGCTTACGTAAGTTGGTAAAATTTACTGCAAGTAAATAGTTTTATACTTTTTTTTATAAGTTACTTACGTAAGTAGGACTTACATGTGTAATACTCACCTTACTCAACAACAATTATATAGAGATCACAACATATCTGCTTCTATTCCACAGAGCACTTAACCTCAATTAAGACTAAGCGTCCTAAATCTGTCACAAAGCTAGAGACTTATATACATAATTCACCTGGGTATGAAACGCTATATCCCTAACAGGTTAAAGAGTATCAAACATAAGGAACACGTTGGGTGTGACTTGAGCTGAAAAGAAGCTATCATGGCTAAAGAAGTAAGTTTTCGGTAATTTAAGGGCAACCCAACTGAGGAAAACCGAAAAAAGTTTAAACGAGCCAGAAATGACTGCAATGCGAACATTAATCGCATTGCAATGCAATGACATCGCAGCTAACAGCTCTTCGGATACAGCCAATCTGCTTGCTGCTCATTTTGCAGCTAGCTCAACACTCCCAGATTATAAAGCACAATCCGTACTTGAGCGCGTAGAACAGTCAATGTGACACATTTATTTTCGCACTCGTACAGTGGCAAGAGTACTTCATGATCAAAACATACACTAATCCGCTGTATTTGCCCTATCGTTCTATAGCGTAGAAGACCGCTGGCAAAACCACTGCGTAAGCTATTCTATCTGTCCTATTCTTCAGCGCTCTTTCCGAGAAGATGGGAAACAGCATTTGTCCCAAAAAATACGAATCTTCCTCTCCCTCCTCCTACCGACCAATTGCACTTGAGTCTGTCCCTTCTTTCCAAGGTCATGGAAACGCTGATAAATCGTCAGCTTATGAAATATCTTGAATCCCGAAAACTTCTTAATGACCGGCAGTACGGTTGTCCACTGGTGATTTGATGACATATCCGGACGAAAAGTGGAACCATTCTATTCACCGTGTTGGTGAGAGTAAGGTCGTTGCGCTTGATATATAAAAAGCATTTCACAGCTCTTTTGTAAAAATGCGTGCATTTGGAATCGATGATACCCTTCTTCAATAGATTAGAAATTACTTTTAAAACCGTTCAATACAAGTTGTCTTTAACCACCATATGTTTGACAATCAACAAGGTTCACACGTATTCACAGATAGGAAATTTAAAGGGGATATGCGGCCATTTAAAATTTTTTTTTTTTGCATGTTCAAGGTATGCTCAGTTGACTATGTGGTTAATTACTCATCTGTGCTTTTGGTGGAAACTTAACGTAAGCTAAAAATAAGACAGACAAATTTCGAGTTTTATATAGAAAAATGTTTATTTGAACACAAAAATAAATCGTAATAATAATAATAATAATGTAATAGATTTAAACAAAAATAATAATCAAAATTTACGCCATTGATTATTACTTGTCTAAATCTAAAATAAATGCGATAGATACAATTAATTTTTATACTTATATTTAAACAGAAACAATGTTCTTTCTTATATGGATGACAAAATAAATGTTCTATTTCATTTTCGCTTAAACAAATTTTTATAAATTTATATTTAAAACAACGTGGTAATCTCTTCTCATGCAATCTCTCTGTTTACCTGAATTGTTTCAAAAATTTAGTGCAAAAACTACAGAATCACAATTGGTTACAAAAAAATATATTTCTTTTTTTCTTGCGAATGTTTTAAATAAATTTTTTGTTATAATTTTTGTTTTTTTTTTATACAATTTTAGATATCTCTGTACAATGGTGATATAATACTCAATAAATTATGTTGTTTATTTAAATATAATAATAATAATAATAAAATAATACCATGACTAGTGGAAAAAAAGTGCTCAAACAAGGTTGTGCAAGCTTTTGTTTGTAAATGAGAACCTTATAAGGGAATATATTAAAGTTTCGAGTATGATTAGTTGAATTTAATTTATAGGTAAGAAATATTGTTATATTTTGAGTCATTGCTTTGTAAAAATTGCGGATTAAATGGAGTTTATGTACGTGTGAGAACGGAGAAATCATAAAATGGTACACTCACTACCTATCGGTTTCGGTTTTTGTTTTCTCTCTTTTGGGAAATATTACATAATTAATTGTTTATACATTTTTACACCATGTGGCTCGGACTTCTACATGCTAAGCTTATATACGTACTTGTATTATGTGAGATTTAGTTTATATAGTTAAAGTTAGTACCCTTTGTTTTGCGGCAAGATATTTGGTAAAGCTGATTTAAAATTCATCTGTGTCTGTGTTAGTAGTAGTAGAGGATACGATGTAGCGGGTTTATATGGAACAAGATTTGGATAAATACTTAAATGCAGGACGACCAATGGTATGTTGGAGAGTGAGAAACTTTCGATTAACCGTACTCAGATTGAATGGTCAAAGCGAACTGACCCTTTGGTATTGAGGTTCCATGATACCAGATGCGTGTGTCAACGAGCACTTTTTGGTACAGGAAGGGAAGATGTTTTCATTTTCAAATGCAAACAAAGGGAAAGATAATAATTATTTTTAACTTACCAGCATCGCCCGGTTCCACATAGAAGGAAAAGGAATGACAGAGATGATCACATTCGGGTGTGGGGGCAAGAATCCAACTTTTATTCCCTTGTAATTGTGCCTGCCACATGAGACGTGGGATGTAATCCAGCTGAAAGTTAAAATATAACATTATATAGGAGAACTTTAGAAAAAGGAGCGACTAATAAGGAGATCGTAAGAGAAAGTAAAATACAAATCGAACGTTCTATCATAACCGTATTTCGCGTTGGCGATGTATGTACCTCCAGTAATCGACTCAGTAGTAGCAACGAATAGATTGTATTTTTATTGTATTTGTTGATTTATAACAATCGCATATTGAAGTAGTAGTTTCAGAGCTTACCCCCTACAAACTAATAATTTAAATATGTCATGAGGACATATTGCATGCAAAAGTCGTAATGCAGGAGAGTTAAACAATTTCCACAAGAAGAAGTTTTCTCACTCACCCTCTTTAACCAGTACATCAATCGTTTGGACGGGTAGAGGATAAATGCGCAGACAGTAGAAACAATCCACGCAACACTCATCTCTTTAACTGCCCAGCAAAATCAACTAATTTATTCGTCATTGCTATGAACAAATCCTACTAAATCTTCATGCCACAAGACGCATATATGAGACTACAACGTGATTTCATGTGCTTGCAACTGCCGCAAAAGACTGGGCACATCACTCATACATAAAGAGAAAAAACAAACTATACAAAGAAGAGAACCGCTACCGTGTGCTTTGGTTTTCTTTTGTTTTTCAAAATTTAGGTAATTACGTAAGTCTTGAAGTAATAGAAGACAAAATCCAGTACAACAAATATTTGTCCACCTAGCCTCCGCAAAACATAATTATTGATAGCAGAAACTTAGTTCAGATGTTCACCTACATAGGGGTGAACATAACAGACGGCACCTTTGTGGAAATACTAAATAAATGACACTAGAAAACCGGTTAGTCAAAATTACCTTGCGATTTCTCCCCCAAATGCATTTTAGCTTTAGAACTTCGAACTTTAAGATTTTCAAAACAAAAAACAACACTTACATGCATAAAGGCGCCTTGTTCATAGCCCAGAAATATATAATCCGTATTCGGCATTTCAGCATCTTCCGGCAAGAAATGTGGTCGTGGGTATAGTTTTCTTAACTCTTCCAAAACAACAGGATGACAATTGCTCCACCCAACATACCACGGATGATGACCATTGACAAACTTTGCCCGTTCGTCCGACATCAGGAAGACCTCTTTCAGAGACTTAAAATCCGATCGAAAATGTAAAAATTGACAGTCTTCGTCTAAAGCACCCGGAGTACGCTCGTACAAATCTTTAAGATACGTAAAATTCAGACTCTTCGCAGCGGGCCAATGGGTGACTGCATTTTTTATGATAATTGGCTGAGATGAGTATGCGAACGGTGCAAATTTATCTCGAGTTAAATTCTGCAATATCAGTGGCCCGTGAACAGAACTGTAAAAAATAAAAAAAAAAAAAAAATCCAATAGCAACGCAAAACTAGGTCATCAAGAAAATATAAAATAAAATTAACCTGCAGAATCCGCAATCGCTGATGGGACGTGTCGCCTCCCATACGAGATAATTATTTGGCAGGAAACATCGAACACCCAAGATGAAATGTATAGTTTCGAAGAACACAGGCGTGGCCAGCATTATAAACAAAAGAATTCCGATTGCGTACCACGGGTTCATGTTGTTTTGCTGTTCTTGTTCCAGCGACTTGCGGTACGCCATTCGCAAGTCTGACTCGGTGACGACACCCGATCGGAGTGCTCCATCATGCAATTCATCGAGTTTATCGATCAAATCTTCGCCAAGGCGTTCTCGGGTTCTAGCAGCCCTGCTTGTCGCTGCCGATGGCCGATTCCACAACTGGAACAGCATTCACAGAATTAATTTATTTAATGATTGGCAAATAATTGGTGTAACTATTGCCGGCAAGATAACTTTATCAATTGAAAGGGTATAAATTCACTCTAAATTAAGGAAAAATAAATTGTTTACAAAAAAATAAGCTTTTACATCATCTCACGACTGACATTTCCGCACTTTTGTTGTATATGACACGTATTAGAGTAGCGAAAAAGAGGGGAATGATGTTTTTATTGTTTTGTTTTGTTGCTTTCTCTGTCTTATTTTAATAAATAAAATATGTGGGATTTTTCTCGAAGGTTATTTTAACAGAAATTTACGGTGGTAATAGATTGTTGAAGATAATTTTGACATATTATGCGAGTTTTTGTGTGAGTCATATCAAGCACCAGTACACTAATTTTCCAAATTGGTCTTACTTTCAATTGTTTTTTTTTTAATTTCCGATAAGTCATTGTTGAAGTGTTTTTTTTTAAACGAGAACAGGTAATGCGAGCCTATCCTTCATATATTAATTTGCAACGTGCTATCATTGAAAAGAAAGTTGTGTTTCTTATTAAACTGTTGCTCTATAGATATATACAAATATGGATGTATGTATTTTTTTAAACTATGTTTCTTGCTAATGAACGTTGATTATTATGTCCACTTCATTGTTAATTTACATAAACGTTAACATTAAAGTATATTCTTCACTATCCAAACTCACTGAAAATGAAAAGCACATTCATTACAGTTATTCAGTCGAATTCGCACCAAAATAAGAAATCAGTTTATATTCTAAAACAGAATGTCAGTCGTATTCGGATATGCATTTCAAAGGTTGCATTTCTTTAAAACATTAAAAGTTATTTATTCGATGTTTTTCTCATGTCAGCGGTTCTATGTTCCTTTTAAAAATAAAATAATCGAAATACAGACAATTAATATAGAATTTCGTTTAATTTAAACTCGATTTGTGATTTCCATTACATTACTTATCCCAACGATCGATTAGTTATTATTTAAGCACTAATTAAAAATCTATTATAGATTCCAATTTAAGGTACTTTTCCTAAAGGCAATTTCAATATTTAAATATGTTTTTCTTCATAGCCTATGTATTTGAATGAAAACGAATCCAATAATTACGGCTCTCTTAATATGAATAACTAATTTAATTCCTAATACCAAAGAAACGTTTTTTAAAATATCCCTCGTTACTATGTCTCCGCCTTAAGACAAATGTAATCTCAACAGCTGTCAAATACCGTAACGCAATCACATTTCTCCCACTTCTAATTTTCTTCAGTAGGAATTGTTACGTAAATACTCACGTTTTCCCATTCATCTCCCAACCGAGCAAGTGCATGGATTTCCTTTCGACTCATTTTCTTCCCCAACAAGTGGAAAATCTTTAAATTTTCGCAATTAAATAACAATTAAACCCTTAAAATGGAATCAAATTAACTTCCTTCAGTGTTCCTTACCAAGTGCAAATATCATAACGAAAGTGTTTTACTTAATAATCCATAGAAAATTGCCAATTTCTGTAACTACACACACTGCCGAATATTTTATGGTATAAAAGCAAAAATATAACTTTCACTCATCCTATCGGGGTTAAAAGAAGGAAAAATAAATAAAACAAGTACAAAAAAACCCGAATAAATAAGCAAAACTAACAAATACTTTCAATTGGACAGGCAAAAAAAACTATTGCTGCTTCAAAAATGAGTGAAGATAAAGTAATCCGCGTTGGCTCCAGAAAAAGCGAAGTAAGTTCAATTGAAATTCCTTTGAATAATTCATTATTCGGTTTTTAAATCTCAAATAGAAACAACAAATCAATTCGAAGGTACTTAAGTGCGTGTTGTTATATCACAGCTTTTTTTTGTTAAATGAGTTTAGTTGAATAACAGTCTCTAATTGGTGGCGAGACTTGAGTTGGTTTGTTGAGACAAACCGAAATAATTGACCACAAACTTCATTATCACAAAACTATTTATGGATTATGGATAGAGATAATATTTAGAATTGCTTTTTTCCTTTCTGTTCACTTGCAGTTGGCGCTAATTCAAACAAAGCATGTAATCGCCAGACTGCAGAAGATCTATCCAAACAGGAAGTTCGAAATTCGTAAGTATATTGCTTTGAAATTCATTCGCTTTTAGCTTATAATCAATCCATTAGCGTGACATCTGTATGGTGTTATCGGAAATACCTATGAGATGTAAAAATACACTTATCCTTCATGTGGCTAATTATTAGCGGTGATTATTGCCAAAAATTAGAAAGTAATTTACGAAATAACGTGCAACCGCACCCCACTGCGAGTGGATTCTCATGATTGTTGCGGGAACGCTAAAATACAAAGTACAAACTCCAATTCAATGTTGTTTCTCATTTTTGTCGCTGTCGTTGTCGTTGTCTGTGTGGTTGGTACGGCAATTTCGGAATTATCCACAAAATACTTACCTACTCTTAGCATACCGCCACTGTTGCCAGTGATTGGCTCATGACCTTCACACGGATTTGCACTCGTGATCTTTGGTGTTAGATTTTGGGTGGCGCATTTCATTACCACTTTCAAAAAACTCATTATGAATGTACTTCAACTCTCTGACAGGCAAAGAGCACGGACACGAGCACTAGCACCAGCAGACCGACGACGACGCGTCAAGCTAAACGACGTGAAAATAAATTTTGAAATTTAAATGCAGGTCAGTTCGCATTGTTTATTGTTGCTCGCGACTTACGAAGCTCGTTTTTATTCATTTTTTATTCATTCGATTTGATTTGAATGGCTTGGCAGTTTTGTTTTTATTACACGCTAAGCCGTAGAAGTGTTCACGATATCTCGACGGAACTACAAATAGAACCAGTTAATAGTTTAGCAAAGCACTTGGCACATGAGTTTGTGTCAATTGATTGGGTATACCGCCTTCTACATTGCGGATGAATGTGTGAATGATACATTTTGGTAAATACGTCGTATAATTATGCAATAGATCCGGTTATGGGACTGTTGAGCTGGGAGCGAGATCCGTCATCGAACTTTATTTTGGTAAAATATCAATTTCGCAGCGACTAAGCTAATATAATTGCCGACAATTTCGTATTCGTGTGCATGCGAAATTGTTAAAAGTGAATTTAATTATCATCTATTTGTTTTTGTAGCACGGGTGAATGGATTGCTTTTGACATCCCCAAGGGTAACGCAAACATGCGAGAGGTGGCCTATATTGTGTTCGAGTTGTTAAATACAGTAACAGATCGTGTTTGGCGTAGTGGGGCAATTGATTGATGGATTTATGCGGCACAGTGTTTTGTATTTATCGATGCATTGTTTTGTTGCCTTAAAATCTAAATCAATACAAATTCCTGACAAGCATATTGCTCAACATAAATAAAAACATAACTAAAGGCTGCAGTCCGCTTGGGGCGAAAAGTGTGATACCCTATCCATATCAATCTATACCCAGAAAAAAGCGTTGGATGGTATTTTATTTCATTCTATGAAATTTTTAAAATACAAATTTTTGTTCTAAAAAACGCCAAGAAAAAGCAAGCGTCTAAATTTATATGGGCGTGGCAGTGAACGAATTAAAAAAAATTTAACACTTAACCATTTCGGGACCTTACATATAGGGAGTGTATGTTCCAAATTCTAGCTTCCTAGTTTAAATTTAAGGGCCTCAAAAGTTGATACGGACGAACGGACATTGTTAAACTGTCTTAAGGGGGTATTAAGGGGGGATTTATTTACAAAGGATATAAATAGAATTTGTAAACATACGGTCCAAAAAGTTGGCGTGGCCAAAAACCAATTCTGCACTTGTCTTTCTGAGATCACTAAATTGCTTAATTGCACCTTCGTTAGGCCTGATCACCTTGTCATCTGACTCTTTCTCGGCAAATTGAAGCTGTTCAAAGAAAGTTCCAGCAATTGGCCCTCTGCGGCCTTTCCTGGACAAATAGGTATAACCTCCTCTCCTTTTATAGCCCCTTTAAGCTAAATTTCATGCAATCTATTAAACAACGTCATCAAGTGTTTGATATTGTCTTTATACATCGGCTCTTACACGGTAATATCGATTGCCCATTGCTTGTGCAAAACCAACCTCTACGATGAAATACCTCTCTTTAAAATCAACTATTGATTTATGATTTTATTTCGAGAAAGTATTGACTAAAAAAATTCACAATAAGCGCTTGGCATAACGCTCCATTGATTTGTGTACGATACTTAGTATTATGCAGCTAACCAGGATTGGTTATTTGAGTCCGTTTAATATACTAAGTTCGTCTGTCGTCAGAAATGGGACAAGTTGCAAGAAAATTACAATCAATACAGTGGGGTACATTACCTTAGAAGTAGAACACTAAAGCATATAGTCTCATTTAAAATGTTAAAAGTTCAGAAAGATTGAATTGTGCAATTTTTTTTCGTAAAATATTGAAAATAACCCAACTTAATTTTCTAGATTTATGTCGTTTTCGTTTGGTAATCCGGAATACTTGCGAAACTCTTAAAAATTCTAAAAGTGTTCGTTTGGTACTTAAATGACAGTTCGTCTCCTGGAAAGAATAGAAATTAGCTTCTGGCTTTGCAAATACACTTCTAATTGAAATGTGATGAGTTTGCTTGTAGGATTGGCATTCCGCATCGGAAAGCTCTTCCGGATTACCAATCGAAAACGACATTAATATGCATTTCCCAAAAAGCAAATACGTTTTGATTTCATTGACTTATTGCAGCTAGTAGCTGACTTCACTTTGATCAAGCTCTCTTCAAACCCAATACCGACAACATCGACTAGCTCTATGTTCTTATTGCAAGAATTCATGTTTTATTATCTATTCGACTGCCACTTAAGACCCTCCTTCCTAAATATATCCTTTATGAACATTAAATTTTTTTGTTAATTTCTATATGGTTGTTCCAAATACTATTGAACTTTGATGTTTTTCATTTTTGTACGTGAAAGTGTGAGGGTACATTTCATCGAAATGAATTTATGAACAAACGCTCCAAAAAATTGGCGTGGCCAAGAACCAATTCTGCACTGGTCTTTCTGAGATCACTAAACCCCCTCGTTTTGTAACACTTTTGTTTTACCACGCACAGGATGCGAACAGATCTTATTATTAAATCCAAGCAAACATTTTAGTTTGCAACAAAATTAAAAGATTACTTTTAGTTCCCAACAAGAATACTATGAAACGTCGTTAAGGTCCGCAGTGCCAAGAAACACTAGCTCTCTAACTATCCTAAGGGTATATTAATTTTGACACATAGTTTGTAACACCCCTTAATAGTCGTCGTTCACCCATAAAAGTATATATATTTATGATCAGGACCAAATAAAAAGACTATTTAGCAATGTCCGTCCGTCCGTTCGTCCGTACGCAATTTTTAGGCCTTTAAAATTAAGCTAGGAAGCTCAAATTTGGAACATATACTCCCTAGGGCTCCGAAATGGTTAAGTGTACATTTATTTTAATACGCCGACTGCCACGCCCACAATTTAGAAAAAAAAAACATTTTAAAGCTAAAGTTAGAGAGGTAGAGTATTACAACCTTCACAAGATATGTAGACACTGCCCTCCTTTATAAGTTTGTCATATAAAGTTTTTTGCCACGTCTACTTTTTGGAGGCGTTTTTTTTTTTCAAAAAATATTTTTTTTTTAAATTGCTGACTAATGCTATCCATCATCTTCTTAATGCTTTTTTCTTTGGGGCATATAGGGATACGGGTAGGGTATCATACTGTTCGCCCCCAGCGGACTGTAGCCTTTCCTTGTGTTTTTTCTCGTATTTGACTTTCATTCCATGCACCAGGAAAGTAATTTACATATCAGCGCGTCGATTGCTTACTTGATAATCTCATCCTCATAAATTTTATCGGATAAAAAACTTCGCAAACAAATTCTCAAAAAATACATTCCGAACTATTTTGAAATGGATTTTTTCTTTTTACGTTCCTGCTCGCTGCTTAAATGTATGGACATCAGATCATTACATGAGGATAAGTATCTAAGGTGAAACAAAATGTTAGGTTTACATTTAATTTAAATATTTGTCCATTATTTTCTGTGCTCCGCTGTGCATATCCGGTTTCCTGCTACTTTTCTTATTATCGTCAAAGCATCGGGAAGGTGGTCTTGCTCTATTTCTCAGGTCTTCCCACGGTCTCTTGTCCTTCTATTATACCTTGCAATTCTGTGTGGTTTTATCGGAGCCTCCAGTGCTTCTTCGCATTACTTTGTTTCTTAAATTGTTTCTTCAGCCTGTTCCCAGTAAAGAAGTCTATTGCTTTCTGCGCTACCTCGATGTTAATGGTGTATCTAGTTAGAGTTAAGGTTACAGTACGCATTGATCACTTTTTTTCTTATTAAATGCATAACTTTGTTACTCTGCAAGACTTTTTTAATTTTTCACCGGTAGTCTGCCGTTTATAACATCTTTTGCTGGTTCATCTGCATTTAATCTTCCTATGTGAATGATGGTAAACATTCATCACTCTAACATTGAACGTCAGCATCTCTTGTTATCCACTCAGGCCTTTTTAACTTTGGGGGAAAGCTTTCTATTTTGTTTGTCACGCCAGGCGCCGCTATTTGTGTAAAGGTTAATGTCCTTAATAGTCATCTGTTGGCAAACGGCATTGCTCCTCCGCTGTGAAATGTTTGCCTGCTACCTTGATTAAGCAGCACTAGATCTGGGTTTGTTATGGTTTCTAGCAAGATCTCACCACTTCTGCTGGTCGTTGTGCTGTTTCATTTTACTGCCCACGAGTTAAAGAGCCCATCTACAATGGTTGGTGTTTTTTCTCGGACATCTGCAGCAACAGCAAGACTATCTATCATTTTTTGAATTCTATCATATTCGTGCTCAGTTGAAGAAATAAACTCGTTTTATTTTCGCGTAGATGATGTATTTGCGAAGGTGTAATTTCCTCACGACCATATCGCTGTTCGTTGCTTCTATTATGTTTTGGGAGATGGGATCCCAGTTTTGTATTGTTCGCATATAAGAATTACGTCTACCTTTCTTTCACTGTTTGTGCAAGTCAGTCACGTGGGGCTTCGCAATGGTTGACGTTAATTTGGATGCACATCATAACTTTATACGTTCCAGGTTGGGTACTTCCATTTTTCATAAGGCATACAAGCATACTTATCCTTCACGAATGGAGATTTGCTTTCATAATTCTCAGGATGCTCGCCTACGACTTTGTTTAGTTCAACAAACGACAAACTGCCCAAATAAAACGTTACTGCAGGGAGAGCAAATGTTATCGCAAACAGACCGCTGGTTGTGATAAGTGATAACTTTTCCAATGATCTCTTTCGCTTATCTCAATTCGGTGGGTGCAATGGCCCTTTTTTTGGCATTTGGAAGGCAAATCGATCTAGTATATACTCTTAGATTTCGACCAAACATTCCATGTTTGTCTATGCAAACGATCTTATCTGGATTCCCTGGCAAAGATGTTATTTAATATAACAAAACCACCACCAATTTGGGAAATAACCATCAACAACAAAACGAAAACCCATACGTAAACATGCAAAAAGAAACAAAATCCTCTCATAATTAATTTCGCAACGCACCCTTGATTTTCCCAGCAATAAAACTTGCAACTCATTCCCCATAGATAAAGCTCAGCGCCTTCTAACCGAAGCGAGAGCTTCTTTATCAATACATTTTGACTGTTATCAATTTGAATAAAATTTACTCGTGTTTCTTATCACAGTGAATGATATTTCAATTCTCGAGCGGCAATTTAATATGTATTCCAGAAAAAAAAAACCAAAGAAAATCCATTCATTGACAGAAAGTGAAAGCTGTGTTTTTATCTACGGCAATGGGTGGGTCTTCTAGATGTAATAGACTTCGTGCCGGCAGGATGAATTAATTCAAATAGAGAGTAATTGCCACAATTGCGAAGACCGTCTGTTCATCGTACTCAGAAATAATCGTCATACCAAATCGTCATCACCACTATCGCATCGCCGACCGTGTGAGCCGACTCAAGTGAGCTAATCCGTCATGGCGTCATGGGTGGGAGTTAAAATTTTGTTACCGATCAAAGTGCAAACCGCGGTCGACGACGTACTTTTAGTTTGTGAAAAACAAAATAACCACACAAAACAGTTGCAAAATCACTTCTTGCCGCTGCCCAAATAAAAGAGTAACCTTGGTACGCGAATTTAATTATCACTTTCAATTGTTTTGCACGTTGCAAGTTGCCATACAATTTCACATGTCTGTTATCGTAACGTAATAAGTTCGTGCAACAATGACAATAAGTTGAAAAACGCAAATTAGCACTCAACGGATTAGCTGTAGTAAATAGTTAAATATCTATTCACCTTCAATGATAAGAAGATATAGCTAGCTATAGATATAGACTGAATGTTGGGAGTATGAAAAATACTTTAAGATCCAAGATAACGCGCTCGGAATAGAAATTCATTCGAGTTCCCAAGAATGTAAAGATTTTATTTCATTGAAACATAATATATAGAATTATTGCGAATGCAGTTACGAATAGTACCTACAGTTTATTGTCTTAAATAAAACTATTTAATTTTGTCATGGAAAGGGGAAAGTTAGAAACATAAATGTCAACAATTGAATTTCCAATAAAATATAAGATGTTAATCCCATGGTCAGTGTTGCGTGTAGCACACCAAAGGATGACCTTGTTTTACATCGGTGCATATTTACTTTGGCTTACAAACAGTATTCATCATCCTTCTCCTTAGCTATAAACCATTAACCATTTGCACGACATCCGATAATAGTTCTAATACTCATCGAAATAATTGCCCTACTTAAACGCTCCAATTATTTTCGGCATAAAAATGATTGAACAATGACTCACTTTATTCTCTTCCAGATACCATGTCAACGATTGGCGATCGTGTACTTAATATATCACTGCCAAAAATCGGGGAGAAGTCACTATTCACCCGCGATCTAGAAGATGCCCTTCGCAACGGCGGCGTAGACTTTGTTGTCCATTCGCTGAAGGATTTGCCCACCGCATTGCCAACAGGAATGGCGATAGGGTGTGTACTCGAAAGGGAAGATGCACGTGATGCTCTCGTGCTAAATGAGAAATTTAAGGGAAATACCATTAAAACACTGCCCAAAGGGAGCATAATAGGTAAGCACAATATGCCAACTTTGCGTAGCCGACAGATGGAATAAAAAACATATTTCTTTTTTTTTAGGAACATCCTCCCTTCGTAGGACTGCACAAATTCGGCGCGAATACCCCCACCTCGTTGTTTGCGACATACGTGGAAATCTAAATACTCGTTTGGCGAAACTGGACGCACCTGAGTCGAAATTTGCTGGCATTATCCTCGCTCAAGCGGGACTTGTTCGAATGGGATGGATGGATCGCATCAGTCAAGTCTTGGAACCGACAGATCTCCTATACGCTGTAGGTCAAGGCGCCCTAGCTGTTGAGTGCCGTTCAAATGACGAGGTAATCCTGAGAATGCTGCAGTCATTGGTGTGCCTATCAACGACTTGTCGCATCCTGGCCGAGAGAAGCTTTCTCAAGACTCTTGGCGGCGGCTGCAGTGCTCCTGTAGCCGTGTGTTCAACACTTAATGGCAGCCTGAACGATGAAAACTGTAATAGTGGAGCTGGTCTGAATGTCATCGGGGCGGTGTGGAGTTTAGATGGAGTAACCGAAATTCGCAATGAGTTGTCGTGCTCATTGGAACTGGAAAGAGCCAAATTCGACTTCAATGCTAATGGAGACAGCAGCGATGGTTCGCCACCATCGAAACGAATGCGAAAAGATGGAAGCGAAAGCCCCGAAAGTAAACGGGCAAGCCCGACGGTGATAAATGACGATTTGAATGCGGGCCTTCTCGAAAATATCACTGACATTCAGCAATTGATTAATATCCACGGAGAACTATTCAAAAAGTGTCCCTTTAGCGCTGTTCATCTGAAAGAGCGTGAAGCCAATGGTAATAGTACCACAACGCCGGTCAAAGATGAGTGTCCGTTGAAAATACCAGTTGGCCAGGACTTTATGGGTCAATGCCCATACGTTGGAACTGATGCTAAGGTAAGCGCAGCCCAAGCGGAAGTGTGCCCAATCACTGGTAAGAGTGCACCTAAAAGGATTGACTGCGTGCCGAGTTCAAGTAAATGCCCCTTTACCGGTGCTAAACAGACAACAACTACACTTCCCGGACATGAGAGCTGTCCGTTTCTTCAAAAGACTATCAAAATGTTTGACTATGCTGATGAGGAGAAACCAGAATCGACTGAAGTGCTTCCAGTGCTGATAGATGACACAATAAATCTTTTCTGCGGACTGTTTCGTCACAAGTGCTACGACTATGAGTTGTATGCGAAAAGTGAGAAGCTGGGACAGGCCTTAGCCGATGATTTGATCAACAAAGGTGCCTTAGACGTAATGAAGTGTGCACAAGATGAGATTCACAGTAAAATCGCTTAAGGTGGAGTAAAGTGGCGTTTTTACCTGAGCTGATAAATTAAGTTTCCCCCACCCAACTGGTTAGTGCGGGATTGGTAGTTTTAGTTGTCTTTCCTATTTCCTGCGGAACCACTCTCTTGCAATTAATTGTTATGTAAAATATGTCAGAGACTTTATTCATTTGTTTACCATTCTACATAGTTGTTTTTAGTTAATTTTTTTTTTGTTAATTATTTTCTCTTGGATGAGGAATGAAAACCAACCAGTAGTGTCTTGTTCAGTTTTTTTTTATCTAGAAAAAGGTTTCATATAAGTTATAAAATACACACAGCTCGAACGAGATCATGTATTGTAAAGCAATTAAATGTCAAATAAGAAATTAAAAAGTGGTTGTTTTTATCTAAACATTTTTTAAAGAAAATTCTTAGCCAAAGCTTGCACAACAAATGACTGATTGTTGGTCTTTACTTCAGCTAAGCATAAAACAGAAGCGGTCCTGATGAAAATATCTTCGTCTGACATCAAATACGGCTAAGACACCGTGGTAGACTACATTTGGCTGGGGGTGGTCAAGTCGGATTACCACGGATGCCAAGAATAAAGAGTCAAACAGGCTCTAGATTGAAAGGAGAAATGCAAGATTAATACTAAACTTGTTCAGTATGAGAGAGTATGGTATACATTATAGTTGGACACAACCTTCTGAAAAGTCATGTAATGAAACTAGATCTCATGGGTGACGGTATCTGTAAAGACGGCGATGGCGAAGAGACGCCACTTGCCACTTGAGGAACAGATCATTTGAAATTTACCATTTCAAAGACATTGAAGAATTTTTCAAGAGTTGATATTTTTTTGTTGTTGATATTGTGTATCTTGAACATTTTCAGCCAAGAAGATATATTTATATTATACCCTATTTTGGTACATTGATAAGGTCTTTACATAATATCGTACGTTTAAAGGTAAAACTTATTAAGTACAAAATTTGTAAAAATGATTTTTTCAGGAATGTAAATATAATTATTCACGTTCAAAACTGGAAAAAAGCATAATTGTCATTTTTACAATTTTTACAGCATACACAAAATTATAATACAAAATGTGCAGGCATTTTGAGACCTAAAACTGTCTATAAAATAAATTATCTAATTTTGTCTGTTTTGACAGTTAATGAGTCTTACCTTTGAACAGACGATATGTAAACTCTGAAAAGTTTTACAAGAGTGACATATAAAGGTTTATTGCCACGCCTACATCTTGTCGGCTTTTCTTTGAATTAGCGTTTTTTTGTTTCGAAAAATTCTTTTGACTACAAAAAGAGAGATGAACAACAAAACATCTTTTTCTGTTCTTTCTGATAAATTTTGTAGAAAACGAAACAAATCGGGTTTTCTGAAGTCTACGATAAATCTAATTTTCTGCGAGCTTGATGGGGCTCTGTGTTGTGCAAATGTTGTTTTATTATTACATTTTTATTTAAACAAATTATATATGAAATTTATTTACATTCTTTAAACTGATTATTTATCATGAGTTTGATAATGATTAATGCAAAACGCATCACACTCGTCGTGCACATAGATATAGTATTTAACAGAGGAAAATACGGAATTAATACGCATTTAAGGTGATTTAAGGTGTTGACAACAACTACTTATAACTTACAACTTTCCGCCTGAATTGACTCAAATTTAAACAGGATATGTTTACTTTTGATGTTTCAATTCTGCCGTATTTGGTTTCTACGTTCTATTTATTTTAAATAGGTAATTCAAAATTAAAAAATTCTGCGCACCCAACCCGATAAAATTAAACAGTTTTCAAAGAATTTTTTCATATTTTACGAGAACAGTTTGATGTTAGCTGATTTTATTGCAGACACAAACCGCAATGTAGCCATGACTTGGAAATGCTGCCAAACAAAAGTAAAAAATTGAAATACAAAATTACTTGCTCCAACTATAAAAACAGAAAAAAAAATTAACGAATCTTTTTAGAGAATGTACATTTCTGTTTGTGTTTTATCGGTATTTTATCAGTCGCCGCCTCATTTACTAATGTATTTGCTAAATTATTGTATTAACAAATAAGCTTATGCAATAGTAGTTAAGTGGGTTGAACCACTAAGCGAGGAGTCATTGTTTTGAATCCCGCCGAAACCTCTTGCGAATGCCTTAAAAAACTTCTCAAAAATAAAATTGCCGTTCGGCATTAAACTATAGTTTCCTCCATTCGTGTCAAAAAATAAATCTTCGCACACACAATTGTTGCAGAAGCTAGACTTAAAGTCCTGTATGGGTCTTTTATGCCTATTATTTGTTTTTATAAACTAGAAGATCCCTGCCGATAATGACGATCGTTCTTACTGTGCATGTAGGCGAGATATATGTAAAATAATACTTACTTACTTTACTTAACAGGCTTCCCTGTCTGAGGCACGGCAGCCTTCCATCCTCCGCGATCCCGGGTGCGCTGCTTCCAGTTATCCAGACCAAGGGCTTTGGCTTCCGCCATGGATTGGTCTTTAAAATGGAGGTTCGGTCTTCCTTGTCGTCTTGTACCTGGGGGCTGTATTTCGAAGATCTTCTTAGATTGTCCATACACTTTGTCCTTCGAGATAGGAGTTTTGATCCCATTTGTTTCGTCAAACCGAAGTAGCAGCGGTTTCCTAGGGTAATTCTTCTTTGGAACTCCACCAAGTTGACATTCGTGGAGTTGATATTCAGACTGAGGTGGACAAACTCCTTAACTACCTCGAAGTTGCTGCTATAAACATTGACTTTTTGTCCTAGCCAGTGGCCAGATGCTTGTTTGTTTGTTGAAAGCATGTATTTAGTCTCTTCCTCATTTACTTCACGACCAACTTCGCCTATTCTTCAATAGTCGTAAAAGCCTCTTCCACGGCACGTTGGGAGCGCCTGATGATGTCAATATCGTCCGCATGTCCCAGTAGTTTGACAAATCTGTTGAAGACAGTGCCCTTCCTTGTAGACACCTGTCGATAAAAAAGTGGAGTGCCTAGACTTGAAAATTCGTTGGACTTTCCAGGATTTGCTTGAGTGTGAAAATGAAGTCTATGGTCGATCTGCCGGGCCGAAAGCCACACCGGTATGTGCCGACTAGTGTGTCGTTGTATAGCATCTTTCGTTCTTTCTGGTTTCATTTAAAAATATCTCAATATTTTTTTTCATATATAGCTAAACTCGCCTAACGAAAAGTGAACAAACTTCCAGGTTGGGGAATAATATTTAGTTGAGAATTGTAACCCATAAAAGTATAAACAATATTGTTCATATTTGTAGCTCTCTGTCACAACCCATCTTTGATATTTCATATGTCATTTAATATTTTTGATCTGGCATCTGCCATCATTCATCTGCGTTAATTGTCAGTTGTCATTGGTTATCTATAATGTTGATTTGTAGTAACATAATAGTTTGAATTTTCGTAGCTAGTGCAGCTGGAAATCCCTATATTAGGAGGCATTACATATAAAAACAAATTTCTACCCATTTATGTCACAATGTTATGTAATTTTTGCCCCTACTTAGGTACCTACACAATAGCACATCCCTACAAACATGGGATGCATCTCACACTACATTGCACGTGACTTCCATAGAGATATATTACCAATCACGATTTCTAAATTTCATTGCATAGAAAACCTGATACGAAGGATAGAAAAATGCAAGTTCTAATGTTTTCTGTACAAACGCCAACAGAATGTGCAGGCATTTACTTAAGCTGAAGCCGTGTACTTAAACACTTTATGCAGCTATTTCAATGAGCACAGTCATTCACTTAGAGATAAAACAATTTCAAGTGCACTCTGTAAAATAAACCGAGAAAGTTACACACATTAGTCTTGGGTGTTGACACCACGATTAAGTTCATCAGCTTTGATCAGTATTTCATGTATATAATAGTTTATTGGGTGGCACTCGAAAATTCTATCACTTAAAGTCTTTCTTAAATCCAAAAACAGTTTAAAAAATACATCCGTGAAAGATAATTTCATGGAAAACGTTTCGTCCTTTGAATTCACAAGAGAGAAAGAATTTTTCGATTTTTCTCAACCCGCGATTCGTCCTTCAATTCGATTCGAACTAGCATTCGTGCTACCACCACCACCATCATCATCATCATCATCACGATTGTGAGAACTTTTAGAAGCCCATAACTTGCTGTGGATTTTCAACAAATACTTTAAGGATTCAAGACACGTATGGTATCCTTTTTCTATCATTTTGCTCCTCATACGAAAACATGCTAAAGAGACGCCAATTCCTATCCTATAGTCTAGGTTAAGGATATATAAATGCAATTTATAGACAAACAGGAAAAAAATCGCACACACACATTTTCGGTAAAGACGAATGAAGGATGGAGATGATAAAAGCACTGATATGAGTTATATATGATACAAAACAAAACAACAACAGCAACACAACAAACAGTAATGTTTGGGTAAAAGAGCCCTTTCCCAGTCCTAACGATTCATCCAACAAAAGACAGAGTTTTTCGTATCAATATGTTTACGAATGTGTATGAAAAGGATTCACATCCTTTCAATGATTTTTGCCCAATTTTGAGTCAATAAAACTGAAATAAGATGAACGCAACCACCAGATGTTGAGTTAAAAATTTTCAAAATAAATTAAATGGAGATTGTTTTATTGAAAGGAAGGACGGATATCTAGAGCCAGATTCAGATTCAGATCCAGACAACAACCGTATACACACAAAACAATATTGGATGACTGGCGAGATTAAAATTTAAATTTGCGACTCCTTTGAGAGGAGAAGAATTCTGTTTCAATTTCAAATACATAAATATATTCCTGTAATACGAAACACAGTCGAACATGTAACGTTTTATGGATGGAAATATGAAATTATATATTTCTGAACTGTTTCGTGCAGCTGACTTTTTGGGTATTTCCTTCAAAGATATCGACTTAAGGGAATTTTATAGTATCTGTGCTTTCAAATTATTGTTTTGTTGGAAAATGCGAAATGCATCTGAGTGCAATGTTTCAATTAAACCATTTTGAAAAAAAATATGTTTAACTTTGCATCCCCAGAGAATTGTACAGACAAATTTATTTACATAGGATATCCTTTTGGAGATGAACAAAATGTGTTGTGGAAATGTACAGCGTTGCACCACCGAATGTTGCACCAACCTAAGCTAATACCCGCGACAATTAGATGGTCTTGTTGTTCTGTAACAATTTAAGAATTTAAGTAAAAACCCAAACGCGTCGACTATATCTGCTCGGTTAGAGTTTTACAAGTATAGTTTGAGATCGACATGTTTAGAATTTTTGGACTACACTCACATCTTGGCACAGCTAATAGAGATGGCGGTTGTATCTTGTCCGTAGAGCCGAACTGCCAGGATAAGAATTCCGCAGAGCATACATTTTGTCCTTTAACGAATTTATTTTGAAAATTCGGAGAAGAAACGGTTTTTATTCGCAGAATGAATGTTAGATGAACTCCTTCACTGCTTTGTAGTTACTGCTATCCAATAGTGACGTTTTTACCTTGTCGGTGGACAAATGATTGTTTTTCTGTTGATAGCATATATTTGGTATTGTTCTCATTCACTTAAAGATTAAACAACTTCGTCCTTTTCTAAACTTGTTGTTCGTCTTCTATACTGGTTCATTGGCGTAGGTTCTCTTCCTGGCCTTTAACTCTCCTTCCTTCCTTGAGCTGGAATATTGCGCACTCTCTCTTCTTTTTACCAAGAGCCAAAAACTCTTGGCTCTAAACTCCTCCCTCGATAAAGCATTTTGCATGTGTGCACCTTGCGGTACCCGCATATTGCGCACATCATTATACCCCGGGCTCTTTGTCTGGCAACCCACAGCGATTTCGACTACCTCTTTGATGATGTCGCGACTGGGACCGCTGATTGTTATTGTTTGTAGTAGCTGACTGAACAGTGGATAGTTTTTCGCTCAAGCGCACTGGCTAGTCGAGCTATGGAACTTGCTGGAACAAAAAAAAAACGGTCAAGAAAATGGTTTGATAACAGCCACGTGAAGTCAATAACTAATTGACCTAAGCCGATTTGCATAATTTTATTTATCCCATCGGCGATTCAGAAGCCGATTTGCCACGTCGAGTCCTGTAATATTATGTTGCAATAATAGGTTTGTTCCAACACCGAATCATAAAACAAGTTTCTGACCAGTTTGCGATTTTTTACTGCGCATGCTCGGACATTACCTAATCACAAATTTGTTTGCGTGTTGGAACGCTTTTTGCAGTTCTCTGACTCCTAACTGAGTGTTACTCACGTTGAAAGCTTAGTATTATTTACAACTCAATCATGTGTAGTTATACGCTGAAGTCCTGAAAATGGATATAGATTTGTAAGACTCGAAACGTAACGAATCAAAGGAAATTTTATTACCAAGTCGTTTTTTAAGGTTTCAATAACTTTTTTCAAAGTTCCAATGACATATTTGAGAAATGTCCTAGACACCTTAAATTAGCCATCAAAGAATACAATACTGAAGGTATAAGAAGAGGTAGTCCCTACTCTAGAATGATTTTCTTCTAAGTCGAACAATAATTCGATATAGTATATGTCTATAGTTTGAGAGACGTCAGTAAATGCTTCATCATAAGTTTAAGTTCCCTCAATTAAATGGTCAAGAGAAGTACAAAAACCAAAAACAAACATCTTCTGTTCTTCCATATATAATTATATAATTTGTATACATAAGTCCCAAAAGACAAAAATTGGGAATTTTGTCCTTGTGGCAAAACAAAAAATCATAGTAAACAAAATGCTTAGAATTTATTCATACAAACCTTTCAGTTTTGTTTATTTCCGATTCACAAGCACCCGCCTCCACAGAACGAAGGCACGAACTAATGTCTAAACTAAACTGAAAACGACAAGGCAAAGGCAAGGCAACTGAGACTGAGAGGGAATTTTACGAATTGCGCATGTCTCTGCTTTTTAGTCCGCAAAAAATCCACTGACTCTTCTGACTATCAGAAACAAGTTTGCTGATTGTTTGAAATCGTGTTGGAACAACCTTATGATAGTTTGGGTTTGCGTTTGTGTCGTGTTGGAACGGCAAAACTAGACTGCGCATGCTCCTGATAGTTTGAGCTCCTGTTGGAACAAACCTTGTGTCTTTTCATCTTTTCAGGTACATACTCACATGTTCGTTGAATTTTCTGGTCCGGGGTAAAATTGAAGGGCAATAGTATCTTTCAACCCTAAATTTCTTAGACATAATCAAGAGGGCAGGGCCCTGGTATCGATCCAATAGCAGACCGGTAATTTCGGTGCAATTTATAACCCACTTCTGGATGTGAGAGTTGCTATTGCCCATTAAATGGCTCATCCGCACCATCTCTTTTCCAGAAACCTGACTAGTCCTGAAAACTGCTTACTGACCTCATCTATTGAAGTAGCTCTACGAAAGTTATCTGCCATCAAGATCATTGGCGACGCTGTTGATCCAATCTAGTGAATTTATCCGGCGTACGTCCTCTTTTTCATATAGACTTCTGAGACTCAATCAGCCAATCATCTTAGAACAAGGAATTTTAGTGGTCATGACTAGTATCCGGTAGTTACCTAAGGAAGGTAAAATTTTGGATGACTGTCTGATCGCACCTTACAACTTGAGATGGTGTGAAAGCAGAAAACACCGCCATATGATTTTTGTTGTTGCAGCCTCAGAAAAAGTTTCTTGTTTATTGGGACACCGTATGTACAGGTGTAAGGATGATACTGACCGTTAAAAGGGGCTGTCACTACATTTATCACCATTGCATCTGCCGACTTCCATAAACTAAAAAAATATAAATAGACAGAAAATACTACCAAATATGCACTTTGAACCTCAAATGGAATGTTTTTGCTAGTTTGGAGGGCACGCTAAAGGGCTTATTTTTTCCCCAATAAAAAAAATTTATTCAAATGCAAGCTGTGCTCTCCAGACTAGCCTATCAAACAGTCTGCCGAATTTTAACGAGAACAAGCTGTACACAGAAAAAAAGTTTATTGAATCACTTTTTATGACCCAATAAACTATTCTTTAATACATCGAACGAATAACATCATTACAAATGTCGTTTATTGTTTTAATTAAATTTATAAGATTGGCCTTAAATTTAAGGGAAGTTTCGTCCATTTAAACAAATTTATTCTGTCTGTTCTGCCCATTCGAAATATTAACTTCAAACCGCATGTTGACTGAATACCAAACCAGTTGCAGGCTTTACAAATGTTTCCTGTCATGCTGTAGGAAATCAATATAACGCCAAGCAACATATGACCTGGGCTACTACCACTACCACAATTCATTCAATAACCAAAATGTTACCAGTTCAATCTTATTATACATGCATCAGTCTTCTTAACCAATAAACTAATTGGCAAAGTCGATGTTACGTCAGATAGTCATATGTAACAGGCAGTTAGCTCCCAAAAACTTTATCCTTGAATAAATTCATCTCCATGGAATTTTCAGATTCTGCATATCGATTGTTATGGTAAAATCTAAATAATCCTTCAACCCATAGCCAGTGTAGTATGTTGTGTTTGGTTCTTATCCTTGTGTGATGCTGATGAGGTGTGCACATCAATTTTGGAAATTAGTTAAATCTGTCAAATCTTTTGTAGAATGAGCCAACATCCTGTAGATGGCAACCAATATGATAATGGGATAGACAGACATGCTGCATGCATGCTTAACAAGATGCCACTAATCTATAGCTCTTGTGGGTAATCACGAAACGTTCCCAAAGTCTTTTTTGTATGGATATTGGAAGAGTCATCACGACTCACGAAGAAGAAGAGCGAAGGCTGCCGTGGAAAATTACATGCAAATTGAAAACTTCTGGTTTTATTTTTAGTAGAGATGAACTTAAAATTTAAAGGCGATTCTTATTTTATCACCGAAATGGGTAAAATTTCACCCGAGGCACTAGAGTGTAGTAGGATGTGATGATGGAAAAGTAAAAGACACTTATTTGAGAAAGTACAAAGCGTTGCAGAGTTTTTATCAAAGAGACACAAGTAATCAAATTTCTCATGGTTCTTAGCTGTGTTTTTTTTTTCTTTTTTTTTCAAAAGAAGCAAAGGAAGAATCTGAGTATCTCTTTTACTTGTTTCGAAGATTCGAAGGTTCGCCATTTCATTCCATCTAAATAAATAAACCGTATTTCATTTTGAAATAGGAACACCTCCCAACAGAAAAGCTAACAAGTTTAACGTCCCTAAATTCCCTAAACCTACCTTGAAAATAAAATCCTCCTCAATCCAATTACAACCTATTTGATCAATTTTACCTTTTCATACCTTTTAACCACAAACGACCCGTAACAAGCTGCTTTCAATTTTCATATTCGATTTAAGGAAAAAAAAATAAATAAATCGAAAACCAATTCACATCCTCTTTCAACCCTTATTAACCACTTTTTGTCAGAAATTTTAAGCATTTTTCCTCAGCACACAAGATTATGCATTTGCAAGTCAATTTCTTAGTCTATTCGATTTTCTCCAGATCAATCAATGCCACCGCACCTCATCCAACCGTTGGCCTTGATCAGATAAAGTCTCTAGTCTCGCCTTTTCATCAAGAAGGTAAGATTGACACTCCTCTCGATGGGGTTAGGTAGAGAAGCATTACTTTAATTCCACCACCGTGATTGATTGTCCTGTATACATGTGTTGAGCTGCAATTTCTTCTCGTGAAGGGAAGAATTTTTCCAGTTTTGATGATGAAAAGTGCAAGAGAAATGATTCCGCTGTTTCAAAGCGAAAATTGATGACTTTACGCGCGAGCACAGTATCTAAGAAAATGTGCACAAACTCTTCGCGCAATAAAATGATAAATCTCCCTCTCGACTTATGGATACTAATGATGGCGAGTGTTGCCTTTGAGTATAATGGCTGCAGGGCTATGTAGAAGAGAACAGTCATACTTTGTACGTATATCCAAGGACATAAATTACCCTCTCAAAAATATGCCGCCATTTGGTCTCGTTACCGTAAATTGGTGTCGAAAGCAAATTTGAAATGCAAATTACAACTTGCGAAGACAAATTTCTGAAGTATTCGCCCCTCCCCCCCTTTTTTTGGAGGCTTAAAGTGATTTGTCTGCATTTTGGTTCATGGCATTCATGTGGGATTTGAGGCTTTCATCATCTATTTGACTTCTTTGGAAATAAATGAATTGTCTGTGTCGTCCACAATGAGGAATTCTTCGAAAGCACTTAGTAGATATACCTTGATGGTAAATTTCCAGACTCTTACAACTACATACACATCCAATTGTCTGCCGCATCAAGTAGTATACTTTCATTTGACTGGGGTTACTGCTTTCCACTTATCTGAGCTCCACCTTCACATAATTAATTCATAGACAAGGATTTGTGTACTCGTGCTTGTCTGCCATCACAGAGAAAAGAAAAGATTAAGGACTCCACTCTGTGGTATTCGTTTAATTGATTTTCTAAAAAAAACTTTTCTCTCGATACGTGTGGTTGCTTCTTGTTCGATTTAAATCCCAGTTGAGAAATGCTTACGGAGCTTATTTTCTATGCTCAACTTGAAGAGAAGGAAGTAAACTTCATAAAGGATGTTGTTTTCTTTAAGCCTTGAGAGAGTGCGCATAGTTCCTGTATCGGAAGTCAATTTAAATCCTTTGAAGAAAGTCCGTTTTTCCACTTCGACATCATGCGGCGGAGGGTGGTAATTTTTTGTTCGTGGATAATATCGGCACTAGTTGTTCATGCAAAGTTGGTCAGAATAATAGGATTACGTAATTAAATTTAGAAAATCAAGTTTAAGGTTAAACGTTTTATGTGAGTATAAAGTTATAGTGCTTTCACAGATGAGTATACACACAACATAAGGTACTTCTGCAGCACACTAATCAGGGCGTAACAGTGTTGAAGCGTGGCTTCTGGCCCGGCAGATTGGGCAGATTTAGACCATTAAATTAAGGCAAATCCTGAAAAGACAAGGGACTTTTCATCTTTTCATCGAATTAAAAGCCGTTTAGGACAGCATTCATCGTCAGGGTTCTAGATGGCCGAATCCGTGATCCCGCAAAACCTAGCCGCGTGCCGCTGTAGGGGTTAGAAATAGCTGTCGGCATAAAAACCGACACACTTAGACCAGTATTAATCCGTTGTGATACCACGGGGATCTGGGATAAAGTTTCCTCTTACTCGTCGAAGCAATTGGAGGTTCAACCTAGGAAAGACCAAGTATAGCTTCTTGTCTTGTCCTGCAACCACTTAACACTTCCCAAATTTCATAGCAACTAGATGACAGTTTTCTTTTACAGACTAAATGTTTTGTTATCTTTTTCATATATTTTCCACTAGTACAGTTTATAGGCTCGCTTCGCGAAAACGATTTTCGTAGCACCAGAACACGCAACACTACTTCCATCAGCCACGCACGCAAAGGCAATTTAACTGCCAAGTTAGAGGAAAGAATACATTATGACATCCTGTCGCAACATCCTGTGGCCAACTACATGTTTCATCTCATTTAATCCTCTAGCTGGTAAATGGATTAATAATTTGACTCCTGATGATGAAGTTCGATGCCCCTTAAATGTTTAATAATGTTGATATCATCAAGTCTTAATCGCACCTGTTATCCTTAAACTAACATGATTTCTGCACAAACGCACAAATGAATTGATGTTAGTGACATAGATACAATAGAGCAATCGTAGCTGAAGTACCGAGATGCGGACATATGTTTTGAGCAAAAAAGCTTTAAACTGAATGCTAAGGGTTATTCATAATGCTCTTGCAGTAACCATGAGGATTGATTTCATTAACTCCGAAATTAAATACATAGATTTACACAGCAAGACGTCAGACGGTAAGTTTTAGATATAAAAAGCTACAGTGGTGAGTGATACAATAGCAGAAAGTCTTTTTGTACCCTATCCTAAAGGTATATTCATTTTGACACATAGTTTGTAACACCCCTTCATATTCATCGTAGACCCCCTAAAAGTATTTATATATATTTATGATCAGGACTAAAACCTAAGACTAATTTGTAAGCCTTTAAAATTAAGATAGGAAGCTGAAATTTGGACCACATATTTTCTAGAGCTCTGAAATGGTTAAATGTGAAAAATTTTTGAATACGCCCACTGCCACGCCCACAATTTAGAAAAAACGTTTTAAAGCTAAAGTTAGAGAGATAGAGTGTTACAACCTTCACAAGATATGAAGGCACTGCCCTCCTTGTTTGTCATTTAAAGGTTTTTGCCACGCCCACTTTTTGGGGGCATTTCTTGATAAAATATTTTTTTTTAAATATTTCATACAATGAAATAAATATTCTTAACGGTTTTTTCCAAGCGGCATATATGGATAGGACAGTATAATACTGTTCGTCCCAAGCGGACTGTAGCCTTTCCTTATGTTTTTAGTTTGTAATATGCCGAAATATATTACGACTTGTCACTGGAATGTTCTAGTGAAAAAGCAAGACCCTTTGGAGTTAAAGTAGAAACTTCTATTTCAAACTTCAAGTGCTATAACTACAAAGATCTATCTCTATTTAAATGCATTCTAGAAGTGTTAAGTAAACAATTTTCTTATAAAATAAAATAACTTGGTGCTATTATATCGCTTACCACTGTATGGAGTTAGTACAGTTTTGCGAATATGGGAATAACCTGCATTTATGTCTTGTGTCAAAATAGACGACTTAAAGTTGTCAAGCTTGTATGTCCTATGGAAATATGCAAGTTGTATTTTATTTCTAAAATGTAGAATATACATACATACATAAAGTTGTTTGGGATGGGATGATGCAAAATGATTCTTATTTTTGTTCCATGTAAGGAAGTTTTTTTTAATGCAATGTTTTTAATTGTCAGAGCTGGAATAATAATATGGTTATATTGTCGTTGCGATCTTTTAAAACATATTTCTAAAAATATTATTGGAACTTTCGACTATAACTTTGAAGGAAAACTGACGAACCGGAAAGTATATCACTTTTTATTCATTTATTGGCGATGGACCCATGCAGGATCAAACTTCCCTGCAATGAGCACTTGATGTGGGTGGATGTTTTGGAGGGGAATGTGTATTGTATCTGTATCCACTCCGATGTATTATAGATATTTATTTGAATGGAATGGAGAGTGATTCCGAAGTGTGTAAGTTCAAATATCTGGGATCTCTATATGACATCAGTCATTGTGTAAACTTAGGATGAAGTGGCAGGAAATCTCTGCCATCTTTTGTGACCGCAAAACTCTACCCAGCATTTCTGGTTTCAGCGCTCACATACGGCTCACAATGATGGACAATGTGCAACAAGTATTAAAGCAAATTGACAGCAGCTGAGATTAAAATGCTTCGCATGACAGCAGGAGTAACGAAGTTTGAATTAGAAATTCCAAAATCCGAGAAAGATTTCACATGTTGTTTTGAAAATAAATTAACTATTTTTCACCGACTTTTCACTTCTTTTAACTTTTCATTTGAGCAGAGTTTCATGGAAAATTTCTGGACAAATTCAAAGAAAATTTATTGCGAATTCTGTATACAGACGGGTTTAAATCTGAGAACCGAATTGCTTGTCAATATATTCGACTGAAGCGTATGCAATTCTCAAAGCTACAGAGGAGGCAAACTCTTCCACCAAAAATGCAGTCATCTGCTCCGACAGTCTTTCAACGCTTCATGTGATTGAGAATATCGAGAACCGCACACTAACAATAATTAAAAAACTGGAAAACATATTTAAAAACAAGAAACAACGATGATACAAGGAAATGATGTAGCAGGCAGCGAGAAACGCTAATGAAAAACCTAAAAAGACTTTGTTGAATTAATAAATATCGACAAGGAAAATAAAAGCAAATAGGAATGAAAATCGTTCGTATTCCACTACTCTACCATCAATCCAACGGCCGAAACAACTAAAGGGTGATTTTTTAGCTGGTTTGGTTTTGGCAACACTGGTTTTGACAGCTGACGTTTGTTTAGTACCTTGTGTCACTGTCAAACAGCTTCAGTTTGGTTTGCAATTTAACCATGGATCGTCTTACAAATGAACAACGCTTGCAAATTATTGAATTTTACTATCAAAATTCGTGCTCGGTTCGAAATGTTCATCGCGCGCTGCTTCCATTTTATGATCGGCATTCTCGACCTTCTGAGCAGTCTATTCGGAAGATTGTGACCAAATTTCGCACCAAATTTACTTTGTTGGACATTAAACCACCAACACGTTTACGTACTGTGCGTATTGAAGAAAATATTGCGGCCGTATCAGCTAGTGTGACAGAAGACCGCGAAATGTCGATTCGGCGCCGTTCCCAGCAGTTAGGCCTTTGTTACAGCACTACGTGGAAAATTTTGCGGAAGGATTTGGGCGTAAAGCCTTTTAAGATACAGCTGGTGCAAGAACTAAAGCCAGCCGACCTACCACAACGCCGAATTTTTGGTGAATGGGCTCTTGGAAAGCTGGCCGAGGATCCGCTTTTTTATCGAAAAATTGTGTTCAGCGATGAGGCTCATTTTTGGTTGAATGGGTACGTAAATAAGCAAAATTTCCGCATTTGGAGTGAAGATCAGCCAGAAGCATTGCAACAGCTACCAATGCATCCCGAAAAAGCCACTGTTTGGTGCGGTTTATGGGCCGGCGGCATTATTGGGCCATATTTCTTCAAAGATGATGCGAATCGCAGCGTTACTGTCAATGGTGAACGCTACCGAGCGATGATAACAAACTTTTTTCTGCCCGAAATGGAAGTTCTTGACTTGCATGATATGTGTTTCAACAAGACGGTGCCACATGCCACACAGCACGCGAAACAATGGCGAAATTGCGAGGCGAGTTTGGTGAACAGTTAATTTCACGTTTCGGGCCGGTCAATTGGCCGCCTAGATCGTGCGATTTGACACCATTAGATTATTTTTTGTGGGGGTATGCCAAGGCTAATGTGTATAGGGACAAGCCCGCTTCGATTGACGCACTGGAAGCCAACATCCATGCATTCATTCGTGAGATACCGGCCGATATGTGTGAAAGAGTATGCCAAAATTGGACTCAGCGGATGGGCTACCTGAGACGCAGCCGCGGTCAACATTTGCATGAAATTATCTTTAAACATTAAATTGCAAGGTTCAAAAAAAGTTCTAAACCTCTTAAAAAATCACCCGTTACATATCCGACATACACAGCATCTGAAATGAACAAATGTTTTTTGCCAATTCGCGAACCCGTCGAAATCATTAAAATATATCATAACAAATTTTATCGTCTTACTTCTTCTTCCTCATTTTTGCAAATCCCAGCTGCAAGCCTTGGTAGCTGTGGGTGCAGTGGCTTAGTGATTAAGTGTGTTGGACTAGTAAGCGAGAAGTTGCTGGTCCCAATCCCGACCTGTACTCCCTGAAAGCTTTTATTCGCTGTCCCAGCTCTTGCGAACGTCTGAAAAACAAACAAGAGTAAGAGCTGTCATGAAAAGCTTCTCAAAAAATTAATTGCCGTTCGGAATCGGCATTAAACTGTAGGTCTCCTCCACTCGTGTCAAAAATATATCTTCACAGTGGTTGGAGAAGCTAGGCTTTGGGTCCTATATGGGCCGTTTACGCCTAATATTTATATGTTTTTATAATTATAGTTATGCATTACTTGCTTTTACCATAAGCCATACAAAAATCGTTTAAATTGATTTAAGACAATATTTCCTTGTGTATTTTTTGATGTCACTCGTATTTCTATTTCATCCACAAGCAATAGGAAACATATTTGCATTCCAAAAAGGATTGCTCCTGTTAAGATATCTTCAGTTAGCTGATTAAATTCGTTTGTTAAATATTAGTTAAATACAGTCCAGATAACAATTCCCACAATGTCATAATAAAGGGAATGTTTTTGGCACGCGCTAAAACACCTTTCCCTCTAATAAGTTGACCGCAACAATAATGCTGGCAACCCAATCCACAGTAAGGAAAACGGAAATGGAACATTATAGGTATAACCAAAAGCTTATTGTCGCCTAGAGATATTTAATTGAATTTGCATGCTCAACGCATACTCTGTGTTGCTTTTAAATTAAATGTTAATACAGAAATCCTTTTATCCTGTTCCTTGTGCAACACATTTACTTACAACGGAAGTTATTTTCAATTAAACTAACGAGTATTTTTGCTAAATTTTCAATCTCACATTTGAAAATTTTAGAATACTGAACAAGTTGGGATATTCTTGTTTAGTAGCTTCACTATTTAAAAGAAAAAGCTTAATTTTCGAGAAATCAAAAAAAGTGAACTCCTCCGACGGACTGCATATGTGTCTATGTAAAAGTGATTTTTTATTAACATCGAACTAAAGTCGTTAAAAAACAGATATCCATACCGAATATTCAAAAATTAGCAGCTGCTTTAAGGATTTTAGCAACAGGAAGTTATCAACTAAGCATTGGAAATGATTTGAAAATTAGCATGGCTAAGCCAACAGTGTCCGTCGTTCTTAAGAAGTACTAACAGTCTTCGAAAATTGCCTCTATCCTAAATGGATTAAATTCAACTACACACGTGAGGAAAAACGACGGCCAAAAATATACTAACTGTTAAGACACTTTTTTCCTACGTGAACCAAGTTCGTTTGAACTTCTTTCATGACGTATATCATACTTCGTAGTATGTTCCTTGCATCCACCAATGCCGAGCTGCTGCAGATTTCCAAGTAGACCTCAATGACTGCATAGTGACTTCTGCCATGAAAGGGCTCTTCACACAATGCTGTAGTTTTAAAAATCAACGTCTATTACGAATTCATTTCATCTTTGTTCTGAATCTTGGATTAATTACTTTGAAATGCACAACGACAAAGAAAATAACATAATAACAATAAATTCAAATTATGACCCATTCACAATGCATTTTTGTTACAGAGTATTCAAAATCGCAGTCAAATTTGTTAATTGACACTAAACTTTCGATGGTTTGATAAATTGTATCATATTTTAAATATCGATCTTTTACAAACGTAATAAGGGCGTATAATATCAGATAGATAGTAGAAGTGGATCGATTTATTTTTTCATGAAATCACCATCCTTCCAGAATGACGTGGAGGGAATGGTGATACGAAAGAGTTTATCAAACTGGAGTTGGGGTATGGTATGGTATGGTGCTGTACTGTGATCTAGCCTTAAGACGAACAGAAGCGTTGGTAGCCATTTGTCTGCTGAAGTAGTCGAAGGGTATTAAACGCTATTGGATCATGACCACAGATGAGTAATTATACAGATAGTCGACTCAGCTTACCTCTGTCCCTTTGAATCCGCAAACATTTTTTAAAAATGGAGAAAAAATCCTCTCTCAAATGTTCTATCTGTGAATACGTGTGAGCCAGCCAAATAAAGTATGGAGGGGTGGATATGTCAAAAATATGTCATTAGCGCGGGCAGTTTTGCAAGAATTTCAAATGGCAACAAAAAACACCTGATTATAGCGGATGTATTGGGGAAGTGCTGCGAAGTATTGAGTTAACGTAGTTCAAGCTTAATTGATATTTTAATGTTTATAAAAAAAAAATAGTTAGGTATATAATAAATAATGAAGTTGTTGCAATTAATTTTTGTGTTTATAAGAAATAGTTCTTAATTTTGTATCTGCCTTAAAATAAACATACTTGGGTTGTTATATTTTTTCCATTTTGGTTATTAGAGTGAGATAAAATGTATATATTATTTTATAATTACATGAATATTACTAAATTAGTAATGTTTGGGTGTAAAATATTTATAGTTAATAGTTTTGGATTAGTGTTTCATGTATATTAAATTCTTTGGTTATTTTATTATGTTCTTATTAAACATATGAACATTTAATATATTTATACACATATTCGGAACGTTCATATGAGAGCGAGCGAATTGACAAACTGCGACAAAATAACTTTAAATGCATTTTTAAACACAAATTGTAGACTTGACTATTTCAATTCCAAGATAATAAAGTTATAAAATTTATTTCATCATGCTGAACAAATTTAATAACGTTATTATCTTTGAATTGGAATAGTGAATAGCGGTGAATAAAATAGCAGTGAATTTATGAAATACTATGTTAAATTATTGAAATGGTCAATTAACTAATCACGCGTTACTCATTAATTTCATTCATTGAGCTTTTATTTATTTTACCTACAATCTTAGTAATTTTACAGAATATTTCATTAATTCACTGCTGAAATATTTATTAAACCTTCCGTTTAAAAATTATTTGATTTTAATTATTTCACTCGACATTCGATAAGTCAACCACCAAAATTATTTTATTATTACTGACAATTTAAAATTAGTTTAACTACTGGAAAACAAATTATGATAACCCTTATTTTATGTTTAACTTGCGCAACTGCCAAAATGTTTACGAAACTGCTTAAAAATGTTTAGCCAAAAAATATGCTTGTTTGGTAAAACTATTATTTTAGATCTACATGAGATCTTTTCCAAAATGGATTCTTAGGTGCAGAACTGCTATTGTGTGCGTGAGTTGGCTCAATTTGATTTGCATGTAAAAACATATACGAAAACAGTACTGTGCCTTTTTGAAGCAAATAAAAAACGATAGGCGGGAGAGCCAAAAATCCTCTCAGTCGACTGTGATCATGACACAATGGGAAACGAAGTTGAACATTCAGTTCGAACTTCTTTGTGAATAGACATACTTGCAATAACAGTTGAAAAATGTTCTCTAATAAATTGCTTGAGACTGGAGAATTTAAAGGAACTACCTTAAGGTTAGACACTTTGCCAAGGAAACTGTGACTGGCGACGCACGGCCGGAGTAGAGATAAGGGTGTCGTCTAGAGATCCATTTTCAATACCTCACGCCACTCAATATTGAAATACAAATTTTGTATTTTATGAAACACTATTAAGAGCTTCTTTAAGACATAAAAACGTCATAATGATGATTTTTCAAAACAACCTCTAACAACTTTTTTTAGATTTTACAAATCAAATTTGAATACCAAAAACCAAACATTCGCACCGCATAATTTGCTCACTTTTCAACTCAATTTAATATTCAAATTTCATTTCATTTCACCTTCGACTTTGACCATCTCAGTCAAAGGCAATGTCATAAAGCGTGTCCTTAATGGTAAAAAGCATGTCAACTGAAGAACCTACTTCTTCAAAAAAAATAAAAATAGAAAACCAGCATAATGTCAATTTAAATATCAGATTCGAATAGAATACAAATTGGACCCAAATTCTAATGAGAAAAATGTCTATGAAAATTGATAATTCTCCTAGAATTCGACCCCACCTCGCTTCTATTAGTCACAGACTAAGCACTTAAGCACTTCGCCAAACCACACGATAAAAATGCCCCCAAAAGAATATATGTATATGTTCCACTGAAATATATTCCACTGAAAGATGAAAAAGGGACATTCTTTAAATTATTTACGATTCAATAAGACAATGAATATTAATGACATAAAAATGCGGCGATATCGATATAAAAAAAAAGTAGGTACACCCATTTATAGCTGTAAGAGGTTTTCTTTTATTATGCGCAGTGATAAGAATACCATCATCCGCAGCAACGAATAAAAACGAAAGAACAAAAGATTTATATATACCTACAAACATATATATTCCCCCACGGCCGGCCCAGACTGAGATGGTTTTGAGAACTGCTCCTTTTATTTGAGTATATCATTGAATTCTTGGAATTTATATTGCGAAATTTTTTCGCTGTTCCATCATCTTTTTGTGTGTACCGTTTCCTTTTACATTTTTTTTGTTGTTGTACTATAATATTACTCCTACATTTGATGTGTTGTGAATTACCCTTGAAGTTCGAAGAGGTGACGTTTTCTCTGGCAGAAAAGTAAAATTACAATAAAAAATAATAATAAAGCATATTAGAGTTTTTAGAAGTGTAACACTTTGGCTGTGCCACGACAAAAACGACCATGCCGGGGTACAAGGGAGATATGAACCTATAAAGAGTGCTGATGATTGACAGAGGCAAAATAAGAATGGAAAATTATTCCCCAAGGTTGGTAATAAATTTGAAATTTTCTTCGTATTTTGGCCGAAGAAAAGATTTCTCTCAAGAGAGTTGAAACATAAATTTTAAAAATTATTTTAACGATTGTGAACCACATAAAGAAGACGAGTATTTTTCATTTTATTCTCTTTTGTTTACTGTGAGTGAAACAAAGTACAGAGTACTAAATATGAGCAATATACAACGACTATTTCAAAACAATTTAGACATTTAAAAATGCATTATATGTAGATAAATAGAAACAAAAAAAAAGGTTATATTTCATGCTACTTGATGTTTAAAGATTTACAGCTAAAATAAAAAAATTGACGCAAATTGCATTTTGTATTGCACTCCTATACAGTGAGCTTGCACAAAGTCTATTCAATTTTTGTCAGTGCGATAGGAAACAGAAGAGTAATCGCGAAAGACTTTACGTAAAGTACAGAAGTGTCCGATTATAATGAACTCGAAAAGGCAACAATTGGTTCGTTGTTAATGAAGTTGGTTACGAGTGACTTGAAACATTTGTTCAGAAAATCAAAAATCAACCGGAAGTGTCAATACAATTACAAGGTTGAAAGTACGCGAATCATGCCCAACGTCACTTGAGCTTTCTCATAAACTACGCGAGGCCTGATCCGACAAAGACAACAGCTGCCAAAAGTTGCATTGTCGAAGGCACCTTCAATACCAATAAAAATGCCCAGCGCGTACTCTTTCCTATATATATTAATATTAATTATTAGTAATCTCTATCACTTTTTATTTTCCTTTGCGAAGAAATGTCAGTTGAAGAATTAACCGGGAGCAGTAAACATTTTCGATATCCCTATCCCGACTCACAAGATCATTTGTGTGCGTTTTCGTATTCGAAGGAAAGGAACGTCGATACTTAGTTTATTTTTTTATTAAATGGTGATATGCAAAGTGAAAAGGAAACAAAAACATTATTTCGTCTTGGTATGGAATGCATTATCGCCTCGTCTTATCGTTACTTCAATCTCTCCTTTACGCATGCAAAAGGCATTTTAAAGCCTGTATTCGGACGTATGTGAAATATAAGGATAATTTCTTCTACCGCACAACACGAATGTTGAAAGATCTTTGAAAGTGAACTCCTAAAAAATATAGTTTGCAAACATTTAAAATCAACGTGCAATGGTTTCTCCCTTTTTCTCATCATGCACTTCCCTTATACCTTCATGGTGTCACTTCAATATAAAGGAATCCAAAATTGCTTTAGTGTACATATAAATGTGAAATTCAGCGGTTTTTTCCTCTATGTACGAATTTGTAACACTATGTTTTAGTGTTAGTATAGTTTGCAAAAATTTTACATTAATTTAAATCTTATTCCTCATTTTCTTAATGCCCGTGATGTGTTACTAAAGGTTGATTCATCTTGAGGTTTGACTTATAATGTAAAATAAAACACATAAATTTGAAAGTGAACTTAACATTTTTATTATCGGTTGAAAGAACAATTCATGGCATTTACTTTTTGAAAATGATATGTATCATCCATGTATGTCCGATTTTGGGCGACTCGTTCGAGCATAGCGACTTGTATCTCGCGAATAACATGAGTAATTTTGGTTTCTAAAGTGTCAATCGTAGCTGGCTTATTCCTGACGACCAGAGACTTTATATATCCCCAGAGAAAAAAATCCAAAGCTGCGATATCGCACATTTAGGCGGCCAATTTATCGTAGCAAAATGTGAAATTAAGTGCTCACCAAAATGATTTCTCAACAAACCCATTGTTTAACGCGCTGTATGGCTGGGAGCACCGTTTTGTTGAAACCAGAGCTCACCGAGACCATGGGCTTGAATTTCGCGAACATATAGTCCGCTAAAATGGCGCAATAACGGTTACCATTGACAGTAACATTCTGATTTGCATCATTTTGAAGAAATATGTCCCAATGATTCCTACAGCCCATCAACAGCATCATACCGTTATTTTAATGGTTGTAATGGTAGCTCTTGGTGCTATTCGGTTTGCCCATCAGTCCAAATTTAGCAATTTTGTTTTCGGAGTTGAGTTCATCGAGTTTTTCCAGAGCCCATTAACTGAAAATACGACGGAAATTTAAGTCGCCTGCCTTCAATACGCCTGCAAAATACACAACGTTGTCGAATACGACAAGTCAAGCTACTGAAAACGAATCGATTAGTCACGGTCTTCGCGTACACTCTCAGTCTCACCACTACGTGCTGTGGATGTGGTCTAACCAGTCGAGTATCATCCACTTATTTAAACTGAAACTCAACTTTGCGAATGGTATTGGCAATAGTAGGTTTCAGTAGATCGATTATACGCACCGTAAGTTCCACGAATCGCTCACTGAGCGCTTATTTTCGTAATACAGCTGAACAATTTAAGAGACCCTTTTGTGGTGTAAGTCTTTCCATGGTGACTTGCCAAACGATACTGAACAAAAATGACAAAGCAGTTTGGTAAGAGTCACGCGTGATCTATTAAAATAAAGTGCACGACTGCGTCATACGAAACTTTCTCGGTACATGAGATGCGTTTTTTAACCGCGAAAAGAATCGAAAATGTATTTAAATCACTTTTTAGGTTTTGGAAAATTAGATTTTCTCAAAAACGGCACCTACAATTTTAATGTAATTTCGCACATTGGACAATTTTAACATAATTGTTCTAAATACAAAAAATTATCAAAATCGTTAGAGCCGTTTTTGAGAAAATCTTATTATATGAAAAAAAAATTATTTCAAAAATCGAAATATGCAATTATTTTTTAAATTCCCTTTATTAGTTTTCGAGATATTTCCAGTTTTATAAATTACCGTTAATCGATTTTTTTTTAAAAAACGGAGTATGCCGAAATTTTTATCCCATCCTAAACATCCTTAGTACAAAAAAAGACCGAAATCCTTTGGACCATTTTCGAGAAAAATAGTGATAAGTGATCTTCACAAAAAAATTGGTATGGCAGGTACCGTTATTTCAAAAGATAAAGCAAAAAATAAAAATATGCCCCGAGATGTAACCCCAAGAACCTTATATACGAACTTTGAAGCAAATCCGTCGACGGACGGCATTGGCGGACCCACTTTTTTGGACTTCTCTATAGTCATAATATCATCCCTCATACTCAGTTTGAGTTCGAAATTTCCGCACGATCGCAATAACTTTATCTTTAGTATACTAATGTATACGAGAAAGTTAAAAAGCTTATTGAAAATCAAACCTCACGATGAATCACCTTATATTGCGCCGTAAAATTAAGATTTAAAGAATTTGGCAAAAAGTAGAAAAAAAGGCAAAGCAAACATTACGGCATGCATGTTCCAAACTTTCCGAAAACTAAATAGATGCTCTGCAAATTACAATTAAATATTGTCGCCAATATTTAAATTGAATACTCCTGTCACTAAAATGCCAGTGTGTGACAAGCAATTGTCCATGTCATTATGAAATGTTTCCCAAACCTAAACTCAAATTTACATTAAAAAGCAATTTTCTTTATAGTGTCCTTCTAAAATGTTACCTGACAGTTGCTTACCTATTATTTACAGCTGAACAGAATAAAATAGCGGAAAATGTAAAACACTGCAAATCGTTTCGCCAAAATTTTATAAAATACAGGATAAAGCACTTTGAGGGTACTCTTCCTCGTTCCAACCTTTTTGCTTTTCTCCATCATGCCCTCTGGCCCTGAGCTTTATTCTCAGTATGACCTACTTAAACTAGATACACGAGAGGAATATTCGAAATGCATCTAGGGAAAATGAAAAACATTGATTTTCAGTCAAGCACGTTAAAGAACTATGCAAGTAATGTACGTAGCAGGAACAATAATGATGGCGATTGCTACAACGTGCCAACAAATAAGTATCGCTTAACTATAATAAGTAAAGTGCAGGACTGGGTCATACGAAAATGTCTTGCTATATAATTAGACATTTATGCTTTTATGAATTTAGTCATAACTAGATGCAATTATATGGTGGTGTAAATAATATTGGCGAAATATTGTTATACATTTTTTTTCGTCTTTGATAGAAATTTTCGATGAAAACAACAAATTGCCCACAAAAAGTAGGCGTGGCAAAGAACTTTATATGGCAAACTTATGAAGGTGTTCAGTGTCAACATATTTTGTCAACGTTCTAACCCTTCATATCTTCAACTAGCTTTTTTTAATTGTGGGCGTGGAAGTGCGCGTATTTACAATGTTTTAACACTACTGTTTCGGGACCATAGGGTTTAAGCTTCCTAGCATACATTTAAAAGCCTTAAAAATTGAGATGGACAGACGGACGGACACAGCTAAATTGTCTTAGTTCGGATCATAAATATACAGTGCACGAAATAACTACATAAAATATAATAAATCACTTATATGTGATTAAGTGTGGTTATATAGTTATACATTTTTATGTACATAAATTAGTTTCTCCAAATGAAATATTAAAGCAAAAATGTATTACTTTAATCCATTGTTTATGTAACAAAAAAAATATTTTTTTAATATGCGCAACGAAATATTCGGGGAAAAAAAGTTATATTTTCAATAATTTTTTTTATATAAAAAATAAAATATTTTATTCAAACTTTTTACTGTCTTAAAGATATACATTTGAAAAAGAATTTCTGAAATTTTCAAAGGAAAATATTCAAAACTCTGTCATTGTGACGTAATTTCCGGTGATCCCTCGGAAAAGGGGTGAGTCCGCGTTGACATTAGAATTCGTGACAGGATCAACAGAAGTTAAAAATTAAAATTCGTGTTTTAGCTAAGATTATAAACTAGAATTTGAATGAAGGGGAAAACAAAAAAATGATAATTGCATTTTTGGCAGAGGTTTTTTTAAAAAAATGCTCAACATTTTTATTTGTTTTTAAATATTTAGTTGTGATTGAAAAAAAATACATCCTTGGTCCAAGACCTTGTGAATTGTATCTCGAAGACCTGTGTTAAATTACATCAAGATCGGTTGGAAACACAGTTTCGAGAAAAACGCGTTTGAAGTTTGGATAAATTCAAATAAACCTCGTGATTCAATTGAGTGCGCACCTTCCCAAGGCTGTATCTCCGAAACTTTTATTCGGAATGACCTGAAAATTTGGCATAATATTTTCGAGATATTGTAGAAGTAATTTTAAATTAAAATTTTGAAGCTGTGAAACCCATGTAACCCCTTAAACAACTGAAAGTTGTTAAATAATTTATGCGCTTACAATTATTATTAATAATAGCCATTAAACGATTATGCATTGAATTGATCAATGATTGGAGCAGAGGTATTCCAATTTGTTCCACTCAGTCTGAATAGATCTTTTGAGCTGCAAATGGGTATTAAACTGTCGACCACCACAACGTGTTTGGTTGTGTCAATATGCCCCAAAGGTTATCCATTGAACTTAAGTCAGGACTTATAGCAGACCAATCCTGTATGTGAATATTGCAGCATGTGCGTTATCCTACTGAAATATCCAGTTATTTCCCTACAAATTCTCTCCAAAATCAATGAGTACTCCGTCCAATAGTTCTACATAGTTGTCGGAATTCATTTTGTGGGATACGAAGCATATAGGGGTCTCTCCCGCTATCCAAATGCAGCCCATGTCATCAATGATCCTCCTTGGAAGTTCCTCGAATTACGACATTCACGTTCCTGGCGAATATATCTCCAATTCATCTGGCAGCCATCAGGTTTTCGTCACTAAATATTAGAGAATGCCACTCGTCTTCCCGAAATTTATAATGTTCAGCGAATTTCATTCTTGCAGCTTTATGTCTTGGTAGTAACTTTGGAACGGTCCACCATTTTTGATATTTCAAATCCATATATTCTAATAAAATCTGCTGACCTCTTATTGTAGTAACAGGAAGAGACAACTGGTCACGATATGTAAAGGTGAAAGGTTTTGATTCACTGCCAGATGTTTTATTTCCCTTTTGGAGCTATCGGTCACTTTTGGTTTTCGTCCAGGCCTCCTTTTTGTTGCATAATTTTGTAGGTCTTTTAGGAATTTATTAACTGTGGATTTATTACGATTAAGTTTTCTTGCTATTTCACGTATAGTAACCTCGCATTCTCTATAACACAAGGTTTTTTACCTTTATAAACCTTTCAGTAGTTAATGCTGTTCTTTTGGTTATTTTTAAGTTTTTCCCGCCTTTTTATGAGCAACTGCTACTCCAAATAAAAAACTCAACTTTTAGTAGAAATTATAAATTAGTTGATGAAATATACTCCTTAAAAAACTTTGAAATAACTTTAATTTTCTTCATAGGCAAGAAAGCACAGCTTAGTTTACAGTAAACTCCACAAAATACCAACAAAACGTTTAGCGCTATAATTATTTCGTGCACTCAAATGTTAAAATTAATATACCCTTAGGATAAGGTATAAACACTGGTGACAGTGCCATTCCTGTGATTCGTTAGCCTGATGAACTCGCTAAATTAGCAGCATTTTTACAGCATTCCTACCGGTCCACCCGTACGGTTGCTGGTTCGACCTCAAACAAGTTTCGGCAGGCCTGCCAGTTCTGAATAAATCACTGAGGGTAATCAAATGTTGGTGTTGTTACATTTATATTGTTGTATTCTCTTTTGTAAGTGGGGGAAGATGTTGCTTGGCAGAAAATAAAAGAAACAAAGCAGAAAGAACTAAATGCATGAACTTTTTATTTTTATTTTGTTTCAATTAAGAACAATATTTGATTTAAGCTAAAGTACTACATTTCTTATGCGTTCTGGTTCTCGAGAGGAAATAGACAGCTCTTTTTGTTTCTTCCAAAGAAAAGCATATGGTTTGTCATTGATTGACGTTTCGCGGTACAACACTAATGCATAAAGAATTTGTTGAATGTAAGGACAGTAAGTGATAATGCATTCAACGTCTTTGGGTGTGTAAATTTAGATGATTCGTAACAATATGATTTAGAACTTTTAGACCTGTCACCTTCAAGTCTTGCGTGTTCCTGTCGTTTTTGTTTACCGGTGTCTTAAATGGTCCAATGTCCCAACCTTCTAGTATTATAACTTGCGGGGTACCGAAAGTGTGTTGTAATGTGTTGTTTGGATCATTTGGATGTTTATGGGGGTTGCATGGATATTCTTATCTATATCGATAAATAAAGGTTCCGCCATCTAACTTTTTTTTTCGTGCGGATTTTGGTCCAGAGGCATAATTGGGCCATTTTTCTTCGAAAATGAGCAAGGAGTGGCCTTTACAGTAAATGGCGATCGTTATCGGGCCATGTTGAACGAATTTTTGCTCACAAAAATTGAAGAAGAGGATATTGGCAACATTTGGTTTCAACAGGACGGCGCTACGTGCCACACAGCCGAAGCTACACTCGATATTTTGCGCCCTGTTTTTGAAGATCGCATTATCAGCCGCAGAGCTGATGTCGTTTGGCCACCGCGGAGCTGCGCCGTTGACACCGTTGGACTAATATTTGTGGGGTGCCGTAAAAGATAAGTGTTACGCCAACATGCCAGAGACAATTGACGCTTTAAAGGACAATATTCGTGAAGCCATTGGTGAAATACAGCTGCACACAATCGATAATGTGCTTAAAAATTGGACCGATCGTGTAGGCTACTGCATGGCCAGAAGAGGCAGCCATTTGAATGAAATTATTTTCCATTATTAACCGGAAGGATTGCACTTTCAAATAAAAAAAGAAATTTGAGAAAATATTCAGTAGTTCTTTTTTTATAGCATTTTCAAAAAAAAAAAGTTATTTGGCGGACCCAATATATGAACACCTGCACATCCGGCTCTTCAAGTTTAATAGCGAACTTCAATAGGTCAAGACTACCGAAAATCCATACAATTTATTGATTTAGTGGTATCACTAGCAAACATTTTTCTGTTTCTTTTGGTGGTTGGTGTTTCTCAAATTATTTGTTTTAAGAAAAAAACTCCTTTGTTCATCTAACTGCTAATAGAATTTGTTTGCTTTTTCTCGTTGGCTCTTTTTTTAAATTTTCTTAGGATAAAAACACCCATCATTCTCCAACACCTAACATAATTGGCTTAGATAAACGGTTCTTAAACTTAATTTTCCGCGTACCACACATATTAACTTCGGATCACCGAACGACATGTTTTCCAATTAAAAATTTTATTTCGATGTACAAAAAACAAACGGATTTTTATGAGCTACATACGTTGTGATGCTTTATTTTTCGCATATTTGGCCCCTGAGGATGAAGTCGAACGGTGTTGTATCGCCCACTTGGACTACCAATTTTGAACACCATTCCAAGAAATGACTCAGTCGGGAGACTTTTCCAAAAATCATCAAGTTCCTGGAAAAAAAACTTACTTAATATCGCAATCCATTCACATTTACCGTAACCTACTGCCCAATAAACACCATTGTGTCATGTTGCAGCACTTTGTATGAACAAGACATCTAAAATCGTTAAAAAGTCACTTATTTTCATTACAAGTGTGTTGTGTGCGGTCATACGGAGTACCTATTATATTTTCGCCCGCGGTTCAAAAACACTGCCATTACCGAGAATTTATGAAACCATTTGCTTCATGGAACCGAAAAACAACCATGTATGTGTAGTAATTATAAATTATGAAGCGAAATCCTCTGGCTAAAAGTATGCCACCATGCCGAGAGTAGCATGAGCCCGAAGTGTTAAACTGTGGTTCTTCACTCAAATGTTTATCTTGTCGAAAATATACAGCAATTTGCCATTAACTTGCCTGCTGCTTCTGCTGCCTCTATCCTTCTTTTCCGGTTGTACGATGAAGAGATAAGGTATTACTATGCCATTAATACCAGTTTGGCATGAGGTGGATAAGAGTTTTCCGAACATCCTGACAGCTAATGGCAGCACAACACCCACCCAGACCCACGCATCCACTAGCGACGAGAAAGAGAAATACCTTTAAATGACTTCACCTACAAATAATTGGATTTCGATTGAGATGTACACAATTTTCCACCTGCACCTGCACCTCGATGGGCTTGAGTGTTGAAAAGCGCGGGGTATTTACACGAAGTGTATTTTCATTTCATTTTAACAGAGCGTGTGAGACATGGACGCGTGGGTGTTGGGTGAAATAAACTTATTTTTTGTGCACCTCTTAATTAAAATTGATTTTCCGTTAATATTCGCACTGTGGAGATAAGTTCGAAAATGGGGGCTTGTTTAATTAAATCATTTGGGAGGGTATTTTCCAAAGAAAGAGAAAGAGGAAAGACCTCTTCGTAGAAATAGTTCTCGTGTTACAAATTAATTTCATTAAATGTGCGCAAAATGTGTGAACTTAATCTGGATCTGCACTCAATCATAAGAGGCAAATTGAATGGATTACCAAGAACTTCACTTAAAGGAACACAGGCGGCTGTGAAATGACACCAAAACTTGCATGACGAGTGCCACAAACTAAACGTAAACGCTTATTTACCCCAAACTCGTTGTGGTGGAAAGTGTTTCCACCAACTAATTTAGTGTAATTGGACTTAACGAAGCGAATTGGAGGCAACGTGGCAAAGTTAAAACTTTTAAAATTATTTATAGTTCTTTTGATTTATATAACACCTACGTAAGTACAGGCTTTTGCTGGCACCTAAAGGGGGCTGGTTCAAGAAAATACAAGACATTCACAGAAAAAAAAGTTCCGTGGTGTCTTCGCCTTTCCACAAGCGTCACAGAGAGTTGGATCACTTAAGCCTTAGGCAAAAGCGTGATGGCCTCTCAGTTAGTTATAGCAAAAAGTAGTTATACTTCTTACTTGCCATTCGTAGTTATAGATGGAGGCCGGCAAAGCCAAAATATTTTTAGGTTCTAAACAATTTACTACGAGATTGGACGGACAAGTTCGTTGGAAATCTCATTTTCCATGATTTAAATAAGATCCAGAACGCAAACAGGACTCAAAAAATCAATGAGTTCTTGAGTTGGAACTTAGAAGTTGTTTAAGGATTGATCAAGGCCTTAGCTTTTGGCTGTCAGTAGAGACACAAATACTTTGACCCCTGCACTCGTTCTTCACAATATAATGCATAGTCTTATGTTGTCACTTTCAACATTGTCACATTCTACCAGAACATGAACCCTGCCAGTCCGAAACCGCATATGCATTCGAGAGGGATCGTAGATTCATTTGAGACGAGAAATGCTCTTCTTGCTCCCATGATATAAATATCAAGTGGCCACATACAACGTAAAACTATTCTTCAGGGCTCTTTCCGAAAATATAGAAACAGAATTTGTTCAGCTGTTCACTCTCCTCATACCGACCAATTGCACTTACGTCCCTTCTTTTCAAGGTCATGGAAACGCTATCTTGAATCGCGAAAACTTCTTAATGACCAGCAGTGCGGTTTTCGCGGCAACAGGTCAATTAGGGATTTGATGAAATACATATCCAACTGAAAAGTGAAACCAATCTAACGTTCCGCTTTGTATTTCAGAAACATTTGACATAGTTAGGCATTAAAGTCTTTTGTCGAAAATGGGTGCATATGTAATCGAGGCTCGGTTTTGTCTTGGACACTCTTTCTTATTTTGATCAATGATCTTCTGTCTGTTACTTCTAATCTAATCCATTCCTTCGCTGATGACAGTAGCCTTAGCTTCGCATATACGTTGTCGGATTTACGTCCCTCATCTTCGGGCGGGGAGCTGGAAAGGCAAAGTATGTTAAAACCATTAAATACTGACCTTGACAGCATTCTTAAGTGGGGTAAAACCAATAGAGTGGAATTTAATGCTTCTGAAACATAATGCTGTCTACTTTCACTTAAGCGAAACCCCAATACTCTGCCATTATCCATGGATGGCACTTGCATTGCTGAAACCGAAAGGCTTTCCATCCTCGGTATGTGTGTTAATGACAGACTTCGTTGGAATGACCACATATTCGACGTCGCCAAGAACGCTGTGAAATGCTGTATTCCTCAAGCGCTGTATTCCTAAAACTTATTGGCAGTCGATATATCACGAAATCGCTTGACTCTCTTAGTAATAGTCGCAATGTTTTCTGCCTATCATTGTTTTATCGTTACTTCCACCATAAATGCTCGAACGAAGAAGCCAGTTGCGTTCCATTCCTACAAAAATTCAACCGCAATACTTGCCATGCTAGGAATGCACACCAGTTAACCCTTAAGCCTTTATTCCGAGGAATAGTGAGATTCAAATACAATAAGAATGTGGAATGCTCTAACACGCTCTGTTTTCCTTCGCATTATAGTTTACAGACATTTAAACCCAGCGGGCATCGGTATATCTAATATGCATTACATTTGCCAATTTTTTTCTATGTCAATCCCTTGACCAAATAAAAACCAGGATAAATAAAATCAGCTCATAATCCTTACATCTTAGTAACGAAATTCAACATTTTACGAAAAAATACAAATAAATCGTTATCGTCCGCATACCCCAGTTGCTGTTCGTATCTCTTGTTGAACATAGTGATAGTACCTTCCGCGCATATATATCTGTCATGTGCACTAAATAAGTCACACGATAGCGAACATCCTTGCACACGTTTGGACCTGAAGCACTGCGTATTCTCTAGCGTCACGCATCACAGTTGGATCAGTTTTGCCGGAATCCCAAAAGTTGCTATTGTCATGGCCATGTTCATGCTTTAAAGTCAATGGAAAACAGAAAGTCTTTGGTCTCGTCGATTTGTCGGCCCAGAAGCCACACTAATACGTGCCGATAAGCGTATTGGTAAACGGGATGAGTCGTTTACACAGTCCGTTTTATTCACATTTCAATTTACCAAAAAAAAAATCCCTTTCAACATTGAAAATCTTTTATTTATGCTAAAACATCTCATAATCGGCATCCATGAAAGCATCTATAAAAATCCGATTTAAACTCATTTCAAATGAATGCGAACGAATAATGTATGATAATTGAACGCCTTTATCTACCTTTCAACGGTGCGGTGCTTCAATCTTAACAGACATAATCCGCACACCGACAATAAGGATAATTCGATTCTTATTGAATTTATTGAGAAGACGTTCACGCTCATCTGTTCAGCTAAATTCAATTTTCGAACGAATCGTGAAAAATAATCACACCTCCTCAATTTACCTAACTTTGTTCTGATCAAAGGAAATCGAGTAAAAAATAAAATAAAATTTAAGAGTTCTTACTTTAACAGATTCTACACAAAAAAAAAATGTATGTACATCTCCTTGCGGTGTACAATTTATGTTACGCTTTCATCTCTCTCCCAAGGATTTCAATAATTCGATTATTCGTTACCAATGCACCGTGAAATCGAAAACTCCATTTCCACCACCCATATGTACACATGTAGTACACGTTAAAAGAGAACGCTTGAATAGGAAAAATTCAATCGTCCAACCATTGCTCGCGCAAGGAGCAACATAAAGTCAGATAGCTACCAGAAGCAAAAAAATAAGTAAAGTTCCCATTATAAAGATGGCAGTCTACTAAGTTGCTTGAATCAGAATATACGTACAGGTAGGTTTCCTAGACGAAAAAAAAACATAGTCGAGATATAGCTTACCCTCGCATAAACACCGATGAAAATTGTACCAAGCCATATCCTTGTGAACGTATCCTTTCGTACGTGATAATTCCATTTCATTGTGCGTTCCGAAGAGAAAATAAGTGAATATCTTTATACTGCTTCGGGCAAACACATATATTCGGGGATAACGCCTGTTGTTGGTTTCAAAGTATCTTGTAAATAACTCAAAGAATCCTCTATGCATAGAAATGGCTTTCGGAGTAACTAAGCTGAGAAAACTGTCCGGAAAATGTGCAAGTGTGGGCCATTGTCGCCATCGGTGACCCTAATGTTCTTTGGGCGGGTTAACCTTCTATTCCCTCCGTATGAATTCCCATCTGACATTTATGTTCGGTTGTAACCTTGTTCCTGTGCTGACAGGGAGATGTCTCTCAGTCAGTGTTTTTTTCCGAAGGATTTTATCCTATTCATCAAAGGAGGCGGCGGCGATGGCGATAGCGAAGGCGCCAGGGCAAATGGTGTTGGTTGATTTTAATGTGAAAAGGATTTGTTACCTGACGTGTTTTGTTGAGCTTTGCCATCAAATTGAAAAGCCGACAAAATCGGATTAAGTATAACAAATCGTATTGTGTGTGGTGCTAGGGAACCTAGGAAAGGGTCGGGGTATGGCCAGACAGAAAAGCTTTAATGGACATCTGGTCTGGACTAAGAATGTTTACATTTGATAATTATTTTACTTTTCATGTGTTTTCAAGGAAAGGGACTTTGTTTGTTTAACATGTTTGAGCCTGTTTGTGTGGAATAATCCTTTAATGGATGCTGCGACCTAAAATCTGTCGTCGAGCTCCTGTTGTAAGTTGTAGTTTTTTTTTTTAATTTTGCCCAGCCCAGCTCTAGTGTAAATAAAATGGCTATATACAGTAGTAGTGTTGTCCCATGACAACAGTTTTCATAACACATAACCACCCGAACAAGAATATTGATTTTTGGAAGAGAAAACATTGGATATTGCTTAGGTTCTTAATGGCGCAGCAAGGTAAGTACAATCAAAAAGACTACTCAGAAAAGTATTTTCTAAAAGGCGACTTGTACTATTTTCAGAAATGGAACGATGAAGATAATGAAAAGAAGGAAGGAAGCGAGGTCCAACAACACAAACTTTGCATCCCCTTTTCCATGCCTAAGAGCACAATGTTGCCTATGGCAATAGGGTGTGGGTGGAACTCACCGAAAAACAATGAAAGAAAATAGGATTTTAAGACTTCCCCAGGTTTAATCAACAAATTTATTAAAATTCAACAAAAAATCAATAATTCCTTACAAAAATCCCAAAAATAAACCTCGCTATGGCATCACTGAAACAAAGAGAAGTGTAAAATATCCCAGAAAAAACCACAGTAAAAATAGCTGCATTTTAATGAACGCAACCATACATCCATATTTTCCTGCAAAAAAGTGTAAATTTTAACTCAACCATTTCATTATGAATATCTGTCTCCTAACATTCAAATTTTGAATTTGTTAGTTTCATCAGTTTTTCTATCAAATAGATGTATTCGTGTGTGCAAATTCCTGCTACCTGAAAGGAAAGCACTTCTTCTTTCAACAAGCTCCACCACGCTGTATCGTGATATTTACTAACTTACTTTACAAACATCACAATTTCTAATAAAGAAACTAATATCAAACAAAATAAAACAATATATATAAAAAAGTGTCAAACAAAAAAAAAAAAAAATATACTCACATCGGAATTTGGGTTCCGCGAATTCTCTTTCCAAAGTCCAAAAATATATTTTATTTTGAATGCAAAACTGTCAAGACAAATCATCCTGTGATGAACCCATTTCAGAAGGTATTTCAGAGATTAAAAACTATTTTATAGATATAATATTTTTTTTGTCTTATTTCTTTTTAAGGGGAAATCAACGGTTATTTTAACATTGCCATGCAAGAATATATTGTTGCAATCTTAATTATCGCAATGTGTGTCTATAATATTTTTAAAATTGTTTCTTTTCGGAAGATTGTTCGATTACAGTTGCCGTCTCAAATGAACAATAATAAAACACAAACACTTGAAGAGCGAATCGATTCCCTGACAAGTGACTTAAGAATGGAAATGCGTGAGCTGTCGTCCCAAATACTTGAATTTCGAAAATGGTCAAGGGTCAGGGATGATATTAAACAAATGAATTCTTGTAAACAGTACGAAGACGAGAAAGGGTGCCCTGTTCCAATGGAAAACACTTTTTTACCAAGTTACATAACTAGCGATCCGTGTGAATGCAATTGGGCTCAATATTTGCAAAAATATGTCTACAATCCTCATCCGAAAATATTAGATACTCAGCAACTTGAAACTATTAAACGGGCCTATTCAAATTGGTGTAAGTAGGGAAATTCGCAGTCTACATATGATCTATGACTTCTTTTATTAAACCTGTCGGAGGAATATGCATTTTTTTTTTAAATTAAATCCTTGATTGTTTATTGATCGCATCGGGGACATATTCTATCCGATGGATTTAATAAAAGAGGCTATGTAAATTTGTTTATTCCGGGTAAATATTGGTTAATTTAGATTTCTATGATCTTGAAAACACTATTTGTGAACGATAATTTAATCCTCAAAATTGAAATAAATTAAAAAAATTGAAATTAATGGGATGCTTTTCTTATAACTCCTCCCCAGTACCACCGTTTTAGCTGTCCCACCTCTTTTAAAAGTCCCACTAACATCCAAGAGTAAAAACTGTCATGGAAAGCTTTTTAGGGGACTAGTTATAGCTATCATTGAAATCCATCATTGAAAATTTTGTTTTCGTAATTTAACTTAGCAAACAATTATGGTTTTATTTGTTTGTAGAAAAATTTTATAAGTGATTTGCTTTATTTTGATACCGCTTAAAGTCAATTTTGCTTAGTCGTCTTAAAATACGAAAACTAAATTTTCAATGATTCATTTCAATGATAGCTTTACATAGTATTACTTAAATAGTTCCGCGGCTATTCCACTTTATTTACAGAAGCCTTGACCAGGCAATCAACTTAATATGAGTTTTATGCACTTTCTGATTCCATCACCAGCATTGTTACCTTTTATCTTCGTAGTGAAATAGTCATTGCAGCCGATTTCAATATCCATAATTCAAGTTGGCTTCGACATTCTGTACAGACAAATGCAGGGCTTCCGCGCTGGCAAAACCACTGCGTAAGCCTTTCTTTCTATCCTTTTCTTCAGGGCTCTTTCCGGACGGTTTCAAGTCCGCAACTAACCAAATAAATGCTGGTGTTCCTCAAGGCTCCGTTTTCCGACTCTGTTTCTCATTTTTATCAATGATCTCCTCTCTGTCACTTCCAATCCAATCCACCCATTTGATGATAACAGTACCTTTAGTTTCGCATATTCATTGTCAGACTTACGTCTCTCATCTACGGGCGTGGAGCTGTAAGGGCAACGTATGTTCAGCTCAACAAATTCTGACCTTGACAGCATTCTTAAGTATGGTAAAACCAATAGAGTGGAATTTAATGCTTCCAAACACAATGCTGTCGTCTGTCATTAAAGCAAACTCTGATATTATCTATGATTGACACTTGTATCGCTAAAACTGAAAGGCTGTCCATCCTCGGTATGTGCATTAGTGATAAGCTTCTTTGGATATTCGACGTCACCAAGAACGCAGCGAAATGTCTTACGTTCCTCGAGCGATGAAAGAAATATTTCACCCTTTCTGATCTAGATGGAATTTACAAGCCGTTTATTCGCCCAAAATTTGAGTCTAACGATCTGTCCTTAATTCATATTATAGTTTACAGGTAATCAAAACAAATGTTCGTCGGTAACTCTCTTTCTCTAATCCTTCCCTCGCTCGTAGGTCCCTTCCATTCGTGTTGAATCGCAGCAATGGTTGCGGAACATAGGCTTTAGGTCATATATGTGTCGTTTGTGTCTAATATTTATTCTTCTCTCCATTTAACGACGAGATTATGATCAGGATTACAGGGATCATGACCCTCCCACTTCACTGTATTTCTACTAGTCTGCATGTGGGGTTCGCCGGTTCGACCTCAAAAGATATCTGCAGGCATCCCGATTTTGGATCACTCCATCATTGAGGCCAATCAAATGCTTGTGTTTCTACATTTGTGTCATCCAGGAGTTTGTAGGACCGCCTCTCTTACGCGATTGTAAGGGAACGTTGATTGCCATTGCCTTTTTGACGGGGTTCGTAGGATCCCTCCCTTGAGCATTACAATACCAACTGAGTCGGTCGTGCTCCAATTTTTTCGAGATGCGTTCTTAGACGTGAAGGCTTCATTTGTGTGTCTAATATTTATTATATTTTTTAAAATAAGTTTGCACTTGTTTATTTTTTTATTACATTTTTTATGAAAAAAGCACAAAATTTGGAGTTTTCCTTTAAAAACCTAAGAATCCGAACTATTTACAATAAACTTCAAACTCGTACTTCGAGTTTTCGTTGATATGACTTAAAATTTCCGTTTTTCATTAGAAAATTCAAAGTTTTAACGTTTGACGTGAATACACTTCAAATTTAGGGTTACGTTAATTTTCGGTAGTCAACGCTGACAAACCAACAAATCTTCCATCTCTATGCTTACCAATTGAATTTGCTCTACATTTAATGAGAAATTAGGTCCACTCTTTGAATGTGGAGTACTAATTGCTCATTAGAAGTGCGAAATTGTTTAACATTCAATTTTGGCGGAATAATTAGTCAGCTAACATTTGATTACCTTTCTGCTCTTGTATGGCAGTCCCAATAGCCCATTTCCCCTCTAGTTGATTCAACTTGTCATCTCTTAAAGAAACAATCCTTTCTTTTGACATATCACTTCTTAAAGCAAGCACGGAGTTTGGTTTCTGTGCTGCATGAATATCGCTTTTTCACTAATCAATAATAAAATATTTGCCAACAACTATTTAACAATTTTACTCTGAATTAGAGAACGAATACCATTGTACCCCATGAGCTCATTAAACAAGGACAACGCAATTTTCTTTAACTTTAACTGTCCACAAACTGTTCCCATTCATTGAAAACATCATCTTTAGCGAAGCGTACTGATTCTGTATTACGAATTTCCATTTTTCCACTAAAGCACGTCCTGTTTAGACATTCCTAAAGACAATCAAAACAAATGCTATAGGTGGTACTAATGCTTGATTCTATTAAGCTGCTGCCAGCATGTTTCGTCACCTTCGCTTGTCTGTGTTTGGCTTTTAGAAAGTTCTTTCAATGGAAATTATATCTGTATGCCATACAAATGGAACTGAATCTCAAAAGAACATAAAAGGGATAATTGTTAATATTTCAGACTGTGATTGCCCAGGTTATACACCAGTTGGCCTTTTTTTATTGCAAATAAAATTTTCAGCAAAAAAGCAAAGTAGCTACTTTGAAGTGAACTCAGTCATGAAAGAAAGTAATCCTTATTGACGCCGCTTTTATTGAAATTAATTACGAAGGTGTTTGGCATTTAAAATCTAGACATTCAGTAACTGCAAAAAATAAATTGATGGTAAGTTAAGGATGAGTGCCAATTTAAGAGGAATGGCTTTTGAAGGAGAGTTATTCAACATTTTTATGTCTAAAGCGGTGTCTGGAAGGTTTTTTATGGCAGGTTTATTAAAGAATGCATTATTGAAGTTTTTAATTAAGGAATTGTGAAATACATAATCTTATATTAGGTGGCAGTTCACTCCTGAATGGTGTCATGGGATTGCCGAATCAATTTATCAGAAGCCTCAATAAGACTTTCCTTCCAATAGAGATCTTTGCGATCGCCACTGCTGCGAATATACGTTTGAGGCGAAGTAGTAAAAGGCGTGCAATAATCATCTTGCCTTCGACAGCTAAGCTTTACTGCTACAATCTGTCTCTTAAATTGTGGAGGAAATCAAATCCAACTTACTTTACTTTACTTTTGGTGGATCGCAGCTTCAACCAACAAGCCAGTCCAGCTGCCTCCAGTTACGCACACGGAGATGGTTGAGGTCGTTCTCCATTTGTGCGCGCCACCTAAGTTGGGGTCTTCTCAGCTACGTTGTCTCTCAGGGGTGGATTCCAAGACTCGTCGGGCTGGTGCGATGTTGTCCATAAGCTCCACCTTTCCTAGCCATCTCAGCCGATGTATTTTTAGCTTTTTAACAAGGTAAACACGCACGAAATCATCAACCAAGTTTGAGTGAAGGAAAGCATGCCCGATAGCTGGAACGTCAGCTCCATATGCCCCATCTACAAGAAAGGCAATCCTATATCTTGCAAGAACTATCGAGGCATATCCTTGTTAAATGTCGCATATAAAATCGTATCTAACGTACTGTGTGAACGTTGAAACCTTTCTGCAACACACTTATCGGCACGTACCAGTATTGCTTCAGGCAGATCGACAGTAGATCAAATTTTCACACTAAGGCAAATTCTGGAAGAGACCAACGAATTTCAAGTCGAAACGCACCATCTATTTATCGACTTTAAGGCCGCATATGACAGCATTCATCGTCAAGAGCTCTTTAAAACTGATCCAGCTGAACCGGATGCGCCGTGTGATTTCTTCAATATTGTTTTGCGCAGGGCAGGTGTCAACACGGATATGCGGACGATACGACTATTGAAGAACAGAACAGAACATTGAAGAACAGGCGAAACTAGTTGGTCTTGAAGTGAAATATGAAATATATGCTGTCAACAAACAAGCAATCATCTGTCCACCGACTAGGACAAAATGTCACTATTGATGGCAGCAACTTCAAGGAGTTCATCTACCTCGGTGTAAACGTCAACTCCACGAATGACATCTTGGTGGAGATCCGGCGAAGAATTTCCTTAGAGCGCTTGGTCTGGACAACTGGAAGTAATGTACCCGGGATCGCAGAGGATGGAAGCCAGCTATGTCCCAGGCAGGGACCCTTCACGGGTCAGGAGCCGGATAAGTAAGTTAGTAGTAAGCTTCCCTTTATAGCCCGTGTATTTCGTCGTTGAATCTCCTTCTCCATACTCCAACGTCACAAACTGGATCGAATATCACCCGCAGAATTTTTCTCCCAAATCATCCCAGAAGGTTTTCATCTGCTTTTGACAGAGTCCATGCTTCTGCACGATATAGCAGGACCAGGATGGTTTAGGTCTTATAAATATAATATACCCTTGGTTTTATGGAAGATTGCTTTACTTCTTAGATGCTTTCTTAGCCCGAAGCAAGATTGGCAAGATTGATTCTTTACTTGATCTCTGCGACGATGTCATTTTGCGAAGTCATCGTTAACAACATATACTCCATTTTGTCCTCATTAACAGCCAGACCCATCTTCGCTGCCTCCCTTTTGATGGTTGTAAATGCGACACAATGGTGAAATTCATTTTGTTTCATATAATTAGGAAATAATTTTTCTGTTACCGTTTTGACAAATGATATATGGCACATAAGAGAGATGACAAATGACATATTAGATGAGATGACACTGACTGATGACGTGTATGTAATGGCTTAGTCGCTGGTTCGAGCCGTACCACCTGAAAGTTTTTATTCGCTGCCCAACCTCTTGTGAACGTCTGACAAACATCTAAAAGTAGTAATTATCATGATTAGCTTTTTAAAAATAAATTGCAGTTCGGAATAGGCAGGTCCCTTCCATTTGTATCAAAGAAAAAAAATGTACGCGCACATAATGGTTGGAGAAGCTAGGCTTTGGGTCCTGCATGTGCCGTTTACACCTTATATTTATTTTTGACTGATGACAGCTTAGAATATGTGGAAAATGGTTGGCCACAATTCTCACTAATCATTGGTAAAAATCCAAACGTTATTTTGCCGGCAAATATTTTTAATTTCTTTCGTCTGATATATTTATTTATATTTAAATAATTTCATTGAAATTTATGTTAACTACGATAAGTTGCGTGGTATTCAACATTACATTAAAGTAGTCCTGATATTTTTAACTTTATCGTATATATTAGTATACTAAAGACAAAGTTATTTATGATAAATGTGTCCGTATTTTAAATGTTAATATTTTGTTTATTAATGTTAATGTGGGCAATATTTTTGATTTCCCTTGTAATTAATTTATGTAGAAATATAAATTTTGTTAATTCCTGACCAGGCCACATACAATTGGCCATGCGAAAAACATGGATTTCTCCATTCCAATTCCAAACCTCAAAGTACGTCAGATTTATGGTACAACACAAAATTATCCGTTCAACGGTTGACAAAGAACTCCTCTTCTTTGTTTTTGAGTAACCAATTTATAGCTAGATGTACATAATAATAAACAGTTGTTGCAGTTGCATCATAGGATTGTTAGCACATAATGATAACATAATATAAAATACTTGAGAGCACAAAAGAGAGTACATTAATATGACAACGAATACTAACAAAATTGAGTGGAATTTACGACTACAGCAAATTGGTAGTTACACCAAACAGAAGCGTCGCCAAGACGACGTCGTTCGATTGTTTTTGCCTTTCAAAGATGCGGTACTGAATGCAAAATTTTGTTTGCGATCGTATTTTGGCCAAAATCAGGGAAATTAAAAAGATTATTACTTTTATCGAGACACTTTCCAAACGTGAAATTATATGGTCATTTTGCGGCACCAGCATTTCCAATTGAAAAAGTGTCTCATTCGGAATTATCATACAGAAATCTTGCAATTTCATCAATCCCTCATTATTCGGCTCTAAAACTTCGGCTGGATGGATTTCCAAATTTGTTTTCTAAACCTGTAGATCGTAGGACCTGTAGGAATGATCCCCTTCCATTTAATAAAAAAGTTATTAGAATCCACCCAGTCGAATTCTAGATATAGGGTCACACACAAAAGTGAAACTTATTTTTATATGGACTTCCTGGCGGTTACAAAAATATTCCCCAATCTCAACTAATTGGCAACATTCAAAAGGGTGGCGGAGCGCCTGTTTAAAGCTCAACTGTTTTGTAGAAGGTACTCAGGACAGCAGATTCAGCATCTACCTGCAAGTACTTACCCGCTTCATTATAAGGTATGCAAATAATAGACTGACATTTGGTTCAAATCCAATCTGGGCAGCCTACGTTGATTGACTTTGTTGCAATTTAGGCGATTTAATGTGCTTAGAACTTGCCTCCAAAGACATTATATACAATAAGTTGAAGCGATTGAAAGATGAAGTATTCTTTGCATATCTAATTAAATTTTGGTAGACACAGGATAGTTGAAAGCGTGGGGGAAAGCAAACTTTAGTGGACTTTTATGTCATCTTTCGTTTGCTAAATAAAAAAAACCCTTACTGTAGTTATGCGGACAAGAAGTCCTGTTGATGAGCTTTTACCTACCATGATGGCAAAAGTGAAAAATATTATAAACACGCGCCCACTTACAGACGCCCTTTGATAGGAGAAGTGCAAGAAGCGCTCACACCAAACGAATTTTTACTTGGTTTTTCTAGTGGAATTAAGCCACTTGGAGCAGTCGCTGATGATGATTGCGTTCTCAAAAGGTGATAGAACAGCTTGGTGCAGGTGGGTAAGGCGACAAAAAGTATGTCTCTGAACATCATTATCGTTATGATTGACGACAATATTCCCTGAAGGGAAGAGTCATCAAGACAACAGCCAGAACATATGGAATTGTACGAAGTGCAATGGTTCAAATTGACCTGTATCCAAGTTGACTCTCTTAGATGCCCCTGATTCCCTTCTGTATGCGATAACCAGGACAACCACATCGACTTATCGGAGGGTTTGCTAATTAACCTGGGATTACTGCAACAACCCAATCAGGGCAGTAAATCGACGTCGATGCCTTGCACTGTAGTTTCTTTATTCCTAACATCAATTCTCATTCTATTAAAATTTCATTAAATTCACACTTTGTATGAGTTTAATAATTAAACAAATCAAAGGTATTTTAGGCCGGAGTAAAGAATTCAGACTTTAAAATAACAATTTGAAGTACTTGTCCTGAGCATGTGCTCTGCTTCATTATTTTCCCCGAAGTTTGCCTTGGCTCAACTCACATTTTTTTTACTACCTACACGTGTGTATATAAATATCATACAAGTATATATATGTATATTACTGAATTTCGGACCCTGTCGGGTAGGTAATTAAAATTTGATGATAGTAGCAAAAATTTGCAAATACCTCCAACCTCTAACCTTATGTACTCGTTCACAGACGGGACAAAGTTCTCCTGTAATACGATGGGTTTTCTACTCAAACGAGTTGAAAAGTAAAATAACTAATATTTCGGTAGTTTAATTAAAAGTTATATTGGAGTTGCACTTTTATCGTTCTGCATCCTTTAATTGGAAGAATGATGGGTAAGGATGTACTGGGTTATTTTTGGGGAAAATGTTTCTCAGTGAATGATAGGGAAGAGTTATACGTCTTTTTTTGGAATGTGTTGGAATAAATCTGCCTTTGATTTGTCAATTAGTGAGGCCAATTCACAGCCGACAAGCAAAAACAGAATTTACGTGCAACACCCCTTGTGAACGATAACAAAATTGATTAATAAATTATTAGCCGACAATCACAAAACTGAGTGAAAGTTTCAGACGACAGCGCAACCATCTCCCAAGATACGTCCCAGTACAGAGTAATGAAATTAATTAGTCAGAGTACCACGACGACGGACGCTCCAAATTGAAGCAATGTGGGCGGATAGATTTTGTGGCTGCCGTGGTAAAGACAGAGGTTCTGCATAGGGTTTCCCTATACACTGCAATTCTTTACCAATTTCTTTGGATAAGGTCTGTTAAGTTTTCATGAAAAAAAGAAATTATAACAAATCGGGTGTAGTCTGAAATAATTAGGGAAATTATTGTAATGTTTTCAAAAGGCCGTAAGTTTAAGGCTTGTGTGTTAATATTTGCGTTTCTTCAAATGTTGTGTCTTGAGTCTTAAGAAAATTGCAGATGGAATTGGTTGGTAAACACATGACCTTACAATTATCGAATAAACATACCAACAATGCCTCCCCTTGGACTCCAATCCATCCAATTCACGCATGAATATAAATTGCTATGAAGGGGCGATTTTATATTGATATGACATATGACAAGAAAAGACTCGGCATTTTGCCGACTTCAACTTAGCGAAATTTGCGTCGGGACTTGGCCCTGCCACCGTACAAAATCCAACCGACCCAGGAGCTCATATTTTATGATCATAGAAAAATCATCTTTAGCGGCGAGGAATTTTTTTTGATGAATATGTTAACGCAAAATTTGCCATTAAAAAAGTCTTAGTTTGGAGCTTCATTGATCCGTACTTCTTTGACAACGACGTTGCGTTGAACGGCTAGCACTACATGCAAGATTACCATATTTACCGGAAGTGAACAATGTGGTTCTAGCAGATTGAGCTCTCGAAAAGCCGCTACTAGTCTATATCAATAAGCCGCAATAGATTGGAGAAGCTAAGGATAACACAACACAGACCAATTTTGGAAAAAAAAATTAGCGATTAAGGTAAAATTTTGCACACTTTGGATCTTAGTATGTGTCTATTGGTTGCTTAAGAGGTGCATGAACTGGTATCAGAAAATGCGGCGCCTGGTCGTAAAATTATGTGCGAACGAGTAAACGCATTAGCTTTTCGCTAAACTCTAGGCTAGTCAAGCCACTGGGGCTACCTTGGCATATGTGATGGGAACACGGCATGCTCGTGGTTGCTCGGCTCAGCTCATCAAACATGGGTAGTTCTTGTCCCCCCATCATCTACCACCTGCTCAACAAATGTTTTATCCATGCCAAAAGCATTTAAAAAGGAGGAGTGGCATGTTGGTTAAGTGCGTTGGATTTCTAAGCGAGCTTCAAATCTGATGCCTTCCGTGTGAAATATTTCATTCGCACCTCTTGCGGAAGTCTGGCAAACATCCAAGATTTGGTGTTCGGAATCGGCATTACTCTGAAGATCCAGACGCATCTCAAATCTTGACAATGCTTATAAGCTACACAGGGTGTGAAGAACTTGGAAATTCGTTTAATATTGAATGAGAGAAAAATAGAGTATGCTTTTAATAGGAAGGGGCACACAACCTCAAAGAATTGGAAAGTGCATCAAATTCGACAGTTTATTTTCCTCAACGAAAAACTATAAACTTTGAAGCGATATTACATTTGGTAGAGTTTTGTCGGTGAAACCACAAAGACCTTATAAGACCTTCATAGATCTAGATCAGAGACCTTAACAAAGACGGATAAGGTATATCTAGTCGTTTGGTCGCTTTTAACAAATATGTTTTCGGCGTTGGTGCTTTTTGAAGACTTAAAGTTTGAATAGTCAACAGTCCAAGTTGTTTAGTGATGGTGAGGTGAGTCTGGTGATGTGAAAATACACATATATCATCGCAAATTCACACGAATCATTTGACTCGAAGAGTTTATGAGCCCAAATCCGATCTTGTGTGATCTGGTTCTACATATATTTAACAGGGAACTGAAGGTTAAATCTTCCGCACTCGTACAGTGGCAAGAGCACTTCAAGATCTTCATGTACACAAATGCGCTGGTCCAGATGGTATTTCCCCTATCGTTCTGAAGAGGTGTTCGTCCACGCTGGCAAAACCACTGCGTAAGCTTTTCTATCTGTCATATTCTTCAGGGCTCTTTCCGAGAGGGTGGAAAACAGCATTTGTCCAGCCCATCCCAAAAAAGGTGAATCTGCCTCTCCCTCCTCTTACCGACCAACTGCACTTACGTCCCTTCTTTCCAAGGTCATGGAAACGCTGATAGATCTTCAGCTTATGAAATATATGGTTTTCACAGCAACAGGTCCACTTAATCGATGACTTATCTAACCGAAAAGTGGAAGCAATTTATTCACCATGGTGGTGAAAGCAAGGTCGTTGCGCTTGGTATTTCAAAGGCGTTAGACACGGTTCGGCATCAAGCTGTCTTGTCGAAAATGCGTGCATTTGCGATCGATGTTACCCTTTTCAATGGATTAGAAATTTCAAATTACCAAATAAATGCTGGTGTTCCTTCGCTGATGACGGTACCCTCAGCTTTACATATTCGTTTCCTGGGCAACGCTCCTCATCTTCGGGCGTTGAACTGGAACGGCAACGTATGTTAAGCTCATTAAATTCCGATCTCGGCAGCATACTTAAATGGGGTAAAATCAACAGAGTGGAATTTGTTGCTTCCAAAACGCAATGCTGTCAGCTGTCATTGAAGCGAAACCCCAATTCTCTGCTATTACTCATCTGGGTCTAATTTTATTATCGGTGGGGACTTTAGTGCCAAACACACTTTTTGGGGTTCAAGATGCAACTCAACGAAAGGCAGACAACTGTACAAAGTCAGTATGAAGCGTGGTGTGGTAAAATCCCTGACCTCGACGACTTCTTCATTGCAAAAGGCTGAACAAAACTCTGACGGAAGACGAAGAATGCTACGATCTATGCTCAGACCACTCAGCAGTCACCCTGAAAATGGGTGGAAGTGTAGCAACAAATGTAGGATCGCCCAGGTAGTAACAAAACCAACTGGGACGTTTTCCGAAAAGTGTGCAAAGAAAGTGTCGCTTTAAATATGCCACTAAAGACACCGCTCGAAATAGAAGATGAAGTCGACAGTCTTGTTGAGGCCATTCAGAACGCAGCGTGGATAAACACTCCCTTCCGGAAGACAGCTATACGGAACAATAAAGTCAAGTACATGCCTGAAATAGAAGACCTCATGCGAGAAAAGAGGAGAGCTCGTAAGAGATGGCAACAATCCCGCGCACCCCCTAATAAAACTTATCTGAACCATCTTTGCAACAAACTTAAAAATGAACTACAGGATCTAAAAAATCTCGAAACTTTAACTTACCTAGAAGGCTTGACTGCTGAAAAGAGCTCAAACTACTCACTTTGGAAAGCTTTGAAGTCCATAAGGAAACCAAAAATGCACTCGCCACCAATAAAAAAGATAACGGCAAAAGGAGACAAAGAGAAAGCGGATTTATTTGCCGAGCATCTAGAAGAAACATTCCGGCCGTTCGATGGACGACCTTTAAACGAAGAACCGAATGCTCATACGCAATCCGACAACTATAAAGTAAAAGCCGTTTCTCTGTCCGAGCTTCGAATGACAATAAGAAAGTTGAAAAATAACAAAGCTCCAGGATACGATCTAATCACTGGCGAAGTTCTGAGGGAGCTACCAAAAAGAGCACTAGTTAAGCTGCTGCACATTATAAATGCTTCTCTGAGACTTTCATATGTTCCAAGATAATGGAAATTAACCGAAGTCATTATGGTCCCGAAGCCAGGGAAGAATACAAATGATAAGAAATCATATAGACTTAATTCGCTACTGCCGATAATATAAGGTTTATGAGAAACATCTGCTAAAACGATTACAACCAGTAATTGAAGAAAGACGCTTGCTACCGGGTCAAACATTCCACAATCGACCAGGTGTATCGAATAACATATGAAATTGAAAAAGCCCTAGAATGCAAAAAGATTTGCTCTAGCGCTTTTCTCGACGTATCGCAAGCCTTCGACAAGGTATGGCATGAAGGCCTAATGTATAAGCTAAGGACAATCCTACCGGGAAAATTATACAAAATATTGAAATCGTACTTTGAAAACAGACTCTTTCGTGTTAGACATGAGACTGAATTCTCGGAATTCAAGGAAATCCACGCCGGTGTTCCGCAAGGAAGCGTTCTCGGCCCAATATTATTCCTGCTCTACACAGGAGATATACCACAAGATGAAGGGACCATCGTAGCAACGTTCGCAGACGATACGGCTATCCTCGCAATGGATGAGTCAGTCGAATCATCAACTAAAAAACTCCAACGGGCTCTTAATAAAGTATGCGAGTGGACAAAGACCTAGCGAATTGCCCTTAACGAGACCAAGTCGACGCATGTCAATTTCACGTACAAAAGGATGAACAACTTACCTGTCTTTATTACCTCGGTACAAATACCATACGCAAACGAGGCAAAGTATCTAGGAATGACTCCAGACGTAAAACTTAATTGGAAGCGCGACGAGCTCGCAATCAGATTTAGAGAAATGTATTGGCTACTCGGAAGATATTCGAAGACAAGCGTATACAACAAACTGCTCCTGTATAAGCAAGTGCTTTGCAAGTGCAAACCTTCTTGGACATACAGTATACAACTTTGGGGTTGTACCAAACCAAGCAATATGGCTATAATACAAACATTCCAAAACAAAACGCTAAGAGCAATCGTGAATGCTCCATGTATATAAGGAATAGTGATATTCACAGAGATCTAGGAATTGCTACCGTGAATAACAAAGTAACAAATTTTGCTCGCAAACTTCGTACTCGCATTGATGATCACTGCAATAATGAAATAATTCGTACCCTGGACGTGTCATACCTTGAGCGCAAAGAACAAGACCGTTCGACCTAGCGCTATAAGGAAAAACCGCATGTAATGACGGTATTTGTAGGTGGGTTCGCTGGAAACCTACCAAACGCGATTAACACTACAGAAGCGTAAACTACTTGTTAAGGTAACTAAGTCGTAGTCATTACTAAAATGAAAAAATGAGAGGAACAAATTTCTTACTACTATTAGCGCGCGCGACCGGATCTCATAGTGCCCCTCTGAGGGGTGAGATTTAGCCCGTAGCCAGACTAGATATATCTGAATCGGGCATAACCAATGGTACGGGCCATTGGTATCTTCTGAAGATTACTCACCTCCAGGCGCAACCAAAAAAAAAAATCCATGGCTAACACTTGCATTGCTGAAACCGAACGACTTTCCATTCTCGGTATGTGTGTTAATGACAACCTTCGTTGGAATGACCACATATTCGATGTCGCCAAGAACGCTGCGAAATGTCTAGGCTTCTTTAAGCGATGCAAGAAATATTTCACTCCTTCTGATCTGTCAAAAATTTATAAGGCCCCAAACTTGAGTATAACGCTCATATATGGTCCGGTGCTCCAATTACATATTTAGAGCTACTTGGCAGGGTTCAAAGCGTGCGGTAAAACTTATTGGCGATCGAGACATCGCAAAATCACTTGACTCTCTTAGTCATCGTCGTATTGTCTCCTGCTTGTCATTGTTTTATCGGTATTTCCACCACAAGTGCTCAAATAAAATAGCCAGTTGCATTCCACCCCTACAGCAATTCAACCGCAATATTCGCCATGCTAGGAATGCACATCAGTTTACCCTTAAGAGAAAAGTTTAGTTTATTCGGACGTACAGCGCAGTACAAGAATTCGTTTCTTAACCATACAACGCGAATGTGGAATGCTCTACCACGCTCGGTTTTTCCTACACATTAAAGTTTACAGACATTTAAAACCAACGTGCATCGTTATCTCCCTTTTCCTAATCCTTCACTTCCCTAATGTCCGCACTGTGTTACTTCATTATAAGGGTATCCAAAATCCCTTTAGTGCGCGTATATTATATAAAAAAAAACTGTAGCTGAATCAATAACTGCCAAAACATAGATGCAGAGCTACATGTACACTCATATAAACGTCGCGCATGAATATGTACCTGGAAGTAACACTAACCTCTTGAATTTTGAGCGCAATTCATCAATAAAATTAATTAAACTTTGCTCCAGCCATCATTTATTTAATTGACGTCAGCCTAATAAATTTAAAGTCATGGCTAAAGTTAAATCAAATTGTATAAAATTGACTTTTATAATGTAACATTTTGTGTATGTAGCATTTATTCAAAATTAGTATTACCTTAAAGTCTATTTAAAGTGTTTCAATTTACAGCGAATGTTCCTCATTCTTCGACAAATAAGAAATGCATAATATTAAATCAGCCAATTCAATGGATAGAAAAATGCATGACATTCTCATGCAAGTAAATTCTTGAAATCATAAAGCACTCCTCTTGTCTGCGTTGGATGCTATGCGACGTCCAATATATCTTTTGCTTTGATTCACAATAATGTTACGTATACGCCTCAGTGATCCGGTCACTGATAGAGAAATATGTTACTTATTTCCTTTCACAATAACTGCCACACTTTATTCTTGTAAAAGTCTTGTCATTTCTAATAAAACTCTATAATAACCAAGATGAGGCGAATATAACAAACTTACAAAGTGATAACAACATCACAACGCTTCTCGTTATGACTTCATCTCTTCGCTGTTGGGGCGCCATTGCCATTGTTATCACGAAATGAAGCTCACATCATCCGACGAGCAGACGTCAAGCTACCGAATGAAAGAGTGTAACAAAAGCACAGCCACCTTGCGGATGGGAGGGAGTTAAATTAAAGTCCATTTCTCTTCCAATGAAGTATGTCCTTCAAGTTCTTCTATTCATGTCACGCCCGAAACGCACGTACATACGTATTACCGTGCTCTGTTTTTTCATCCATAAATATAAACAGTAGAAGAGTAAGAATGATAGAGGACAACTCGAAGGGAGGATATCTACTCTCGTACAAGAAGAATCGCACGCTAATGATGATAACACCTTGTAAACGGGCCTTCTTCCACGTTTTGTTGTCTGATCCGGTTTTAGTTTGGATTTATGCTTTTAACGTAGGTAAAACTTTTTCCATTCGGATTTCTGGTTATTTATGTTCCGAGACGACCGGCGAATTTGTAAACTATTTTTAGCTTAAGTTTTTGCCTCGAAGGAATGAATTTTCAGGAGCGCATTCCTTAGTAATTAAAGTTTTAACTGTCAAAATAACGAAAGTCACGGTTCTACTGATGGTGAGGGTGAACTCGTTCAGGCGGATAACTTTTGGTTCATGTTGTTGAGTATTGAGATGACATTTGTTTCCTTCTGATTAAATCTTCATGGAATGATAACAGTAAAGAGAAATAATAAAGCTGCTTTAAAGAATCACAAGTTCTTTATATAAAAGAGAATTTTATCACTGAGGAGTTGTTTGAGAGATTTATTAAGTAAAGCACTTGCAGAATGTGGATCAGCATGTTAACAGTGGGTGTCTGAGGTTTAGAAAAATGTTTCCACTTCGGTTAGTTTCATTGTAAAATATTCGTTTAAGCTCCTGTGCGAGGATGGACAACCTACGAATATCTCTTTTGACCTCATATAGAGCACTTAAGGGGAGATATCAAAGCTGGTCAATTTTATCATCCAGGTGAACCTAGCAAAACTATATAGCTCGACGAATTAGTGAGTTCACAGAACAGTATTTTTTTTTAGAAACTGTGACCCTGCCAATCTTTTTGATGGTCGAAACGGCGAACCTTACAGGCGGACCAGTAAGGATACAGTTGAAGTGGGACAGTTATGATCCACTAATAATTTCGGATCTGCAAGTGGAATGTTCCGAACTCTAACAATAAGTAGAGGCCAGGAAGTGGGCCAGTGCGACCAAGCAAGGTAAAATTAAAAAACTGTGATGTTATTACAGTGACTGCTATAGTGAACGAAAGCACCAGACAAACGTATGAAGGCGTAAGCTTGGGACACATTATTAAATGCCTTTAAACAATTTGTATGAAAGGTAAATTCGCAAATATCCGCCTACTATGTTCTTACGCCCCAAAAGACACTACTAGAGAATTTCTCTATACCAGCTACACGACAAGACTATAAATATATTTTTAAAATCGTGAATGGCAAAGCCTTTACCAACAATCTAATTGGCGCTTATAAGCCCGGATGGTTCAAAATTAGCCAAACACTCATAACGCATCAGATCTTTGAGGAAACCAAAAAATTTAATATCCATACCTAACAACTTATTTTTTAACGAACCGCATATGACATAATCTATGGAGACGAGCTATACATAGTCAAATTTTGCCATGGTTTCCCAACTTGTTCATTTGTGCAGGCTGGCGATGAGGAATGCTGGCTGCTGCATCAAGGTCTCTAACGGCCTTAACGACCTGTTTTTAAGTGAAAAAAGGGTTCAGGAGAGGCGATGCGCTGTCATAAGTTATCAAAATATACGATTGCTTTTACTATTAAAAATGAAAACAGTGAGCTGTCACTGATGCGTTTGCATGTAGAAAAATACTGCCAGCAGGAAGGGACACCTCACATCGATGAAACGGCCAGAACGTCATAATTGACAGTGGTTTAGTGGTTAATTGCGTTGGAACACTAAGCGAGGGGTCGCTGGTTAAAATTCCGGCCTGTAACACCTGAAAGTTTTTATTCGCTGCTCCATTTCTTGCGAACTTTCATGAGAAGCTTCTTAAAAATAAAGAAAGTCGAAAGATGTGATGAAGGATAGACTAATACCCTATTCACACCGCACTTAAATCTGAGGTTCTCACAAAAAGCTTTCGAAATCCCGTTAAGGCATTTACACACAACAGTCAGTCAGTTTTAGTCAGCCATCGAATAAAAATAAAATCGAATAAACCATTATGGCATTCAAGTTGCAAGTGCACTGTAAATCCGCTATAATTCGATTGATCATCGTTTAAGAAATCGGTAAGCTAACTCTTAGGTGACTTGCAGTTGACTGTAACACAGTTGAAAATCAGTGGAACTTGTATAATATTTTTAACACTTCGCTTGCTTCGACAATATCACCATTGCAACCAGATTCTGAGAGATTTCATCTAAACCTCACACAACAACGATGTTTTGAAATCTCGAATAGGGTCGAAATCCGACATGACTAAATCGAGTTGACCATAGCAGGCCAGTAACCTAGGTGCATATGAAATTTTAATTTGAATTTGAAACGAAAAAAAAAATGAATTTTGGGAAATTGTAAGTAAGAAAAAACTTCCCATTTGAAGAGCATCAACCGTGCATCGTGACCGTTAAATGGCTAAGAGCCGCCTTGTTATGAACCAGGGTCGACCCACAGGGGCAAATTGTGGTTGCTCGGCTCAGCTCGTCGGACGTGGATAATTCTTGCCACCTCACTATATACCACCTGCTCAACAAAGTTTTACCAATGCTAAATGGTAAAAAAGAAAAAAAATAAATAAATAGTGGAGGAAATTGCTTTACGGAGACCGCGGACGGACTAAAAAAAAGAAAATAAAAGTGAGAAATGCAAGTTAAAGTGTTGAAAATGAACACGTCCACGGACTTAGGTCAATACCCAAGAACGATAAGGGAAAGATATCACGAAGCTAACTTAACTAGCCTAAGCTTATTCTAAAATAATCTAAATGCTAAAGCGAACCCCTAGCTATACCTATTCTAACATAAGCTTTCCCTACATCCATATTTGATACCGGCTCGTTATGAACCTTAGACATGCCAGATGTTGGCCTATCCAGCCCAACCTTATATCTTTCGACACATCCATAGCACTCACTCTGGCCAATGTTGCGAGTAATAGCTCCTCGGAAGACCCCCCAGTCACTCAAAATTATCTGCCGATAAAAGTATGTCATCATGTTGTGTCATTATCAGTAATGTCCTGTTAGGTCTTGTCCATCTACAGAAGGGCGGCCTTCACAACCGTCCTCTCACCAATTCCGTAAAAAAAAGTTAGCCGCGCATCATCATGTGCACATAAAACCGTAGAAATCAATTTTATGCCGTAGGGGCATGCCTAATTTTATTACGAAAAAACTTAATAACTATCAAAAAAAAATGAAAGATAAAATTTTGCGCTTACAAACTAAAGACTTAATTTCAAAAATTAAAGAAAAAACTTAATTTCTAACTACACGAAATCTAAGCACTGAAGAGGCGTTTGGGCCAATTCGACCTTCATGCGCAAGTCTTACATTAAAAAATTCAAAAATTAAAATAACTAATTCAATAAAAAAAAATAATAATAATATAACTAAAAAAAAAACAATCAAAATTAAAAGATATTAGAACTATACAAGAAATTAAAAGAAAAAGAATAATAAAAAAGGATCATTTTTCAATCAAAGAAATCCAAAATAAAATTCGAAAGATTAGCCAAGAAATTTTTAGTGTGTAGGCCACAGTCATACAGGGTTTTTCAACAGGGACGCTACAAAAGTAGAGCGACGACACCATATTTCTTGCCGCTCTTTTGATATTTCCCTTCAGTAAGGTTTGCCATTTCATAATGGAAAGATATGCGAGCCAACAACGAGTCGAAATTATTAAAAATTACTACCGAAATTCGGAGTCAGTGGCCTCAACCTTAAGAGAGCTACGTCCAATTTATGGTCGTCATAATCGCCCTAGCAGATCAACAATTGAGCGTCTTAGTGTTCTAAATGTTCCCGTGCCTGTGAGACAAAGAAGTGCCCGTAGTGTCGAAAATATTGCTGCCGCTGAGGCTTCAGTTGTAGAAAGCCCAAATGTGTCTCTCAAACGTCGTTCTCAAGCGTTGGGCATCTCTGTGACGTCGTTGTGGCGAATTTTGCGAAAAGATCTTGGCCTACATCCTTACAAAATTAAATTGACGCAAGAACTGAAGCCGAGCGTCGTATGTTCGTGGACTATTGGACTGAGCAATAACTTGAAAATAATTCGGATTTTCATCGACAAATCATCTTTAGCGATGAGGCTCATTTCTGGCTGAATGGCTTCGTCAATATACAAAATATGCGGTATTGGTCAGGCAGCAATCCACACGTACTCCATGAGTCATCATTGCATCCCGAAAAAATTACGGTTTGGTGTGGTTTTATTGGGCCGTACTTCTTCCGTGATGATCAAGACCGACACGTTACTGTGAATGTGTATCGCTACCGTTCAATGACAACCGAATATTTTTGGCTCCAATTGGATGATATGGACTTGGAGGACATTTGGTTCCAACAGGACGGTGCCACAAGCTACACAGCGAATGTCACAATCAATTTATTGGAAATCAAGTTTGGAGAACGTGTTATCACACGAAATGGTCCAGTCACTTGGTCGCCTCGGTCGTGCGATTTGACGACGTTAGACTATATCCTGTGGGGCTACGTCAAGTCTATGGTCTATGCCAACAAGCCAGCGATGATTGATGAACTTCGTACGAATATCGAACGTGAAATTGCAGCAGTATCGGCCGATTTATGCTAGAAAACCGTCGAAAATTGGGTTCAGCGTCTGGACTTCTGCAAGCGTGCCCGTGGTGGCCATGCAAAAGAAATCGAAATCCATACATAATGGCATCGAACGTACTTCCACAGGAATAAAGAATTTCATTGTTATCCAAAACTGTTTTTGTTTTATTTAAAAAAAAAAAAAATTGTAGCGCTCTTATTGAAAAACCCGATATATGTATACATTTTTTGTGTTGTTGCCGCAGCACCACTGTATGGGTTTTCACTTTGTTGCACTATTATTGCTGATGTTCCTTTTCGTTATAATGTTTTATACGTAATGTCTTTGTTTTCAACTGTAAGTTATTGTTGTTTATTGCTTGTTGTAGTTTGTATCATTAGGTTGGTTGCGGCTCTTTGACTGTACAACCAAGTCCTGTCAGTTAATATCGTTGCAAAAAGCTTCTTCGCCCACCAGCGGCGGATATAGCGACGATTTGGAAAACTCCTCACACCTGGACACATACATATAAGTATATTGCTACATATTAATGTAAAGTTTTAATATTTTAGATAATTTCCAAATATTTCTAACTCATACAGAATTTCCTTTATTTTTTTTTTTTAAATTTATATTCTACCTTTTTCCTTTTTTATCAAATAAGTCCCACTGTGGCTTTTCTAATTCCCCTTTACATTCTGTGACTACTGATATCGTCAAAGTATAACAATATTTAACTCTATTTAATAACTTAACACAATTATTAAAACATATACTAATAAATCACATAACTCATAAATACATAAACTTGCAAAAAAAATTGGTTCGAGTCTCGCTTCGAATTGAGTTGACAAAGGGAAATTTTGTGGAAAAAAAGCAAAACTGTCAAACGATCACCGGGAAATTGGATGGAGTACCAGGTTAGTATTTTTATTATGTTAATAAAATGAAGTTGAGAGATATTAATTAATGGTTATATGCAGGCCGAAGATATTGGGATTGGATCAGGTGAGTGTGTTCGTTTGTTTTGCTGGAATTTGGACGCCGGGATAACGTATTTTACACAGATTCCGGCATACAATCTGCGAAAATTTGTTTGCTTTTTACTATTTTATTACATGAACTCTGGATGGGTGGGATGGAAGGAGATGGAGCATGCATTAACGGTGGGTAAATGTAGCTCATAAATTCTATGAGGCGTATACGGGTAACAGTTTATTCATTAACCTACGAATGCTACTCACATTAACTCTCATCTTTCGACGCTACCTAAGCAAAGCCATGTTATGAAGTTTTGCGTTAGCTTCCACAAAAAAATCATATTCATAGTCATAGTTTGCCTACAGCTTGGAATGTGTATGTTTCAGAATTTTTAGAAATTTCAATTGTTGGACTATTGTCCTACAGTCTATGACCGTCGGCTGCATTGTTCGGTTACCCGCGTCCTGTTAAATTCTGAATTGTTATAGATTAAATCCAATTAATTCCGAGACATCTTGAGCAAAGTAATTCGAACATTTCGAACATTCAGCATCATTTATTTTTCAATTTTCCAAAACCTTACTCTACAACAACTAAATTAAATAAATTTTCAATTATGCCAGAATCTTTGTTACGAAAATTCTTCCACCCGAAGGTTTATCAATATGACGCTTACAAAAAAAAATCGCCAACACCCACATAATTACTCTCCCATTCAACCACATAGTGGTTCGAATTTATTACTCTCACAGTAATAAAAGTCCTCATTGATGGCCCACAAAATCAAACAAAAACCTGAAAGTGTTCCCTATTCACTCAGCATTTCAATCACAACAGCAACGAAATCGAAATAAAAATGTCATTTCGTCACTTACATTGGCAAAATATTAAGTTCGAACGAAATTGGCCCAAACTGATGAAAAGCAATCAAACCAAATGGACTGCGATTGTCATAAATTCTCTTAGGCACTTAAAGCTTGCGAAAATCAATAAATGACTCAATAAATATGCAACACAACCGACGAGTTGGAAGGACTATTCGAAATGAAAATGTCTTACAGGACGAACTTTATGCCCATATAACGATAGTCACGTGCCTTTGATCAATATTTTGGGTAAGCTTATTCTTTATAGTTAGGTTGCCAACATTAACCTCTATGTCATTTAAAGGGTGGGTACGTGTACCTTAAAAAAATTCTGTCTACAAGTCATTCACTTAAGCCTCCATCGAATACAAACAAATTACCACCCGCTTAAACAGTAATCCCTTGACGCGATGATGACGAAAGCGGCTTTCCCCATCATTGGCGCAACACAACAGTTGATGGCGGAAGAGTCTTCTGTATTTGTCGAAATAATACATGCCAATAATACCCTCCTCCGCCTTTTGTTTAAGTGATAAAATCTACCAAAAACCGGATACAAAGGATCTCATTGTGTAAGTCTCAACACCCAGCCATCCCTAGACATTGACATCGGCAATTCGAAATGTAATGAGTTGTCTTGACAACTAATTACGGGATTACACCACATATTGGGTAGAAAACGGCAAACCCTCCCGACCACAAGTGACATCCATCCCTTCCCTTCCAGTCGACCCTTGTTGCGGAATCTCTTTCAATCTCATTCAGTTAATCAGAGCCAAGTTATCTGCTTTATGATGGCAACGAGAAATTCGGGTTTTGAGCTGGAAATATTGGATCCGTATATCCCTTGTAACGTGTTATTACGAGGAGCACGATGTGAGATTCGGTGAATGATTTCGATGATGTGAGTGATGATGATGATGATGGGAAGGGGCGATTGGGGAGGGAAAAAGAAAGACATCTGTCGAAGTGCAGCTATAAATCCATTCGGATAATTCACCGACAACCATCTGGTGCTGCGCCATCGTCAAAATGAAGCATAATTAGCTTTCAACTTCAATTTATTTAAGCCCTATTGACAGATTTCATTTTGAGGGAGAAGTAGCATATTTGATGCCCCTCTCTTTCTGATTTTTATTTTCGCTGGCGGTGTGTATTGATTTTAAAATCAGACAGGGAGATTTCAAAAAGGGATCAGTACATATTTTCGATGACATGCGATGACATAGGACAATCTTTGGGAATCGACTTAATTAACTTCAGTGAAACATGAAGAACGGTTTTTGATAACATCATGATGAATGTGAAAAGTATTAGCCAAAGAAAAATTCGCAGTGTAATTGAGTTTGTATCGTTTTAGTGCAGCAGATAAGAATCGGCGATTTTTCAACGAACTTTGATTCCTTTGAATTTGTATTAAGTCCATAAGTCGCTGGCAAAACACTTTTTTTTTTAAAGAGAATGGGGCTGATTAGCACTGCGTTCAGAATAGATATTTTGTGCTCCTCATCAAGTTAGTAAGTAATTGGGTCTGGCGACAATCCTAGGTCTTAAATGAACCTTGTGAATGTTGAGGCCGCTGTTTTGACAATAACCTGAGGTTCGGTGAGTCCTTTGTTGAAGAGTTTAAGCCTCTTTTGGATGATTGCAGAGCCGATGAAAGAGGATGCGGAGCCTTTTTTGTGCTAGCTCGTCGGCCTCTTTATTACCAAGAATTTCTTCGTGTCCTGCGACCCAGTAAAGAGTAACTACTTAGTTGTTTAAAATAGTTAGACAGTTCAAAACATGTGATCTTTTGAAATCACGTTTTAACTTCTGCTTGGAAGGTTGATATTGTGTGTCCTAGGAGAAATTACATTTTACTACTACTTACTTTACGGGCTCCCGTCCCGAGAAGAGTCCCTGCGTGAGACACGGCAGCCTTTCAGCCTCTGCGTTGTTGTTGTTGTTTCGATCGCAAGACTTTTCGATTTCCTTGAGCTGGAAGACTGCGTGCTCTCTTTTCTTCGTACGTAGGCTTTTTTTTCTTATCTATTCGCTTAGCTAGGTACTCACCCCTTGTTGCCCTTGTTTTCCTCTGCAACGTTCTAATGTGTGCATCTTCTGTCACCTTTTCCGGTATATGCATACTTCATCATATGAGCGACACTGTCTGGAGATTTGTACTCCTGGTAGGGCCTCCCTTGGCAGTAAGGTCATAGCTGAAAGATGAAACTAAAGGTTAAATCCGGGAGCGTTTGATGCATATTGCGCGGCACATCGGTCAGCGTCTGATACCAGAGGGGCGGCTGAAATTATCGTCCCCTTCCGGTAGGGGAAAGAATATACCCGAGGTAGGCATGCCTGTCGTAAGAGGCGACTAAAGTCCAAATTTTTAAACTTTTTGAAAAAAAGTTAACCAAAAACGAAAAATATGCAATGAACAAAACTAATAATATAACTACCCCAGGTGGTACGCCAGGTAAACTGGTAAATCCACCCTCTTCGGAGGCCGGTTCCATGGATTCTGGGGGGAACCATTTGTTGCTGAAAGATGACCCTTTTATAAAGAGTCGTAAATTGGTAAGGACACCACCATCCCAACCAACCAGAGAAAATTCAATGTTGGAAGCTAATTATAAAAAAGCCTGTGAAGAAAGAGATAATTTTAAGCAACTCAGTGAAAAACTGGCAAGTGAAATTGATAAATTAAAGCTTGAGCTGCAGCTGCTCAAAGACCAGGTCAATAATAACAATCAAAATGAACAGATACCTAAAACTGTAGTGTACTCTACGGATGAAGAAGAACTGCGCAGAGAGACAGAACCATCCTGTAGAAGGACAAAACGGAACAAGAAAAGAAAAATCAGCATGTCTCCAGAGCTTTCACCACCAAAGGAGAACCAGAAAAGCCCTGAAAAGGTGAGAGATAGAGAAACTAAACCACTCAAGCCAATAAAGCCTCCCCCAATTATAGTGCTCTGTATTACGAAGTACGAAGGCTTATTGAATATTCTAGAAGAAAATAAAATAAAAGCTAATACAGCTCTTCTAAATAGTAATGATGTTAAAATAAATGTGGATACCGAAGAATCCTACAGAAACTTGACAAAATTACTAAACCAGAAAAAGGTGCAATGGTATTCGTTTGAAAATAAACAAACAAGACCAATAAAGGTTGTTGCAAAGAAACTACACTACTCATGTACACCTGAACGCATTGCGAAAGACCTTAAGAAGAAAAACTTCAAAATACTTGAAGTCGTCAACATGCTTAAGCACAAGAGAAAAGCACCGCTACCAATGTTCATGCTTGCTTTTGAGCAAGATGAAGACATCAAGAAAATTAATGAAATTAAAGATATCTTAGGAATGAAAGTACAAATTCATCCTTTGCGGACATCAAAGCTAGTTCCTCAATGTAAGAACTGCCAAAAGTATGGTCACACTCACAAATACTGCAGCTCTAACCCGAAATGCGTTAAATGTGCTGGAGACCACCATACAAAAGACTGCATAAAGGAAAAAAAGGCTGTCCCTAAATGCGCCAATTGTAGCGAAAGACACCCAGCCAACTACAGAGGGTGTATAGTAGCAAAAGAGCTACAGCAGGTAAAAGACAACAAGCAAAAAAAAATGCAAAAGCCTGTTCAAATAGACGCAATTAAAGACAGAGAAAAACAAAAAAGACTCGAGACCGAAATCTAGGCCCAAAATTAATAAAAAATTGGATAGAGATAAAGGAAATCTACCCTTAAGCAAAAATGGCAAATTAAGCCCCATAGCCGGTCCAAAGAATACATATGCACATGTTGCTCCGACAAACGTTGCAAAACCAGTCGGAACCCCCAAGCCTCCCAGCAATGTTATGGAGGATATAATGCAAAGAATTCTTAACAGAATGGAAGATATAGAAAAGAATAATAAGAAAATTCTGGAAAGAATATCTTTCCTTGAAAAACAAAACAGTAATAAAAGAACTGTACCTAAAAGATCATAATGGCTAAAAACATACAAATCTTGTTATGGAATGCCAATGGCCTCGAGAATCGCAAAGATGAATTACAAGCGACTCTCGATATAAACAAAATTGACATATGTCTAGTCTCCGAGACACATTTTAAAATTGGAACAAAATACAAGCTTCGCGGGTACAAGACATACCATACCCCACATCCTCACAATGCAGCAAGAGGAGGGGCCGCAGTTATAATTAAGGAAGGGGTTAAACACGATGAAGATGAAGAATACCAGTCGTGTGAAATACAAGCCAAATCCGTAAACATAAAAACAAGCACCGGGCAGATAACGGTAACAGCGGCATATTGTTCTCCTAGCTACAGACTGAAACAAAACAATTTTGAATGCCTCTTACGCAAATTCGGAAATAAATTCATAATAGGTGGAGATTTCAACGCTAAGAACAAATCTTGGGGATCATGATTAACAAATACAAGAGGAAGAGAACTCCTTGAATCTATTAAAAAACCAACGCTAACTACCATTCAACGGGAAATCCTACTTACTGGCCCACAGATAGGAACAAAATCCCGGATGTTGCCGACTTCTTCATAACTAAGAATATTTTTTCAAATACTACCCAAGTTAAGGAAGGGCCAGATCTTGACTCAGATCACTCATCTGTGCTGCTTACACTTGGTAATAAAATTATAATGAAGGAACACAACCCACGTCTAGTAAACAAAGTAACTGACTGGATATATTTCAGATACCTAATAGATGAATGCATCGAACTATCCACAACAATTAATACAATAGAGCAATTAGAAAGAGAAGTACAGTCCTTCACCTTAGCTATACAAAAGGCTGCAACGCCTGAACTAAATAGCAAAGTAAAAAGAAACGTGTATCCCAAAGAAGTCTGCGACATTATATCAGAAAAGAGAAGAGCTCGCAAACGATGGCAACTGACAAGAGCTCCGAGTCAGAAAAAAGATAGCAAAATTTAAAAATGCATCGATGGAAAGATACCTTACAAATCTGACAAACGATGCTAGTACACAATACTCACTGTGGAAGGCTACAAAAAAAATGAAAAGACCAACGGCATACATTCCGCCAGTGAAAAACAGCAGTGGTAACTGGGCTAAAACAAACAAACAAAAGGCGGATCTATTCGCGGAACACCTTGAAAATGTCTTCCAGGCATATGACGATAATGATAATTCCCAACAAATGGAAGAAATGTGTGAAGACGAGAGATCGATTCCAGCAGTAACCTCTAGGGAAATAGCCAAAAAAATAAAGGAAAAGATCAACCCGAAAAAAGCTCCGGGATTTGATCTAATAACGGGTGAAATTCTGAAAAAACTGCCTAAAAAAGGTATGAAAAAAATGGCACAGATAATAAATGCAGCGTTCAGACTAAGGTATGTTCCACGTATGTGGAAGGTCGCGGAAGTTATTATGGTACCTAAGCCGGGCAAATTGCCCAGTGAAGTAACGTCATATCGGCCGATATCATTGCTGCCAATCCTTTCTAAGCTATTCGAAAAAATCCTTCTAAAACGACTCCATCCGATTCTAGAAGAAAAAACACTGATCCCAAACCATCAGTTCGGATTTAGAAATAAATATTCAACTATAGATCAAGTCTACAGAATAACTTATATAATAGAAAAGGCTTTAGAAGAAAAACAAATATGCTCTACCATCTTCCTTGATGTAACACAGGCTTTTGATAAAGTCTGGCATAAAGGATTAGTCCGTAAGCTACAAAAATATCTTCCAAAGCAGTACTCTGAAATACTGGAGTCCTATATAATGCAACGATTGTTTAGAATTAAACAAGAAGATAAATACTCAGCATCGAAACACATTAAAGCTGGAGTACCGCAAGGAAGTGTGCTGGGACCTGTACTATTTCTCGTATACACGAACGACCTACCACAAAATAAAGAAACTACTGTTGCCACTTTTGCAGACGATACTGCTGTACTGCAGTAGGAAAAACCTTGCAGGAAGTTATCGAAAAACTGCAAAGGACAGTAAATGATATATCTAATTGGACCAACAAATGGCAAATAAAATTAAATGAACTGAAGTCGGTTCATGTTAACTTTACAAATAAACACGTACAACACATACCTGTGTATATAAATAATAAAATGGTTCAGCATTCGAACTCAGCTAAGTACTTAGGCTTGACTTTGGACGCAAAGTTGCGCTGGAAACCTCATGTCAAGAAAAAACGTGATGAACTAAATTTACGATATATTAAAATACATTGGCTCATAGGGAGGTATTCATGCCTCTCAATCCACAATAAACTGCTTCTCTACAAGCAAATATTAAAACCAATTTGGACATATGGCCTCCAATTATGGGGGTGCACAAGTAAGTCCAACCTTCAAAGCATACAATGCTTCCAAAACAAAGTATTACGCAATATTGTTAATGCGCCGTGGTACGTACGTAACGCTGATCTACATAGGGATCTAAAAATTGAAATGGTAGAGGACGAGGTTCGGAAGGTCGCTAGAAGACATGAAGTTAGGCTTCGCAACCATGCTAATTTAGAAGTAGTCCAACTACTTAATAATACTAATTTAGTTAGAAGATTACGTAGAGTAAAACCTTTTGAACTAGTTAACTAGGTGAAAAGAAAAGGAATATGTAACAACATAATCACACTAACAAAGTGATAATGAATTAAAAAACAAAAGGCAACAAACCAAAGTTAGTTCCTTAAAACTGTACGTAAGTACATTAGTACATATTACAACAAAATTGCTGATTAGTCTGACGACTAGGTGCGATTATTGGAAGGATGGTAACACCATGCCGTCCCTGGGTGTTTTTAGTGGGTGTTTCCAGTCCCACACTATCGCAAAGCTCGCATGCGATGTCTTTCAACAATTTTCACCTAGCTACACGCAAAAAAAAAAAAAAAAACTTTCTTTTTATTTTTGAATAACGTTTGAAATAACGGTACCTGCCATACAATTTTTTAGGTTAAAATCCCTTATCACTATTTTTTTAGAAAATAGTTCCAAGGATTTTGTTTTTTTTGTACTAAGTATATTTGGGATGGGACCAAAAATAATGTATACTCAGTTTCTGGAAAAAAAATCGATTAACGGTAATTTATAAAACCAACGAAGTGAACTGCAAAAAATTTTACTATTTTTTTTTAAACTATTAAGTGGAATAAATTTGCATACTTCAATTTTTGAAATAATTTTGTTTTAAATTATTTTTTCTTATAAAGATTTTCTCAAATTAAACTCATTTTCTCAAAAATGGCTCTTTAGAGTTTGATAATTTATTTTATTTTGAACAATTGTATTAAATGTGTCCAATGCGCGAAATTACATCAAAATCGAAGGTGCCGTTTTTGAGAAAATCGAATTTTTCAAAACCTTAAAAGTGATGTAAATAAATTTGTCTCCATTCATATTCGATTCATAAACGCATCTCATGTAACGAGAAAGTTTCGTATGACGCAGCCTTTTCGAAGAGAACTAGAACTAGCCTATTACGTCACCATCACAAGCTACATCAATTTAAAACACACCTCCTATTCAAAATGTGTTTCCTTTCCAAATATTATTGTAATTAGTTGTGGTCGATGGTGGGCGCACAAGTTATCCATAAATTCTGTGAATAGCAAATAACGGTTAATGATTACCAATGTTGTTTATTTTTCATTCATTATCAACGCAAATTCAATAACAAATAAACAATACTAATTTCATTTGGTTGAATAATTAAAACTTTTACAATAAAAATCAAAGTCCTAACCTACCAAAAAGAAAAACACCTAACAAACAAACACATCCCATTCCGAAAACAAATGAAAACATCCACAAATATTGTTAATTGTCTCATCCATTGGTGTAAATTTAAAACAACTTTTTCCGCGAGCGCATACTAAATTGAAATATAAGCTCAAAGTAATTCAAGTCGGCGCGGCGGCAGTAGAGGTAACAAGCTTACAGCAGCAGGAAATATAGGAAGAAAAAAAACTTTTAATTTATTTATTATTTATTGCCACAAGGATAAGAACAACAGGGCGAAGAAGATATTAATTCATTTTAACGCTGACCTCAGGTGCATGGAATGTGAGTTTATGAATAATTCAAATAAATTTTGTTGTTTTTATTTATTGGCAAGGAGATTTTCGCTTTTATTCCATTTTATCCTCACCATCTCGAAGGAGTTCAATTTTAATTAGAAACTTTAAAAATTCTTAGATTCATTAAAATTTTGTTTTTATATTTTGTTTGTGTTTCTTTTGGGGTAGTTGATTTTTTTTTTGAGCTTGTTAGGCTATTGATATTTATGTTTTGCTAAAGTTTTTGAAATTCAAATCTTAATAATTGGCTATGCTGCTGGACTGGGAGAATGCTTGGATATTTTCAATGTTAATTAACATGGATGGAGTTTCGTTAGAAGTTTCGATAGAAGATGGAAAGGGTTGGTGAAAAAGTTCATCGAATATTTATACGTACACAATTTTGCTGTAAGAGGGAGAGAGAGAAAATAATGCAAGCTCGTTTTTATTTGATGCATCTACATTGTAACTTAGAAGAAAATTAGTTTTGTTTTGTAATACGAAGAATATTGTAAATCATGTGATTGTTGCTTGAAAGAGATAATTATCTATTAATTTCTAATACTTTAAAAAATGTTCTTGTGATAAAATTATTTATTTGTTCAGAAAGTTAAGGCCTTGAAATTATGAAAAAGCATGGTGGAATTCTACTTTAGGAACATTTTCGATGCATGTGGTTATCTGCCTACTGCAAAACACGCAAATGTCAAGGGAAGATATGCTTAAACACCATCCTTAACCATTAGCAGTTTACGATGATTTTCTTGATATGATTTCGAAAACCTAAGTACAGAATCGTAAAGTTCTTCAATATCTTAGCAATAGTTCCTCAAAGAATAGAGATTCGACAGTGGCAGAAAATAAAGGGTGGTTTTTTAGAGGTATAGAAATTCGAATTGAAATAAAACACAAGAAAATCGTTTTAATGTCCATCAATTGAGCTTGATTGGAAGGATCATTTTATGTCATTAATGTTTAAATATGATTTCGGGCATGTGGCCGCCGCGGCTGGTTCGAATAAAGACAAGTCTAGAGGTCCAATTTTTAACCGCTTTTTCAAGCATTTGGGGCTGTATATCGGCAAAAACGCCACGAATGTTGGGTTTCAAGTCCCCTAACATTTCTGGTTTGTTGGCGTAGGCGAGCGACTTCACATATCCACAAAAAAATTTATCCAATGGTGTCAAATCACACGATCTTGGTGGCCAATTGACAGGTCCATTCCGCGAAATTATGCGCTCATCGAATGTTTCCTTCAATAAATCGATTGTGACGTGCGCTGTGTGGCATGTAGCGCCTTCTGGTTGGAATAACATCTCACCCACATTCATTCCATACAATTCGGGAACAAAATAATCGGTTATCATGGCTCTATACCGGTCTCCATTAACGGTTACTAACTCTCCAGCATCATTTCGGAAGAAGTATGGCCCAATGACTCTACCAGGCCAAACAGTCAGTTTTTGTGGATGTAATGGCGTTTCAAGGATTTTATGTGGATTATCTTCACTCTAAATGCGGTAATTTTGCTTGTTGACGTAGCCGTTCAACCCAAAATTGGCCTCATCACTGAACAAAAATTTCCCGGTAAACGCGAACTGAACCATTATTTTCGAAATAAATTTGCACGATTTGCAAGCGTTGTTCATGATAAAATGGCAAAGCAAACTGAACGTAAATGACATTAGAGTTGCCAGATTTGATCACAAAATGTCAGTTTTATCTCTATTCGAAAAACCATCCTTTAAAAAACACCCTTTATAAAGCGTATCACCGTGAGTCGCTTCGTCACTGCAGATACCGTCGTCCTTAAAATTTAGTAACATTGCCTGGCTTTTCAGAAGGTTTTGATCAGTGATGGCGCATGTCTACCTAAATAGGTATATTCTCTCATGCAGGAGAAGATTGTTGGTGCAATTTTGATCATCACAGCCATTACAGATGACTAATTTTCTCGGGATATATTAGTATTTTTGATTTGACCTGTTCACTAGGGTTGCAAAGTGTCAATCTATTCGTTGCCAGTTTATAGGTCGGCTCGTTGGCCAGTATGTCCCTTCCTATGAATCCATCCACAGACATATTTTAGGATTGGGTCTAACGAAGTTTGGTTGCATGAAAATTATTTGCTGCCATTTTAAATCTCTCATTATCAACTATATACTGATTCTGAGAAATCCGAGCATGTCCTTGACAAAGCCGTCAAAGTATTTAAACCTAACCGGCAGGACTCGAATTTTTCCACCACTGTCATCCAAAGGTCTGTACTTATCTCTTAACATATATAGTTCCAAGATGGTTGGAGCAGAAGTAAGTCCTTTCAGAGGCGCTTAGTATCAAACAATCATACTGACTGAAAAATTATTGTAATGCGTTTCAAACTTAGATCTATGCTGTTCAGTGGTCTGCAATGGAATTGACCATCTTTGAGGCAGTACTCAAAACAATCAACTCCAATGTCAAAAATTTCGTCAAGGAATACCTTCTGACATACATAAGAATCCGTATTTAAGCAGTACAAACCTATACGTTTCCGTGACACATTCTCGGACACATCAGACTGGGAGTAGAGGAAAACGAGGCAAAAGGCGTACTGGAAAGATGCGGCCTAGAACTTGACTTATACTACACCTAAAAGCTTAACTGAGCAAGGGATGAAGTTAAGAGTTCAGCTTTGGAGCAATGAATCAACACTAGTAGTTGCATCATAGCTAATAACTTTGGCCACAGGGCACAGACCATCAACAGTGATAGTGATCAAAGATCATATTTTATTTAACAGGTACAAAATTCGAATGATCGTTAGAGTATTAACCAGACATTGCATCATTTGAAGGACATACGCTACTTATCATGCATGGACCACGGTAAATCAACAGTTTTGGTGAACTAAAAGAGACGATGCAAGTATTTAACTTAACTGTACATAAGTCCATTATCAAACTCAATATAATAAACCTGATAAAACTTAATTTTTGCTAAAAATAATCACTTCCTTTCTTCCGAGGCCAGTAAAATAAATGAATTTAAACATAAATTGTCTCCATCGCCACAAACTAAGTTTGTTGATCCCATTACAAAATTGTGCAAATGTTCTTAAACTTCCCCTTTCGTATTTCCTATCACTAAAAGTGAGCTACTTTTACTACTATAGTACGTACGTATAGACCTTTGAAATGGAATAAAACAGAGATGATTTTTTTAAATTGACATGAAATTTACTTTATTCGAAAGATAATCTACTGGCATTAGGTTCTAAATATTATTTCTGGCATATGACTGCCACGGCCGGCTCGGACCTAGTCTTATCTTGAGGTCCAATTTTCGATGATTTTTTTCAACAATTGTGGCAATATATCGACAAGTGGTCAATCTTTTCGGGCTTATCGACGTAGACTAGCGACTTCACATATCCCCACAGAAAACAGTCAAGCAGCGTTAAGTCACAACCCCTACACATCATGGTTGTTAAATTGATGAAGAAAAAGGCTCTATAGCGGTCACCATTGAATGTAAATTTCTGGCTAGCATCGTTTTTAAAGAAGTACGGACCAATAATTCCACCAACCCATAAAGCATACCAAACAGTCATCTTTTGTGGATGTTACGGTGTCTCAACATACACCCGAGGATTATCATCACTCCAAATACGGCAGTTTGTTGACGTATCCATTCAACCAAAAGTGAGATTCATAGCTAAACAAAATTCGCTTATAAGAATTGGGATCAACGGCAATCTTGTTTTGGGCCCATTCACCGAATCTACGCCTTGCTAGGTGATCCTGTGGCTTGATAGCTGACAAAATGGCCGCCAGTAAAAATAGTGTTTCGCACTTAAAGTTCTATACCTCTAAATACATGTGCGTATGGATGTTCTTAGTGGAAGGGAAGAACCCTTTCATAGCATTGAGACCAACTTTTCACTTGAATGATTTGTTTCCTTGCTGTGAATTCACCGAAGAAGGAAAAGAAGTGTAACAGCAAATCTTTTTAAATACATTTGCTTATATTGGTACCTTCATTCAAATAATATCGCTTTGCACTTTAAAATATACATTTTAGGACCAAAATTTGGTTGCATTTTACTTTTGATATATCAGTGAATGCACTATTCTTGAATCTCTGCGAGATTTAAATTCGTTAAGTTGACTGTCTATGAGTCATTGAAAAACTTCCAAAGAATACCCCTTATGGATGATGTCGTTGAAATAAAATTAAAATTTTAATTGCTGCAAAAATTGCACTGCTACTTTGATTTGAAGTGTACCTCTACTATTTTTGGAAACGCCTCGCTTCCATTTTAAGCTGATCAGAATCAAAACACCTACCCATCGCCATGACTAAAATTAGCAAATTCCATTTTGTATTTCACATCATGTTTATTTCATTTAAAACAATTTCCATCATTAGCTTGGTAAATGTTGCTAATAACAATTTCAACCGCTTGAAAATTCTCTTTCTTTTGGTGCTTCGATCGTTAAGATTGGTTTGGCATGAGAGCAACAAATGGCAAAAAGCATATAGAAACTCGAAGCCACTCTCCTTTCACAATTCCACTCCGTCAGTCTTACAATATTTACCGGGAAATGGAGCCAACAAAATAAAAATCGAGCTCGCTCGATGGTCGAGTTCAATAGCTTCAGCAGAGCAGCATCAAAATTCAGAAGTTAGTAGTTTTCGGTCGGTTCCTGTGCGGTGAAGTGCGCAGCTTAAGTCGGTGCGTTGAGTTCGGTTTATCGTGCTGTTGTGCAGTGCGGTGTGCTTTTGTGTGATTTGTGTGTGTGTGGATGCTCTCTTGCATATAATTTTGTATTCAAACGAGTGTTGGTTTCTTATTTTTCCATGCAGATGTAGTCAGTTCTGTGCTGAGGGCGCAATGCAAAAATAAGCATTTGTTTGTGTGAAAAGCTTCAATGCAAATATGGCGTGTTTGTCATCAAATTTATTTCTGTTTAGTAGAGTGAATGTAAAGTATGTGCAAAATGAAAAAATAAATGTTTTGTGAAATGTATTCTTCAATGATAATTGATAAGTGTTTTCCCCGCTCTTACCTCCTTATTAGCTAAACGTTCGGTCGGTTTAATTAAAGCAAAGTGCATTAAATTACAAAAAAAATCTATTTGTGGTGCTTTTGATAACTGTTTTTATTGCATACATATTTACGTGTCGATTGATAGGGTTTTGAAAAATGCGTTCTTGGTTGTTTAATTCTTTGTCCGCAATAATTTGAACCATGCGCTGCCAAGTAAACGGTGGCTAAATGTCAACATATGAACAAGCAAAAGTGGCATCTGTTAAGGATAATCTTGCATTAATATGGTAAGCAATTACTTGTAAACTTAAGCGGTTTGTAATAAAATATGTTTATTGAATCATGTCAAACTACAGCCAACAATATTAGGTCAATGGCAAGACCCTTAAAAGTATATATATTTATGATCTGGACCAAAACTTAAGACTGTTAAGCTATGCCCGTCCGTCAGTCCGTAACAACTTTTGAAGCCTTTAAATTGTTGTTAGTAAGCTGATATTTGGAACATATTTCTTGAATACGCCCACTGCCACTCCCACAATTTAGAAAAAAAAAAAGTTTTAAGGCGGCAATTGAAGAGACGAAGGGTTCAAACCTATCACACTGTATCACAATGTTCGTCCCAAGCGGACTTTATCCTTTCCTTATGTTTTTAATTATTAATAATATTTATAATAATATATAGGGTCCGCCAAATAACTTTTTTTTTTTGAAACAGGGCGGTAAACATCGAGTGTAGCTTCGGCTGTGTGGCACGTAGCGCCGTCCTGTTGAAACCAAATGTTGCCAATATGCTCCTCTTCAATTTTTGTGAACAAAAATTCGTTCAACATGACCCGATAACGATCACCATTGACTGTAACGGCTTGTTGTTGTTGTTCAAGTTGTTGTTGTTGTTCAAGTTGTTGTTGTTGTTGTTCGTTGTTCAAGCGTATACACAACCATATTCGTTCAGCGGAAGGATAAAACTAATTATCTGTCAAATCAGACATGAGCTAAGTGTTACCATTCGCGAAATAAGCACTAGTTGAAAAAAAAACATTAGATAGCGGACCCTTTATAGGGTGTAGTACACTGCGACCTTGTGGTCTTCTGTGCCCCCTACTTATACCTTGGAGAAGTTTTGCTCCGTCTTTCAGAGCGTCCTCACAGCTTAATTTACCACGAATTATATTGGAGAGTGTATGCTCTGGCTTTAGCCTTGGCAAGGAAAACCTATTAAGAGCCATCATCCTCTCCAGTTTCTTTTAAGAATCTGAGAATGATCAGTGGATCTATGGTTGGTAAATCCCTTTCTTGAATTTGGTGTTTCCCAAATATTTAAACCTTTTTTGGGTTCCAGTATGTGTTCTGGAGTTTCCGTGGACTCATTGCAGAATCTGCAAAGACCTTCATCTGATATCCCTGTCTTCCTTAGGTGTTCCCTGAGTTTGCAATGCACCGTTAGGAAACCAGTGAGGATACGTAGGTAAGTTTTGTTTAGACTGATACATGCTTTAAAGGATATTATTATCTCCTAAGAATTTTTTGGCTTGTCTCAGACCTTGGAGATCTCGAAAAGTTCCTGCTTTTTCTTCCTTTTCCGATTTCCAGATTTCTTTGCGTAGGGTGTGTTCCCCTATCCCGCAGAATGGTTCAGGTCCTATAAAGGGTGCCCTTTCTCTACTGGTACTTTTGTCCATGAATTCATAATGTTTCTTTCTTGGCCCAAACAATCCTGCGCCAGTTCCTTCATCAGTTCTCGATTTGAATGTATACCACTTTATTCTTTCAATTCTTACCTAAGACGCCATTACTTAAGACTTGTAGCAATATTAAATATTTCTGAAGTTATATTATTTAGAGTATCTCCTTGTAGTGCAAAGTAGTAGAAGTTTGAAAGAGACGACAAACTAAACCTGTGTAATAAAACCAGCAAAATAATTCGAAATATGAAAGTATGGTTATTTTACGACCTTTCGCGTTCACATTTCAACAACAATTGGATCCTGTATTACCAATTATCCTTTCTCCTACCTACCACCGGCTAGGTGGTATCCCAGAAAAAGATTCAGTCGTTCAAGTTTCGCAAATGGTATAGTTGTGCATCTCCAACATGTCTGACCTCGCTTGTTAGATACATAGCCGCGGCACCATATTTGATTTTAAAAATAGCTAGCAGCGTATTGTTTTTTTTTTGCCTTTGCCTTACATTCAGCCATATTAGCGCTTTCAGCGTACAAATTATCGGCGTAAAACGATTGCACCTCGGGATACTCCTTATAGCATTGTATTGAAGCTTATGGAGCCTTCCTTGATTGATTTGATTGCAGCATGAAAAAAGTATTGTAGCGCAAAAATCAAAATGAGATTTAACTACAGTATTATAAACCGTTATAGCTGTCATATCATCCATTTGCATTCTGATTCTTTTAAAGAAACCAATTTTTTTTTATGTAGTCCACGTGTTCATGCATGCATTTTTAAATACTTATCAATTACCGTTCTCAAATATTTTATGCTGTTTACGTTTTCAATAGGTTTACCACTTCAGTAGATATCTCTTACTCGCCGTGATTAGACGTGCTTAGACATTCTTGTTAACGTTAAGTCTCATTCCTACACTTTTGCTTAAGAATGAATTTTGTTTGCTCTAAATGCTTAAATTCTCTAACTTATGATTGTTTTATATTCTTAGAAGCCTAAACTTAAACCTGGTACGGATGGTATACCAGCTTTATTTGTAAAGAACTGCGTCAATGCCCTATGCTTTCCTCTGCTCTGCATTTTCAATAAATCGCTCTCCGATGGTATCTTTCTTAACAAATGGAAAACTTCATATCTTATTCCAATTCATAAATCTGGGTCTAAGAACTTAATAGAAAATTACAGAGGTATCTCTAAACTATCCTCAATTCCTAAATTATTCGAAAGCATTTTGAAAACAAAATTCGAGTTTTTAACCCGCTAATCCATATCTGAATTAAAGAATGGTTTTATCTCTGGGCGTTCTACAACAACAAACATGGCCCTTTTTTCTTCGTATGTTATCGAGAATATTGAAGTATCAAATTGATACAGTTTACACCAATTTCAGTAAACCATTTTAGCTTACTGCGAAAACTTAAATTATTTGGTTTCCACTTATCAATCTAAGTTGGATCTCATCCTTTTTAACTGGTCGATCACAAAAAATTGTAATCTATAATTCTTTTTCGAAACCTATAAATTGTATTTCAGGTGTTCCTCAAGGTAGTCATTTGAGTCTCCTTCTGTTTAATAGTTTTATAAATAATATAACATTAGTTTTAAAATATTCGCATTGCCTTCTCTAAGCTGATGATCTAAAATTATTCCTTAAAATTAAAAGTGTTGATGATTGCCGCCTATTGCAATTAGATATTGATCAAATTTCTAAATGGTGTAATTTCAATTGTTTAAAATTAAACATAAAAAAATGTAACGTTATCTCATTCTATAAGATTCATACGCACATTAACTTCGTTTACCAAATTTATTCTGACCCACTCTTGCGTGTCGAAAATACTATTAAGGAGCTTGGTATTATGCTGGATTCAACTTTCTCTTTTAAAAGTCATATTGACTATATGATTGAAAGAGCTAATTTACTTGTTGGTTTCATTAAGCGAAATTGTATTGACATGCTTTAATTTCCTTGTATATATCTCTAATTAGATCGTTACTCGAATATGCGGATATTATCTGGAACCCAGCCTTGAAGACTTTCTCTGAACGTATTGAAAAAGTCCAAAGACGTTTTTCTAAATTTATATTTTATAAAATAAAATGGACTTTTATCCCGGAATATAAGTCGCGTTGTTTACTTCTTAGTTTAAATCACTGAAATCCAGAAGATGTATGCATGATATAACGTTTGTGGGGGATATTTTGAATTATCACGTTAAATGCCCTTCCTTACTCTCCAAAATACCACTTTATGCACCATCAAGAGTTTTACGCTCCAAAGATTTGTTTTTCGAGCAATACCACAGAACTAACTATGGTAATAATGAATCCATCTGTAGATGCATAAGACATTTCAATGAAGTTTGTCTAAATATTGAATTAAGCTGGACAAGAGGCTTGTACAAAACTAAACTTGTCTTAATATTTACATTTTAATGATTTTGTTTCTTTTCCCCTTTTCTTTATTTATGAAATTTATTTTATAAATTTTTTTTATAAATATTCTGAATATTTTTATGATACTATTTCTAAAATCTGTTAGCCTTAGCTTGTAGGTAAATAAATAAATAAATAAATAAATTTATCTTTATGTTGGTTTCACCTAGTCGAATTTATATCCAATAATTTAGTTTTGTTTTCGTTTAGTCTTAATTTGTTCATTTTTAATTATTAAGTTAATTTATCTATATCGTGTTTTAGCTTATTTTTACTCATAGACGTTCCCCATTCCCTCAGCATAAATCAGTGTATAATCAGCGTATATAAACATTTTCCAAAATTTTACATAAATACCATGTCATTTATAAAAAGGATAAAAAGTAACGCTCCTAGAATCGAGCCTTGCGAAACTCCTCATTCAACCTCAACAAAATCCTAAACACAATTTTTAACTTCAGTTCTTTGTATCCTCTTTGCCAGAAATGATTTGAACCATTGAAGTTCTTTATCTCGAACTCCGTTCTTAGACAATTCTTTTAAAAGTTATTTCCCTGTAAATTGTTTCAACAGCACGTTCAAAATCTAAGAAAAGTGCTATTATTTTCTTTTTCGATCCACCACCTTTCCATTCGTTTACAATGTGCTGCCTCACATGAGTAATTTTGTCTATATCCAACCTGATATATCGGTAGAAAATTGTTATTTTCGAAATACTCGATCAACTGTTCCTTTACCACCGTCTCGATAATTTTTTCGGTTGTTCTAAGAGTGTTTATGTGTCTTAATTCTTCACTTTTATTAGTGTTTGCAACTTTTTGAACTGGTTGGGTACACCAGTATAATTTATATAGAATCCTTCCATGAGCCTGGAAACTCTCCTGTTAAGAGTGAATTATTCACTATCATAAGCATTGTGTACCCTAAAGCAATCCAATTGTCCGTTAGTACTGTTAGGCTTATTTTATCGAAAACCAATACCGCGTTGGCCAGACTCTCCTTGTCTTGTATGTATAGTATACACTCTTCACAAATGAATCTCACCATATTTTCAGCTTTGATAACGCTACTGGAATATTGATAGGATCCTGAGCACATTATGGTGCAATGAAATAAACACCGGTGCAGCTTACGCCGGTTTCGCCTCTAATAGGCGAATACTCTTGGAGTATTTATATTTGCTTTGAAATGTTGTCTATCACTAAACTTTTAAAATAAATCGCTCAATTTTCTTAAAAAAAAAAACAAACAAATTCGCACTGTATATAATTCTGCTCACTCTCATAAATCTGTCAAACTAACAGCTGCTAAATAGTATCTCGGTGACTCGCTTCTAAATACTCATTTGGTGCCTGAAATTCTATCAAGGAAGGATGATTTTTTTCAACTTTCTCAGAACAAGCTGTGTGACTCTTTTATTATCTTCAGAGTTTTAGATTTAAATACGAGAGAGTTAAAAATCTAGAAACGGTATTTATCTGCCCTGTGTCCAAAGTTAGTGTTAGATAGTTTTTAGAGTGTCCATTGAGGTGGCTCATGTTAACCAGTAATTTCTTGAATAAGTTCACATTCATTCTTCTTCTTCTTCTTTAGCTCCAGGAGCTGCTGATTGCAGCAACACTTTAACACTTTTTGGAGCATAGTGCAACGACCAGGTCGTTCCATCTCTCTCTATTTGTAGCTCGATACCTCAGAACCTCAAAACAGTTGAACTCCATATTGTTTTTGGCCTACCAACTCGCCTTACACCTTGAGGGTTCCATTGGAAGCAATGTTTCCTCAGTGTATGACCAATCCAGCGCAATTTTCTCTGCTTGTTACATCCACTTTTGTGTGTCCAGTCCTAAGTCACAATTCATTGCTGGAAATTGTTTGTGGCCACCGAATCTTTAGGATGTAACACAGACAACGATTAGCAAAAGCTTGTAACCTGCTCGATATGTTGGCGGAGCATTTCCACATTTCACATGAGTAAAGCAGTACAGATTTTACGTTGGATTCGAACAGTTTCAACTTAATGCGATGCGATACTTTCCTTGAGTTCCACACTGGAGATAGGATGCCAAATGCACTGCGAGCTTTGTTTAGTCCATTTCCGACATCCAGATCCGTTCCACCATCGAGTGACATGTAGCTACCCAGATAGTTAAACTGCGTGACCTCTTCTATGGTCTCCCGTCCTCGCTGTTGTTGGTCTCGGTTAGTGTGCATAATTTTTGTCTTGTTGGCATTTATCCTTAAGCCAGCCGCCTCCCCACTCTATTGCAGTGAGTGACACTTTTGGTTAAGGGCACCAATGTTGCTTGCCATGAAACAGATATCATCGGCGTAGTCTAAATGGCTTAGCTTATAAAACGGGTTCCATTGAATACCAAGTCTCTCCTTGTCTCACTCTTTGCCGTACTTCAAATGCATCGGAAAGCCTTCCACTGTGCAAAACGAAACACCTTGCGTTGTTGTACGACTCTTTTATTATAAGAACAATTTTTTCAGGGATGCCTCTCATAGAAAGATATCTCCATATGCAACCACTACTAACGCGATCGAAGGCCTTTTCAAAGTCGATGAACATGGGGAAAAGCGGTGATTAATACTCCGATGATTGTTCATCCTTCATTAGGATGAGCGTATATGCGCTTTCCATGATGAAGGGGGTGCATCAAAAACAGCCTTTTACGTTTATTGAGTCCCGTCTCGATTGAATCCCACTAGCAGGGTGCTGAGTTTAGCAATGTTTATGTACACCAGCAGTATCCTTACACGACTAAGGCTTCAATTTTTGAAGCCAAATACAAATTTCTCTTTGACTAATGCTTCAAAAGTTATTGAGTCTTGATAATATTTTCAAAATTACAAATGAAGTTCCTTTGTATTTCAATGCTGCAAAGATTCCAGCCTTTATTTGCTGCAGACTGTACATAATTTTTTACTAAATATTTATACGTCATAAGTATGCTTGAAGTGAAACGCTAAAATCCGGGTCGGTATCAATTATTTCAGGAAATACGGATTTTGATATTTCCAACAAATGTTCAAATGTTCTGACTACCAGTATTAAATAAGAAATCAATAAATAGATGACCTTTGAATAACGAAAAACATTATTAATGGAATTATCTTCATTAGCCATCCGAGCACGCCAATAATGTTGGGATATCATGGTCATGCTCTTTTATTATTATTTTGTTTATGCCTCATGTGTGGTTAGTCAATTTTGTTCTTGTCCCCCGCATTTGTCGATAAAAGCTAATAATTATGTTTTGGTATGAAATGGTGTGGGGTTTACACATGTGGCATTTTAGGTTTTGCTATATGGCTAAGTACAATCGACGATGCGAATTCCAATTTATGACAGACGACTTTTTGCTATGTTTGTATTTTTCTTAGTTTGAACGCCATTTCATGAAGAAAATGTCGGATGAGATTTTTTTGGCGGTTAAGTTAGTTTTATATAGATAGATAGATAGAAACATAATTTTATTTACTTCAAAATTTAACCCCTCTATAAACTATAAGGTCTTGCCAGACTTTTTCGACTTTTGATGTTAGTTTTCTATAATAGATATCCATTTTTAGAGCGATAATGCCAGTAACGCGAATTTTGGGAAATATCGAGGTTTATTAGGTTTGATGACCAAAGAACTTGTGCTGAACGCCAAAAAACTAATAAAGCGGCTACAGTTGATAAAACAGTTCGTATGGCGAATCAAAACCTAGAGGCAGCATATTCACCTTGAGACAACATAACACTTGATGAATAACTTCTTCCGTAAAGGAGAAGAACAAAGTTCACCCAGTACATTCTCTACATGCAGAAAAGGAAACAGAGCAACAAGAAACTTATTTGCTGCCAAATACAGAATGACCGTAAAAACCATCATTGCTGATAATTTCCTTACAACTTTGCAAGGCGTTGGAAATGACAAAAGGGGTAAAAAATAAATCTTAAATATAAATTAATAATGCTACTATTAGAGGAGGCAGGTTTCAACCATCTTGAAACAGGGTGATGGACTTTACGCGTGGTATCCGAAGGTGTCCTTCTGTCGATGCGATTGACCTTATTATTGACTCATCTGACTCCATGGACGATATCCTTATTGTTGGCGACTTTAATCTACCTCAGCTGTAATGGACTCCTTGAGATGATCAGTCCTTCTTCATCCCTTCGAATGCTTACTCGGCCAAAGAATGCCTCTTTTTAGATCGACTGACTGATTTAAGCTTGTGCCAAATTAGTGGGGTCAAAAACTTCATGGGCAATTAGACCTAATTTTTACAACTGATTACATTAATTCTTCTGTTTCGCTTTGCCAGCTATCCTTATCAACTATTGATAACTTCCACCCTCCCCTTCTTCTTTAATTCTACAAACCAACCTACTCCTCCCGCAGGTGTCCCTTCTTGCGATTTTCATAAAGCCAATTTCGAAACAATTAATGCGTATCTTAACAGGTGCTGCTTTGATTTTGGTAATTTGATTAATTCGCTTAATGATGCCCTCTCTATTTTTTACGACGAAATCAGAATTTCTATTTCTCTTTATGTACCCATTTCGCGTCTTAGAACATCACCTACCTGCCCTCCTTGGTATAACCGTAGACCTCGCTTCTTACGAAACAAAAGGAATAAGCTTTGGACAGTTTTTCTTCGCACCAATTCCCTTTCCGATTACTCCAATTATCTCGGTTCATATTATTATTTTTACGAACTGTATAATTCTCTCTACCAGCGCTACCTAAATACTGCACAAAACAACCTCATCAATGATCCTAAATCTTTTTTTAAATTCGTCAATTACAAAAGAAAATCCGACGGTTACCCCCCTTTCACACACACACTATCACCAAATTTTTTTGCCACATTCTTTAAACAATCTTTTGTGGATAATCCTTTCACCCCAGACCCCACCTACTTTAGTTACCTACCCAATTTCTCCACTGGCCCCCTACACTCCCAAATTCTTTGATCGAAACTAAATTACTAAAGCTTAACGACGAATTCATTCCCGGTCTTGATGGTATCCCAGCTATATTTCTTAAAAAATATCTTCTTATCTGGACAAACGTTATTATAGTATCCGCTTTAGGTCGATCCTGTCGGCCCCCTTTTTAGCCACTCCGGGCGTTCCGCAAGGAAGCCATTTGGGTCCTCTTCTGTTCGTCCTTACTATGAACGATCTAGAAAGGGTTATCAAACACTCCTTACTCCTCACACTCCTCGACGATACGAACTTTTTCAAGGCTATCTCCGCACAGGAAGACTCTAGGTATCTCCAAGAAGATCTTGATAGTTTTTATATTTGGTGTCAGAATAATTGTTTAGAACTCAACATAGCCAAGTGCCAAACTATAACCCTATCCCGTAAGTGCATTCAATTTGCTCCTAGAATTTATCTTCTAAACGATCAACCTATATCCATCGTTCAATCTCTTCGCGACCTTTGCATATTGTATGACAGGAAGTTAAATTTTCGTTCCCATTATGACGAGATAATCCTTAAAGCCAACTCATCACTTGGTTTTATTAAAAGGTGGTCTAAAGAATTCTGCCACCCTTACGTGACCAGAGCGCTTTACATTACCTTCGTTCGCCCTCTACTTGAGTATGCCAGTCAAGCATGGTGTCCCTTCCAACGTGTTCATGTGTCCAGAATTCAACGTCGATTTTTTCGATTCGCCCTTCAAGGCCTACCTTGGAGCGACCCATTTATATTGCCTCCTTATATTAACCGCCTGAAACTCATTAACTTAAATACCCTTGAAGAACGTAGGGATGTAGCTGACATCCTATTCATTCATCAACTACTATCTGGCTGTTGATTGCACGTCTCTGTACAACTCGATTTCCTTCAACACTAACCCTCGTAGTTTGCGTTGGCCTCATCTCTTTTATCTGTCTTCACACCGCACTTCTTACGGCTCTAACGAACGAATATCCCGTATGCTGCGGAAAGTTAATTCAAACGTCGCCATGTTCGATTTTAACTACAGTACTCCCCGCCTTAAACTCAATCTCCTTCACCAATTTTAGTTTTATAAGATTTAGTTTAGTATTAATTTTTAAGTTATTTTCAAGCCGAATAAATGGGGGTTCGCCCCCACCAAAATTAAATTGAGCAACGCATGGTCAGGAGACTTCCAGCTGACCAACGAATGGAATTCGACGAACTGTCCCCAACGGCCAAGTCACGGAAATATCTCGCAGTTGAGGATTGCGAGTGGACGGCCTAAAGTCAAGAACTCCAAATTTAGTTGCGACCTTACTATCACTCACGTACCTGATCCTTGGGGTCTACCTAATCCGAACTCTTAACCCAAATTGGGTCGAAATTTTAGTTTGGAAAAAATACTTGTTTGTTGCCGCTATTTCTTTTAACTTTTTTTGTTTGTAAATCGCGAACTGTCAAATGGAAAGTGTGAGATAGGTCCAGGTTCGTCCAGGGCAAAGTTAGTTTTTGCTGATTACTTTCAGTAAGGAGAATAGGTTTTTGTCTACCGTTTGAGTACAAATTCAACCGGTTCCCCAGGGACCGTGATGGGCCCGCTTCGGCTCCTAGTGTTGTGTGGTGAATCATACATCATACGCTTGTCTCAACCTAACCTAGCGGTTAGCCAACCCAATTCAATTTTCTGTCTTCTGCACTGGGTTTCTGGCCGACCCAAAATCACTCGGAAACTCTAAGGGCTATGAATTTCAAATTTGCAATATAGGTAGATCATGCCCTAAAACGGTGCAGTAATATATTTTTTTTTCTAAGTTTTAAGGCCGAGGCTATTTATGCCCAAAAAACAAAGCATTAAGAATATGATGGCTAGCATTTATTAAAAAAAAATATTGGCTAAATATTTTTTTTGGTTTCAATGGAAATTTGCGAAGAAAACAGCATTGTAGTAAGAAACGCCCACATAAAGTAGGCATGGCAAAAATATTTATTTGAAAAACTTATCAAGGAGAGTAGTGTAGTAGTAAAGGGTGATTTTTTAGCTGGTTTGGTTTTGGCAACACTGGTTTTGACAGCTGACGTGTGTTTAGTTCCTTGTATCACTGTCAAACAGCTTCAGTTTGGTTTGCAATTTAACCATGGATCGTCTTACAAATGAACAACGCTTGCAAATTATTGAATTTTACTATCAAAATTCGTGCTCGGTTCGAAATTTTATGATCGGCATTCTCGACCTTCTGAGCAGTCTATTCGGAAGATTGTGACCAAATTTCGCACTAAATTTACTTTGTTGGACATTAAACCACCAACACGTTTACGTTCTGTGCGTATTGAAGAAAATATTGCGGCCGTATCAGCTAGTGTGACAGAAGACCGCGAAATGTCGATTCGTCGCCGTTTCCAGCAGTTAGGCCTTTGTTACAGCACTACGTGGAAAATTTTGCGGAAGGATTTGCGCGTAAAGCCTTTTAAGATACAGCTGGTGCAAGAACTAAAGCCAGGCTACCTACCACAACGCCGAATTTTTGGTGAATGGGCTCTTGGAAAGCTGGCCGAGGATCCGCTTTTTTATCGAAAAATTGTGTTCAGCGATGAGGCTCATTTTTGGTTGAATGGGTACGTAAATAAGCAAAATTGCCGCATTTGGAGTGAAGATCAGCCAGAAGCATTGCAACAGCTACCAATGCATCCCGAAAAAGCCACTGTTTGGTGCGGTTTATGGGCCGGCGGCATTATTGGGCCATATTTCTTCAAAGATGATGCGAATTGCAGCGTTACTGTCAATGGTGAACGCTACCGAGCGATGATAACAAACTTTTTTTTGCCCGAAATGGAAGTTCTTGACTTGCATGATATGTGGTTTCAACAAGACGGTGCCACATGCCACACAGCACGCGAAACAATGGCGCAATTGCGAGGCGAGTTTGGTGAACAGTTAATTTCACGTTTCGGGCCGTTCAATTGGCCGCCTAGATCGTGCGATTTGACACCATTAGATTATTTTTTGTGGGGGTATGCCAAGGCTAATGTGTATAGGGACAAGCCCGCTTCGATTGACGCACTGGAAGCCAACATCCATGCATTCATTCGTGAGATACCGGCCGATATGTGTGAAAGAGTATGCCAAAATTGGACTCAGCGGATGGGCTACCTGAGACGCAGCCGCGGTCAACATTTGCATGAAATTATCTTTAAACATTAAATTGCAAGGTTCAAACTATCGATTCAAATAAATATTTCATTCATTTATTCGAATTTTTTGTGTTTTTTTTTTAAAAAAAGTTCTAAACCTCTTAAAAAATCACCCGGTAGTAGTCTTCTAAGGGTTATAACACTCTATTAAGGGGCACGGGGCAAAGGGGCAACTCAATCGCCATTTTGATCCTCTCTTGCTTACAACAAAGCTAGAGACATAAAAATAAATTCAGAATTTATTGGGACGCGCAGTAGCATGCTCCATACCAAATTTCAACTGTTTAACATGACCAATTCCTGAGTTATAAGGCGCCAAAATTAGCAAAAACAGTAATCACTCACTGACAGGTCATCAAAACTATGTAGCACAACCAATTATCGTAGAACCATTTAATTTGGCACAGTAAGAGGGTTTGCGGAGAAACCCCAGGGAAAAATCCAACATATGTGATTTTCCATCCAGGTTCATGGCAGCTACCCCTTTTCTTTCACTTTGCATCCAAAAGTCTTAGAGCTATGAAATTATACGTGGAGGAAGGATTTGAAGAACAGACACAAACTTTGTGTATATTTAAAAAAAAGGCGTGGCAACCGCCCATATATCGAACTCATTCTATAGTTATGAATATAAGCTTGGCATTCTTTTTTAGATCTCAGCATTTTTTGTGGCTGACTTGTAAGGCAAAAGCGGGACATTCATTCAGGAAAACCTCTGGGTATAGCGATTGTGCGCTGCTATTACTTAACTGAAATACTGTCGCTTTGCTGAATTTCAATAAACGTTTCAAATGATCATTTTGACATTTTTCACCAAAAAGACACTCCTCAACATTAATTTTAAAAGAATTTTTTAATTAGCCACAAAATCATTCGCTTCTCAAAAACAGAAAATAAATAATAACAAAATTCACACAAACAAGTGTTTACCCAAAGGCATGAGCATATTGCTTCACATATTTTTTTATTTATTTTCCTTCAAGTCAAAATAATAACTTTACGCATATACAAAATTCCCCTTGTCCAGGCTTCTTTTAGATAAAAAATAAATAAATAAAAACTTGAGCCGAAAGATAAATAAATATTTTCCTCCTATAATATGTGAACAAGCAATGTCAAGAAAAAAACCTTTCTTAGGATTATATCCCTTTACTCCAGCTGTATCTTTTTTTGTATTGATGAAGGTTATGGAAATGAAGGACACTAAGCACGTGAGTAAAGGCAATACGAGCAGATATTTGTTGTTTATTTGAATTATGGTATGGTTAACTTAAAGAGAGAGTCACATGCGCAGGTCCCTAGAAAACGTTCTCTTAATATTTTAGACCATTCAGTAGAGAAAAAGCTTTTGAAAAATCTCAACATGAAAACGATTGACAATATTGAGAATTCAGTAGCAGATTTGATTTGAACAAAAAATGTTACGTATACGCCCGAGTTGTTGGCTGCGAATGAAATATCATGGAATTCGGTTTCGTGTTTGTTCGCCTTTGCGATAAATAAATGTTTTTGGTATTCAAATTAAGGAATACTTAATATGATTTAGTAGAGCTGATAAAGAATGCAGTCTTCAAGATTCACGTAGTATTTATGACTTCAATGCAGCGAATTCGTCGATAAAAGAGGAAGAATACTTCAAAAAAAAAAAACAAAAAAACAGATTTAGATAGTCTGAAATGAATCAATCAGAATACTAAAGTTTACAATAGTGCATTCACTGATTTTCTAACACCCCTTAATATTCGTCATAGACCCATAAAAGTATATATATTTATGAACAGGACCAAATCCAAGACTATCTAGCAATGTCCGTCCGTCCGTACGCAATTTTTAGCTAGGAAGCTGAAATTTGGACCACATATTCCCTAGGGCTCTGAAATAGTTAAGTGTAATATTTTTTTTGAAAATGCCCACTGCCACGCCCACAATTTAGAAAAAAACGTTTTAGAAAGAGAGAGTGTTATAACCTTCACAAGATATGTAGGCACTGCCCCCCTTTATAAGTTTGTCATATCAAGTTTTTTGCCACGCCTACTTTTTGTGGGCGTTTTTTTTTACTAAAATGCTGTTTTCTTCGAAAATTTTCATTGAAAGCGAAAAAAAATGTTTAACAAGATATTTACCCTATATTTTTTCCAACATATCGCCCATACAAAGTTTTTGGCCATGCCCACTTTTTGGGGGCGTTTTTTTTTCAAAAAAAACTTTTTTTTTTTTAAATTAATAGAATGAAATAAAATCTTCTTAATGCTTTTTTCTCTGGGGCATATTGGGATATGGATAGGGTATCATACTGTTCTCCCCCAGCGGACTGTAGCCTTTCCTTATGTTTTTTAATGAAATAGAACTCTGTCAAGGTAATTTTTAAGGCTTGGAAGTGCTTGAAATCTGCAACCACTCTGATACTATTTCAATTTCTTGTATTTTTTCAGGGCTCTCCACTCCACACGTATGAGTCTCTATGGAGCTTCTAACGTTTCTACCATTGATAGAACCCGTTGCATATATTATTTCTTATAACCTCATTCTGAGAATTTTACCTTACTGAAAAAGTTAGGTGTTCTTCATTTTAGAAACACGTGAAGTAAGTTTCTTTTTCTGAAGAAATACATCAGCACTCTTAAAAGTAATGGTGTCAAACGTCTGAATGATTCTAACTTCTCTAGCTTGGCATGGGTGATTGGAAGTAGTTTGATGGGGAAGACACTGGTTTTGCTCTTGCTGAGTAGATACGATCTGAGAACTGTTCCCATTTCGTCTATCACACTTGGCAAGCTCCGTGTGCAGTCCTATGATTCTACAAATAAAGCCTTGAGAAGAAAGTATTTTCCTTCTCAGATAATCTATGGCATAGAACAAGTGTGCTCTATTATTTTGGAGGCGTATTTACCTGATCCCAACACGAAAGCAAATAAAATGCCGTGGGGCAAGCGCTGAACTTATTTTAATTGCTTGGCCACCGCGAGGTGAAAGGCTTTTACTCAAAATTATTCATGGAATTACGTGCCGAATAGCAGCAATTTCGCCGGAAATTTGCTTGCTTTGTTGGTAACTTCGTAATTTCAGTAAGTACTGCTGCATTCTGCCAATTGCACGGCTTATCTTGACATTTTCTGGCCTGTGGGCACAATTTCCGAACGCTTTTCGCAATTCACATAAGCAATTACAATCCAATTTTTCACTTTTTATCAACACAGGCCGGTTGGGTTGCAATCCAACAGGACAATTATAAAGGTTTTTCAATTAAGACATACCTACCAGTTTTGTATTTATTCCGGGTTTAGTGCACAAGTTAAATTTAAGTATGAAATTCCATCTCATTTACATGGCCATCACATCATCGCAGCAATCAAATCATTGGATCCAATTTGCACCGCCCTTAAACACATATCGCTTTGGATAATTTTCCTGAGCTCCTTTGACGTTGTTGGCTTGATGCCATTAATCGACGACTATCCGATATATCCATATATCCGTAAAACCCATTAGAAAGGAGGCCATTCGACCACACCATTTCTATATCAATTGTTTAAACCAGTTGTTTAGGATGTGGCAGCATCTTGTTGAAACGACATATCACTTATGTTGAGTCTATCTAATTTTGCATAGCAGACTCCATTGATTGTAACATGGGAATACACAAATCGCCTGATACTAACTTAAAAACTAATCAATTTCGATAAAGCCGTTTTCGGGAAAACGAATTTAATTTTAATTTAAGACAAACATTATATAAAAAATTCAATTTAAAAAAAACATAAGGAAAAGCTACAGTCCGCTGGGGGCGAACAGTGTGATACCCTATCCATATCCCTAGAATGATCAGAACCAAATCCTTAGACTATCTAGCAGTGTCCGTCCGTCCGTACGCAATTCTTAGGCCTTTAAAATTAAGCTAGGAAGCTGAAATTTGGACCACATATTCCCTAGGGCTCCGAAATAGTTAAGTGTAAAAAATGTTTGAATACGCCCACAATTTAGAAAAAACCGTTTTAAAGCTAAGGTTAGAGAGATAGAGTGTTACAACCTTCACAAGATATGTAGGCACTACCCTCCTTTATAAGTTTGTCATATAAAGTTTTTTGCCACGCCTACTTTTTGTGGGCGTTTTTTATTAAAATGCTGTTTTCCTCGAAAATTTTCGGGGAAAGCGAAAAAAAATGTTTAACAAAATATTTAGCCAATATTTTTTCCAACATATCGCCCATACAAAGTTTTTGGCCACGCCCACTTTTTGGGGGCGTTTTTTCAAAAAACTTTTTTTTTTTAATTAATAGAAATAAATTAAATGCTATCCATCATCTTCTTAATGCTTTTTCCTTTGGGGCATATAGGGATATGGATAGGGTATCATACTGTTCGCCTCAAGCGGACTGTAGCCTTTCCTTATGTTTTTTTTTTTTTTATAATGTACGCGCACTAAAGGGATTTTGGATACCCTTATAATGAAGTAATACAGTGCGGGAACAGAAAAGAGGAGATACCAATGCACGTTGGTTTTAAATGTCTGTAAACTAGAATGCGTAGGAAAACAGAGCGGGGTAGAGAATTCCACATTCGTATTGTACGGTTAAGAAACGAATTCTTGTATTTCACTGTACGTCCAAATACAGGCTTGAGAGTAAACTGATGTGCACTCCTAGCATGGCGAGTATTGCGGTTGAATTGTTGTAGGGGTGTAGGGGTGGAATGCAACTGGCTATTTCATTTGAGCACTTGTGGTGGAAGTACCGATAAAACAAGGGGTTCGCTTCAATGACAGCAGACAGCATTGCGTTTTGGAAGCATTAAATTCCTTTCAAGTTCGGAATTCAATGAGCTTAACATACGTTGCCGTTCCAGTTCAACGCCCGAAGATGTGGGGCGTTGCCCAGAAAACGTTTATGTAAAGCTGAGGATACTGTCATCAGTAAAGGAATGGATTGGATTAGAAGTGACAGACAGGAGGTCATTGATAAAAATGAGAAAGAGAGTCGGAGACAAAACGGAGCCTTGGGGAGCACCAGCATTTATTTGGGAAGTTGCAGACTTGAAACTGTCCAAAACAACTTGTATTGAACGTTCCGAAAGGTAATTTCTAATCCATTAAAGAAGGGTAACATCGATCCCAAATGCACGCATTTTCGACAAGAGAGCTTGATGCCAAACTCTGTCAAATGCTTTTGAAATATCAAGCGCAACGACCTTACCTTCACCACCACGGTGAATAGATTGGTTCCACTTTTCGGTTAGATATGTCATCAAATCACCAGTGGATCTGTTGCTGCGAAAACCGTACTGCCGGTCATTAAGAAGTTTTCGGGATTCAAGATATTTTATAAGCTGACGATTAATCAGCGTTTCCATGACCTTGGAAAGAAGGGACGTTAGTGCAATTGGTCGGTAGGAGGAGACAGAGGAAGATCGCCTTTTTTTGGGACGGGCTGAACAAATGCTGTTTTCCATCTTCTCGGAAAGAGCCCTGAAGAATAGGACAGATAGAAAAGCTTACGCATTGGTTTTGCCAGCGTGGAAGAACACCTCTTCAGAACGATAGGGGAAATACTATCTGGACCAGCGGATTTATGTATGTTGAGATCCCGAAGAACTCTTGCCACTGTACGAGTGCGAAAATGGATCGGTCCCATAGAAGATTCTACGCGCTCGAGTACAGGGGGAGACAAAGTTCAATCTGGCAGCGTTGAGCTAGCTGCAAAATGAGCAGCGAGGAGATTGGCTTTATCCAAAGAGCTGACAGCTGGGGTGTCATTGCAAATGGGTGTCGGGATAGATGACGAGGCCGAATTTTTAATATTCTTAACAAACGACCAAAAGTTTTTACTACTGGTGGGACTTTGTAGTATTTTCTGCCTCAACTTTTGGTCGTAGGAGAATTTGACGATTTCACGATTAATGTGGGCATTGCAGTCATTTCTGGCTCGTTTGAACTTTTTCCGGTTTTACTCAATTGGGTTGGCCTTAAATGACCGAAAACTTACCTCTTTAGCCCTGATAGCTTCTTTACAGCTTAAGTCACACCACGCGTTTTCCTTAGGTCTGATACACTTTATCTTATTAGGGATAAAGCGTTTCATGCCCAGGTGAATTAGATTTGTAATCATATCGGCAGCGGCATCCACGTCGTTGTTGAGGAAGCACAACGACCAGTTACATACAGATTCCGGCTTACAATCTCCAGCGAATTTCTTTATAGGTACTCGAGATGGGTGTGAAGGAAGGATATGGGGCATGCATATACGGTGGGTAAATGAAGGTCAATAGAATACCTGATCAGCTGTGCCTAATGCAATTTTTTTTCTTACAGGTAATCCACTGCTCCGTGACAATTTCCAAACGATTGCAATAACTTTCTCTTTAGTATTCTAATTTAAACGATAATTAAAAATAACGCAATTCAAATATAAATGTTGGTGTCGGTCTGACAGACCATATGAGCGAATATGGGAAAGTTGATTCTATCCGTCGTTTAATACTTCTCCACTCCAAGTGGAAGTGGTTTCAAATTTGATTGCATCCTTTACCACACTCTCCTCTTCCTTCAAAGATTTCGAGGAGCTCACTTAAATTTATCAATCAACTTCGATTTCTGTCCTTTACTTTTACTTATTTTATGCTTAAGTGAATAGCATCCCCTATCAATATTTTATTTCCATCTCTAGATGTTGTGGCTATTTCTATTTCCACTCGATTTTTACTCAAAGCTAAATAATGCTTTATGACAGCTAATGCATTTGAAGGGTCTATATCTTTGCTTAGAACCTAATTAACTGACTTTTTAACCATCTAACATATTTAATTAGACAAATTCCACATATACTTGCAGTACTTTACTTTAATAACCATTAGAAACTGTGTTCAGATGTATTTTTGTTGCCTCTCCACTCCGGTAATGGGCATTCATGCATACATCCTGTCAGTTACGAATTGTAAGTACCACCATTTTCCCCCTCTGCCAACATCCTTTCATTAAGACGAGAGGTAATTTCCTTTTGCGTGCAATTGTTCCATATTTAGGTATTTCATTTCATTCCCACTTCATCGTTGTCGTCGTCGTTCTAATTGAAAACACGACATAAGCTGGGGCTGCAAGGAGAAGCACATCCTAGGGATGGTAGCTATTGAGCTACCGATTCTTCTTCTTATGGAAAGGTTATACAATAATAATTTCAGAATTGTGGTGACACGGTACTTACATCCGTACATATATGTATGGATGCGGAAAATGACAATTGTGAAGAGATTTTTTTGATTGTTCTTGTCTCTGTTGAATTACCAATTTAGTTTTATGGTAGAGTTGGGAAGCCGCAGCGCAGTAGATGGAAATTTTCACACGACAATGAAGTGAAATTAAGAAAATTAAATACCTTAATTTTGTTGTAAGTGAAAGCTAATTGTCGAACCACAGCAATGAATGAATTCTATTTGATGTTGGAGACCAAACGCAGTTTAAGAACAGTTTCGGAAGTGGAACAAAACATTGTAGATGGTACCTAACCGCACTTGTGTGACTTTATAGGGAGACATTTGGCTTTAGCTGTTCACTATGTGAGAGTGTTTGATTTGGGGCTAAGTAGGTATTGGGGATGTTAGAATGAAGTACTTGGCTGGCGTTTTCGCTCCTATCATTTCTAAAATGGGCTATTTCCAAAGTGGTCTAGGGTAAAGCTGGGCCTCAACTAATAAGAATTTGCGGATAGTGAGGTCTGGACATTCTTTCCCAACTGCTCGTGTCATCTCAGGCGAAGGTTCTTTCTGATCAGTTGTACTTCTGTAATGGAGGGCTCTTTGGAATGAATTGAACAATTGTGTTGCTGAATTTTAAAATAAATTTTGTCTTAAAAAGTTGGTCAAATCAATGAAAGCATCTAACTATTTTCAGTAAGGGGCAATGCTTAAGTGCGTTGGACCACTAAGCGAGGGTTCACTGGTTCAAATCCTTAAAGTTTTTAGTTGCTGCCCCACCTCTTGCGAAAGTCTGACAAAAATCCAAGATTAAGAAATGTCATTAGAAGCTTCTCAAAAATATATTTCCGTCTGGAATCGGCATTAAACTGTAGGTTACTCCATTTGTGTCACAAAATATAGCTTCGCACACACAATGGTTGGAGAAGGTAGAAGCTTTAGGTCCTGTATAGGAAGTTTACGCCTAATATTTATTTTATTTTATTACTTGACACATTATCTTTAACACGTCTTTTAAATTCGGTCGGTGCAGTGGCTCAGTGCTTAGTGCTTTGGACTACTAAGCGTAAACCTAGTCTTATATGCAGTCTATGCCAAAGCTTATCTGAAAAGGCAAATCCCTCATGCTCAAGAGTGTATCAGTATGATCATAGGACTGCCGACTGTGACAAAGTTTCGTTCGTATCAGCTAAGCACCAATGCTAAGTAAGTTCACTCGCGTGTGTCCAGTGTACCCAAAGTATTGGGCGACTGTTCTTTTTTTACTTTGGGCAATTGTTCTTAATGACAAATCACACAAAAAGTAAGAAATTAATATTTGCCCAAGATTGAGTTTTGTGCAATGCTTCATAATGAATAACTGCCCCATATTCTTGAGCGAATATTCTATTTTGATTGCAACTTGGGAGATTTTTCGCGTAACCGTACTAACCTACGATGCACACACTTAGCTTATACTACCTATCAACTTTGCTGGATGGGCCATTTATACATTCTTACTCAAAGGGCTGCAGCCTTTGGAGAGAGCTGTCTTCAATTCTATAAGGTCGTGGGCACGCTCCTTCCAGTTATCCGTAGACCAACCAAGTTGCCATCGTTAGAGAATCGGGTTTTCCTATGTTCTTGGTGGCCCATTCATGTGCTAAGTACGTTTCTTCGTTTTGGACCTACGAGTAAATGAGGAAAAAGAAGTTTTTATTTGCCGACTGCAACTTAGTTAAGAGTACAGAAAATTGACTTGGCTACTATTATATGGAGGATCATTTATTGTAACTCTTTTGGCACTGTGTTATTCTGCTTCTAGCGGCTAACTCTAGATTCCCCGGAAACTTTTGGTTTCAATTTCCCATTTCTGTAAACATAGTCGGACCCAAAATTACTCTTAAACTGGAAGGCCTACGAAACTGAAATTTGGAATATTAACTCGGGAATATAAATGTGGACTTTGAAAAATAAAACAACACGAAATTTAATTTTATTTTTCAGTTTATTTTGAGGATTCAACTTTTTTATTATTTATAAGTGATTAAATATTGAATTATAAGTTACTTCAAGTTAAAGCACAGAGATGGGTATAATGGTCTGTTTGCGCTCGTTGTAAGAATCGACTGCCCACAGTGGTCCACGTTCGTCATCGTTTTCGTTCTGTCATGTGTACTTGTTTACGTTCTGGTTGAGTGCGCGTCGTCGCTGGTGTTTGGTGTACGTGCAAGTTAGGTCCTGTTATCTGTTAGTGCAGATGTCGTCTCGTCTTTATGTGCGATTCCTACATATATTTCTTTTTCTTAATTTTAGGGCCTAAGCGGTGTATAAGCACTTTAAGCTTACAGCGCCATCTATATTGGAGTAGTTATAGATACCTCAACCAATAATATTCTATGTAATTAATAAAAGATTTGCTTAGCTGCTAAACACGGGTTTCAATCCTTTTGATTTTATAATTTTCATTTTCAATGTAATTAATGGATGGTGTGAAATGTGTACCTGCTAATAAAGGATCCATTCTTAGATATTATGTAATGAGATTATTTCAAAATAGCGCCATCTAGACTCGAGTACTGATAACATTATTATAATTATACAGAATAGAGTTTAAAAGCGATTGAAGAGCGGCACCACATTAGTGATTTTCACGCTTCTAACAGGAGAGTTTTCAAGCTTTTAGAAAGATTCTGTGGTTACAACGGTAGAAAAAGTAATGAAAATCAATAAAAGTGACGAGTTTCGACCAATAAACACGCTGAGAACAATTGTAAAAGTAATCGAGACTTTGGTAAAACAGCTACTGATGGATTACGTTGAAAGTATCAATATAACAATCTGGGGTTAGAAAGAATTACTCATGTGAAGCAGTGGAAAACAGCATTAAGTTTTAAGATTTTAAGGGTACAAGGTGAGGAACTAGATTTGTTTAGATCTTTCCTAACAAAAAGAACACAACGAACAAAAGTCAATAAAGCGCTACTATTTATTATATACATAAATGACATGCCAGATATTATGAAATTTTGCAAAATAGTGCTTTACGCTGATAATACTTTGATTTACTCCGAAGGAACAGCTAAAGAGGACTGCAAACAAAACCTAGTCAATGATGAATAGATTGATCATTTGGCTTAAAATCAGAGCATGATCATTGATAAGGATCTAAAAATTCATTAATGGGTTCCTTAAAAGGGTTTGAAAGAGAATGAATTCTTGGACAACTGTTACAGGCGTTTTGACAGCTATTACTGTTTTGTTCCACAATTCTGTTTTCCTGCTACAACCAGGGTCAGACCGAAAGGCTGCATAAACTACAAGACAAAGTTCTGAGGAGCATCCTGAGGTGCAACAGATTTACTGCAGTTCGGTATATGCTACACGCTCTTATACGGCTCGAATGTATACCAATATTTTTCGCACCTAAGCAAATTCTGGAAATAATTAAAAAAATTCAAGTCGCGATACATCTTTTCATCTCTATCTTCTCCTATGTCCTCTCTCTCTGTAGTAATCACGATATCTATGCCAAGACGCTAATATTTGAACCGTCTAAGGCTTTCTGTTTAAGTGGCTAAAATTGAACTTCAAGATACACCCATTTACACATAAATCAACATTCTGGAAACATTTATCCTCGTTTCGAAGAATTCGATTTCCCTCTTTTTCAATTTCACTGCATACCTGTATTTATTTTCCAAAGGAAATTGAATTCATTCCTCATATATTTCTAACTTAAAGTGCATCCAAACTCGTTCTATCCAAAATTAAATGGTAAATAGCTCATCATCTCTTTACTGCTGGAAAATCGATAATATGCTAATTGATTGTAAAATAATACTACGTAGCTTCTTCAAAAGTGTATCTCTTCTCATTTATATAATAAATGGATAAGTTATTCATAATTAAAGCAATCAGAGTGCCACCCTTACTGTCTGGCAAAGAAAAAAAGAAAAACCACCTTCTCCTTGTGTAATCAAAACCTCATTTATTTAAGCTTCTTCCTCTTCCCTTCGCTGTTATGTCACAGGACAAAAAAAAAACCAACGCTGACACACAGCAGATGGCTTTAAGTACCTTTTTCTGCTTGCGTAGACGAGAGACGACGAACAGAGGCAAAAAAAACAAAAAAAAAAACCAACAAAAGGTCCTTCAAGGTTTATTAAACACGCAAAGTTTTGACAACACAGGTGGTTTTCGGCTGCTTCATTTGCCGACACACCTTCCGGCCCAAATGCCGGAGAATATTTCAAGGACGATAACATTTGAACTTGCAACAGTATGTGTGCAATTATAATTTCTTACACACACAAACATATTGCTATTGATTGTTGTATTTCGTCAAGGGGGTCACTGGCATTTAATTATTGTCACTTTGATTCCTCAAGGACGTTGTTTATTGACAAAAGCTATACGTATGTACGTGTTGGAAATGATATTCTCTTTAAAGGTATATTCCGCAATAGATATGAAATTTATTTACATATCCGCCAAAAAGATATGACTTTGAGATTATGCAGTAATATTCACTTTGACTGCGATTAAGTTTTACTGCTTTCTGCAACGTTGATCCGTAGCAGCTCTGGGAGCTGTAAAACTTTTTACCTAACAAAGAAGTTCATTCTCAAGTTGTGGGGCGGAAAGTTTTTCACTTTTAACTTAAAACTAAATTTTCCGACAATATGACTGCAGCAGTAGACGAACAGGAAAAAAGTAAACCATATACTCTATGCAAAGTCAGCAAGAGTCTGATGGGGTAGCTTGAAAAGTCAGAATCGAACATAAATTGCACTTCAAACAAACCTCAAACAATGAGAGCAATTTTTTTTTAAGGATATTCATTGTGCCGCTTAATGCCGTTCAGAAGCGCTTTCCAAACTCTTTCGGTGTGCAATTGCAGCTTTTATTGTGAAAACTTTTCACGTCCTGTGAAATCGCAAACAAAATTCACTTTTAATTTTGTAAAAGTAATAAAAGTCCTTTTTTGAATTGGGTACATTTTTTTTTCAAAGGCAGGTTGCAGGTTGCAGGTGCACTTAAAAAAGGATAAAGCGAGTGTAATTTAAGTGAAATGAATGATGGTGCTTGGAATCGGAATGGGAGTTCTATTACGATCAATAATGGCTTTATCACAAACGTAATGGATGGTTAATATTTTCAGGTTTTCCTATTAATTTTTGCGCAAAAAAAAAAAAGTAATTGACTTACGATTGTTTTGAGCAAATGGTATGACGGTGATTTGGATAGTTTATTATGAAAAGGAAATGGAAGTAGCGGACACTGTAATAAAAACAGTTCTATTGAACTTATGTAACTAACCACAATGAGCTGGTATTACAGGGTGGTGCAAAATGAATCACCCCATTGGAATAAGTTACGTTGTTCGTCAATTTGACATTTGTGAACTAGACAAGTGCAGTATATATAAAAAAAGGCAATGCCTGCTGACCGCCAGTCGCGCATGAAGAGGACGATTTTGTGTCGAAAATCATCACGCGTGACAAGGCGCATTTATAACGGGTGATCCAAGTAGAGATACTTTTTTCAATAGACTTTTTTGGCAGATCACGTGTGAGTCGTGTCATGTTATTTTTGTTTATTACTGTTTGGCATTTCATAATGGAAAGACTTACGCGTGAACAACGTTTACAAATTGTACAACTTTATTATGAAAATTCACGTTCTGTGAGGAATGTGTTTCGTGCACTTCGCTCAACTTATGGTCAAAATAATCGGCCTACTGAGCGTACTATTCGCAACACCATCACCCATTTTGAGACCCAGCATTCATAATTGGATAATATTCGACGTCCAGCACGCTGTGAAGAAAATATAGCGGCCGTAGCTGAGAGTGTACACGAAGACCATAGAGAGTCGATTCGGCGCCGTTCGCAGCAACTCGGACTGACGTATGGAACGACTTGGCGCATATTACGTCAAGATCTTAAATTGAAAGCGTACAAAATACAGCTTGTGCAACAACTGAAGCCGCTCGACCTTCCCAAGCGACTTCGCTACGCTCTATGGGCTCTTGAAAAGTTCCAAGAAGATCCGACGTTTTCGAGGCAAATTTTGTTTAGCGATGAGGCCCATTTCTGGCTCAATGGGTATGTGCACAAACAAAATTGCCGCATTTGGGACGAAGAGCAACCTGAAGAGATTGAAGAACTGCCACTTCATCCAGAAAAAAAAAACGGTTTGGTGTGGTTTGTGGGCCGGTGGAATCATCGGTCCATATTTCTTTAAAAATTATGCCGGTGCGAACGTAACCGTCAATGGCGACCGTTATAGTGCCATGATAACCGACTATTTGATGCCTGAAATTGAAGCTCGTGATCTCGGCGACATTTGGTTTCAGCAAGACGGCGCCACTTCCCACACATCGCATCAATCAATGGACTTATTGAGAAAACATTTCGATGAGCACATAATTTCACGTTTTGGGCCGGTCGATTGGCCACCAAGATCGTGTGATATCACACCGTTAGACTTTTACCTGTGGGGATATGTAAAGTCAAAAGCTTATGCCGACAAACCCGCTTCGATTCAGGCCTTGGAGGAAAACATCACGCGTGTCATTCGCCATCTGCCATGGACCATCTGCGACGTAGCAACGGCAGACGGATAGACATAATCTTCAAAAAATTAGTGCCAAAGAATGTTCTTTCAAATGATAATAAACATTCTCCATTAAATTTTAATTTTCTGTGTTTTTTTGTTTAAAAAAGTAGAGAACCTCGAAATGGATCACCCTTTGCTTAAGCGGTAACGTCAATAAGTAAAATCTTCGTTTCTGGGCCACTAAAAATACGCGTTTGATGTACATAGAGCCATTTCATCAAAAGCCACTGTATGGTCCGGCGTTCACGCGGGTGGAGTGATTAGGCCGTATTTTGTTGAGGACGCCATTGCAAAACAGCGAACGCTGCAGGGTGAGTTTAAACGAAATCTTACTGCCGGAATTGGATGAGCATGGCTTTGTGAAAGAAGCGTTTCTTGGTTCACGGTTTGGCGATTAGGGAAGATCGCCCACTTAATCATCACAAACTTCTGTCTCTGTGGCAACTTAAAGTCGCGGATTTGTGATGCCAATGAGCCTCGGACAATCGCAGCCCTTAGGGAGAATTTGACAGAAATGCGAACAGTTATCAACAGAAATCTTGCGAAAAGTCATGGAAAATGCGATAAAACGGGCACATATGTGTATCAACACAGGCGGCAGTCACTATGGAAAATGCGGGACATACTGCCCTGCATGTTTTCATTATTAGATTTTGGGTAGGTGCAAAGTTGAGTAGATGCAAAGATTTATGGGGCATAGACAGAGTATTTTAAGAAACCTGAAATTAAGAAGACGGTATTTTAAAACTTTTCTTAGCGGGATTTGTAAAAAACTGGATTTTCAAAAGCGGGATACCGATACGCTCCCTAATACCGATACTTTCGGGATTTCGGTCTTTCGGAATCTCGGATTTTCGGGATTTCGGCCTTTCGGGATTACGTTGTTCGGGATTCTGTCTGGCTCTATTTCCACTTAAGAGAAAAAATTGTAAACGTCCAATTAAAGATTTCCAGCACTAAAATTAATTTAAACTTTGCGCCATCTTGTGTGAGTGCAGTGGCTTAGTTGTTAAGTGCGTTGGACCACTAAGCGAGAGGTTGCTGGTTCAAATCCCGACCTGTACCCTCTGAAAGTTTTTATTCGCTGCCCCACCTCTTGCGAACGTCTGACAAACATCCAAGAGTAAGAAATGTCATGAGAAGCTTCTCAAAAATAAATTGCCGTTCGGAATCGGCATTAAACTGTAGGTCCCTCCATTCGTGGCAAGAAATATAACTTCGCACACACAATGGTTGGAGAAGCTAGGCTTTAGGTCCTATATGGGCCGCTTACGCCTAATATTTATTTTATTGTAGATGCAAATTTGTGGCCAAGGCGTAACTGGAGCTGAAAGAAAGGTCTTGGTCATATAACACTAAAATCGTGTCAAATTCTCCTCCGACCAAAAGTTAAAGTTAAAAATCCAGGAAAGTCTCATGGCAGGAAAAGATTTTACTTCTTCTTCTTCTCTCCATTAAATGACGTGATTATGATCAGGATTACAGGGATCATAATCCTCCCACTTCACTGCATTCCTACTGGTCCGCCTGTGGGGTTCGTGGGTTTGACCTCAAAAAAATAAAAAAGATTTTACTTGTTTATAAAAAAACAGAGAAACATCTACACCGACGCTCATTTTCAGCAGCACTTCAGTTGGCAGCATAGTTTGCTATACATTTAGCCCTGAAGAGGTGTTCATATACACTGTGAAAACCTCTGCCCTTTTCTTAAGTACTCTTTCCAAAGACTCCCTTTTCCTAATGACGAAATGCACTACCATCCCTTACTGCAAAGGTTATGGAAGCGGCAAATCGTCAGCTCGATTCGCAAAAAATTTATAAGTGACTTACGGTACGGTTTTTGCAGTAACAGCTACTGAAAAGTGGAACCAAACTTTTCCCCACTTTTGTGCGCTTTATATTTTTAAAGCATTTGACTGAGTTTCGAAATAGATAGATTTTTTTTAACTTAGCAAACTGACAAAATATATGCTATTTTTCTAATCTCCTGTCTTTATTTCTTCTTTTAAATCGATTATGCATTGATTGGGATTAAAAGGATCATAACCCTCTCACTTTACCCTGGTCCGAATGTTTCGTTCGATAGCTTGACATTAAAAATGTGCAGGTTTTCCGGTTTCTTATCACTTTGTCTCTAAAGCCGATTATTATTGCATATATGTGATGTGGGGTCTGCCTCTCCATCGGGGTTAAATAGGAACGTTGATTAAAATTGCCATGTTATATGGTGTTTCTATGGTCTCTCCTTTGAAGATAGTTATAACGGCAGCCGGTCACGCTGCAATATTTTTTGAGATGGGTTCCTTGGTGTAAAGGCTTCCTCTGATCTTTGAACTTCTCATGCGATCAAGCTTTATTACTTCTGCTATCATACGAAGGATCAATCATGTAACCTTATATGAGCGCCAGACGAAAAACTGGTAATGGTAATAGGCAATATTTTGACCACATCAAGTAGCAGAGACTTTCCTGTTACTTCTTTCACATCACACACACATGAGATTGATGTCGTTATCCCGGTTTTCTGAACTTTTCACAGTTGGGAAGCACTTTTCCATTGAGTGAAGTTTGATACTCCATTTTGATGGCTTTATCGTCAGTGAAGAATAACTGATAGAATTAAGGATCACTTTTCCTTCAAGCAGATAATCGAGCAAAGTAATTGGGGTGCTTCGCTGGGACACATCGAGACTGATTGGAAACTATTTGGTGACTCCAGCAACTCGCAAAGAGTTCCTGGCAAGCTGGTTCCGTGAAATACTTAATAAGCTGCGTTTGTGAGTATGAAAGGAAGAAGCGGCAAAATGCGTCTAGCGTATAATGAGACGAAACACAGTACCTATCCACTTTTGCTTAAAAGTCCATCCATCCATGGCTTTGATTGATATAATCCATTTGCTAGCTCGATAAAAGAATCTTTGAAATATATTTTTTTGTTTAAACCTTATTCAAAGTATGCAAAAAACTAGTGTCCATTGTTGATGAAATATTAAGCCCTAAACTGTTCGCACTTTACTTCCTGCAAGGTTGCCTCTTTGCTATAAGATTTAAATTTAAAGATTAACGCTAGGTAGGGAGACCTTATGTTTTTTTAAATAAATTTTAATCCGTTTTTAGTTTATAGAAATGATCGGGAGTAGTGTCTCTTTTGCTGTAAGTAATTGATTAATATTGAACTATTTTCTATAAAAATTCCATTAAAGAATAAACATTTAATAATTCCCCGGGAGCTAAGTTCACTGAGAGACTTAGTTCCCACATAGTGGGAAATAAAACCACTTTCACGAAGTTCCCATGTAAAGTGGGAACTAAGTCTACTTTCTTATTGGAACTGAGCACACATTCAAAAATTAGAAGAGGGAACTAACATCCAACATTTAGAATTAGACAAAAAACTGTATAGTGATAATAATGATTTTTTCTAATACAAGGATTGACATGGAATTGAAATCGAGTGAGCAAGAAGATTCGCAGTCATAGGCCCGCCGGGCTTTATTTCTTTTGATTTTGATTCTTGGTGATTTTGTGGTGGTAATGGTGGTTTTGTTTACACCCAATAAATCTTTGCATATACCCAACCTTGCGGCTACTCCAAATCTAACAGTGAAACCAAGTAGGGGGGTTACAGGGATGGGGAAGCATGCCCCCCCCCATATTTATTTCGACGATTCTTGTTAATAAAAATTGCAAAATACCTAATTGACTCTTCAATTTTATTTTGTTCTTAGTCGACAGCGAGAATTTACTTCACATTAAAAGGTTTTCGTAATTTATTTTCCACTTTACATGAGAACTAAGTCCACTGCGCGAAAGTGGTTTTATTTCCCACTATGTTGGAACTAAATCCATCAGTGGACTAAGTTTCCGTTGAGTTATTTCCCTGCACCTATTTTACTACATTTACATTTGATACCCTCTATCGACTCTGCACAACAAGAACTATTGCTTTAAAAATCGAATTCTCGATTTAGTTTTTCTCCCGTCGCTGTTAGTACTGTAGTTGCAGAATCTCACTGGATATTACTAACGACGACAAATATCATCCTCCCTTTGAAGTTTTTATTTACATAGGCGGACATTTGTACGAAAATAGTAATTCGTATGATAGTTGGCACTCTTTTGTCTTTCGAGCAGTTAATTTTCATAAGTTTTGGGAAGAAATAAATAAATTTGACTTAAATTTGTCCTTTCTTTCAAATATTGACGATGCAGTAGAATAATTTTATACCTTCATGAAAGACTTTAAGAATAAAGTGATTCCTGCAAAATTAACCAGAAATAGGCTAATTTCCCATCCCTGGTACACTAAAGAATTAAAATCTATAAACCAGCTAATTTTCCTATACAAACAACTTTTGACTCTGTAGCTGCAAGTAATTTATTTGCAGACTATTTTCGTAAGTCATTTAGTGACTCACCTCTACGCCTTGATAAGTTATTTGAACAATCGTGCTCAAATATCTTTTTGTAATTTTTCATTTGATTTGGATACAATTAAAAGATTTGTCTTCTCTTTAAATAACGACAACTCGTCCGGTCCCGATGGGATTGCACCGATTGTTCTTACAAAATTGTACTCAGGCCCTTGGTACACATCTAAAGAATTTGTTTAATTTGTCCATAAGTACAGGCAAATTGCCCAATTGATGGAAAAGTGCTTGTATCACACCTATTACTAATTATAGACCAATCTGCCATGTGTATTCCAAAGTTTTTGAGCGAATTGCCTGTGAAATAACGAACAGCATGGGTTTGTACAAAACCGTTTCACTGTTACAAATTTGTTATGTTTTCCGAACACTTGTTCAAACTCCTTAGAAAATAATAATGAAGTCGATTGCATATACACTGACTTCTCTAAGACTTTTGACCAGTTATTCCATGAAATAATCGAATTTAAGCTCAGTGCTTATGGTTTTTCACCGCTCTTTGTCAACTGGATTAACTCATGTCTTAAACAAAGGGATTATCGAGTCAAATTATGGGGTTCATTATCATAGTCTTTCTCTGCTCAGTCGAGTGTCCACAAGGAAGTCATTTGGGACCCATATTTTTTATACTAGCTAGTGATGTTTTAATATATGCCGATGATATGCAAATTTTTAAATCTGTCAACAACCAGGAAGACAGAGATCTTCTCCAAAACGACATTAACGACTTGGTGCGCTATGAAAGATTTAATCCTTAACCCATCTAAATGTCAACATATGACATTTTCAAGAAAGCGCAATCCTTCCAGCTTTCTTTTTTCTTTATCTCATCATATGCTCTCCAATGCCGATAGTTTTAAGGATCTTGGAGTTTATGTTGACCCCAAAGTTACCTCTATAGGACATATCAATTTCATTGTGAATAAGTGAAATTCTATGCTAGGCTTTATAAAGGGGTGGTCCAAAGAATTTGATGACCCCTATATTACTCAGGCATTGTACTCAGGCTTCACAAGATTGGACTCCATACTACAAGAATCACACAAATCGAATTGAAGTTATTCAACGTAGCTTTATTCGATTTGCCCTAAGAGGTTTTCTATGGAAAGATCCGTATAACCTTCCATTTTCTTACGGTAGCTTATATCCGGTCATATTGATGAACCTGATTTGCTGATTTCTATTCATTTTAACTTTTGTTTAGGTGCTCACAACTTACGATGTGTGAATTCAGTCCTTATCATAGGAAGAATTGTGGTAGCTATGAACCTATTTGGCGGCACTGGTTAGTAATAGCGTCCAAACGTCATTTGTCAAAGTGAAAAGTTGTCTGTATACTCTGCCATTTAATCATGTAAAGACTTACAAACGAACAACGATTGCAAATGATTGAAATATATTATTAAAATTCGTGCTTTGTGAAAAATGTGAAAATCCGCTGTTATCGAAAAATTGTGTTCAGCGATGAGGCTCATTTCTGGATCAACGGATACGTAGATAAGCAAAACTGTCGCATCTGGAGTGATGAACAGCCACATGCCATACCAGAATTATCGACAGTTTGGTGTGGTTTACGGGCTGGTGGCATCATCGGTCCATTTTTCTTTAAAGACCATCGTGGAAGAATCGTTACCGTCAACGGCTAATGATATCGGGCCATGATACGCCCCAGTTGGCTGAGATGAACTTGGTTGACATGTGGTTTCATCAAGACGGTGCCACATGCCACACAGCTCGTGAAACAATGGAAATGTTGAAGGATGAATTTGGTGAGCAGCTTATCTCTCGTAATGGCCCTGTGAGATGGCCGCCAAGATCATGCGATTTAACGCCTTTTGAACACGATTGAAGCCTTACAGGATAACATAACATGCGTAATTCATGGAATACAGGCCGAAACGCTCGAAAAAGTGACGCAAAATTGGGCCTTCCGAATGGACCATTTGAAATGGAGCCGCGGACAACATTTACATGAAGTTGTCTTTAATACGTAAATGGCAAAGGCCTATTTATCGATTACAATCAGTTTTTTTAAATATTTGATGCAAATTTGAGTGTTTTATTCGATTTTTAAAAAAAACTACGCTTAAAAAATCACCCTTTACTAACACCTGCACTAAGAGTTGGTGCACTTTTTGTACTGGCAAAGTTTTGCTCGTGATAGTTGATTGCATTGAGCACTCCACGACACAGATCCGATAGTGTTAAAAAAAAAATAGGTCAAACCTCCTTTAGAAACTGTCGGTATTCGGGGATATATCCTCCAAGCAGGATACTACAAATATAATATTCTGTTCACAGTTCGAAATGTCAACATACTGATTTCAGCATTTCCCGACGCATAACATTGACATGTAGTTGGTAGACTCTAAAAGCAAATCGAATAATGTTTTATATCCTTTAAAAAGAATTTCGATATTTTTTGTATTTTTACTTCTCTTTAACAACACCATTCTTTCTTTGACCTAAATATCAACAAAAGGTCTTTTGTTAAGTGTAGAATTCTTTGTACCTAACTTTGAGACACGCACACAAAAGAAGAGCAAATTCAAATAGAGATACCTTTGTAACTTTAGCATAGACTCGCAGATATATTCTTCCTTTCCGCAATTGTGTCGCATCCTGCCGTCATTCGACTCGAAAATCATTTCAAATGAAGAAATGCCTGTTTCCCTCCAAGTATCCCCTCTGCCAACACAGCAGCACACATAAAATAAAATAAAATAAAAAAGGAAAGAACAAATACCAGTTGAATATAATACGTTGAACGAGTTTTATTTCTGCATATATACGAGTGTGTAGGTTGAGGTTAAATAGAATCAAACAGACGTACCGCAAAGACTGACTCGACTGCGGAATTTTTTTGACGTAGAAAGTTTCAATCGAAATGGGTTGGTATTTGCTGCACACATTTTCCTGATTTTTATTCATTTTTATTTTATGGTTTGTTTCGGTTCATTATGCGCTTTCATCCGTAAGTTTGGTTTGTATTGAGTTAAGCGACAAAGCGAAAGAGCAGCATAATGATTAATTCTAGAATTATGGTGAAATGTTGTGATGTGCTGTTATGCTCAATTTAGTTTGGTTTCACTTAGCGTGAAATGTCTTTTGAGTTTATTATGCGTTAGAATAGATTGAAATATGCTACAAGAGGGGATTTTCATTAAAGCTGAAACTATTGTGTACCTACCCTATGATCAGCTTGGCACTGCCAATTCTTTATGAAGAATAAGACGCAGTTTCCATTCTGCTTTTATTTACTAGGGTAAGCTTAACAGTAGCTAGTATCCAGCAACCTTTCATTAGATGCTTAGTATTAAGAAATTAGTGGTTATAATTTCAAGCCTATCGAATGCGTTGGTTATTTGACATCATTGCGATCGCCAGAAAAATGCGCAAGTTCAAAAAGTTCATTTCAGGGTTGCAGATAGACTCAACGCTGAGAAAATTTCTCCTGAACCTTGCCTAGTAAGCTCGTCTTAGATCTCATTACCCTAGATGCCAGTGTGACCTGGGACCCAAACAAGATTCACTGTGTTTAGCCTTCCGACCAAGTTCGGAGAAAACTTGGCTAGTCTGTATACCTATACTGTATACCTATACGCAAATGCTTCTTATTGCCCTCCACCTGTTGGTTCGCTTGGAAAAAGACGTATGTTTACCTATGGGATAGTGGAGTGTAATGTTCTCGCGTTCCACAAAGACTCCAACACCGACTCCAGACAAGTTTTGGAGCCATCCGTGAAATTACGACGACATTCCTCCCCGAGCTCCGAGTCGTGGTAATTTTGTCGCAGAAGGATTTCTGGTGTTATACAGAGGTCGAACTTTCGAGCAAGTTCTTCAAAATTCGATTGCGAATGGTACTAAAAGTCATCTCTCTTAAAGCGAAAGATGGTTTGCAGCCTACATTCGTAGATAGTCGGGAGAGCCTACAAGGGACTCTGGCACTGCTGCTCCTTAAGGAGCCTTTTGTGCCTTCCCTGGAGGGGTCCTAGGGGAAATGTTTAACTCCGAAAGAAGTCAGAAAGACAAAAATCTTCTCTGGATGCAGGGTAGCAAGGTTTGTTGGTGAGATGATTTCCTCACTGAGACGAAAGAGAGCCGGGAAATCCATGAGTATGTGAAGAGAGGATTCGTCACTCTCTAAACAAAGTCTACATGTAGCATCCGGTGAGAGGCCAATGCGGCGAAGGTGTTTTTTTGAGGAGACAATGACCACTTATTCAGTGGTCAGGATTTTTTGAATATTCCTGTCGAGGCTAATAAGGAATTTGGACTTCCTGGGATGAAATTTAGGGAAGAATTGTTTGGTACAGCTACGATCATGTGAATTGAGCCAGACTTCATTGTTCCACCAAACAACCAATACGTTTGAGAGGAGGGTCTTATCATGGCCGTATAGATCAAAAGAACCCTTTTCGGAGATAGGCCCCATTTCTTGCCGAATGAGCCTCTACACTGCCAGAAATTCGGCAGAGCTTTTAGGTTTTCGATTTAACATGCTTGGAGCATAGAAGGGATATAGGGATATCTGCGCCTAAGAGCGGACATCCCCTAGTTCTGAATAGACAGAAAGAACGGCGACATCATCCACATAAGCTTGAGTGTAGTTTCTAGGAAGATTGAGAGCCGTAAGCAGGGAGTCTACCATCATATAACATAAAAAGGAAGAAAGAGAACACCACCTTGCGTACAATCTCTATTTTCAGCTTTTATGATGCACTTGCCACAATTTGCTTCGGTAATCAGCGTCTTGTACATTAGCAGAGCTTTAAATCATATCACTAATCTTTCATGTAAACCATGTTGCCTGGCTTAGTTGCAAAGGTTGTATTATCAAAAGCACCCTCAATATCGATGCGTACTCCTTCCAGTCAAGAGCACTTTAAATCTCACCAACAAAGTTTTGTTGCAGGATTTTCCGCGCTGATAGGCGTTTTGCATCTCATAGAAAGAGGATGCGATCGAAGATCAAAATTACGTCCATGTATCTCCAAAGTTTCAGCAGGAAGGAAGACAGGCTTATGGGTCTTAATCTTTTGGCTAGAGTATAGCCAAATTGTCGGCCTTACCAACTTTTAGTATGAAAACGACTTAAACCATACGCCAGCGGGGAAGGTATATAAGCCAAGGCGAAGCTAGCAGTGAAAAATCGTAAACGTTTTTTTACTTTAAACTCTCAAAGGTACAATAGCATTTTTGTAGCGTCATCAGTCACCACTTCAAATGCAATATAGCAGTAAAGCCGCCTGGTGTAAGTTTGGTTCAAGCGTGGTCAACGATGCCAATATTTTGGGTATAAGGTCTAAGGAACTCGATGATATGTTGCCACGCCTGCCTTTGGGTAGAAAGACGTGAAAAAAGCAATTCAGAAACATTAACGAGATCCCCGATGACTTATATGTGGATTTCCTGATGGTCCCTGCAGCTTATTTTTTTACATTAAACTCGAATTATACATCGGTTGCTCGCCGTATTATATAGACCCATTCTTAAATTCCATCTTGTATGGCACGCGGCTATTTTGTAGACAATAAAATCGCTTGCCTCGCGCGCTGTGAAAACCGTTTCCCAAAAATTATGGTAGCAATTTATTTTAGTATAAATCTTATCCGGATACAAAATTAAGACACACTCCTCACATAAAAGGCCCATAAACTGTGAAAAATTTATTAAGCATTTACTGCGTGCAACGAATGCCTTAATCCTGAAAAGATAGTCAAAATCAAAGAAGGAAGCTAACTGTGTACACCGAATTTTTCACATCCAAACAGTAGAGTAGAGCTACGAATGAACCCATTACCATGACAAATTGTATCGCAGATTACCACCACGATAATGCCATTATAAAATGTTCAGTACAAAGCCTGCCTGATTGAGTGGAAAATGTTCGGCGATAGCTGCCATTAAGTAATCGACCCGGAAACAAGGTATATGATGATAAAGCTGCTACCGACTTGAGTTATGGATTGCAGACTTCAATTTATGAATATGAGATGTGTTGTGTTACAGTCAGTTGTTCTCCATTCAACAGGTTGGCTCCCGCACTCAATCAGCAAAACGAACAATGTAGTACGCCGCACCAATTGATTAATTACATCTACCTTGGTAATAAATAAAATAAATTGTTGTTTTTTTTTTGGTTTTGCTTGGCGGGGCAACCCCTATTTTTTTAGGAAAGTATTAAGCAAACCAGAAATGGATATACATACATCAAATGAATTGTTGGTCTAAAAGGAAGACGCATTAAGATTCAGAACAGAACATCAAAAAGTTGATAAATGACACAGAATCGGGTAGTGGTGTCACGTTTTGGAAGATAATGATAATCATCATATTACATTAAGGACAAATCAGATAACAGAATTCTAATTACAGTTAATAAAGCAGGCACTAATGGTGGTAGTATGTCAAAAGAGAATCAAATGATAATGCTATTAATCTGAGATTGTGGGGAGGTTGTGGTAGGTGTGGGGTATCGGTATCATGCCCTTGGATTTAATTAAGGGCAATTAAAGCAGGACGCCTAGAATTTGCATTTGAATCAATTGGTACTCGTAGGTGAATTTTATTGCAGGCGCTCTGTTAGTGAACTGATAGCTGTGAAGCGTATACGTTGTACGTGCAGATGCTATTGATGGTAACATTCTTCTATTCGACACAAAGGCTCGAAAGAGTCATTATTACTTAGGGTCTAAGGAAAGCCCTACTTTGGTGTACTTTAAATGCAAACATTCCGTAACAAGTCACGTGCGCCTTCAACTTCAACCGTAATTTTTTAGTCGCATTTGGGTCTAAGCATTAAGGGGAATTTGATCGAATTTTTGGCTGATTGTGATAGATGATCAATGACAGTTAAGAGGCGACATCAAGCTCCGATAGGAGTATTTAGTAGATTTTAAAAGCTGTAAGACTGCAGTCGTTTGCATCGCTTCTGAATATTCAACAGAATTAACAATGCTTTACAATGTAGCCCAAGGATCATCACTTGGCCCGAAACCATTTAACATATATCTCTTTGATTTACCTAGTCCTCACTCTGAGCCCCAGTATATTCTCTTTGATGATGACACTAAAATATTGGCAAGTGCGGTTAAATCCGACAACATATTAAATAAAATTAAATTAACAGTGCTGATCCCTATGCGGGGATACGCAATTAGCGCTGGAGCGCCGTTTTAATGCCACCACTCATGATGACCTTATGGTATGGTAAAGGTTGTAGGTGCTCAGATGCATCCTGTGGCGTTGAGAAATGTTGTGATATTGTTGAGACCCATGTCCGAGATATCTGTGAGGTTATCGGAGAATGGTCTACCCAGCACCCTTCGCCTAGCCTCGGTCAGTGCTGGGCAGCCGCAAAGGAGGTGAAAACCCGTTTCACTCTCATTGGCGTCATTACAACTGCGACAATGGGTGTTGTGGGGTATGTCGAGCTTGGCAGCGTGGACACCTACCGCCAAGTGACCTGTGCTTACAGCCACCAGTCTAGCGACATCCATCCTTGTTCTATAAGGCTCTGGGTTCTAGATTTGTTGTAGTGGCGCCAGGTCTTCCTGGAAGTGGCGCAGTTCGTTAGCTTCCTCCACCTAGACTCCGTCCTCGCCATGAAGTATAAGGAGATTTCCCCCTTCACGTAACTCTGCGAGGGGAGAACTTGCACCGCGCAGGATTCCGTAAGAGTGGAGCCTATTCTGGCCAGCTCGTCGGCTTTCTCATTTCCCTCTATGTTCCTGTGCCCAGGAACCCAGATGAGAGAGATTCTTAACCGGCGACCTGCCCTGGACAGTATCTCCTCGCACTCCTCGACAAGCTTAGACGTAGTCCTGGTTGAGGTTAGGGCCTGGATTGCGGCTTGACTGTCGACGAGAATTGATATGTTTGGATTTGTTGTGGTGTTATTGAAGAGTATTTTGCCTGCTTCCCTAATCGCAAGGACCTCCGTCTGGAAGACGCTAGACGAGTAGCCGGAAGGATGAGGATGTGTGTAGTACGTCTGAAAAGACACCCGCTCCCACTCCGCAGTCCATTTTGGACCCGTCGGTGAAGATGGATATAGCAGATACGTCAATGAGAGTGCCTGCCTCCCAAGCTGACCTAGATAGGAAGGCAGAAGTGAAGGTTTTCTGGAAGTTGAGTTTGGGTATTGTGCAGTTAGTGGGTAGTACTTTTATATTCCTCGGTATAAAATCGATTATGTTACAATGCCCGTAGGGTCTGACCAACGGCCAGCTACTTGCAGTCTTACTGCCCTGCAGGAGGCGATTGATTTGATATGCAGGTCCAGTGGAGGGATGACCAGAAATCACATTGAGCGCCTTCGTCGGACTCGAGCGTAGGGCTCCCGTGGTTCCAATTGCAGCCGTTCTCTGAACTCTGCTTAGTTTGTTTAGTTTAACTTACCTTTACTCCTGGAAAGCGGATTTACTCGTTTCAGAAACAGCTATGGAAAAGGACATCCTAAAGCCATCCTAAAAGAGAGTAAGACCTTCTCATTGGCTTTAGAAAATGTTCCTATTCCATTGAAGACTGCACCGAAGTATCTAGGTATACATTTTGACTTAGGTTTAACAAACACGTTAGAAAAGTGTTAGTAAAGCAAAATGGCTTCTGGTCTCCTAAAATAATTACCGTCATCCAAACACACTTTTAAGAAAATTTAAAATTCATATCTATAAGATGACTAATAAGGACAATTATTTTATATGGATTCAGTTGTTGGTTCACCTTTTCACCAACAGTCAAAAAGGGGCTTGAACGCTTTAAGAGAAAGATCTTCCGATTTTGTTGTGGAGAGTACAGGAGATCCAACCAAAAATGGTACCCGAATATGACAACTTGAACTTTTGCAAATCTTATACAAATTTTAGAGCGGAACTGAGTGAGTAGTAAGTCGATTACGATTTTAGTGTCGCGACTGGTTAAGGAGAGCATCATTTAAAACTTTCAAGAACTCCGTTTTACCTTGATGGTGCTTTTCTGTAGGTAACCAAAGGGTTCTAGGCATGTCTAAGAACAGGTTGAGACTTTCCGTCCTAGCTCATCTGCAAATAAGTTGCTATCGACGCTCTTGTGATCTGGAACTCAGAGGAAAGTAAAGTAAATGACATGGAATCGACTGATTTGGTTCATTTAGAACTGAATTAAGTAATGAATATGTTGACTCGAATTTACCCTCACAGCAGCGTGTCGGATAGGACGATTATTACGATCAAATGATAGTTTCGACGACCAACTCTGATTTTCCGTTCACGTTCACAACAGAGTGACTCTGTACTGGGTCCCAGGAGACGAAGACGAAGCGGCTGGCGAGTTAGCTCGAAAAGGCTGCCCTCTTTCATTGGCCCGAAGCCCTTCTGTAGACTGCCTACCAGTAACACCGAATAAGAACTTATTCCATTGGATCAACAAAAGCAGATAATCCAATGGAACTCTATCCCAAGGATTTATTGGCTTTGCCAACAAAAATCGCGCTTTTCAAATACTCTCTCTGAGTAAACGTGACGCAAAGATCGTAACTGACTTTCTCACAGGACTCTGCGACCTGAACCAATATCTTGAGAAAATGTTGAGAAGTTCAACAGATCTGTGCAGGCTCTGCAATAACTCAGAAGAGGTAAGCTAAGGTTCATCACTCGCCATTGTAGATGAAACTTTGGTGTTGTGAATTAAAGCAATGCTAATGTACATGCAGCCTATGCAGATTGTGGCAAGTGCGTCATAACAGTGGTAAATAGGGACTGCCCTCAAGGTGGTGTTCTGTTTCCCCTCTTATGATGTATGGTGGTAGACTCTTTGCTTACGGCTCTCAATCATTCTTTTATGGTCCAAACATGTTGAATCGAAAATGCATAAAGCACTGTCGACTTTATGGCAGCGTAGAGGCGCTTTTGGCAAGACATGGGTCTTATCTCCAAAAAGGGTCCATTGTCCTTTGGATCTATACGGCCATGATTAGATCGCTCCTCTCATATGCATCGGTTTTCTGGTGGAACAGGATTTCACGACAACGTATTACAGTTTACTTTGCCAAACTCCAAAGAACGGCATGTCTCGGCTGCACAGGGGCTTTTCGTAGCACGCCGGGCTCTGCTTCGTCGACGCCTCGATTTATATATCATGGGGTGTTCGCTAAAAACCATCTTTCGCTTAAAGAGAGGTGGTTTTTGGTACCATGCGGACTGGAATTTTTAATAACTTGCTCGAGAATTGTCCTTTGACCCCTGTCTTATGGATGTGCCGTCTGATGCAAAAATTACTACGTCAACTTTCCGCAGGTAACGGAATGGCATCGGCCATACTCTGAACAATAGATTGAAACACACGGATGGCTCCAAAACGGGCAGGGGTCTGTTACTCGAGTCTTTATGAAACACGATAACATACGACTTTACTACCCCTTGGGTACATATGCGTCTGTTTTCCAAGCGGAGGTTTTTGCCATCCTAATGGCTATGCACTATATTGTGAGCCACAGGTGGAGGGCTAAAGGCATTTGCATTTGCAGTGACAGCCAAGCTGCATTAAAAGCGCTGCTAAACCCTCTTACCTCGTCCAAGTTAGTGCTAGATCTGAAGATTTCTCTGAATTTGGTCGGAAGGAAGGAACACAGTGAATCTTGTCTGGGTCCGAGGTCAAACTGGCATCCATAGTAATGAGATCTCGGTTGAGCTTGCAAGGCAAGGTTCAAAAGAAGTTTTCCCAGGACCCGAACCTGTGTTGGGTCTGCCTACATTTAGTCATGTCTTTTATTGATTCTTAGGTTTCTCGTGAACACAAGATTCGGTGGCGCGATTGCGGTGGATGTAGACAGACCAAACTATTGCGCCCGGATATTTACAAAAGGTCTGCACATTTTCTTCTATCTCTTAGAAGAATCGACTGTAGGCTGCTTGTAGGCGTCCTTTCGGATACTAAGATGAGTGCCGAACATCTAAGCTCTTCATCACTGAAGCTCCTTCTCATCTTTCTTCGAAGGACGGGAAAACTTAGTAAATTATTGTAAGGTGTCTGAATGGCAGTACAATGGACCTGTAGCAAGATCCACCCAATAACAAAAAGCTTCACCAGAGACCTTGGATTGCCTGTCCCCAGATTAAAACATACATAGCGAGCACAAAAGATATTTTTTTCGTCGCAGTGTTAAGCATCCCAAGGTGCGTTCATGGGTGCCTTTGAACTAAAATATGAAATTGTCAAGTCCCTATTATAAGACCGGATAGTATGATCAGACAATCAATTCAGCTCATTGTCTACAGTAGCCAATCTCGTACGAGAATACTTAATTTTTTGGACCAAACTTAGACATAGGAAAGAAACCGCGATGGAAAACTGTTCCTCCGCAAAAAAATCCAGTAAATTCTTTTAAATCCCTACCATTTCCAAATCACAGTTTAAAATAAAACCTATAAAACCTCAAAGACCATATCGTTAGTGAAGTATTTAAATAAAGAGTTATTTACTCCACCCCAAAGTAGACAACACAAAACATTTGTCAAATCACTAAGTGCCCACAGTGCTGCCATAAGTAAAAGCCCCTCAAATATATACAAATCAAAAGTGAACAAAGTTAACAAGCTCATTGTCATTACAAATATCACACAACAAGTTAAACTAAAAGTATTTACAAGAAAACAAACTCAGTAAACTTTTCACATTGCCCAGCAACATCCCTAAGCCGACCATTAGGAACTTTTGTTTGGCGCGTTTTGCACAAGAGGGATTATCTCTACAAATGAAACAGAAAATGGGGAAAAACATATAAAAACAAGAAAAATCATTGCTACATTGGTATTCAAAACCGCTTGTTCCGAAACTTTGCCATCGGCCAGTTTCTCAAGCAGCAACACGAGAGCATCTTTTTCTTCTTCGATTTGTCACCAAAGCGGGGTATGGTTGCAATTAATACAAAATGATGATATCCTCATTCATCAAGAGTGTACTCCATTCTCTCATAAATAACCATCAACATCACTTGATAAAGGAGAATAATAAAAATAATGATGCTCTACACTATCGCATCGCCAGCAACGACCGAGCAGTCGGCTTTCAAAGTTGCTGGATGGGTGGGGAAGGGAAGGAAACTAAAAACATCTCGACCTAGATAAATCGAGTAAGTTAGTTATTTATACAAGTTGGTGGCTCGTGTTTGAGTGACCACAACAAGGCTATGGCGTTGAGTAGATAGGTAGTCATTTTATTTCTCATTTAACCACAAGAATTTGTGAAGTGAAATCCTTTCTCTCCCATCTTTTTCTGGCCACAAACTGGGATAGTAACGAAAGGCGCCATAAGATTGCTTAGGATAAAGCGGCGCAATCATTATGAGATGAGGATAACTTCAACACAGAGTGGCCACCACTTTGGTAGGGGCTGGTTGGTATGGTGTGTTTGCTGATCTAAGGAAGTGGGATGTGTATTATATAAAATGTTGATTGAAGAATGAAGGATATCATGCTTCGAGTTTGGTTTTAATTAAGAGAAGTGGATGTGTTCAGCAGTGTGAGAGTAAAGAGTAAAACAAAAACAAATTGACGTCAGGAAGCAGCAGTCACTGTAGACAGAGTCAAGGTTAGCTTGGAAGTTGGATTTTGGCTTTGTTTGTGCTGGGATAGTGCTAAATGATAGTTGACTTAAAGTAGATTAAGAGATTTTTCTTGAAATTAATTTAAGACTGCAGATTATTACGAGACATTTCGTTTAAATTGAGAGTCAGATTGCTTGGTATATGAAGTAACTGACACATGGAAAGTCGTAGTTTTCTATTGGTGAAAGTTTGAGAATGTGTTGCCACTGTTAGAACGATATGAGAGTACGAAAAACTAACTAAACGCTAAATCATTCAATGCAGATTGATAAGTAAGGTGCAAAGATGTAGACCAGAAGCCGGACAGTTAAAAAACTTGTCAAAGAAATTAAGGAAGGCATAAACATAAAACGGGCCCTATGGTTAGATTGAATTACAGGTGAAATTTGAAAACAATTTCACCGAAAAGTTTTTAAAAAAACTACCGCAGACTATAAATGCTGCATTCAAGCTAAGATATGTGCCAAGCAGATTGGTTCGAAAAAAGCATGCCTGATGCCTAGACTTTTAGAACTATTCTCTGGTATACTTCTATTGGCAAAACATGTAGAGGACATACCTCTACGTCGCATATTAGATGTGGGCTCAGCTGGGTACGGTAGAGGTGTAGAATATTTACTTTCAAAAAGGCTGACAAATAGTTGAGATTCCAATTTTTCATCACTCACAAAGCTGCATCTTATAGCATCAATCATAAGTAGCTCTATTGCTAGTAATAAATTGATTCAGTTGCGTGGCGTGCTGCTCGAGAAAACATGGGATTTAAGACTTGTAAGGTGTGCTATAACGTGACTACTTCCATCTAAATTGAAGAGGGTTGACAAAACGCAGGGTACTGAAAGCACTATCCTTATGGTATGGTTTCTTTTTGCCCCAAACAACTTTGATTACGATAATATAGAGCTGCAAACTGCATGAACTTTCCGAATAAAATTTAGTCGATAATCGCAGCATTTAAGTACAAACCTTTAAAAAGGAATGGCAGCCATCTTCTCATGACGCTCTTTCTATACTTCTATATAACGGATATTCTTTCCATTACTAGTAGAGCTGCAAATCTTCTATCTACTTCTATCTCAAAATAACACGAATTTATTGATGGGCGATCAACAGCCAGTTGCAACAGTTTTTAGTAAAGCCTTCGCATGAAGCTATATTTCTGGAAGTTGAAGCCCTTAGCTAGAAAACTTATTTTATTTGCGTTTATAAACCAAAATTGTATTACATAGTTATTTTTGCTTAGGTGTGTAAGCTCGGAGTCGGACAGAATTTGGAAAGCCTAAAATCCCGAAAACATAAAGTCCTAACAGTCCCGAAAATCCAAAATTCCAAAATGAAATGGGAGCGAAAATTTGGATTTTCGGGATATTGGATTTTGGCTTTTGGGATTTTGGCTTTTCGGATTTCTTGGATTTTCGAACTCGGATCTCGGTTTTCGGGAACTTCGTCTTCTTTTCTTGAAGGGCTATATTCAAAAGTTGTAGCGGAAGTCAACATTTATGTAAAGAGTTGGTTTCTTGTAGAAGTTTTACAGAAGCTCAAAACAAGCTTTGGTATTTCTAAAGAAGACTTGGCGTATTTTACGAAGCTCTGGCATGTCGGGGCTTAAGAATTCGATTTATTAGCTGATAAGCTGTGGGCCTATCCCAATTGTCTATTTAGCGGGACAAAGGCGGACAAACAAAATATGTTTTCATCGTACTATCTCGAAATTCAATATGTAAATGCTTCACAATAAAAATAGTAAGCTGTGTACTGTTGAATTTTTCCAAATTCAACCCATGAAAGGTTTCAATGTCTTCTTTCTCATAAAAGAGGAAAGAGAAATTAGAGTGGACAATAAGTTCCTTCTGCTTAAATAAGCAATGCTGCTATTAAAATGAACTATATTTGCTTGCGCATGATGAACCATTCAAGCAATGCTGAGTTAATTGGAGCAAACAAATATGAAAATTCAATTAGTCGCAAATGGCATTAATTAAGCAATTAGCTAGAAGGCCACAAAGCTTATCAAAATGGAAATAAGTGTTAGCTCTAATAATATAATTCCTTTGGTTATGGAAATATTTTTATTTGCACTTAGCTAAGGCGATTACAATCTGTGGCTATAAACATGGAATAATACCAACCTGAAGACCTGACGTTAGGAATATAAATAAAATAGTGCTTGAGTTTATTAAACAGAAGCGACTCCGTATTCATTTTCATTCCTGTTGATTGGTTGCTGTAACACAGCTTTCCTTATCCAGCAAAGTGAAGTGTTTGGCATACGTCTTGGCAAATCACCGCGCTACATAAGTCTTGGTTTTTGCAGTCATAGAAAGTGTGTTGATGACTTCAACACCGCCATGTGGAACAATAAGCTGAGCTCCATTGTGGTTACTGCATTATGCAGATGGTAAAGGACTATCTCAAGAATTGGGATCATATATACGACACAAAGAAGGGACTCTTCTGAAGGAAATAATTGCTGAAGCAGCGCAGAGCTCGAAAATGCGCAGATCACATAAAAAAAATGCTCATTACCTTCGTTTACCAGGAAAAAGGTGATATCCTCGATACCTGGAGACAAACATCCCATTAACCTAAAGTCATAGTTAGCGAGTGAACTCACTATCATTCTCTCATGTCACATTTTGCGTTCAGCAGGTTCGTAGTAAATAAGGCGGTCCAACAAAATAACTCTTAATGTCGATTATCCTCCTGTGCGGTTCTGAAATTTATGCCGACGGACCCTGGCAAAAAGTATAGGAAAAATATTGACACCCTCCAACTAGCAAGCTCATACAGAACAATGTCGGAAACAGCTGTCCTTGTAATTTCATTTCATCGTCAATCGATCTCCTACTTACAGAGTGGAAGTACGTATACGAGCAAATGAATATAGCTGGAAACGTGAACTGTAGGGGTGAAGTACCTCAGCAAAAAAAAGTGACAATGACGATAGAGCCGCGAAATAATTTTATAGAAGTGTCCTTAGTACAAAAAAAGACCAAAATCCTAGTGATATGTGATTTTCAAAAAAAAAAAAAAAAATGTATGGCAGGTACAGTTATTTCAAACGCTAAAGCAAAAAATAAAAAGATGCCCCGAGATGTAACCACAAAAACCGGCGCCCGGACAGACAGACAGGTCGACGGACGGCACTGGGGGACTCATTGATTTGTACTTCGCTATAGTCGTAATATCAGCCCTCATACTCAGTTTGAGTTCCAAATTTCGGCACGATCGCAATAACTTTCTCATTAGTATACATACTATGTAATGAGTACGAGAAAGTTAAAATAGACGAATGTGGGAAAAATAACAAACCCTAGGAGAAGGCATAGACGTCTAAAGCAGAAGACAGAAGACTTAAAAGACGGCGTAATTATATGCTCTTAAAGAACGATTCATCCTTGATGTAATGCAAGAGCAGTTCCAGGATGGGGTTGTAGGGAGTTAAATCGGTAAGAATAGAAACGACTAAGTGACTATGGCCGTTCTCTCTGTTTTTAGCTTGTTGTTTCTTTTTATTGGTGTCATTTATGTTTTTTGTAAAATGACAGACAAAATTTGGCATCAATAGACGTATCACGTAACACGCAAACAACAACTGTATGGTTTGGTTAGGGTTTGTATGAGGGAACGAGTGATGATCCGTAAAATAAGCCAAAACAGATTTTTGACCCACCAGCCAAAGGGATGATGGAATCTAACAATTAGGTAATGCATTGGGCAGCTAGTTATTCATAATCTATTTCGGGGTGCTGCAAAATCACACTGCTATGTAAAACAGGACGTCTCTCTGTCTGTCCATCCATAGCTCGAAAACTATAAAACTGAAATTATATAAAATTGATTTAAATTTGCCCATTTATGTTTTAAGGTAGGGTTAAGTGGGAGGAGTAAAGGGGTGGAAAATAGCCTAGCATTCGAACTACTTGCCGGATTTCAAAAATTATTTTAAAGTATACAATGTTGACATTCTTCGGATAAAGATTTAATACAGCGTAGGAGTTTAGAGAGCGAAGGGGGCTATTTCTTGAACTATTCGGCCGATTTTAAAAAAGTCTTTAAGCCCTCCGAATTAGTAATGGTGACACCTCCTAGATTAGTAGGGGTTCCTTGAGCGAACATAGCCTAGTAATGTATTAAGAATAAAATCACGCTTTAGAAATTATGCAGCTTTCAAAGTTGTAAAATGCATATTTCTAGTTAAATTATTCTCTGAATCAACTGTAGTTCAGTGATTATTAAAGATAAACAAAAAAAAAAAACAACTCTCAAATTATATCCTAAGCCTGAACACCTCCAACAAAGTCATGGCTGTTCAAAAAATACCTCCAAAACAAAGTCTTTCCAGAACATACACAGGATCAAAGCCAAACCCTCCCGAAAAGCTATATGAAGAATATCTTAGTCAATACCTACGATGATTATAAGAATGATATAATTTTTGATTTACGATGAGTACTCACCTTTAATGTCACCTTTACCCTACTTTCCATTGCGGATCGAAGAAGATTCTCACGGTCTGTTCCATTCTTTCATTAGCACGTGTTCAGAGATAAACAGAAAATTTCCGTTGAAATTCAATGTCGTGGAAAATATCTCATATTCTGCAAGACAGCAAAGTGAGAAAAATATTAAAAAGAAAAAAAAAAAAACTCAAACTGAAAAAATAGTGACACATGTTTGCGCGAAATATTTGAAAATAATGTCGCACGTTTGGCCACGTGGGCTTCATGCCGCGCAATTTAACAATACCTTTGGGGCACGAATAAAAATCACATCATTTGAGTGATTGACTTTGGGGAGGCTTGGAAGAATTTTCAATTAAGCTCCACCGGAATTTTTTCGTCTGGCTGCTTAAAATAACAACTCACCCTTGAGAGGCGTCTTGTACGTTTTGTCGAGATGGGTGGTTTTAAAATGCGTGCTTGTTACGAAAGGCACACGTCTCAGTGTCGTCGATTAGACATGAATGTTTGCTAAAGAAATGTCAAAAGGAGGGTGTCGACAGTGTATGTAGCAAGAAGGGCCATAATAAGGGTGTTTTCACTTAACATACATACTTTTGCTTTAGCAGCGTTTGTAAGAATGCCTTTTCTTCACCACTAATGATTAGTATTTTTTTTTGGCGATCCTAAAGGTCTATTGCATCAAAAAGGGGATGTTAGTCTAAGAGACGAGTGGCTTTCCTAGTGAATGCCACAACGTCGGAAGTATTTATCGAAGATCTTTAACCACTGAAGGACCTGACAATCGCATAGGATATGTTCGAAACTTTAATCATCCTCTAGACAGAACCGACATTCAGTCTCTTGGCACAGGTTTATATTGCCAATTAAATCTATACTTAATATAGTCGTAAGAATTGAACCTACGCGCAAAAGTAGAAGGCTTGTCCCTCAGTGTAAACGCTGCCAAGGCTATAATCATACGCACGCATACTGCCAAAAGGAACCGCGTTGCGTTAAATGCGCGGGTAAACACTTATCGGAAGAGTGTGCTCTAAAAAAACAAGACTCGCCTACTTGCATTAATTGCAAGGGAAAACACCCGGCAAACTATCGCGGCTGTGAAGTAGCTATCGATCGATATCGATATCGATTTACCGATCGAAAGTCGATCCAAAGATACATTTAAAAAAGAAAACGGAAAACCTTCTAAGAAAAGAAAAACAAGGACTAAGGAAATGTCCAAACCACTGCAGATGACAGTACGGAAAATTGATGTACAAAAGTCAACGAATCGCGGCCCGCAAACGTACGCTGAAGCTGCGATACAAGCAAACAATCGAGTTGTTTATACGGCATCTGATCCAGTCCATCAAGTTTTTACCGAAATACTTGCGAGACTTGAAGAGCAAAGCCAAATTAACAAACGTATGTTCGCGAAACTGGACAAGCTCGAAAATAAAGTTCGAGGCTCACCAACTCCCGTTTAAATTATGAAAAGCTTTATAAAAGTAGTAACATGGAACGCGAATGGCCTTCTGCATAAAATCGACGAGTTAGAAGCATTCCTTCACAAAAACGATATTGATATATGCCTGGTATCGGAAACGCATTTGAGGAAAGAATCAAGCATAAAAATTAGAGGTTACAGCGGTTATCACGTATTTCACCCATCATCACCCATCAGAAGGCGGAGCGTCCTCTTTTATAAAATCCACGACTGATCTCCCCGGGTGCTTGAGCTTGATGAAATGCAAATAAGCTCGGTTAGCGTAAGCATTAAACGCATTACATATAACTTTGCTTCTCTTTATTGTCCTCCACGAGCGACGTTAGGAAAAAAATGATTTTAGAGGCATATTTGACTCACTTGGACAGGTCTTTGTAATTGGCGGAGATTTCAACGCAAAACACACCTTCTGGGGCTCCAGATGTATCTCACGAAATGGTCGAATTCTATTCGAAGCCGGTATGGAGTCTGGGGTCGACTTTTACTCGTCTGGCAAACCCACGTATTGGCCTTCGGATATGGCAAAAACACCAGACCTGATACGCTTTTTTTTATCGCAAAAGGAGTATCTGAAAACTCAGTCAAAACTGAAGAATGTTTTGATCTCTCTTCTGACCATTCGCCGGTCATTCTGATAATTACCAGCGGAGGCTTACGGGAAAGGGACGGTCCACCAAAACTTACTAGCAAAAGAACTAACTGGGACTCCTTTAGAAAAGACTGCATAAATAAAATTGATCTGAAAGCATCCCTTCGAACACCATATGAACTCGAAGACGAAGTGAATCATTTCATCGATGCCTTGCAAAGTTCAGCGTGGAACAATACTCCTCATAAAAAGAGAGTAACTACAAGTAACGAATTAAAATATTCCCGCGAAATTACTGATTTAATAAAGGAAAAACGAAGAGCGCCTAAAACATGGCAGCAATCTCGCGCTCCGCAGGATAAAACAATCTTAAATAATCTTTTCAGCAAACGGAAAAGAGACATTCGGGACTTTAAAAATCTTGAAATCTCTATGTATCTCAAAAGTCTAATGGTGGATAAAACTTCTAACTATTCGCTTTGGAAAGCTATGAAAGGCATGAAAAGGCCAAAGATGCAAGCGCTACTCATCCGGAAAAATAACGGGGAATGGGCGAAAGGAGACAAGGAAAAGGCCGAAATATTTGCCGAACACCTTAAAGAGACGTTTAAACCATTTGACGCTGAAGCGTTGGTAGAATATACTGTTCCTACAAAGGTATCTGACAATTTTCAAATTAGACGAGTATCGCTGGTCGAACTCTGTTTTGAAGTACAAAAACTTAAATTTAACAAAGCTCCTGGATATGAACAAATTACGGGACAGGTCCTTAAAGAGCTGCCCAGTACTACTTAAATTTGTTTATCTCATAAACGCTTCTATTAGACTTTTGTACGTTCCCCGGCAATGGAAGTTAGCTGATGTGATAATGATTCCTTAGCCAGGTAAACCTCCAAATGACAAAAAAATCCTATAGACCAATATCGCTTCTGCCAATAATGTCGAAGATATTTTTAAAAAGCTCATATTGAAGCGATTACATCCGATCATCGAAGAACGTCGATTAATACCGGATACCAATTCGGATTCAGAACGAAGCACTTCACAATTGACCAGGTTTACAGAATTACCAACGAAATTGAAAAAGCACTAGAGGAGAACAAAAATTGTTCTAGCGTTTTCCTTGACGTATCTCAGGCCTTCGACAAAGTATGGCGTACGGGATTAAAATATAAACTAAACAAAGCTCTCCCAAAGCAATTTTATGAGATCCTAAGCTCTTATTTAGATGACAGACTCTTTCGTGTTAAACACGGGAACGAGTACTCCGAATTCAAAGAAATCGCTGCGGGAGTTCCACAAGGAAGTGTTTTGGGCCCGATTTTATTCCTATTATACACTCGCGATATCCCGCAAGAAGAGGATACTATCGTAGCAACTTTCGCGGATGATACGGCTATTCTAGCTGAAGACAATTCGATTCAGTCCGCGACAAATAAGCTTCAACGATCTATCGATAGAATATGCTTGTGAACAAAAACTTGGCGTATTGTCCTCTACGAGACAAAATCCACGCACGTTAATTTTACTTACAGAAATGTAAGCAATCTACCCATTTATATTGACTCGCTACAAATTCCGTACGCAAACGAGGCTAAGTACTTGATTACGTGGAAATACTGCCACGCCCACAATTTAGAAAAAACAGTTTTACAGCTTTTACAGTTAGAGAGATAGAGTGTTGAAGTCTGTACAAGATATGTAGATTTTTTAACAAGATATTTAACCAATATTTTTCCCAATATATCGCCTATACCAAGTTGTTGGTCACGCACACTTTTTGAGGGCGTTTTTTTGCAAAAAATATGCTTAATTTTTTATAAAATTTATAGAATGAAATAAAATGCTACCTATCATCTAGGGATATGGATAGGGTATCATACTGTTTGCCCCACGCGGACTGTAGTCTTTCCTAATGTTTTTATGTATTTTTTTGTAATGCTGGTTGATGCGTGGTTCGACACTTTTAATTCAAAAGCTCCAAGAGTAGATTCTAAAACTAAAAAAGCGGTTTTTGGACTTGAAATTGATTTCCAAAATGAAATCCTCGATAAAATGGAAAACATGTACCAAAGCGAATGTTTTTGCAATCGTGAGGTAATTTGGTACTCAAACTGAGTATGAAGTACGATACTACCATCATAGGGTAATATATAAAAGTGAGTGCGCGAACAAATTTCGATTAACGGTAATTTACAATATCATAAGACCGAATAAAGGGAATTCACAAAAATAATACTATTCTTTCTTATACTATTAAGTTAAACAAATCTGTTTTGTGTGAACCGCGGAGAGATAAACGCGGGTGGAGTAAGAATTATCTCAGGAACTTCTTGGTATAAATATTCTCCTAACGTAATAATTCAATGTTCTTCCATTGCAAACCGATTTTTTCTCCAAACCAGTACGAATTTCTGAAGGGTTAAGTACTTCCAACTTAGTTGAATTCCTGCCTGGTGCGCAGGACTAAGTCTTCGCTTGGGTTTGTTAAACGTTAAAATGTTGTTAAAAGGTTCTATAGAATGTCATGTCATCCAGTTCAGCAAATCACCTTTACCAGTAATTTGCGTAACCTAAGGTCACTACCCCTCTTCCATTGAACTATTAACGCGCCACTATGAACTTCAATGAATCTTTTTCTAGAATACTGCACTTAGCCAATGTTTGCAGCTTTGATTTCCACTATAGCAGAAAGGCACTTAGAAACGCCCTGTATAATATTTCTTTTACCAACCCCCTTAACTCATCCAACAGCTTTAGGTTTAGTTTTTAAAATTGTTTGTGCACGTACATTAGTTCAAATTCGGCTTGTACTTACTTACTTAAAGGGCTCCCGACCCGAGAAGAGTCCCTGCCTGAGAAACGGCAGCCTTCCATCCTCTGCAATCCCGGGCACGCTGCTTCCAGTTGCCCAGACCAAGCGCTCTGGCGCTCGGTTCGGTTTTCCTTGTCGTCTCGAACCTGAGGGCTGGGATTCGAAGATCCTCTTGGCTGGAGCGATGTTGTCCATTCACTCGATGTTGCCGAGCCAATGTAATCGACGATTCTTGGCTTTTTGGACTACATCCACATCTTGGTACAGCTCATAGAGTTCGCGGTTGTATCTTCTCCTCCATTCGCCCTCCTTGCACACAGGATCAAATATCCGTCTAAGGATCCCAATATTAACTCTCCTTTTCTGCTTATCGTCCAGCACTCGGCGTCGTATAGCATAAGGTTTCTGTAGAGCATGCACTTTGTCCTTCGAGTCAGGAGTTTAGAACCCATTTGTTTTGCCAAACCGAAGTAGCAACCGGTTTTCCGGTTTCTTCGACGGATCTCCACTAAGATGCTAGTGGACAGTAGATTAACTCCTTAACTACCTCGAAGTTTCTGCTGTTTGTTGATAGCATACATTTAGTCGTGTCCTCATTCAATTCAAGGTTCTTGCAAAACATAGAATCGCTTGTTTTAGGTTTAATAATAATTTCCAAAAATTACAATAGGACGTCTACACTTTGAAAAACGTACTGATTAAAATCGTTCTCGGTCCGATATGAGTTTTAACTTTACAATTTCTTATAAAACATTTTAGAGCATTTTCCAACTGCACACTTCTTCAACTTTCAACTGTAATGCCTATCAAATTTATCAAAACACAAATAAAATTAACAGCTATTTAAATCAGAACTAAGAAGGCTTATTAATTTCCTTGCTTTCCGTGAAATACTGCAAAGTAATAATTTTCTTTGTTTTCTCCAAGACCAACACATCCAATCGAAATAGTCCAATTTGCCAAAACACGGGCGACAATTTTCTCGAATCCAACACAAAGTCCTTGACATACACATTGCCCTGCAAAGAGAATGAAGGTGAGGTATCTTTTCGAAACACACCACGTGAAGCTAACTCACAAAATAAGAACAGGGATGGTTTAGATTTGAAAATGGCATGTAAAAAGAAGTCAAAAATTGCATAATTTTGCTACCACGACGACTTTCAATAAACCTGCAATAGCTCTCTGTTACGTTGATCAGGAAAGGACTGTATTTAACCAATGCTTTCTTAAAATACTGCACATTTAACTAAAAGTATTTTTTTTTTAATATTTCAATAACTAGAAAGGTATACAACAAATTTACGTAAATATTATGCATTGGTCGAACTATATTTCCTCTCATGTTTATCTTTGTTGTTGTCCTATTCACGGCCCTAGCTGAACAGCTGACGTTTTGTATTGTTGTCGGATCATGAACGATGCACTGGGTTTTTGTAAAATTTATGAGCAATTCACACTAAAAAGAACAAAACAAAAAAAATTTTAAAACAATTTAGTTATTTTTTTTATATTTAGCTACTTTGGTCAAATTAATTATAATAATGAGCATAAGTATTGTGTTCATAGTTTCGATATTATGTTGGAACTGAGTTTAGTTTTTGCATGCCGTAAAACTTTTTGCTTACTAAATTGAAGTGAATACAATTTGTCTTCTGTTTTTATCGTTTTCATGCATCAGTGTTACGCTCAATTTACGAATTCAGTTGAAAGCATACATTTGTAGTTATATAGTATATTGCGCATTAATAACATTATTCAATATCAATTATTTTACTAAATTGTGGATACAATTAAATTGATCGATGTTGAACAAACAGTAGGTTGAGACACCGTTACATGTACAAAAAACTGACACTGGGTTGGTGGAATAATTGGTCCGTACTTCTTTAAAAACGATGCTGGCCAGAACATTACAGTCAATGGTGACTGCTATAGAGCTATGATTACTGGCTTTTTCGTTCATCAACTAAGCAACCATGATGTGCAGGACATGTTGCTGTGGTTTCAACAAAACATCGCAACATGTCACACAGCTCGTGCCACAATTGATTTATTTAAGGAAACGTTTGGTAGCGTTAGTTTGAGATTTAACGCCGATTGATTATTTCTGTGGGGATGTGTGAAGTCGCTAGTCTATGACGATAAGGCCCAAACGATTGAGTACTTGGAGGAGAATATTCGTTGCGTTATTGACGATATACCGCCAAATGTTGAAAAAAGTCATCGAAAAATGCACCTCCAGTTTAGACTATATCCGAGCCAGCTCTGTCGGTCTTATGCCAGAAATCATATAAATTATAATGCAACAAAATTATCTTTCGAATAAAGTCAATATCATCCATGTTTGATTCCATTTCAAAGTTCTAGACCTTTAAAAAAATACCCTTTCGACCACTCTAAGTTGCAGAAAATCGTACGAATTGAACAATACTCAATGGTTAATCTAAACATCAGAGTTTTTCCGATGAACAGTCGATTAAGCATGATTTAGGTGGATGTGGTACTTTTTGGGCCAAAGTAAGCAGTAGCTGCGTTCATAAGATTTAATGTTTCAAGGCTAGTGATACCTACATCACGTTGGGACACCAGCTAAAACATTGGAACAACCATTTTTCACCAGCCATTGCTGCTTTCTATAAATTTACGAAAGTTTTAACTTCACCCCATAGAATTTTTGCTAAGTTTACATAGAATTAATGCATATAGGTCTGTTAGACTGGAAATGATAAAAATTAGCTGATGACTTGATTATCAATTTGTCCAATCTTGGTGAATTTCTGTTCTTCAGATCCGAAATTTGTGGAAACGAATTCATGTGCTAAAATTTGAGTATCATTATAATTTAAAATAGAGATCTTTAGTTTATTTGTCTTTGGACGTTATAAATAACCTATTACCATCAAAGCAAGGAATATGAAAAAGGTCTACAATTGAATTGGTGAATTCAAATATTCTATTCTTTAAAATCAATACCCAGTCTATTCCTTTGCCCAAAGGAGTTTTTAATTTTAATTGAGTTCAGTATTTGACATGAAATACGATTGATTTGAGACATTTTATTATTAAATGTCTTAATGCAGTTATCAATCTACTACAATTACAGGTAAGATGGTATCGAAGCACATCTGAATTAGCCATTGCACTTAAAAAGATGATCTGAACTAAGCGTATAGCTGACGATAGGGTTATTGACGATAGTAAATTCGGCCTGTTTGTAAAAAATAAATCCAATGGAAACGTATTTACCCTCCTAGAGGCTGGTGAAGAAAAATGTAGAACGTTTCACCATTTAAGCTGTCTGTATATTTTCTGCCGAATCAAGAAACAGAACAAGGAAGTAAGTTTTATCTTATGTTTTTTCTCGAATTAAAATTTATAAGCTCTTTAGGACCTATGGAAAAATGAATTCTATACGCAAATAATCAATGCACTTCTTCTAACAACTGACTTAACACCTAACTAAGTAACCTATACATTAAACTATAAATGCCTCTAAATGAATTAACTTAAGATCGCAATGATTTTATAACTTCAGTGACTAAAGCGTGGATTGCATTCTACTTCTAGGTATCATGAATTCTTTATTGACTTTATGCAACTTAATTCAAAAAGATTTATTTATATTACAGTGGCGTGCACATTATTGGTAACGCTCCTAAAGCAGAAAAAGTCACATGTCTATTGAATTTATTTGCAGAGTCATAGCAGATTCGTAGTATTTAATTCAATCATTTAGGTTGAGAACTTATTGTTTGAGGAAATAAGAAATTTCACTTTTAAATAATGTTTAATTAAGTGCACGCCACTGTATATGAAGGTGGAGATCATTGGTCCATTGGGGGAATGGCTCAAAGAGACAGGTAAGAGTAATGCGGGATTTAAAGGGTTTTTTTTTTAGAGGTAGAGATCCTTGAAATGGAATACAACAAAAATGTTTTTTTTAATTTGGCATTATAATTTCTGGCATTTGACCGCCACAACTGGCTAGGACGTAGTCTAATCTGGAGGTCCTATTTTAAATCACTTTTTCCAACATTTGCGGCCGTTTATCGGTAATAACGTGGCGAATGTTGTCCTCCAAGTGGTCCATCGTTTCGGGCTTATCGGCGTAGTCTAGCGACTTCAGATATCCCCACAGAAAATAGTCAAGCGGCGTTAAATCCACGCACGATCTCGGAGGCCAATCCACGGGTCCGTAACGTGACACTATGAATCAATTGTCGCAGTTTGGAGAGACTAGTTCAGCTGCATATGCGAAAGTTGCTCTTCGATCACATCCTCTCTGTGATGCAACATGCCTATCAGCGCGGAAAATCCTGCGAGACTGCGCTTCAAAATCTTGTTGGTAGTACTCTTAACCGGAAGGAGTACGCGTTGGGCATTTTCGTCGATATTGAGGGTGCTTTTGATAATGCGACCTTTGACAGCATGTGCAACTCTGCCAGATATCATGGTGTAGATGAAACTTTGGTGTTGTGGATTGAAGCAATGCTAATGTACAGGACGTTGGTAGCCGATGAAGATTGTGGAGTCATAACAGGGGCAAATTGTGGTAGACGCTTTGCTTACGGCTTTCAATTTTCCTGGAAACTACACTTAGGCGGATGATGTTGCCGTTCTTTCTGTCGGTTCAAATCTAGGGGCTGTCTGCTCTCAAGCGCAGAGATCGGATTTCATCGATGATGGTGCACTAGTAATGGGCTTTCAGTGAATCCTCTTAAAACCACGGTTGTTCTCTTTACGAGAAGGAGAATCGTCACTGTCGACTTTCAGACATTGTAAAGGCGCTTTTGGTAAGACATGGGGCTTGTCTTTGAAACGGGTCCTTTGGATCTATACGGCCATGATAAGACCGCTCCTCTCATCCGCATCGGTTGTTTGGTCTGCTGCCAAACTGCAAAGAACGGCATGCCTCGGCTACACAGGGGCCTTCCCTAGTACCCCTTGCTCTGCTCTAGATGCTTTGATGAATCTCCCCCCCCCCCTCGATTTATATACATATCATGGGGTGTACGCTTAAAACCATATTTCGCTTAAAGAGAGGTGGATTTTGGTACCATGTGCACTGGAATTCTGAATAACGAGAGTTATCCTTTGACCCCTGTCTTATGGATATGCAGCCTGATGCAATGACACCTTCCTTCCTTCTGCAAAATAACTACCACGTCAACTTTCCACAGGTAACGGAAAGGCTTCGGTCAGACTCTGAACCATGGATTAAAACCGGACAGGGGTCTGGTGCTGGAGTCTTTGTGAAACGCGATAGCATAAGACTTTACTAGCCTTTGGGTAAAAATGAGTCTGTTTTCCAAGCGGAGGTTTTTGCCATCCTAATGGCTATGCGCTATATTGTGTACAACAGGTGGAGAGCTAGAGGCATTTGCATGTGCAGTGATAGCCAAGCTGCATTAAAAGCGCTGATAAGCCCTCTTACGTCGTCCAAGTTAGTGCTAGAACTCAAGCTTTCTCTGAGTTTAGTCGGAAGACTGAACGCAGTGAATCTTGTCTGGGTCCCAGGTTACACTGCCATCTAGGGAAATGAGATCTCCGACGAGCTTGCTAGGCGAGGTTAAGATGCAGGTTGGGTCTGCCTGCATCGTTAGTCATGTCTTCTATCGATTCTTTCTCGTGAACACAAGTTTCGGTGGCGAGATTGCGGTGGATGTAGACAGACCAAACTACTGCGTCTGGACATTTGCAAAAGGTCCGCATCTTTTCTTCTATCACTGAGGAGAATCGATTGTAGGCTGCTTGTAGGCGTTCTTTTGGGCCACCAAGCTTTTGCTAAACACTTAAATGGGTTGGGCTTAAGCGACACCACTACCTGTCCTGCTTCCTGCCTATGCTCGCATCAGGTGGCGGGTTTTCGGTGCTGACGTGTTGGGTGCCGAACATCTAAGCTCTTCATCAGTGAAGCTTCTTCTCATCTTTCGGAGTGCTCCGTCGGATAGTAGCAACCTCCGACAAAAAAATGCACCCACATCATGTAGCGTGAAAGTTTTACATTCTATATTGTAGGCTCAATTTAAAACCTAATAACTGCTGATGGGTGAAGGAACATTGCTAAATTATCATATCAGCATGAATATAAAAATGGGTGATCATAGCAGCCTTACTGAAGAAAAGCACCTACCCCGAGCAGAGAAAGAGAGTTGACAACACCCTGTACTTCGCCGTATATGAAGCTATAATTGAAACAAAATTGTTGTAATGAATTTGTGTCCTCTAAATGTTGAGCTCATATTGCTTTTTTTAAAATCAAATCAAATCAAATCAAATAACTAAATTTGATATCTAAATGTTTGTAACTGTTACACTACTAGTTGATTTTTGTAGCACAGTGTTAAGAAAGTCGTAAATAAATATATTACAAACTAAAAATAAACTTAGGCAACAAAGTTATAGTTTTATATGCCATTTATGTTGCTTTCCATTGGACTCGGAACTAATGTCATTAAATATGAAGTACAAATGGACAGTTATAAGCGATTTTAATTCATAGTCTTATCTGCGACGAGAATCAGTTAGATACGCTCAATTAACTTCTAACAATTGTATTATTCCTCTTTATTTAGTAATTAAAAAACTTCACGGCATACTGCATGGAGTTATATTTATAATAATTATATAACTCAACTGGATACTGAGTGACAAATTTGCGAAGTTGACGCCACTAAACGATCTCATGAATGAAAAGTTCATTGCAATTCGCAATTTTCGTATTCTTGCAAAATGTTCATCAAGGAAAAAACCAACTCGGTTCGGGTTCGTGCTCGTCGGGAGGGTATCAATTTAATTTAATAAAGTGCAACGAAAGATCCGGAATTCATCGAATATGATTTGGGCAGCTCGCAAAATTGGAAACACAACTTCAGCATTGCGTTTGACAATTTTTTTATTTCTAATAAGCTTATGTTCTGCTTATCATTACTCGGCTACTTTGCATCTGGCACCATTCGTGAAAATCAAACCAACGAGGCCAGGCTAGTTGAAGTTCGCTAAATGAAAAGAAAAGGCATGAGAATCATTAGATTTCGCATTCCACAAAAACCATGATATCGTTATGGCAAGATGGAATTATAATTCGATAGTCACGTTTGTATCAAACCATGAAGGGATTGAGCCGATGCATCATGCTAAGCGTTGGGACCGAAAAAACAAAAATATGCAATCCATTGAACTCCTGGATGTCTTGCATAAATATAATCAACGGATGGGCGGTGTAGACTTGTTCGACAATGCGATGAACAACGATCGCATTCGTGTGAGCGTGCGCGGGAAGCAACGGTACTGGCCTCTTTTGACAAACGCTTTGGACGCAGCAATGGTCAACCCATGAAAATTTCACTGCATAATTCACAAACACGAACAGACAAAAACACAGCTTTACGACAAATCGAAGCAACTTAAATCCAGTGTTATGTCATAGCTTGACTTCCGTGTATATGTTACCGAGTGCTTATTGCGTCAAGTCAAATTGGATTCCAGAATATCTGCACCGAAACAAATGCACCTCTTAAACTAAACAATCGCGTTGAACGATATTCGTTCAGATAAGACTGCGGTCTTTCAATTATTCGCATTGGTAAGCGCCTTCGTTGCCGCGATTGTCACAATCACAACGTCTTCAAATGCTTCAAATGTGAGGTGGCGCCCAAAATGCTTCGCAACATTCCACGCTATGTAAAATGTTTCGATCATTGATATAAAAATAAAAAATACGTTTAAAACTAGTCACATTTTCTCTGTATATGTTTTGTTTTTATATCGGTTCAGGCGAATGGGACATAACTACCTAGGCACCTTATCTGAACAGGCAAAAAAAAATTCCCACTAATTAGGACACAAATGAAGGCTATGGGTAAAATTTCAACGATTTTGGTCCAAGAAAGAAGCAGCCGCCTGAAATGGGTTAAGCCTCAGATTTCATACAATACGATTAGAGGAAGGGAATGACATTTCTCAGGTTTGTTGACGTTAAATAAAAAATGAAAATATTAAATAACATAAAACTGTCCGTTATTTTTTTGATAATTAGGTCCAAAATTACTAGTAAACAAAATTTGTGTCCTTCTGTGTGGAGGGATAAATATTTATTACCATTAGACTGTTTGACCCCGTTTACACATAACGGATATTGTTGTTGGGCGAACAGCATGATACCCGATCCATTTGCCTATATGCCGCAAAGAAAAAAGCGTTAAGAAGATGATGGGTAGCATTCTATTTCATTCTATAGATTTTATAAGAAAAAAACATATTTTTTGAAAAAAAAAACGCCCCCCAAAAAGTGGGCGTGGCCAACAACATGTTATGGGCGATATATTGGAAAAAATATTGGCTAAATATCTTGTTAAACATTTTTTTTCGGTTTCTATGAAAATTTTCGAAGTAAACAGCATTTTAGTGAAAAACGCCCACAAAATGTGGCAAAAAATTTATATGACAAGCTTGTAAAGGTGGGCAGTACCTACATATCGTGTAAAGATTACAACATTCGATCTCTCTAACTTTAGCTTTAAAACTGTTTTTTTCTAAATTGTGGGAGTGGCAGTGGGCGTATCAAACAAAATTTTACACTTTACCATTTCGGGACCCTAGGGAGTATATGTTCCAAATTTCAGCTTTCTAGCTTTAATTTAAAGGCATATAAATTGGTGACGGACGGACATTGCTAAATAGTCTTAGGTTTTGGTCCTGATCATAAATATATATACTTTTGTGGGTCTATGACGAATACTAAGCGGTGTTACAAACTGTAAAAACTGATCAGTAAAGAGACCAGTTAGTTAACGCGCCCCTTTTAACCGTACAGATTCGCCCGTTGTTTGTGACCCGTATGCTATTTCAAGGTTGTCCTCCGGGTTTTATTTACCGAAGCATTTAAATTATTTTCTTAATTTCCAAATAAAAACTTTAGACGCTTTGCTTAATTTTAAATTTAATTTTGTTTATTTGAAAACCTTGTGTTCAGGCTTTTCGCTCGTGTCGAACAGAGAAGAACATAATAATAGGTTATGCATCCTCCCTTTTAAAGACTGCGTGGCGCCCATTTTTCTCCTTTCAAAAAAGACCTCCACCAAAATTTTTATTTTTCTGTGCTGCCTGTTGCACTTTTGCGTCCTCTTTTGCCCCCCCCCCCCTCCCCTATTCAGTTCTCCTGGTTGACAGATCAACAAAAAAACACATTTCGACTTGAACCTCTCGGCGCAGCGGCGGCTGCTTTCGATTCGGTTCAATTTTCCTTTTTTTACGCAATTAGAATCGTCCGTTTCTTCTATTATTAATTAAAGTGCAACAATATCTCAGGCCGTAATGTCCTATGAGGAAGCCCATCAGCTTTTTAATATTCTCCTTACTTAGTAGTAGAATTGCCTTGCAGGGGTAGGGATTAATTAATCTTTTGTGTTGTCTTAAACGAGGGACACTTTTCCAGTGGTTCAGACGAAGCTGTTGTTCGCAATTGTGTATAAGTCTTAAAGCAACAGCTCAAATGACTCTGCACTAGGGTTTTGGTCCTAAAAACGCAGATTCTGGTCCAGCTCTAGTCTGCTCGTCTGCAGATTCGTTGTCTGGATGTCACCTTGGTGACCATCCAAGTTTGGCATTGTTATGTTTGGCTAGATTCTGTAAGGTATTATAGTAGCAGCACTTCACTGTCACAGAATTCACAGTATTAGATGGTAGCGCCTGTAGTCCTGCTTGACTATCCGAAAAGATGTGAATTCTGGTACTTTTAATTCCTTTTCGGGAAATCAAATTTGCACAGATCTCAATGGCTCAATTTCCGCCTGAAATAACGTGGGACACATTAGTATTGAAATTTTCTCCAACTTCAAGCTTCCATTTTTGATCCGTCGGTGAACTAGGTCTCTAATAGATCCCAAACTTGTACACCCTAACCATAATATTCAGGGATTCAGTAAAACATGTCCATGTTTGGGATTCTTTAAGTATTTTTAGGTGACCCACAAGGTCCACCAGATCTGGCAGCTGTCTTCTAAATAAAGATCTGTCTGAGTGAGAGCCCTACAATGGCTTCAAGTGAAATTGTTGGTCTAATGTTGAGACGTGGAATACGCTGCAGTTTCTTCAACTTATTTATCTTTTTTACGTCGTATCCGGTCTTCTTTTTTACAAGAGAGGGAAGAGCACCTACCACCAGACTTTCCCTTTATGTACGCAAGTTGACTTGAGTGAAGGCGGTTAGATATTTGTAGCTGATTTCTGATATGAAGATCTATAAGTCTTTTCATTATTTTGGGTACAAAATTATTTAGGTAGTCCAATTGGCCTATTCCCATTTTTTGGGATGAAAATCACATTCACTTGTCTCCATGAGCAAGGAATGTGACCCATGTTATAACTAGCCCTAAATAAAGCAATAATAGCCGATAGTATGATGTCCATAATTTTCTGTATAAGGGCTGAAAGTAGATCATCACCACAAGGTGCTTTGAGTAGTTTAAATGAGTCAATTGCCCACCTAACCTTATCTGGACTAAAGATTTTACCAGGTAAACTATAAACTCTACTTGATATGAAGACATTTGGGTCCGTCGTGTTTGAGTTTCCGTGATGGAGTTACACGGATAGACCACCCTGGAAAGTGAACCTGCAGTGAGGTTTTAATTGTTTCCGTACAGTCCGTCGTGTAGGTGCCATTTGGTTTCTTTAGAAAGCCTACGCAATTTGTATGATCTTTAGCTATGTCTTCAAAGCATTTCCTCCACGCAGCTCGTTTTTATCTTCCCAGTTCTGAGTTATATTCTGTGAGGGCGAACAAATTTTTGTATGTTTAGCCTGATTAAAGAGTTTCCTAACCTTCTTCCTGATTTTAGCAAGTTTGTCATTCCACCAAGGAACCGTACGTGTACACACACTGATTTTACTGACACAAGGGCTTGGAACGTGATGTGGTTAGTCCAAATGCAACCGTAATAGGAATAAATTTGTAGATGTCATTAGATCCAGGTGTGAGAACTTTTCTTGTTGACCACACTACCCTTTTGCACTCTACGGGGAAAATCACCCGAAAACAAATCGAGTGTCTCTTTTAAATTTGTACAATGTCGTGTGCGATTATTGCGGTGTTTCCCGTCGCTTTTCACCTTTTCCACAAGCAACTTCTTTGTTTCCATTCGGTGATTCATATTTATGTACTTCCAGCGTGTTGTACGCGACGGTTGTATCTACTTTCTTTGAAAGATAAAAAAAGCAAACAAAATAAACGGTGGCATTTGGTTGGCAGGAGGGGAATATTTTTATTGTATGAAAATCAGTAAGAGCCTTGTCGGTTAAATGGAGTCTCACACACATCTTTCATAATCCATCAAAATCGCTAGCATTTGTATGTTTGTATATATTTTGTCAATTGTTGTAGGTTATTCACGTGGTAGCTAATCTTTGTTTTTATATTTCCTTTACGAATTCTAACAAATTATTAACGCATTCGTGGTTTACTACTTTTACGATACAACAGTCATGACAAGCAGTTTAGCTTTCAGATTGCCATCACAGCGGATGCCTGACAATTATTGTGTGCATGAGGACGTGTGTGCATATGAAAAGGAACCCTGCCTTCAAATTCAAAGTTACCTCCATAAAAAATATTTATATCCTTTAAGATTAATATCGCCAGTAAAATTTCCCTGTTGTGCTTGTTTATAGAAAATTGACACATACGTCGTGCAATAATAAACTTCATCTAGTTTCAGTGTTATAAGTTCAACAACACTTGCTTGGCTTCTCGAAGGAAATTTAAGAAATGTATCGGGGAAGCAATTTCACATCCTGGAAGTTTATGTGATTGTTAAAAGCTGTTGATATGTGTTTAAAGCAATAACCCATAGCAACTAGACGTTCTGCTCAAATTGGAATACGTTTATTTATGTGATATTTTTGTTTATAAATAAAACGAAGAATGGCGCCCGGTGAGAGGACATTTTATCCGCATGTCCATTATGACCTCAGTTACATGTAGTGTGGGGGAAAACTTTGACTTCTAAGACCTATTTAATATGTTTAAGCACAGGTAAGATGCTCGATGATAATAATGGGTGCAGTGGCTTAAATAAGTATAAGTGCTTTGGACCGTTAAGCGAGAGGTTGCTAGTTCAAATCCCGACCTGTACCACCTGAAAGTTTTTATTCGCTGCCCCACCTCTTGCGAACGTCTGATAAACAACCAAGAGTAAAAACTGTCATGAGAAGCTTCTCAAAAAATTAATTGCATTAAACTGTAGGTCCCTTTTATTTGTGTCATAAAATATATCTTCGCACACCACTGTGGTGGGAGTAGCTAGGCTTTGCATACTGTATGGGCCGTTTCCGCCTAATATTTTATATTTTATTTTTAAGATACTCGATGTATGTAATATAATAGAAATGTCGTATGGCAGCTTAGTTCCTGAAGAAAATTTCAACCTCCCTAAACTTAGTAGAGTAGGTTATTCATGACCTGAACAAATCCTTAATCAGCTGTGTTAAACTTGTCATGTCGCCAAAAAACCTGATGATTCCTTCACGGAAACAAAGGCCAAAGTTTTCAAGCTCCTTCTAAAGTTAATATTCAAATGATACGGTTCGTGTAAAAAATAATAGACAAACTTATGATATTGCGTCTATATATATCCCTCCAAGGGAAAAGATAGAAAAATTTGATTTCACGAGTATTTTTAACTCACTCACACGGAACTTTGTTGTCGGTGGTGATTTTAATGCAAAACACACCTTCTGGGGTTCACAGGCAAACCGATGTATTGGCGTACGGATACGGAAAAAACTTCAGACCTTATAAATTTTTACATTTTAAAAGGGATTTCCGAAAGCTTTGTTAAAATTGAAGAATGTTTCGATCTGTCTTCTGATCACTCGCCTATCATTCTGACAATAAGCAGCAGCTTATTGAAAAAGGAGGCCTCACCTAGACTTACTAGCGTATCAACTAAGTAAGTGGGACTCCTTTAGAAAAGACTGCGAAAATAAAATCGATCTTAACGTGTCTCTTCAAAGACACGTCGATCAATTTATCGGAGTCATACAAAGTTCAGTCTGGTATAATACTCCCTTTAAACGGATAACAAAATCAAAAAGCGAAATGAAATATTCTCAGGAAATAACCGAATTGGTTAAGGAGAAAAGAAAAGCGCGTAAAAAATGGCAACAATCTCGTGCTCCGCAGCATAAAACGATATTAAATAATCTATGCAGCACTTTAAAAAAAATATTCAGGACTTTAAAAATCGCGAAGTTTCTTCATACCTTGAAGGTCTCACCGCGGACAAGAGTTCGAACTACTCGTTGTGTAAAGCTATAAAAAGCATCAAAAAGCCAAAATCGCAAGCGCCTCCTATCAGAAAATATAATGGCGAATGGGCGAAACGAGACAAAGAAAAAGCCGACATTTTTGCCGATCACTAAGAAGAAACGTTTAAGCCCTTTGACGGTCTAATCGAAGATATGGCCTAAGAGGGGATACCTGACAATTTAAAAATTAAATGTGTATCACTGGCTGAACTGTGCTATGAAATACAAAAATTGAAACTAAACAAAGCTCCTGGATACGATTTAATTACGGGACAGGCCCTTGCTTCGGAAAGCTCTTACTATGTTTGTTTATCTCATAAATTCTTCGTTTAGGTTATTATACGTTCCACGACAATGGAAAGTAGCTGAGGTCATAATGGTCCCAAAACCGGGTAAATCCCCATATGACAAGAAATCATATAGACCAATATCTCTTTTAACAATTATGTCAAAAGTATTTGAAAAACTTTTTTACTAAAACGGTTACCCCCGATTATCGAAGAGCCCCGATTAATTCCTGATCACCAATTCGGGTTCAGAATTAAGCACTCTACAATTGACCAGGTTTATCGAATAACCAATGAAATTGAAAAAGCCTTTGAGGAGAAAAAATATGCTCTAGCATATTTCTCGACGTCTCCCAGGCTTTTGATAAAGTATGGCATACGGGATTGAAACAAATATATGAGATATTAAGTTCTTATTTAGCGGCCAGAATTTTCCGTGTTAAGCACGGAAATGAATATTCCGAATTCAAAGAAATCCCGGCAGGAGTTCCACAAGGAAGCGTCCTGGGTCCTATTTTATTTCTAATCTTTACTCGAGATATTCCGCAGGAAGAAGGCACAACTATAGCGACGTTTGCGAATGATACCGCTATATTGGCCGTGAGTAATACTGTTGAATCAGCAACAATTAAGCTTCAACGGGCTATCAACAGCCTTTTTGAGTGGACAAAGACTTGGCGTATTGTCCTTAATGAAACAAAATCTACGCATGTTAATTTTACTTACAGAAATGTAGCAACGCTACCAATTTTCATAGACTCCCTACAATTCCGTACGCAAATGAAGCTAAATATTTGGGAATGACACTTGATGCGAAACTAAAATGGAAATCGCACGTAAAAAAGAAACGGGAAGAGCTCGTTATTAAATTTAATCAAATGCATTGGCTTCTTGGTCGGTATTTCAAACTCAGCATGCAAAACAAAATGCTTTTATACATTGCAATAACGAAATGATATATATTTTGTACGATACAAATTAAGTGCGCCGGCTTCAACGGATAAAACCATTTGAATTACCGCAATAACACTTAACCACGTGTTTTTGGCGGGACAAGCAGGTGCCTCCAATGGGAAGCTGCTTGGTAAACAAGAATATAAATTATTTAATCTAAACTACTAGATAGGAAATAACCTAGTTGTAGTATAAAGTAATTTGAAGGGAGGTGTTTTTAGTGAGTAAGAATCTCACACTATTATAAGCACGTGCGGTCGGTCCTCATAGTGTCTTATGGGTGATTTTCCACCTTTTTGTTTTTAAAACAAAAGTCGGTAAGGATGACTATTCCACCGCTAAGAAATGCAGTCCTATTAGTTTAACATCATTTCTTCATGGAAAGGCTGGTTGAGCTGATCGGGCGCAAAGTGGCCTTGAGGGCCCACCCCCTTTTTGAAATGCAGCTGGCCTTTCAGCGAGGAATTTCAAGCTTCACAATCCGTTAACCACTTTTAAGTTAGACCGAACACTTTGAACATTGTTTGAGTTCTGGATCATACTGAAATCAGAAAGAAAATGAGATCTCGGACGAACTTTCTTAAGACCTGATTTACTTCGCGGTTAAAGTTATCACTGGTAGATATTCTGACAGGCCACCTGACGGACCATATGAATGAAGCCGAAGAGCTTTCGAAAAAAAGGGTTTATGGAAGGGAGACCATTTAAAGATATTTCAACTTACAATTATGACCCCCGGAGAGAATGAGAGAGATGTAAAAGAGGTAGGGATAAAAGTGAGGGCCCTGCAACATTTTCTTTTCTTTTGTTTTAACCTAGAACACCGCGTCATTCTATAGATAGAAATGGATCTGTGAACGAAAGGATATACATTCACATCTCATTCACGATCTGAAATCGAAATTGTGTCACAATTGCAATAACTTGTCAGGAATCTGTAATCGAGGCTGGTGTATAAGAGTTTATTAGCATATGGATCGTTTCCATGCTACGAACAAGGATCATTGCGGCAAAACTAGGTAACAGCCCTTTAACCAAATCTATAAGCAGGGGTATGCCTCAAGGTTGGGTGATCACACCTCTGTTATATTTTATTTTTTATTTTATTTGTCCTCAACCAAATCCTGTCAATTCTAGACAGCGACGGTATCAAAGTGGTTGCATATGCGGACGACGTGGGTAAGGAGCTGAGTAAGATAAGCGCTTGGGCTGTAAGGTGCGGTCTTGACATTAACCCAAGCAAATCAGAACTAATGCTCACCACTAGAACCAACATATCAACCTTCCGCCTCCTCCGTCTAAATACCCAGATTCTCTCACTATCACCCTGTGCTAAATACGTGGATGTCATTCTGAACCCTAAGCTCAAGTGGAATCTGAATATCGAATATCGCTTTCTATGCATGTAGCAAACCTTTTGGTGAAAAGTGGGGACTTAAACCAAAAATGCTTCTTGGATGTGCACATCTGTGGTACGCCCAATACTCACTTATGGGTTCCCGGTATGGTGTCCAGCTTTGCATATTACTAAGTTATAACTAAGTTAAGAAGAGTCCAGAGAACAGCTGTAATTGGGACCACAGGAGCGCTACGGTCAAGCCCGATCGGTGCACTAAATATGATTCTTAGCGTAGTTCTTCTGAATGCAAGTAGCCACCTGCTGATCTGTACCATCCAATGTGCATTACAATATCCTTGATTCACTACCCAGGAGCGTGGGATCAATATCTACTGACCACATTCCATCTAAACTTAACTTCAAGTAAACAATTTCAGACACTGTAATTAAGAGTTCGATCTAACTTTCTACAGTGATGGGTCAAAAATGGACTGTGGGGCGGGCGTTTTTTCAGAGGAACTGCGTCCTTATCTTTATAACTCGCGAACTCATGCAGCGTCTACCCAGGCGGAGGTCCTGGTGATCAGGGAAGTGGATAAGATATTCTTAAGCAATACGTCAACCAAAAACAACATAACCATATTCGTCGACAGTCAGGGTGCGATCAATGTCCTTATCTCAACAAGGGCAACTTCCAAGCTGATTAAGGAGTGTAGGGATTTTTAAGCCAGGAAGAGACGCCGGTTTAGAATCACTCTTATCTGCGTTTCCGGACATAAGAACATAGACGTTAACAAGAAAGCCGACGAGCTGTTCAGCAGACATGACTCCTTTCTTCCCAAATCCTGTGCGGAGGTTACATACACCCCTTTTGTGAAGGGAAAAATCTATTCGCACTTTACGGTGAGTAGTCTGACGAATTTCGTTATCTCCTGAAAGACTTGGCCACAACCAAATAATCCAGAACCTTTAGCGGACGTCTCTAGGCTGGTGGCCTTCAGTACGGGCACCTGTGCATCACACACACAGTTGTGATGACGTTAATGAGGACGGGGCCCTGCTCTTACCAGGGCCACACATCTAGTGCTTGGAAAGCTTTTCTTCAACGACCTTTCAGACATCTCCAAAAGCGGCCTTAACGATATCATAACGTTCCTCAGCTCCGCTCGGTGGATTTGATTTTGCTTTCCTTCTATCTACCCGCACCACTTTATCCATAGTTTCCCATGAGTTGAGGTACTATAGCGCAATTAATTTGCATGTCCTACCTACCTAATTAAAAAAAATTCTAGCAACTGTTTGCAATTATGTGCACCTTTTCAATTTAAACTTTTACAATCTCACTACCATTGGACTGCCATCATGGGCAGCAACTCATTCCTCGTAGCGGTTCTTAGCCTCGACTTCTGATGGTTACCTTTGCACAGCTGAACTTTTTGTTGGTCAAGAATTTCCAACTCGTGTCGGAAAAAAAGTTAATTTTTTGATTAAGTTGTGGTTTCATTGTGAATTTGTACAAAAATGTTGGACTTACCCAGAAAGAAAAAAAAAATGCGCAGCCATTTCCATTGAATTCCTCAATATTACAATTACAAAAATACAATTTAACTATTTACAATAACAATTTTCATCGCAACGGACAGATTAATGTTTTGTTTAATTTTAAAACTAATTTGAAATACATTTTTGGTTTGAGGCAATTCTGAGAAAATTTTTGATTAAATAATGGAAATGCAGCTTGGTCCTTAAAATAGTAGAGATTACCTCAAGCCGCTTTTAGAAAATTACCGCGTTTTTATAATTTACTGGGATTGAGTGCGAAACAGCTTAAGGTAGATAATTTCGAAATAATGTTTATTTCTTTCCAAGAAGCAGTTAGTTTCTATGAAACTAGCTGCAGCTGTATGAATAATAAACCAACCAAAAAAAGAAAAAAATGCAATTAGAGGGAAAAAGTCACTCTCAGAATCGCATTCCAAATGAAATCCTATTCATCCTTTCTTGGTTTCAAGAAAAATGTTCACATTTCTATGGGGTAATTCCCTTCCATTAAGACACTCATTAAGAAGTCATTAGTGGGGGAAACATTAACTGCGTTGAAACACTTGAAATGGAGAAATCCATTAAATCTGCACCAACACAAGCTACAACTGTGAAACTTGCAATATTACATCGAAATAGGTACATAACCATTCAGCGCACAAGGACCTCGAGTTTAGTACTGGGTTACATCTTCATTACTTCATTAAACCAATTTGTGCAGTGCAATTATAGTTAGGAGTTAATTCGAAATGCATTCCTTGACATTTTTTTAATTGGCATGTAAGCATATATTGTTGGCGGAAGAAACATGAGGAACGTGCTTCCACGTTTGTGCGTTTGGTGTAAAATTGTTCTTAGTAATAGCCAAACAGACTTTCGCTTTTTATGTTGTTCTTAAGCTATTCAAATTAATATGGCAACAATCAAATTGGATTTATTTTGTGTTCAGCATGACAATTAATAAGGAACAAATTATGATTTTCTTTAAATGTTAAAAGGTTGGGTCTGTATATTTATCTAGAAATTTTTTTAGCTTCTGCAAGTAGCAAACTGTGTAGTAAGGCCATGGGAACCGCGTTGCATGGAGTCGTTAGCACTATAGAGAGATCAATGGAAATCAATGCGTTTCTGGACATTGAAGGAGCCGTCAATAATGTCAAAACATGTGCAGTACAACATTTAATTTGTTTAGAATACTAAAAATTCGGCCTCGTCATTTATCCCCACACTCATTTACAAGGCACTCCAGCTGTCAGCTCTTCGGATAAAGCCAATCTGCTTGCTGCTCATTTTACAGGTAGCTCAACGCTCCCAGATTGTACTTTATCTCCCCCAGTATTCGAGCGCATAGAACACTCCATGGGACAAATCTACTTCCGCACCCGTACTGTGGCAAGAGTACTTCAAGATCTCAACATTTACAAATCCGCTAGCGAAAGCATGGTCGTTGAGCTTGATATTTCAAAGGTATTTGACAGAGTTTGGCATCAAACTCTCTTGTCGAAAATGCGTGCATTTGGGATCGATGTAACCCTTCTTCAATAGATTAGAAATTACTTTTCGGACCGTTCAATACAAGTTGTTTTGGACAGTTTCAAGTTTGCAACTCACCAAATAAATGCTGGTATCCCTCAAGGCTCTGTTTTGTCTCCGACTCTCTTTCTCATTTTTATCAATGACCTCCTGTCTTTCATTTCTAATCCAATCCATTCCTTTGCTGATGACAGTACCCTCAGCTTTACATATACCCTCAGTACCCTCAGCTTTACATATACCCTCAGTCCCCTTAGCTTTACATATTCGTACCCTGGGCAACGCCCCTCATCTTCGGGCGTTGAACTGGAACGGCAACGTATGTTAAGCTCATTGAATTCCGATCTCGACAGTATTCTTAAATGGGGTAAAACCAACAGAGTGGAATTTAATGCTTCCAAAACGCAATGCTGAACCCCTAATTCTCTGCCATTATCCATGAATGGCATTTGCATTGCTAAAACCGAACGACTTTCCATTCTCGGTATGTGTGTTAATGACAACCTTCGTTGGAATGACCACATATTTGATGTCGCCAAGAACGCTGCGAAATGTCTAGGCTTCCTAAAGCGATGCAAGAAATATTTCACCCCTTCTTTACAGGATCCAAAAACGTGCGGTAGAACTTATTTTCGATCGAGACATCGCGAAATCACTTGACTCTCTTAGTCATCGTCGTAATGTCTCCTGCCTGTCATTGTTTTGTCGGTATTTCCACCACAAGTGCTCAAATGAAATAGCCAGTTGCCTTCCACCCCTACAGCAATTCAACCGCAATACTCGCCATGCGAGGAATGTACATCAGTTTACCCTTAAGCCTGTTTTCGGACGTACTGTGAAATATAAAGATTCCTTTCTCAACCGTACAATACGAATGTGGAATGCTCTACCACGCTCTGTTTTTCCTTTGCATTATAATTTACAAACATTTAAAACCAACGTGCATCGGTTTCTCCCTTTTTCTAATCCTTCATTTCCCTAATGCCCGCACTGTGTCACTTCATTATAAGGGTATCCAAAGTCCCTTTAATGCGCGTACATCATAAAAGAAAAAAAAAGTAGAAAGAGCATTACAGAACTTCAATGGTGATCAAACCCTCACTAATGTATTTGATAACTTGCTTTGTGGAAAGAATATCAACGCGAGACTAAGCGACACCGTCCTAAGAGTAACTGCCTCGAGAGGCACCCCACCAACCCTTGACGGCACTCCTTTACGAATGGCTGAGAGTGAGAGTATCTGGAAATGATTCTGATAGGAAACTCAACTGGCAGCTAAACTTCAATGAAAGAGTGAAGAAAGCAGCTTACGGCTTCTACGATTGTAACCTCATCTTTGGCAGGAAATGGGGACCAAATCCCAAAATAATCCTGTGGATGTATACGTCAATAGTGCGTTCAATATTCACATATGGCAGCATTATCTGCTGGAAAGCCGTGAGCAAAGAGACCAATCTTAAGGCAATCTGTTTGTATTTTTGTCATTCACTGCTGGACTGTAGGCAATTCCTAATGCAACACCTCTAGACTTATGCATGTAGAAATCTGCAACCAAAAGTACTTTAAGGATTAGTTAATCTATTTACGTTGGAAAGATTGTTAATTCTGATTATATGTCTCCCCAACTGGACTTTAACAGACCATTCTCCTGCTCATTCCCAAACAGAGATGAATGGGATACGAATAAACCCACGATAAGTAAATCGTTATCCATCTACAAAGATGGACTGTGGAACTGGTTTACGGAATATTCTTGGAAGAACTAAAGCTACACTGTTTAATCAAGCAGAGGTTCTGGTATTTCCGGAAGCAGCCCGTAAGGTATCATTGTTACGAAATGATATTACCATTTTCATTGACAGTCAGGCAGCTGTAAAAGCAGTTTCTGCTATTGAAATAAAATTCAAGATAGTTCACTGCTGGCGTGAAGAGCTTAAGGCTCTCTGCTCGCAGCAGTCCATAAATCTCTGTTGGATCCCTGGACATAGTGACAAAGACGGCAATGTTGAATTAACGAGGTATGAGTCTGCGATGGACCATGATAAAGCCACCACTCTGCGATCTTAGGAAACGAGAGGAGAACAAAAGGTGGAAAGAAGTATTGGAAAACTCTGGCCAGAATACAACAGTGACCGAACCATCATTCTTCTACAGTTTGACAGTTCATCGTTCTCTAAGCTGGTAGAAGCTCTAAAGGAAAATAACTTCCTAAAAAATCTAGTAATGAAATGAAGCTCACAGATGACGATATATGTCGAGAATGGGGTAATGGAAAGGTCCATGAGAACACCTCACTTACTCTTTCACTGTCCGAGTCTCGGTCACTTGAGGAATAGAACTCTTGGCAGCTACTATTTAAATGACTTACATGAACTTTCAGATATCTTACTTTTTGATCTTAATAAGTTTCTGAGGATATCAGTATAGCTTGACGGCGTCGGGTAACGGGACACGGAACCTAACCATCTCTAAAATCAATGGCTAAGCCCCCACAAAAGGGCAGGACAGACCTGCTCTACCGACCCTTAAACTTTACCTAACATAACCTAGATATTTGGTCCCGTATGCGCTGACGGATGCTGAAGGACATGATTCAACGTTGAACTAAACGAGCTGTACAGCGACTGTGGGTTGTAAAAAAAAACTCTGTATTTGGCGTTTGAGATAGACATCAACGCTGAATATTCTCTGCTCTAATCCGGAGGAAAAACGGAGTAGAGGAAACTTCACCTTAGGTGCGCGGCCGACCTCGACTTGGTGCACAACTGGAGGCAGTTATTGGAGAAATTGGTTTATTTTTTTCCAAATGGCTCCTTTACACGGTACTTTGGATTGGATCTTGTCTGCGACATTAATAAGGGATATGTCCGATAGCCCTTGCAAGACATTTGATTGCGTTTATTGTTGACCAAAGCATGACCTTTAGAAGGTGGAAGGTGGAATTTTTTCTATATTGGTTGAATGCGGCTTTTGTTCTTGCCCTATCACGTGACAATTTGCAGTTTTGAGGAGTTTGTGTTCTTATAAAATATCCACATGTTGTTCTAATCGCGAGACTAGTCGGCATCCTTAAGCTGGGCGATTGCTAATGCACTCTTCATTCTAGTTACGATTTTTTTTCCAACCTGCCGTTCTAGTTTTGCGCTGTAGGTCTGTCACTATATTTCACATGAACTTTGTTCGAAGGTAATTGGTTGGTCCCGCCTACCCTCTTTCGGTCTTGATCTTAAGGGGGGAGGGGAGGGGGTTAATAGGCGAGATTGGGGTCTCTCTTACAACATACTATTTACGTGGATTGGACGAAGCTATAATTCAAAATAGTTTGAAAAAGATTAACAGAAATTGATTAGGTAGCTCATGTAAGGCAAAGTTAGCTTCTATTCTGACTATTAACGACACTGTTGATGGTATCATTGAAGTGGACTTCCAATTACTTCCCATCATTTGATACTTAGAAGTTTAATGATAAAGCTGGAGCAGTTGACAACTGATCCGCCCGTGCTCTTCCAGTTTCAGAGATGAGTGAAGTTCAGATTTGCTGGTATAATTTTCTCATCTTTTGTGTCACAAAAAGAAGTATTCAAAATTGACGTCCAAAAGGAATATCGGGAAGCTCTGTCAAAATTGAAGAAAGTTTTTATCTCTCTTCTGACCACTCGCCCGCCATTCTAATGATTTTAAGCGGTGGGTTACGTAGAAAGCACGGTCCAAAAAGGCTGGCCAGCGTAAGAATTAATTGGGATTCATCCAGAAAATACTGCATTCATCAAATTGATCTGAAGGTATCTCTACGTACACCATACGAACTCGAAGACGAAGTAGATCAATTCATCGAAGCTTTAAAGAGTTCAGCGTGGAACAATACTCCTCATAAAAATAGAGTAATCAAAAAGAGCGAAATGAAATCTTCCCGTGAAATTAGTAAAAGAAAAACGAAAATCACGTAAAAGATGGCAACAATCTTTTGCTCCACAGAATAAAACAATTTTAAATAATGTTTGCAGCAAACGGAAAAGAGATATTCGGGATTCTAAAAATCATGCAGTCTATACGCATCTTGAAAGCCTAACGGCGGAAAAAAGTTCAAATTATTCGCTCTGGAAAGCTATGAGAGGCATGAAAACATCAAAGTTGCATGTGCCACCTATTAGGAAAAAAAATGGCGAATGGGCGAAAGGGTTCGGATTCGGATTAAGAACGAAGCACTCTACCATTGACTAGATATATAGAATACCCAATGAAATTGAAAAAGCACTAGAGGAGGAACAAATGTGTTCTAGTGTTTTTCTTGACGTCTTTCAGGCTTTCGATAAGGTATTAGGGATTAAAATATAAACTTAAGAAAACTCTCCCAAAATAATTATATGAGATACTAAACCCTTATTCAGCGAAAAGACTCTTTCGTGTTAAACACAGGAACGAGCTTTCCAAATTCAAAGAAATAGCGCTTCCACAAGGAAGCGTTCTTGGCCTAATTTTAAGAAGATGATACTATCGTAGCGACGTTCGCAGATAATACGGCCATATTAGGCGTAGACGAGTCCGCGACATATAAACATCAAGATTCATTTCGAATGACTGCAAGGATACATTGAAGATGATTTCAGTAGGTTGTCGCCATTTGGTTATGCGCTGGTGAAGATGGTGATAAGCCTCCGTATAGTCTGAGTCGTTGGTTGGGGTTATGCACTTATCATTTTATATTTCCACGATGATTTTGACCAGATTGAGGAACTCAAAGAAGAAGTCAAGTCAGGAAGGCGTACTAGGGTTTGTTACCACTATTCCTACATCAAAGCTAAAATTTAAAACTGGTCGCAGAAATTCATTTAATTGGTCATAAAGTGACCATCCATGATGGCGAAGAAGGACTCTATTATGATTTATTTCACACTCGCAGATACACAAAGACGAAATGCAAATTCAAACTCTGTTTGTTTGTTCATCCGCTGGACCTTTTAAAACCAACAGAGAAGTCAATTTTATGAAAGAAAAAAAGTGGCGGCCAGAATATTAAATTGAATTTTGTTTGTTTGCAAATGTTAAGATCCCTCTACTCCCTCCGAATGCGAACGTTATTTTTGTTTTCTGCTTTATTTTGAATTTCTTTTTTTTCTGTTGCCATGCCATGCCGTGCCATGTTTTTCTTATTTCTTGTATTTTAAATTCACACCAAAACGAGGATAATGAGAATATTTTCTTCTTTTCGCAGAAACCAAAAAGTGAAAAAGTAATTTGTGTTTTCCTATTATTCGAATTTATAGTCCTGTGGAAAGAAGAGTCCCCCACTCGAGTGGACGGAAATGAGAAATAAATATGGTTATACAATTCCGTTTATCCTGCGGGATTTTTTGTTTACTTTTAATTTCGTTTGAGTTTCTTTCTTTGTGGCTGAATATGTACGTATCTACATTTATTTGCTTTTTTTATTTTATTTAACGAGACTGGCAGGCTTTTATGGGCAAAATAGCAAGTGACAGTTATTGGATAACGGATCGCTTAAACTAATTGAGATTGGTTTATTGTTTGAGATTTATTATATCGATGAAAGCAAATTTTGGCAAGGTGGACGGTGTGAAACAATGAGAACTTATAAAAGTCTTGGGGAGATCTTCGGAAGCTCTAAGGACTTGCTTACATTTATGTGGTGATGTTGACCTGTTGATATTGCGGAGCTAATTTTTTTAACGATACAGAATTTTGTGGCTATGCGGTACGTGGCTAAGGTTTTGACAATTTTCTCGTGTACTTTAGACTGTATTTTCCTTTCAAATCAGTTTTAGTATAAATGAAAATTAAAATAATATAGGATCTTGTGGTATTTTGTACCCCTACTCATATCTGAAAAGAGTTTGTTTCCTCGTTTGTTTTCCTTATGCCTTTCTTGGCATAATTCACCAGGAATTATGTTTGAGATAGACACTCTAACTTTAGCCTGCGCAAGGAAATTTTCAAAGCACATCATCCAGTCCCGTTTCTTTAATGAATTTGAGGATGAGTAGGGGATTCTGGTTGATAGATCCTTTTCTTGAAATTGGTATTTTGAGTGGTCTTGAGTTTGACCAGTAGGAAACCAGTTAGGCTTCGTAGATTATTTTTGTTGAGACTGATGCATGCTTTAAATATTTTATTTAAAGCATGCATATTGTCTGGCCCTTTCTTCTTTTTCCGATTTGTGTTCCGAGGGTGTGTTCCAATATCCTGCAGAACGATTCAGGCCTAATGAAGGGTTCTACTGCCATCTCGTTTCCAATAATGCTTACAATGGCCGGGAATCCATCAGACGGGCGCTTTTTTTTACTTGCCTACTTTGTTAAGACTTTTGTAGGCATTCTCAGACAAGTTTGGACTTAAAAATAAAGGAGTCCAGTGCCTTAGTGGCTTTCTGATTATCTGACATAATTGTTATGTTACAGTACCGGTCTTAATCTTGCAATTATTTTCCCCGAGCGTTTTAAGCTTTCAATCACTTTTAATGCTTCAAAAAGACACTGAGCAAGCTAATCTGTAGAATCGATAATATTCAATGATAACGAGAAAAAAGACTACCTGATTAGACATTTTGACCAATAATAGATGAGGAGTCAGTTGATACTTTGTGAATCTCAAGAAGTAAAGATTAAAACGCAAGTCTCGTAAAATTGTTTTGAATTTATTGATTATCTATGGACCATCGTTGAACTAAGCTTGTTTGGTATATTCACGGAGTTGTCTTGTAGCGTAAGCAGAGTATGATAGAATTCGTTGGACCATCTTTGAGTTAAACTGAATGTAGATGCTAACTTTGAAGCCAAATTCTAACTTTGGCTTTTATACTGAACACTTGCTGATATGAATCTATCATTGGGTTTTAAATGTCTAACAAGGACCTTGTAGGAGCATTGGGTGATGGATAGCTAAATAAGGAGTATGAGATACTGCATCCAAAGATTTAGCAGCTCTTTTAGGAAAACCTACCTCCCACTCCGTGGCGCCATCTTATTTTATTTTGAAATTACAAGGACGAATGTCGAATCATCTGCTCGCCACAAAACAAGATAAGTGACGGTTAGTAACTGTTGGCAATTGCTTCGAAACGGAATAACTTGTTTTCGAACTTTGGGTATCGAATATGGAAAACGGTAGGATTCTGGAACGTTGAGAAGCTGCTCAATTCACTTCACGAGGGCTCTCATAATTTCAATTTCTTCTATCTAAATTGCGAGTTCGAACGATTGAGGAAAAACTAAAAACTTCCTTGGTAAACCAGCTAAAAGCGCAAGGATGTCCGAAGTAGGCCTCATGCTGATCAATAGAACATTCAATATATCCTTCTATTTATCTATTTGACGCCATGGTAATGGACATAGCAACACAAGTCATTAAGGGAAAAACTATGAAGAGACAGATCAACAGATATTGCGTTGTTCCTACTTCCTACCCTTTAACCTTGAACGATGAACTTAACAAACTGGTCGTGCATCATGATTTTGTATTTCGACTTATTACTATCTTCGAAATATAAAGCTGAACTTCAGGTCGCCAATATCTTCAAGACTATAGGTTTTGCGGATAATATCAAGATCGTATCTGTAGTAAGCCACATTAATCGATTCGACAACAAACGAATTGATTTCTAGAATCCAACTTGGCTGGTGCCTGTAGGCCTTGACGTATCCACATAAGCATGTTAGACCAACTTTTATTGAGTTTGGAGAAAAAGCATCGATTCTACAATCCTTTATTCTGTCTAAAGTGACAAGTTCAGCTTTATTGTATGTGTCTCAAATTAGGGCTGAAGCGTTGCCAACAAGTGCCCGATATTGCCATTTGGCCCTCTGTTTTGCATTTTGGCTCTTGGCTCTGGATCAACTGGAAATGGGCCTCAAGTCTTGTTTTTTTTTGTATTCATAAAGGAAAGATGACACTTCATGCAAAGTGGTGAATTTATTCCCATATCTGGTTTGCTGAATTTTTTCCATCTGACCAATATAAAGTGAGGATAACAATATCTAAAATTCTAAACTGAAGTCGAAGAAGGCTGTCGGGCCGGACGGTCTACTCATCGAACAGCAGCAGATGGCTCGATGAAGAGCTTTCACCAACTTAGATACAACCTTTTTTCATCAATTTTAAAGACGTATATGACAGCATAAAAAGAGATTTTGTTTACGTCTTCTCCGCTATCGACATCTCTTCCGAAATCTAACTTTGAAGAACCCTGGTCAATAGCTGTTGTCTTTGGGCTGACAGAAGGCAACTATATTTTATGGCCGTACGATGGGCGTTTGAGATGGCTGCGTAAGTCTGGTTGCGATGTATTAACAATTACAGCAACGACGGAGGCACATTAGATTTTAATTTTCCGGTTTGGTTTTTCAATACGTTGAATTAGTGGCAAAATGTGTTAGTGTCTTTATTTACGAAAATTTACCAAATTTTATACAAAGATCACTAAGACAAATGACCCTCAAGAAGGCCCCAAATATATATTTGTTTGTGGGAACGCTGAGGCTGAGCGCTTTAAAGACAATCTTTGGCTTATCGAAAACATGAAGTTAAAACGATATCCTAAAAAAAGAAAGAGCAGGCACATACATACAATACATTTTTAAACAGCTCAGTTCCAAACTTTTTCTGAATTCGCTTTATTAGTTTTTGAGATAATGGCGGTGTTATAAAATTACCGTTATAACAAAAAACTGAGTATGCAGTATTTTTGACAAAAAAATGATCAAAATTATTGGAACCATTTTCTAAAAAAAATCAGTGATTTTCACAAAAAAAAAATGTATAGAAGGTACCGTTATTTTAAATGATAAAGCAAAAGACAGAAAAACGCCGCAAGACGTTACCCCAAAAACCTTATATACGAAGTTTGAAGCAAATCCCTCGAACTGTTTCGCCATATAGAGCCCGGACAGACAAACATAAAACAGGCTTTCGCACTAAATAATCTTGCATTGATTAGCAAAACACTTTACAGATTATATGTAGTAGAACATTCGACGGCAGTGGAATTCGCCCACTGAAGCGGGCAGTTGCGAGGAATCGTTATCTTTTAGAATGAGTTGAAGGCTGCTCAATCCCGTTAAGAAACTTTGAGTATGATAATGTTGACATCCTAACACCATCATCATCATGGGATATCACATTTTGATACAATAATGCTTCCGAAAAGTGACAATGCGTGACATCACTTCACGTTATCACCAGAGATTTTAGTTAATATGCATTTTCTGTTGCCGTTGTTTAAGAAAACCAACCAGCAAAAGCAATTTCGTTCTTATACATTGAACGACTTGAATATCTAAGTGTTGCATTCCATTCCCTGACATTAAACAGTAAATAGACAAACAGGAAAAAACCAAAAATACCTTAAACCTTTATAGGAGTCCCTCAACTCGTTGATTGTATTTATTTTTCGCCTTGTTCCTACATTTTATTCTTAAATCACATGTCTACACACTGTGGAGTCGTATAAACGTTTATTGCATCCATTTACCTTCAATAAAAGTTTATCTCTTCGAAAGAAAATCAAATAAATGTGACATCCTTGTGCCATTACACACACGTCGTCGTCGTCGTCGGAAAGCGTTTTATCTTTAATTGAATTTCAACTTCCGTAAGACAAGATTTTGCGCAAGAGTTTTTCTTTTTCCACTAAAATGAGGCTGTGTGTGTGTGTGCGCGTTTCTATGATGGTTTCAGAGTGTATATAAATGCTACGTGAACAAACAGAGCCATACAAAAGCATTCTCAATCTTATTACAGTGTTGTTGTTTTTTTCTTTATTTATTATCTCCTTCCTGTACAGGATAACGACATAGTGCACCCTTTAGTGCCCCTTCGTATTGGTATATATTTAGTGTTGTCCTTAAAAAAATGTCACGTTCCAAGAAATAGACCACAACGATAGTTGTTAGCTGTAAAAAGGTGTTCCGCTGGCAGCATTATTATGCTGTTATTGTGCCCCGCCATATAGGGTATGTATCACGACCAGAGTTCGTAGTTTGTTGTGTGGTTAAGTTTTTTCACTTAGCACACATGACGCCCGGTTCATAAGCGAGTAATTGAAACAAGCTGCCGTGTTGGGGTCGTATTTACTCTATTTGTAGTCATGTAGTATGGGTAATATCCGATGTCACGTGGAGGTAAATGGTTACTCTAAATGCTTATGGGTATGACCTTTGGGTATCGACAAGTGATTTCAGGATGGAAATAGAATGGGAACAGGACACATCATAGGGGAAGTATAGTTACAACAGCAGGGATACACCTGGAGTAACATATAATAGCTCTACCTGCAAATATTTAGTTTATCAAAGTTTCCCAAAATCATTGGACCTTTTTACTACTACCACTACTGACTTCGGAGTTAATGTTAGAACTCCACTCAGAGTAGGGTGCCAATAGGGGGTTCAATTAACTGCAGCTTTTCCATATCTCTTTGCGTCGCTTCCTGTCAACAACTGTTATTGACATAAAATCCAATTACTAGCGCTGATAACTTTATTTGTCCCTTACGCTTTCGTTGGAGGATTTCAGCGAAGAGATTATGACATTATATCCTTCATGCACCATGCAATGGGTCAATATGATCAACTATATCTACGGTCGACATGGGAACTATTATGTCTTTGGAGTTCATAAACATTTAGAGAGTTGCACATCTCTCCTTCGACTTAAAAAGTATTAAGCCATAAACGTTTTGAAATACAGTAAATTATGGTGCAGCAAAAATGGAAAACGACATATATTTGGCAATTGTTAAGTACAAAGGTGGGTTTATTCTTTATTTGGCGACAACTTTATCAAGTCAACGCACGGATTTTGTTGTCGAATGAAAGAACAATTACCCAGTTGCCGAGAGCAAATCGACGAAAAAAACGAAGAAAATATAAGTAGAAGTTAGAAGGTCTGGGTTTTGTAATCCAACATTGTGCACTGGCTGTATACCGCGGTCGTGAGACGCATTATAAGCTATACGATTCAGTTGTTTGGTGGGAGGTGGTGAAGTACCAGATCATATTTGCCGAATTTAAATAAGGTACGAAGAAGAAGGGTACGAGGCCGGTTTCTTCTTAGTGGTACCAGTCTTATTCATGGAATGACGGATTACTGCGCAAGTATCTTCCATGCTGAGTTTTTGCACTTATTTCAAGCTGATATACTAGCAACGGAAATAAACATATGTGTGGACCTAAAGCAATGAAGATGTTAATTAAGTTGCCCGTTTATATGGAGGTGTTGTACTGAAGTAGTTGGAGGTGTTGTACTGAATAGTTAAAATCAGGTATTTACCCCTTATACACATTTGTCTTAGGATCATTGGAAAATTAGAAACATTGAAAGAACACTAGTGGCTGCGCTATTACTCGAAGTTTGAAGGTCAACCACGACATCAAAAGATCAAAGTCGCTAGTCGTAGTAGGAACAGAATATCTGCTATATCACTGACAAGCTCTACAAGAACTCCGCTTACCCTACATAGAATCGCTGTTCTTAGAAAGCTTGGACGAATTGGCTAGGGTACCTCTATCAGATATAAAATCTCTATTAATCACAATGTTCAATTAGAGTATTCACAATAGGTCTTCTAGGCTTCTGGGCGTAAGTTCATTTGGTGCAAATAGACCTCCTAATCTAACTTAACCTAACCAAAGAAAGTGAAAAACGGTCTTACATTAAAAATGTCTATATTCATCCTTTCCTAATTTCGATTCGATTGGCCGCACTCAAGTGCGCTACCATCCCTCTATTGGAGTTAAGCTGGTTGCATTAACACTGTCAGTGGCCGGCAGGTGCTTGCCCGCAGAATAAAATCCCACTTTTAAGTCAAGGTGCCGAGGGCTGCATGGGTATATAGTGGTTAAATATAACTGGCGGCGAACGGTAACTTCTGATGCCGGAGCAAGGCCGGTTTCAGAAGTGTGTTATCCCACTAAGTCGGCTCTGCCGGGATGTACCACTCTTTCGGCGAAAAAAGAACTTTAATACAAACAACCAAGGGTAAGAACTGTCATGAGGAGCTTCTCCGCAGATCCCTTCCATATGTCTCTAAAACTATGGGAAACGAACTGTGAAGACGTTTTATTATTATAATAACGCATTGTACACTGGAGCGCTATCTTGAGGTAAGAGATAGCGCTTCAAGAGGATAACCCAATGCAATGACCAACGATTTTTGCCAGTATAAGATATTTAGCAATATACTGTGTGAAATGTTCTGGCACCTATGCAACTTGGTGTTGGCAGTTGGCAGTGAAGAAGAACCAAAGTAGCACTTTCTTCCATTTTGATAATGCAAATAATTTGACTTGGATGTTAAAGTTTGCTTGCAAGGAAACCCTCAATCTTACATGTGGAATTTAGGAAACCTGTTAGTTTCTTGATATTCTCTTTGGGACTTTCCCGATGGCGTCGACAAAGAGTTGATCTTAGTCTGTTGTTTTTGTCACATCTTTCTGTATATAACACAATATCTCAGCCCTCTTCATATGAGGTGGTCTTTCGTTAGGAATTCCGAGGAGATTTTTTTGCCTTGACTGCTCCCAGCCGAATTTAAATTAGTTTATTAGTTTTGCATGCGGGCAGTCTAAAGCTGAGCCTTGCCAGCTCATCATCATGTTCAGTTTCATAAATGTTGCTTGAGCAGCTATAGTACAGCCTGAACTTAACATTGAACGATCGAGAGAGGCCAGCTTCTGTGTGGCTGCTCTAATTACTTAGCAAATGGTTCATTACAAACAAATTTTCTTCTTTGAGCGTCAGGTTTGACTATCTCTTTGGAGTGTTAAGCTGTCTCCATTTTACGGTTTAGCTGTGTCTTTTTGTGGAGTTTGGTGTTATCTGATAGGTCCCTGGAAGAAGCCCTGTTGGACTCATTATTTAAGGTATTATTTAAAACCCAGGCGAGGTCATATCAAAACATCATATAAAAACATCCCAATAATCATAGGAACAGTCACTTTTTGTTGCATAGATGCCGATCCGCCTGGCTTTGCTCAAGTTCTCATAAAATATGTACCTACCTCGTTTCATTTAAACGTTTTTTGCTAACACTGAGCTAAATGCCAAGATGTGACAACTCTGTAAGTCACATCTCCAGTGAAGAGAAGCCTTAAACACCATCCCACAAGTACGACACGACAATGAAGACCGAACTTGTGTTTGAAAGACCAAGATATCGCGGATGCCAAAGTGCTTAGTTTGGATTAGGTGCAAAAAACAGCGTGATCGATTGCAGAAGATACTCGGCTGTCATGTAGTCCACTAAGTAAGACAGTTAGACTGGCCAAAGATGATGAGATGATGGCATTTAAAAATAAACATCCAAGAAAACGAACTCAGATCAATCAGTAGATCATAGAAAAAGTTTGATTTACTAAATTATTTGTGGTTTTACCTCTAAATAGATTCCTAACTGAAAGGCTTTCAGTCAGTGATCAAAAACTTTAACTCCAATATTCAATTCCGAATAAAGTTGAAATAACTTAAAGTGAAAATAAGACAATAATTTGAATTTTCTTGCATTCTTTGAAGTCTTTTAGAGTCCAACATTTCTGAATTCTTAAAGCCCTCTGATTGCTTCCGATTTATTGAAGTCATTTGGCTGGTTGAAATCATCACTACAATAAAGTCTTTCAAAGTATTTTTACAGCTTCAAGGGTATATTAATTTTGACACATAGTTTGTAACACCCCTTAATATTCATCGTAGACCCATAAAAGTATATATATTTATGATCAGGATCAAATCCTAAGACTATCTAGCAATGTCCGTCCGTCCGTTCGTCCGTCCGTACGCAATTTTTAGGCCTTTAAAATTAAGCTAGGAAATTTGGACAACATATTCCCTAGGGCTCCGAAATGGTTAAGTGTAAAAATTGTTTGAATACGTTCACTGCCACGCCCACAATTTAGAAAAAATCGTTTTAAAGCTAAAGTTAGAGAGATAGAGTGTTACAACCTTCACAAGATATGTAGGCACTGCCCTGCTTTATAAAGTTTTTTGCCACGCCTACTTTTTGTGGGCGTTTTTTTTTTCAAAAAAACTTTTTTGTTTTTAATTAATAGAATGAAATAAACTGGTAGCCATCATCTTCTTAATGCTTTTTTCTTTGGGGCATATAGGAATATGGATAGGGTATCATACTGTTCGCCCCAAGCGGACTGTAGTCTTTCCTTATGTTTATTGTTATTATTGAATCCCAGTCTTTTTACTGATTGAAGTTGATGTCTTTTCCAATTTGAAATACTCTGGAACTACGCATATTATTAACTTGACATCTGATACTATTCACAGCTGAAGTTTGTTTTCACAAGCAAACATTTTAATAAAATTTATTCCAAATGCTTTATTTTCTTTACAATTTTTTATCAACTTTCTTAATTTCACTGTTTGTCATGCTAAATGTGTCCTTTTTCCAATAACACAAAGTCGTATATTTTCATTCTCACAAAAAAAAAAAAAAATAATAACTTTCTCATGGCGCAAAGTTAATAAAAAATTTGAAATAAACACAATTATCTGAAAGTTTACTACCCTCAGCTCGAAAAAAAAAAATTTATAATAATAAGTCGTTTCCTTGTTATCGATGTTATGTTGATTCTCGTGCTAAATGGATATAACCGCGTAAATCCAAATGCAAACCATTCTTTCCGCGCCGCACTGGCCGCAGGGAAAAAGTTTGCAATTCGTTTGTATTCATTTCATTTATGCTGTTACCGACGCGACGACCACAAGGGCAAGAACTTTGCCGACAAAAGTTATTCCCTTTTCGAAAACATTTATGATTTGATTTAATAAAGTTATGAATATTAATGTAAGAGAAATATTTACGTTTTATTTAATTTCAGTTTGGTTTGGTTGTAAAGTGGAGAGTGGGAAGACGGCATGTTTTCTTCCATGTATTTTAAAAAGAAGATGAAATTTAAGTCCCTTCTAGCTTAATTTCATGCGAATTCCACGTAGCATGACATCATAAGGCCGCTTACTGCTTCTATGAAAAAGTTGACTTTAATAATCGATTACTCTATCGAAAGTGTATCATTTGCAGTATCAGAAAGCTTCCGTAAAAACTTGAGAGAAATCAGGTTAACCATCTGTATGAAATGTCCTTATTCCGGTATACATCATTTGCAATTGTCTCCGTTGGCCTAGAATTTGCACAATTGTCGGCGTCAAGAACAACACTTCGACAGTTTGCAGACCATTTCATGTGGTCATTAAGGATTTTATTGAGCTAAACTAGGTCATTTCCCGTAGTTATGCGGTGGTAAGGGATGGATATTTTTTTCGCCATCATTGAATTGCCAAACAATGGATTATTGTTTTGCGGCTGTCCATTTTCTTAGTTTATTTCGAATACATTTATGAGATTGAATCACTCGATGATTAGTAAGCCAGCCACTCAGTCCTTTAAAGGGACATTATAGAAAGAGATGGACAGATAGATAAGTTCTTTATTTTCATATTTTATCCAGATTTCGCAATTTTCTTTTTTTGTACTTAACCAACATTTATTGTGAATAAGCTTTTGTATTGAAACAGCGGAGAATCCATGTGATTTTTTCGATCGAAAACGTGCAATGCCACTAATAGTTTTTGCAATAACATGAAAAGAACCATTTTAAAAGAATTATGACCTTCAAAGCCCCTGTAGGTCGACGGTGCAATAAAATACTTGTGATAGTATTTCTATTGCTGAGATTTTATAAGGTTACGTTAAGCAGGGTTATGACAGCCATGCACCTCAAAAAATAAATAAATATTGTGCGGTCCATACAGGACCCAAAGCCTAGCTTCTCCAACCACTGTGTGTGCGAAGATATATTTTTTGACACAAATGGAAGGGATGCCGATTTCGAACGGCAATTAATTTTTGAGAAGCTTCTCATGACAGTTTTTACTCTTGGATGTTTGTCAAACATTCACAAGAGGTGGGGCAGCGAATAAAATCTTTCAGGTGGTACAGGCCGAGATTTGAACCAAAGACCTCTCGCTTAGTGGTCAAACGCACTTAACCACTAAGCCACTGCACCCGCACTGCACAAACTTGCGAACAGCAGATGCGGCAGTTGCTTCATTTCGGCCAAAACTTCTTTAAAAAAAGCACTAGGCTAAACAGCACTCACTTTGTAAAAAAGTTTTCAATATTTCCCATTTTTGCGAATCATTTCGTTCCGCGGAGGTATGATACTGACTTTCTGTCGAGTTTTGAGGGGGAAACGGATGTCACTGTCATAAAAGAAACCACTAGTTGGCCCAACTTTTATATCGTCACAAAACCTACACTCATAAGGAACCGAAAGTCCTAATCCCCTGGCATGCTTCCCGAGGAGACAGTCTCCGTAAAGGATTCCGAAGACACTGACGTCTGCCTCAATTCAAAATTCTTTTATTCCATGTAGGCCATAAGGCTTGTATACCCTATTACACGCCCATCTTTAATCCATCTCTCCATCGCCAAGGATTGTTCTTGTTCTCGCATCTGATGACGCATGATTCCAGCGCCTTCAGTGCGGCCTGACTGTTAATGTTTATGGCGATATCCCGTTCAGATATCATCTTCATTAGCAGCAATTCCTTAAGCCTTAAACGCAGCTAGAACCTCCGATTGGCAGACACGGCAGCTATTATGGAGCCATAGGGAAACAAGCAGATCTGCCTCAGCAGATCTGCCATGTAGTACATGGAAGTTGGGATTCGACAATCCGCTTGGTCCATTCGCTCAATGTTGCCGACAGAATAAAGTAAACGTCTTCATTAGCTTTTTTGACTAGATCTACATTAACTTATATAGTTGACGTTTTTATCTTCTCTTCCTGTCTGTCCATGTCTGTCAATGATAAAAGAGCAATATTCGAGAATTTATGTGACATAGGAAAGAATCAAACTTTTAAAAATAAAAGGGTCATTGAATTCCTTAGAATTTCGTTTAACAACAGCCAACAACTGGATGTCGGAAGTACAGTCACTCAAAACAGTTTTCGTACACTTATTTTACTTTAAATTTTCTTAAAAGATTATATTTACTTGTATTTATAACTCACATCAGAGTATCACGGTATAGAAAAAAAATTCCCTTAATATGAGATTTATGGAGTTCCGAAGAACAAAATATACTAAAATAGGTGAGTCTATGAGCGTAGACCCATTCAAGTTGTAAGACATCAGAGAAAAACTGAATGCCGGTTTTGAGGTATAATTACTCTAAGTGATGTTATATTAGATAAAGCTTCATCTCTTCGATTACTTTTACAAAGGGCTACCAATCACAGTGGTAAAGTTGACAGTTATGCTTTGACATGTAGACACATTTAGTTTTAATTCACTGTTGTTACACCTAACAGATAATTTACAGAGTGCATTCAAAGACTGTGTTATATATTTATTGCGACACAGAATTGACAGTAGAATATTTTTTTTTATAAATCGTTAGCTGGAAATGATTTGCATGATTGTGAAATGTATTTTAAAATAACTTTTTCAATCAGCTAAGAACTCACCTGTTTTCCATGATCGGCTAAAAATAAATTGCAGCAGTGGATCAATAGAATAGGCGCAGTTATGTAGAATGAATTGAATTTCGCTGTTGAACTGCTTTAACTCCTGAATTATTTCATAGATAGTCAAAGTTCTTTTAACGAACCCCACAGGGCAAACCAGTATGAATGTGGTGAAGTGGAAGGGTTATAATCCCTATCATCCTGATCACAACCTCGTCGTTAAATGGAGAAGTAGAAGTCAGTTCAGTTCTTTAAACTGTCTAATTGTGCCACCCATCTGATAAGTGTACGCTACGTAAGGTAGGAGCGAAGGGAGCGGTGGAAGAATTCAAGGTTATAAGAATCAATGTAAAGCGGTTAAGATAAACTCTTGAAATATTCGGTTGAATTTATAAATTCTTCCAACATTGTAAAGGTAAGACCCTTCGAATCAGTAAAGCTAAGTTAAGAATAAAGCTCGTAAGGGCTTAAAGGGGATAAGGCTGGAACTAATATGACGAATTTGAAAACTCTTTCAACTTTGTTATGATGAAATCCTCCGAATCAGGACAACCTACCCGGGTGAGGGCGGGCTAAAGCGCTTTCTGAAGCTATCTTTTTGAGCTACTCGGATAATTAAAAAAAAAATGTTATCACTATTATGGTGAGACACTCCAGATCAGTAGAGATTACTGAAGGATTTTATTAAATGCGAGCGGACCCGCGGGCATAGTCTAGTCTTGCATATAATACCAGATTACCTCTTGAGTTGCGAAAAATTTTGAAGGCCCTATTTTTATTTTACTGGGCAAATATGACAATGACCTGAACTGCACATCCTCTCCTTACATTAAAAGGCAACAAATAATTCTTATCGAAATGAAAAAAAAACTATTAATAGGTATATATACGGCATAACAACAATTACAGGTCGGGATCTGAGCCAGCGACTTTTCGCTTAGTGGTCCAACGTACTTAACCACTAAGTCACTCCACCCAAATTTTGAAAATTTCCCTCTCCAAAAATAACCTCTTCTCTAATACTTTCCTCTATGCCGCTTCCTTTTTATACCCTATCCTAAGGGTATATTAATTTTGACACATAGTTTGTAACACCCCTTAATATTCGCCGTAGACCCATAAAAGTATATATATTTATGATCAGGACCAAATCCTAAGACTATCTAGCAATGTCCGTCCGTCCGTACGCAATTTTTAGGCCTTTAAAATTAAACTAGGAAGCTGAAATTTGGACCACATATTCCCTAGGGCTCCGAAATGGTTAAGTGTAAAATTTTTTTGAATACGCCCACTGCCACGCCCACAATTTAGAAAAAACCGTTTTAAAGCTAAAGATAGAGAGATAGAGTGTTACGACCTTCACAAGATATGTAGGCAATGCCCTCCTTTATAAGTTTGTCATATAAAGTTTTTTGCCACGCCTACTTTTTGTGGGCGTTTTTCACTAAAATGCTGTTTTCTTCGATAAGTTTCATTGAAACCGAAAAAAAATGTTTAACAAGATATTTAGCCAATATTTTTTCCAATATATCGCCCATACAAAGTTTTTGGCCATGCCCACTTTTTGGGGGCGTTTTTTCAAAAAATGTTTTTTTTTTTTCTAAATTTTATAGAATGAAATAAAATGCTATCCATCATCTTCTTAAGGTTTTTTTTGGAGCATATAGGGATAGGGATAGGGTATCATACTGTTCGCTCCAAGCGGACTGTAGCCTTTCCTTATGTTTTGTTATATTTTTCCAAAAGTCCACTTAATTTTACTTTCTATGAAAACATTTAACTTTCGCGTTGGTTAACCAAGAAGGGTTTTGCAAAATGTCCATGTCCATCCGGTCAGCCAGATTTTTCACTGACACTTGCATACATTCTTGGGGAAAAATAAAATATTACAGTACCACTAAGACAATTCAGCTATAGTGCTGATATTGCCAACTGTCCCCCTATATTCATGCACGTTCACACACATTTAGGTATAAGTACCACTAACCGCTTCAACATTCAAATTCAGCTGTCGCTCTGAAATTATCAGATGTTCTCTACCTCTACGCATTCATACATTCGCTAGGTAATTTCCATTTCAGACTCTCCATCCGGATGTTTTCGCGTTGCTTGCTATTGCTGGATACTGACTGGCTGCCTGTTAGGAATCTCGTTGGAGGTAGGCATGGCCCTCGGCCGGTCTTTACATGTCTGAGGGATCCCGGGTCCATACTGACACCTTTTGTTGTCTGTCTGTTGTCTGTTCGCTGAAAGCTCTAGGAAAGTGGGCCGAAGGTTGATAAAGTCTTGTCCGTCTCTCTACGGACGCCAACAGATAAAAGAGGTAGGGTATGGAAAAGTAAATTTGGGGTAAATGTTGCAGCTCCCTTCATGTGCAGGAAATGCTTTTGAAATATATCTCTAACTTGGGGAAGTTAGATTTACTGTTGCTGTTTTAAAAGACCTTTGTTCCGCTCTTAAAACTCGTTGCTTGACTTTCGTATAAAACCTTAGAACGTTGTTTCGATGCTGAGACTGCGTACTCCCGCTTCTTATATTTTCATTTTGCCTTTATTATAAAAAAAATTGTACCTTCAAATCGACGACCTGTTCCTATATCAACACTATTAAACGTTTACCCATTTCACTATCTGCCACACCATCAAAGTGATATTCTCGATTGGCTCGAATGCTGCATATATAAACTGTCGCGTCACCTTCGAGTCACTTAAGGTAATCAATTTTGGTTAAGCAATTAATTTCCCATCGAACCACGAACACGAAGGCCTTGATAAATTGGTAAATTCTGTAAATCCTTCCTTTGCCACTTATGTGCCTACCCCAAGACCCATGTGTGGGTGTCATGATTAATGAACGCTTGAGTAGTTAATTTACCTTGTTGTCCGAATATCCTTTCTGTGTAGGTTGTCAGTTTCGTCCCAGTGCACCACTTCAGATGTCATTTATCATTAATTTGTTTCATCTGGATGAGCAGACCATCACCAGATGAAAGGTAATGAAATAAAGAAGAATTATCTTCGTATCGGGTATAGAATGTCCCCTGTCTGGCTTGGTCTGAATTCACTCAATTCGCATTAATATTTAGCAACATTCGGTTTAATCCCATTAGGGGTGGATGTGCGATATTCCCAAAATGGGAATTGGAATCCAATACGAAATCCGGCCAGCTTCCTACTGTGAGAAATCCGCCATGCGGAGGAGGTAGTCATTGTATTTTTCTTTTTGCGCTAAGAGTTCTCTCTGGGTTCATCTACAATTTAATTAATTTACACTGCGTCGCCGTTCTTCACAGGATTTGTGTGAGTGCCAAGGGAAATGCTGCCTTAATTGGGAGGCACTGAGCTGGAATTTTTCAACCTTAAATCCCTTAAATAGGTTGAAGCTGATCTACAAAGGGCGATTTGCACTGACGTTTTATAACCTCTCCTGAGGGAGACCTCTAACGAAGACCTGTGAAGCTACCTGTCTGTCTACCTGGGGTATTTGCAATGAGTACAATGCACCTTCATGTACTCGATAGCTAGCGGTTCCTATTTTCAGTTCAGTATTTAACTCTCTCTTATCACAGGAAGTGACACCTCACATGGAAATCATACAAGCCCAAGTTAACACTCGTAGGTGCTGGCAACATAGCTATTCAAGTCACGTTAACATCGCGCGTGTGCTTACCTATACGAGTATGTACATAGGTACCTGGTTACATCATCTGTAAACATATCCAGGAAGGATCAAACTGAATGGAAAAGAAACTCTGCACTCCTCAAGTAAAACAAGAAACCGGATATAACAGAAATGATAAGCACACCTTGTAAACATGGGTTTTTTTCCCTTTGTCACATTTTCAATCCTATTTCACTTAGGATATTCCCGCAGCTAAAAAGGATACAAATTTCAAACAGCAGGAAGTGATTTATGGGGCCGTCGAAGCAAATAGCAATAAGACCAAACAAATCCCAAAAAAAAAACGACACACAGCAGATAAAGGGAAAGGGTAAATTGTGTAAACCATGCAATTTATTTTGAGGGTTTATCTTTCCTGGCCCAGGATATGAATTAAATTGAAACGCCCAATTGGTCAAAGCGAAACACCCATTAAGTCGACGACTCTTTAGTGCGAAATACTCTCTCAACAAAAATGTTACACTAAATTGCTGTTGTTATTAAAATCCAAAGGAAGCCAACAAAAAAATTTAAAATACCATGAAAGGATATCACAATAGCAGCAGCACGCGGTGAGAAAATAAGCGTGAGGGTGGGCGTAAAACGAAACTGAAATTAATTCCTTTGATTTAATTTTCAATGTACTTTGAAAAGAAAATCCTGTCGAAACCTCAAAGCCAACACAGAAGCACAAACACACACACAAGCACGCATAAAGGCAGAGGTCGCTTTTTCTTTTCTTAAAGTTAAGCGCAAAAGTTTTCTGCTTCACTCGGGGGACACTTTTAAGTGGTGTAATCATTTCAAAGGCAAACCAGTCTAGTCCCGTCCCAGATGTGAGCTAAGCATTTAGATGACCTAGTTTGCCGTTAATCGGATTATGATTGAGGAAAGAGATGGCTTGTGGCATTGTTATCGCAATCAATGTCACTTAAGTTGAATCTGGTCAGTTGAGGCGATTCCTTGCCTTGCGAGATTTCTTATGGGCAAACAAATCGAAAGTGTGAGAATTACTATCCCGACCATGTCGTGAGAGTACGCTGATGTTGATGGCTCCTAACATATCATAGTTTTCTTTAAAGCCTTGCAATCACACGATACTTGCAATACGGTTATGAGCGTCTGAATCGTTGGGTATAGTAACCGCGCTTCGTGTCTGTACTTTTTCTGTTACTCTTCTGCTGGTGTCGACAACTTAGGTATAGATTAACTGCGATTTCCAGCTTTGTGAGTTAATGTTGAGTGAGTTTTTCCTTTCCATTTCCCAACATTTTGGTAAAAATTATTTAAAAATGGGATTTGCCAACATATTTCGTGAAGACTTATAACCCTGATTCAACGACGACTGAAGCGTTTTTCAGGTGAAGACAGCTGCCATTAACCAGGCTGTCGCGGAACTAAAAAGCAACTGATTTGTCAGCAATACCATCACCATCTACTCTGGCAGTCAAGCTGGACACAAATTTAAACGTGCAGGCATAAGGAGACCAAAATTCATGATCGGGCTGAACTGCAAGTGTATTCGGGTACTAACGGGAGTCCTCACGAGCACTGTGCTAAAGCAAAAGCATCATATTGGAAATTTGTTAAGGAGGTCAGTATCTACATATTTTGTAGAGGTCTTAATGCCTTACTTCGTTAACTTTGGCCTTAAAACTTTCTTTTCTTAATTGTGGGTGTAACAGTGGGCGTATCAAACAAAGTTTTATACCCTATTATTTTGGGACCCTAGTTAAAAGTTTTAAATTTCATGTTCCTTGCTTAAATTTGTAGGAATAAAAATTGGTGACGGACGGCCGAAAATTGCTAAATCGTCTTAGCTTTTGATGGTGATCATAAATATTTATACTTTTAGGGGTCTATGCTACGGGTGTTACCCAAGCAAGTAAATTTGTAATCACTAAACTTTGCCTACGATCACATATCCGCATATTAAATTGACACTCAATATAAGCACGCGCTAACGCACCCACCCAAGGCAAAGGATGACGCCAAAAGACTACCTTCCCGACAAAACTTACGAGCAATATCAGAAGTATGAAGTTACAATTGTGCGAGACAATCATAGCCCCGAAATAGGAAAGGAGGACATTTTTATTGGCTGTAATCGATTTCTCTGCGAAACGTTAACAGTTAAAAGATCAACAAACCGTCAACCAGATTGTTTATTTTGCGAGGAACGTAAGGCACTTCTGAAGTATTCTAAATGAGCGAACATAGCAGCAAATGACGTCTGCGGTCTACGGTTATACCTTAGACGCAATGACAACGGGGTTATAAGTTAAAAAGTTCAACAGTGGCTATCCCAACAAGCCGCCAGTGGCATATACATTGAGAAGACATCAGAAAAGCCGCACTTGAAAAGAGAAAGCCCGCAAGGAAGCCTTAAAGCCTGAGTCGGTGCTGAAGTTATGGTAAAACTGCTGTCTTAATGGTGAAGAAAAGAAAAAAAATGTCGCTGCCAAGTAGAGCAAACAATTCATTCGTTGACGATGGAAGTCAAGTCCGTTCACTTGACCATAATAAGTTAAGTATCTAAATTAAAGTCCAACGAAGTTGCTGGGCCTGATGAACTTCCTCCGAACCATCAAGCTATCAAAGACAGCAGGGGATGACTTGCGAGAGAACATACATTAGCTAATTTCAAAGATATAGTCACTTTTACAAGGAATTGGGCATCAGTCTTCTAAATATAGCATACAAACTGGCCCGTGCTCGCCTTGATTCGCCTGCCTGCCACATTTATGAAATAGTGGTTGATTGATTTTCTATTTACTTTATTGACTTCCCTGTCCTACACAAAATTTTTTGTCGTACTCTCAGGCGCTGAACTTATCGGAGAGCATGCAACGTATAACCGACCGTAGAAAAAAAGATCACAGATGTGAGTTGTGGTACAATGAGATAAAGACTTTAAATCCAGTACCATATCAAGTCGTCTGGAATTCCTTAATTAGAACTTGTCAAAGTTATATAGGTTACTCCTAACTTGAAGCAGAGAACGTAGCTGTTAGTTTAAAAGAGCTAGCCGCTTTTATAAGAAACTGCGGCATTATAGATGAGCTGTAATGGAGGACATCACAATAGGCCCACTTGTGGCCGCAGTGATCTGGGATGCATTATACAACCTCTACTTCACAATCTGCAATCGGCAAGTCCGGCCACTGAACTGGCCCCTTAAACGCGCAAAATATATTACACATAATTTTCTTTCGTAAATCCTTATCAATGAAAAACTAACTCTTGCACATAAGTTAGGTAGTCCAAGAGGCGAATTTTCAAAGTGAGGGCTATTTAGGTTCAGCTTCAGAGTCATCCGAGTTTGACTATCCCATTGCACCTCATCTCATCTGTGCGCATGACACAGGACACACGCTGACATGTCCTTCTGCAGCTGCATGGTTGGAACATATTTTCATTTTAAAATAATCGTTTTCTGATGAAGCTTGGCAGAGTGGATAGACAGACCAGACACACAAAATCTTAATGCTTGAGCAGACGCACAAACCCATTCGAGATCGAGATTCGACTCAATCAGGCAAATACATGCATAAATATGAAAAGAAGAAAAATAATTCGTACTTGCTTTTGTATTACCCATGCCACAAAATTCCTAAGCTTTTAGAGTATCTAAAAATATAATTTCTGACTTGAAATATGCATATTTCAAAGACATAAAGACTGAAATGAATTTCATTAAATTAGGCGAAGGAGAAGTTCACTTTTCTTTTGGTTCCAAGTCTAATTATTGAATTACTTGGTATTTCAAACTCAAAATAAAATATCGCTGTCTAGATACAGTCAAAATAATTTCAACTTTGTTTAGTGATAGGACCATGTCTCTCGATTTACCAACGATCTGAAGGAAATCTATCAGTGTGGGCTTAGGCCCGGCAAATCCCCAGTTAACCAAATATTCACACCATAAAAAATCCCGGAGAAAACCCAAGTGGATTCAGATCGTTAGTCGCCACCTTGGAGATTTTAAAGACGCATATGACGGCATCAATTGATACGCGCCATTCAGAGCATTGTCTAGTTTTAGTTTCCCTGTCCAACTTTTTCGTTTGGGTAGGATGACCATGGAGATGAAGAAAGATGCAAGAAGACCAAGTGCAATTTTACAGAGGCTAAGCAAAGACATCTTTAACATAAAATCATGGCGTTCGGTAATCCTTACCTCCACTAGCATCTGCTCGTTAATTTTTATTTAACTTTAGCACGTTCCAACCAAACGTCGAGCGAATAGTTTTCGTTTTATTAACTCCGTAAACTAGTAAAACAGTAATGGAAATCAAAGTTTCTCACACTGCTGTGCATGAACTTGGTTTTGTTTTCAACTTTACTACTGCCAGTGGAAAAGTACCAAGTTGATGGTCTTGCCATCTGAATGCACCGCAACCTGACGAAACATACGTAGCTAGCTCTTCGGGTATAAAAATTAATTACGCCACTCTTAAAGTGCTACGCCAGGGGCCAAGCAGTTTGTTTTCACTTTACTTTGCTAATTTTCTCCCGGAGTGGTTGCGCCACACCGCACCTTTCTATCTTGACCGACAAAATGTAAATTACCGGAAAAAACATACAATGCAAGCTGATTCCTCTATTTCGTATATTACACGCTTGCAACTGCTCGTATTGTTGGAAATTTCCCAACGACTTCGACGACGATGACGACGAAGGGACTAGTCAAATAATCTTCCCACCACAACAGAGTGTAGTTTTTCCAACACTATTTTTGGGTAGCAAAAACGGTTTAATACATGCAGGATGGTGTTTGCACTTTTTTGCCAGTTATTTGGTTTTTAACGTTCTCGTATACATTAGTATACTAAAGGGAAAGTTATTGCGATCGTGCGGAAATTTCAAACTCAAACTGAGTATGAGGGATGATATTACGACTATAGAGAAGTGGGTCCGCCAATGCCGTCCGTCTACCGTCTGTCTGTCTGTCTGTCCGGACGCCGTATGGCGAAACGGTTCGCCGGATTTGCTTCAAAGTTCGTATATAAGGTTCTTGGGGTTACATCTCGGGGCATCTTTTTATTTTTTGCTTTATCTTTTGAAATAACGGTACCTGCCATGCCAATTTTTTTGGTGAAAATCACTTATCACTATTTTTCTCGAAAGTGGTTTCGGCCTTTTTTTGTACTAAGGATGTTTAGAGTGGGGTCAAAAATTCTGCATACTCAGTTTTTGGAAAAAAATCGACTAACTATAATTTATAAAACGGTCAATATCTCGAAAACTAATAAAGGGAACTTAAAAAAAAATGTACAGTTTTTTCATACTGTAAACTCGAACAAATCTGCATACTTTAATTTTTTAATTAATTTTTTATTAATTGTTTTTTCATATAGGTAACGATTTTCTTAAATTTAAATTAAATTTGTTTTCCAAAAACGGCTCTAACGATTTTGATAATTTGTTGCACTTCTGAGAAACTCTGGAAACTACCTCTAAGGACTAGCACTTGGCATGCTTGCATATGAAAAGCTAGGTAGGGTCGGATGGGGTGTGGTTCTTGTCCTAAGGAAGCCAGACGCTGCAAAAAAAAATATTTGTTTCATGCCAAGATTTTATATAAAAATGCATACCCTGAACGGACGCACTTTACTGTTCCCCTAGAAGTATCTGTTCGCGTGGCAACAGGAGTTACGTTGCCTTGAGTACATTGTGTTCCCTCCCTACTCACGAACTTCGCGAACGCCATGACAGATCCCGTACTCTGAACATCTATGGAACTGTCCCTAAATTAAAAAGGAAATTCTATCTACCCTAAATGACCATACCGGAAGTCTAGAACACGACCACACATAACCCCGTCAAATTAGAAAATCAGATCATTTTCAAGTATTCTTATCATATATTTCAAATTAAGTTTAAGGAAAATATAATCATAATTAGGTTTAAATAGTATAATTCATAGATTTAATTTTAAGGTTTTAAAGAAAAATATATATTTATGGAAGGGGGGAAAAAACTATATACATACATATATATTATTAAAACCGAAAAAAGTTAATTTAAACTAGAAATATGTTAACGCTAGCTTGGCGATAGATAGATAACAAAAAAAAAAACAAAACTCACCACTTATATAGAGATTGTGCACAACTTCTGACTGCTGCAGATCAATGTAACTGCTGGGGATTATGTATATATGTGTAAGGATTATATTAAATACTGCCAAACTATTACCACTATGACACTTTGAGCCGCTTTCCGCAATCCGCACTAAAAGAACCGTGTTAAATTCCCCGATTGATTCGCTCCTTAACTGAGCTATCGGGTATTCCCTCACTTTTATTATGATCGGTGGGTTGGATTGTGGAGCGCAGCGAGTGTGGTGTGGTGGAAACTCTCCACTAGTTGTATGACGAAGATGGTGGTATTGATTGAAGACGCTCAAGTATATTTGAAGAGCGATAGGTGTGAGTGCCCTGGTGCACACTGATTCTCGTGATATTTGGTTGTTGTTTTTTTTGATTCGGTGTGTGGCCAACTTTCTACACACACCGGCGCTGATGATGAAGGGTCGTCACTATCGCTTCCAACTTGATGGATCGAGCGCTGGTTCGATCTTAGAGTAATCACCTTGGACTGTTGAGTGCGGGTGGGAGGAAACTGAAACTCTCCACAAAATTGTAGCGAACATGCAAGAGCGGACTACGATCAGCACTCCCTTTCCTCCACCAGCAGGGTCCCTTAGGGGGGATGCGCTAACAATTAGCCTACTGACCTACATATGTAACCAATAAAATTTAGTTGATCTAATTAACTAGGCTAAATTATACAATGAATACCTTATTTGTTATTTACTTTTGTATGCTGGTTTTGGACTGGTTATGATTTAGATTTTCTTTTTTTTTGTTGTTTCTATTACGCAATAAATGTGGATTGGTAACTATAAGAATTTAAGAAATTCTTGTTAGATCAAATACCAAATATGTGTATCGAATTCAAAATTACCTCTTAGAGCCTTGACAACCAGAATAGCTCCTCGTTGAATAGAAGCCCACGAGCGAAAGAAAGAGTTTTGATTCATCGATTAAAAATAAGCTGCAAATCGACTCGTAAGGTTGGCATTACTTCCATTACTTAGCGAAGGAAGTTAACTAAGTTTCGTTGAGTTTTACACTCAGAATTCCGCACATGAAGTAGCAGGGATGGTAGAGAATAGTTTATAAATGAAAACATCCGTAACAAATTTTCTGAATTTCGAACAATTATGTTAAAAGTGTCCAATGTACGAAATTACATTAAAATCGTAGGTGTCGTTTTTTATTTATTTAAATAAATTTCTCACCATTAATTTTCGATTCATTTTGCGGTTCAAAAACGCATCTCATGTACCGAGAAACTTTCGTATGACGCAGTCGTGCACTTTATTATTTTTTGCTTTCATCCTCTGTTTGGTATCCTTATGGCCACTGCTGCTGGTAATACTTGCGAGTAACGATGTAGATTAAGGGTTCAACGTACGTTTCATAGCATATCGCTTCTCAGTTTTTTTTAACTTCTAAGGAAGTCAGATGGCACTCTTGTGAACGTAATCGACTTCATTGTGGAAAAGTTTTGTAAAATGAACGTAGAATGGTTGCTTTTTTCGTTGTAATTTTTCTTACATTTTTCTTAAAGTCAAGTTAATATCTTTGCTGAAGAGATTACAATTGACAACTGAAAAATACAAATGCAATTTACTTACTTCAAATTGCACTTAAGAGTTCTTTAAGGGAAAAATCCCTTTGGCAAATACAAATAAAATGCATAATTTAATTGCCACAATGATGTTGCAGCCACTCATATTGTAATGAGCTCTTTTCCTCAGTACCATCCTCAGGTCTGTGAAAAGTATTTTTTCTACATTTTCAATTTACGCAAGAGTCTGGGGTGGTGTAAAAGGATTTCTCACCTCCCATACTCGTTCAGTTGCTAGCTGCAACAAGGATATCATTTATTTAAACATTTCTACTTAAGTGGATTCGATAAATTACAGAAATTGTGTTGTCCTTCACAACTGCTGGGATTACAATTATGTATTTCTGTTTAATTTTTTTCGCACACATGTCCGGCTTGCGGTGGCAAAGGGACCAGAGTGAATGAAATAAATGCAATTTTGGAAAAACAATATTGGTGAGGACACATTTATATTTTTATTGAGTTTTTTTTTGTATATGCGAACTTGGGCGGGCACACGTGCAGGATATGATGCGTGTTCGTGGCAGTTTTATTTACCATTCTTTGTGTACAGATTTTATTCGTTTTTAAACGAATTTTCATAATAAATGTTGCTGCCCTTATAACAACCGAAAAATGTAATATTTGTTCCGGAAAAAATGAGTATATGTATATGTGTGTCTGTGGCTGTGTATTGATTGTTAATTTTATTAAACAAATTTAATTCCCTAAGAATAACACACCAGAAGAGAAGTATTTATTTCGATTTTAGCGTGAGAGAGAGAGAGAGAGAGAGGAGATGCTGAAAGGACTGTCAGTTAGTCTTAGTACTAAGGTTAGATAAAAGCGGCTATGTAACAGCTATCGAACCGCGCACTCACTTTTCTACTATATGACAAAGGAAACTTCTAATGCGACTGGCGATGGCTATGTCTTAGAATAGAAGTCGCCATCGTTGAGATTGCTTAGATCTACAGAGAAAAAGGGTTTTTGTTTTGGAAAGAGCAGGGATACAGAGTATTTAATTGAATTGCCAATGGATGCTTCTCCGAATTCTCCGGAATGTGCCATTGCTGCATGCTTGTCTATGGGGCAATTCTTTCCTGAAAGCAGGCATCCAGAGAGACCAGCTATACAGGGCCATGTCTAGTTTTGGCATTACTGTCAAACTTGTCCGTGTTTTGTACGATGACGATGGAGAAAGCTGCTACATTTGATGTCAAAAAAGGATTTAGGCACTTGTGACTTCTTTAACATAATGCCTGAAAGAATTGTGCAAAACTCACAACCCAACTCAAGATGTACGATCTTTAATTGAGATATTGATATCATTGGATGAACTCAACGAACTGTCACTAGTGCGCTTGTGAATATAGGAACAGAAGCGGTGAAAAAGGGCTTAGCGCTAAACAAGAGCAAACAAAGTATATGCTGTCAACAAGAAGGGACACCCAAAATCGACGATTCGGCCAGAATGTCACAATCGACAGCTATAAATTTTAGGTAGTAAGGGACTTCGCCTACCTCGGCTATACTATCCCATCTGAAAACGACATCTCTTCAGAAATCAAACCAGAAATAATCTGTATTTCTTTGGGCTGAGAAGGAAACTATGTAGTAAAACCCCCTCCCGAACAAACTCTATAAGGGGCCCTCATAGTCCCAGTCGTGCTCTAAGGTTCCGAAGCATGGGCTCTTTTAAAGCGGATGTTCCTTGGCCGTTTTGACACAAAAATTCTTCGTAAGATGAATTATGGAGTAGACGGTTCCACGATGAATTCTAATAGCTATACAGCGACATCGACCTGGTCAACAAACTGCGCATTAGGATTTCGACATCGTTGGGCCATGAAGAGCGAATGAATATGAACGCTCCAGCTCGCGGAATCTGCGACTCCAATCCGGAGGGTCAACGTAATAAAGGAAAACCTCGCCTTAGGTAGCGCGTACAAGTGGAAGGGATCTCAACCAACTTGGAGTGCGAAACTGGAGGAAAATAGCCAAAAACGGCGGCCGTGTCCATCCCGGACTGTAGCGTGACTAAGTAAGCAAGTAAGCTGCTTTTCTTAGAAGGAAAAAGAGAGACGGGGATAGGACGCCACCTTGTGGGGTTCCTTTGAACCAGTTTCGAGTTAATAGTAAGACTTAATAGTACATAATTGTAAGTAGTATATCAATTAACTCGCCAATTGAGATCTGAATACTTGATGGAGCGAACCAGCTTGTGATGATGTTTTCACCAATGATTAAACGTTACAATTACTATTCTCTGTAGCAAAAGTCTGTATCAATATTTGCGTGTAAATGGATAATAATCAGTTGGTTTTTAGGTTTTCAGAAGGATACTTACCCACGTTTAATCAAACAATAAGTTGAATCGTTTAGACATGAGTTTGTGCCTTTTACGGCATTGGGTATGAGCACCACATTTACTTCTATCTGAAGTAATTTGAAACTGCACGCTGAATTTAAGAACCCTCCGACACCTTACCATTGTTTAAAACGTGACACGTACCACCCGCGTATGTAGCCTTAATAATATTTAGCTATGAGTTTTTTTTGGGATGCCTCTCCTGCGCAAAGCCAACCATATTCATCTCGATTCAAGCTGTCGAAAGCCTTCTCAAAGTCAATAAACAGTTGATGTAACGAATTACTCTATTATGATCCGTAAGGAGTATATGTGGTCTATGCAGTAGGATCCAGCGCGAAAGCCTGCCTGTTTTACGTCGTGAGTTGAATTTAGATGTTCTTCGATTCGTTCCTTTTTTTTTATTTTTATTTTAGCTACAGACGGGAGAACGCATATATCTCTCCAGTTTCCACAGTCCTTCAAATTCAGACTATCCCACGCTTGGAATTTCGACCACCAATAAGCCTGTGGTCCAACCTGTTTGATGCCTCTTCAGCACTTGAGGCAAGTGAATCGATGTAGTGACGTTTGTCACGTCTCACTTTTTTCTTTTTAACGCGATATTGGGCTTCTAGCTCGGTTTTCTACCCTGCTGCAATACCAGCCTTAATTACTTTACGTCTCCAGGTGTCCATTAAAAGCCATGTGCGGTAAGTTTTCTGCCCTTTACCGACGTAACTGCGTGCCTCAATACGAAGACATTTTTCACAACATTCCAGTGGTCGTTGGCGTTCTCTGGGATTGTGCTGCTAAATGTTTCAGTTTCTGAGCTAAGATGGTCCATAGACTGTTGGTGCACTTGGGGATCCCTAAGTCGGTTTTAATACTGAATCAAAATCAACTTTCATACAAGCATCGCAGTTATATCATCGTCGCCGTTCTCCTTATCCATTCAGTTTTTCACTGGATTACTGAAATAAAGTATTGTATACCTCGACCCGCTACTTAAGTCAGACAACAGAGGGTTCAGACATCGACACTAAAACAAAGAGAAACTTCTTTTGCATCACAAAAAAGGCACACTTAAACAAAACCTGTACGCTTAATGAAATAAATCACTTCGATGGCTTTTCTCAAAGACCTACCTACTTTACCTTCGCAATTAAAATACACTTGTTTTTATGCCCACAGAATGGCTTCGTTTATTTTTATTTTATTTTTTCCATCTTCTTTTTGTGCGTTTACAAAGTCCTGACCGCAATTACACCTTCTTGGCATCCATATCAAGCTGTTTATTCGCCCTTAAATCACACAAGATACTTAAGCATGAGCACTCTAGTCCGCCCATTTGATCCTTAAAGTTCAATCAAAAACCTTTTGCAACTTCAAGCGTGTCCTTCAACTCATTATAAGCATTCTCTCTGTCATCCGATTGGAATATTCCATCTCCGTAAAATCCCATTAAAATCCCCATTAAGCCGGTTTTCTTCTTGTGCTCCAGCAATGATAGCGCAGCTACATTTCATTATAATTTCTTACGGTGATACAAAAACACACACACACGCACATAAGACACACACCATACACTATAATGAGATTGAGCGGGAGGCCTGATTGTAACTTTTCGATATTCGTATCAAAAGATAAACGTAAAGCCATTAGCTTGTATGATGACTCCACTTTTTCCCACATGGAAGGGCTCCAACTACGCATCGTTCTATAGCAAAGCTAAGCAATTAAAGATCCTTGTGTTAGAATACATAGGTATACATTGCTGCATGGCAGGGAAATAGGAAAAGGAAAGAAAAGGAAATAAAAAGGCCAAAAGTCGTTAGTTCGTGTCATTAATTGGAAAAGTTATAGTCCTTTTCTTCGAGGAGCTCTGTTTCTGATACATGGATTCGCTCTTAAAAGCGATTTACCTGGGATAACGATCAGAAAAGTGTGTGGGTTCTTTCAGTCGACAGTTAATATGACATGGTTGTGGTTTGGGCTTATGCAGCAATAAAAAAAACAAAGAAGAGTCCTCAATTAACGGGTAACATCATTATGTTTGTCTGAAATGATAAAACGGCCTTAAATTCTTTGCATTTTATGTTGTGTAGAATTTGATTAAAATTTCCTTCAATGTTGGAATTAAATTCCTTAAATGTCGTGGGGTCAATGTTAAACAAACTTCACGGGGCGGGTAATTTGCTGGAGAAATCATAAACATGTTCTAGGATACAGGGATGAGGGTGTCTTTGCACCTTTCTTAAAGTGCAAGCTTTGTTTTGTTACCTGTTGCCGGCGGTAACTGGCAGGTGACACATTAAATTTTATTTAAATTAAAAACGAGAAACTTGTATTAAATTCTTCGAATTTGTGTGCAAGGATGTTAGGATTTCAGCATGGCGTTGAAGTTTAATGTTTGTAGTTTCAGTCAGGTAATGTGACTTTTTATGGATTTATTAATGCTCTAGGCAATTCGTAGAAGTTGATTGTGCTCTTCTGTCACTCTTCTGTTGTTGTCATAAAATGAATTCTTCTTTCTTCTATCAACTGTGGGATTTTTTCCTTTTTACCTTAAACAAAAATCTGCAGGCCTCCCGGTTTCGTATCACTTTGTTACTGAGTCTGCTGTTGTTGTTGAACTTTTAAAAAGTTTAAAGCCCTTTTAATATTAGATGTAATTGGTCCTAGCTTCTCCAATAATTGTGTGAACGAAGATATATTTTTTGATCCGAATGGAAAGACCTACAGTTTAATGCCGATTCCGAATGACAATTTTATTTTTGAGAATCTTGAAATGATAGTTGTTACCATTCGATGTTTGTCAGAGTTTTGTAAGCGTGCCCCACCTGACGAATAAAGACGTTTTAAGTTGGAACGGTTCGGATTTGAACTTAGAACCCCTCGCTTTGCAGACCAACACACTTAACGACTAAGAGACTGCGCCCATAGGTACATAATCTTATAATGGGGTTGGAAAGACTCCATCTTTTTGAACACGGCAATACCAACTGAGCAGGTCATGGTCTAATTTTGTCGAGATTGGTTCTTCTGCTGCCATTTGCCCTTATACCTTTTTGGACATTTTTTGACATTGCAAAGCGTATGTAAGCTGCGTGCCGAATGAACAACGACGCTTAGCCGGAAGGCTAATTATCTTAAGGGACATCTTTTGGTCACAGATGCTAGCAGAACATCCGTGCCGTTTCATATACGGTAAAACAATGACTAGCTATATATCGAATTTACTAGCACTTACGAATTTTAAATAAATGTAGGAATCGGAAATAAGGACGAGATGACATCTGCACTAACAGATTACATAAATGAAGTCGCGGCAAGTGATACACATTACAGGACGATGACGATGACGAACATGGACGACTGTAGTTAGTCGATCCCAAAGATGAGGAATTGTAAATTGACACCAAGGCACACGTATTCACAGTTAAGAAATTTAAGAGAGGATTTTGCGGCCATTTTTAAATATTTTTTGTGGTTTGAAAGTGATGGGGTATGCGGAGTTGAGCAGCGTGTAGTTTCCTACGTGTTTTGAATAAAAATCGCAAGAAATGACAGATCTATGAACATCCACATAGATCACCACAAAAGTAACTACCAGAACGTGATGAATTATTTGAATATGGTCAAACCAACGTGCACCCAAGGCGGAGAAGTTATATGCAATAAAATTGCGAATCTTATGATCTCCCATTCCTTCAGTCGATCACAACTTCGCCGGGAAAAGAGAAGGAAGAAGAAGAAGCCATTTTGGCATTGCTTTTATTCCCATACTCCAAAGAACTGTCTATTCGAGCTGCACATGGGTTCTACTTAGCACTACTAAATTTGATGTGATGAATCTCTATGGGGAAATTAGTAGCACTAGCTATTTGTACAGGAAAATGGCAAAAATAAGTTCAACAAATAAATTAGAAGATTTAGTTTCAAAGGTAACTCTTGAAGTGGAGATTTTTAGTGGAGAATTTGACTAATGCAAGACGAAACCAAGAATATACAAAAAGGAGTGGATGTCGCACGCATTTAGGAAAAGAAGATTTTTTTTTTCAGAAGTCGGTGAATAAGATCAGTGACAGTTCTTAGTACTTTCATATATTTGCTTCAGCTGCTCGGACTAGCTATACCCCGTGACATAAGTTTATCATACAGGGTTAATAACCGGAATCTTTGCTCATCCGCTGAAGCAATCAGAAACAGGTCCAGTGTACATTCAGACAATTAACTTATTTTAAAGTAGTACATATATGTACGTGCTTGGAAAAAGCGTGATGGTCCGTCAAAATACATACGTTTGATAGTATCCTTTTCTTGATAGCAAAAATGACTCAAAAATTCGGTTGAACGAGTTTTGTTCTCCAGCAGCCCGGGAAATCCTGCCTTCGAATATTGCGTTTTTTAGAGACATAGGCATCAATGGAAGCCCTTACTAGGGATGCTGGCAAATGCAAAATAGGTTTAGGTCGTCAGACATTTCTTTTCCGAACCTTGACAAGCCAGTTCCTTTTGAGATCTCATTTCCCACGAATATAGTATACCGCGGAGACCAAAATCTACTAAGGTCTTCTTCATTTGAAGTTAAATGACTAAACAGAGCTTAAGGAGCAGCTTGGCTGTCTACAGACACATATATTTACTTCAACCCTTCCACTTGTTCCTCACAACATAATGAATGGCCAATAGTACAGCATAGATCACGGCTTAAAAGACCGATAGATCTTAAGCCTCACGATGAAAAAGCCTTACGCTATCACCTTTCACTAAAGCACCAGCACCCTGACAAGTTTGTAAGCCATCTGTGAAAATGCGATTACATTCTTCACCTACGAAGCCGAAGTTCCTGTATCAGTTAATTAGATGACATATCCATTAGACATGGGTGTCGTAGGACAATTTTCGCGAAATGTCATCAAAACTTCGGTAGGAGTTATACCACTTCTTTTTAAACCAAGAAATGACTTTCAATGTTGTCCCCCATTACAAAGGTGTAGAAGATTCATCAGATGTTCTAGGAAATGCTTATTACACTAAACAAATGCTGCGTTATCGTGTAGCCCTAAAGAACGTCTTTTTGGTGATAATTTGCATGTTTAACTAAAGGCATACTTGCTATGCCAGAAAGACGAAACTGACTTAGCTGTCCTACTAGGTCTAAAGGAGCTTGTTATCGAGAATAAAGCCAATGTATTTAATTTCCCTTGAGAGTTGTAAGGTACATTTTCTCATTCTAAGAAGGAGAACAACCTAAGTTTTAAGAGGATACACCGTGTGCGCTTTCGCAAATACATGCATTCGCTAGAAACCACAACTGCTAAGTTGGTCGGAATGATGTCGCCATATGGGCAGCCACTGGTTGCATATCAGCCGCATCTGCTTCGAATATGCAAGCAATTTCCTGTTGTCATTACAAGGTTATGTGAAACAACGGATGCATTTTTGTCTACCCATTGCGGTGAGTCTATCCACAAATCACATCTAATCCATGAGAACTTTTTCTCTTTTTTTCTCTTTCTGAGGACATAACGGTGGAAATACTCGCCCTCAAGTATTACTAGTACATCACTAATTGGGAACCCAAACCCAATGAGTCCGAATGGACATGCTTCATCAGTTTGTGACTGATGGCATTGTCAGAACTATCAACCTTCAATAAAGTTATACCAGACCTAAATTGCATCATTCACCATTTACTTCCAACATATCGAAAGCACACAGAAAAGCATGAAATACAATACCAAGCAAATTGCCTCTGATTTATTTGTATAAAATTTACACTTTAAACTTTTAGCCGACAAACATCACTTTCCTACTTCATCTCACGGTTACATAAGATCACAAAGTCACCACGACTACGTCAAAGTCATAAAATCAAATAACAGTATTTTCTCAGGTACAGAGAGGGAGAGAGAGACCAAATTCCTCGAACCTTGCTAATTTGAACGGCAAACGTTAACCAGAGGAAGAGAAGATGAATTTATATTGAATTCACCATCTCCTTCAGGGGGGGGGGGGGGTTTGTAAAGCCACCTCTCTTTAACCGCTATGCCAATATTGTTTTAACACAATTTTCGGCTTATTGTCACGTGAAAGTTTTTGCAGAAACAGGTTGTACCGAAGTATATTGCGGTTTCGCTGCAAAGCACAACAAAAGTTTCTCGGTGAAAATTCAGTCAAGTCACTTTTCCCATTTTTGAAAAGTTTGCAATGGCTAAAGACGACATTCACTAAAATATTGACAAAAGTAAAAGTGTCAATGGATGACGACCAAGAAAATTGAGTTAAAAGATTATATCCCAGAAATGCTTGTCATTTTGTTAAGTCATGAGTTTGAGTTTGAGTTGGTGCGGTGGCGGATTAAGGTAGTGCAGGGCGTGTAGCAATAATTTTACAAGGAGCACTTGCTTTTATTTACAGTTTGAATAAGAGTTGCACACTGAACTCCTTCACATGTTTGCCATATAAAGATTTTTGCCATGCCTACTTTTTGTGGGCGTTTTTTAAACAATATTTGGTTTTCTTCGAAAATTTGTATAAAAAATTAAAAAAAAATTATAACAAAATATATACCCAATATTTTTTCTGGATATCACCCATACAAAGTTTTTGGATTAAGCCAGTGCAGGGCGTGTAGCAATCATTTTACAAGGGGCACTTGCTTTTATTTACAGTTTGAATAAGAGTTGCACACTGAACTCCTTCACAAGTTTGCCATACAAAGTTTTTGGCCACGCCCACTTTTTGGGCGCGTTTTTTCAAAAAAGAGTTTTTCTTTCGACTGAATTATAATACCATCCATTATGTTTTTAACTCATTTTTTTTGGGGGGCATACAGCGATATGGATAGGGTATTATACTGTTCGCCCAAGCGGACTGTAGCCTTTCCTTTTGTTTTTTATTTTACCTTTTAAATAAATAGAGAAGAGCCTAAAACATATTTTTTTACTCTTGCTTGGGCATGAAATCGCTGATGATGTATTGAACAATTTCTTGAACTATTCTTTAATATTTAAAAAATGTTCTGCTTTCGAATAGTAAATTTTCGCTGTAACCAACCATAAATTAAAGTAGGTTCACTTTCCACTCACTGAACTGGAGTGTCCTCTAAAAATATGTTTGCTCTGAACTATGAGACTCCGATGTTACGTATATTTAGAAATAAATAAGTATTATTTCGAAGTAAAAGGATGCCCTTGAGCAGAAAGTACCATTATGACTTTTCAACATACTTCGCATAATAAGCGCAAATTGCCCCATTTTATAGCTTCGCGGGCTACTCCATAATTTTTTAGATCATGAAAATAGCCTTTTAGTGACATAAGTCGAATGAATATACAGAAGTAATTACAAAATTCAACTTAATTTTACCGTTTGATCGGTACCATTATACTTCTTCTAGTTTTTACATTGTGAAAAAGTGTCTTTTCGAATTTCGGCTAATCATCTGTCATTTTGTTCACATTTATGTCATGTTTTGACTTATGCGTTAACTTTAGTCACGATTAGTTGTGTTTTTTTCCATCAAAACAACATATAAAATGAAAATTTTCATGTACGATTTTTGAGTCATTTCAATATATTTAATCTTGTATCTACAAAGATACATAGAAAATTTCAGAAAATTAATATTTTTGAATTGCAACGGCGGTGCCGTTTTGGCACGAATTGTGTTTCAGTATATCGTCTAATTTCAAGTAAATCCGATAAAAAATATGTTTCACTGTTTGAGTTCAATTATTTTTGATTCCCCATTAGTATGTAAAATTATTATGTTCAGCGCTTTGGAGTTAAGGGCCCTTACGCTTAGGTGTACCTCAAAGTACTTGGTCCAATTTTATTTTCATTGTTTGTGGTTGCTATTTCAAATTTCTATTTCAAAAAACTTTACAAATACAATGTCAATAAATGAAAGCAGTATTCTAAGGTTGGGACCTTAAAATTATCACAACGAAGTCGTGTTCGAATGAATTTCGGAACTGTCCAACGATCAAGATTAAAAGCAAGAACACCGGTATTGGTGCCTTGGATAGGACTTTTCTGAGCCGAAAGGTCGTTCATTCGATGAATCCCTCTTTTGACAGGTTATAGAACTTCCTTTCTATTCGATGTAATGAAGTTAGGATCGTTACCTGTATTGTAGACGAGAATATTGGAGCAAAGGACAAAATTAAGGAAAGCCTCACATCTAGCATTGATTTCAGAGCTGCCCCAAATGGTAGGGTGGACGTTGACATCACAGCTCAAGACTGAGATTTTCTTGTCTTGTTCAGACGCTGTTGCTAGCGCCCACACAGAATCCAGGGACGACGCATCGTCGTCGTAGGCCATAAAGACTGTCACCACGGTGCAGCTCTCGTCCGTCCCTCTAACTTCCACCACCGCCCATTAGTATGTAGAGGTTATTCTTTGCTACGATACACGTTCTTACCTTTGCTTTGTTACTATCTCCGCTAACAATCTTCAAATCCTGCATCGGAATCTGGGGAGTCTACTTGTAGCACGCGAAGTATGCCATTGCTGCCGATTCCCATCTAGCCTATATGAACAGCTTTCAGTGACGAATCTTCCAATCCTTTTGGACCATCTCGTTTTGCCATAGGCCGGGGCGCTCGCACCAGCGTTCTTCAGAGCTGAAGTTGAGGCCTTAGGGGCATGCTTGATCTTCTTGCCATATTCCGAAGTGTACTGTCCGTGAATAATCTCCAACGTACTAAGCCAGGGGTTGTTCCCTTCGATCTGACCTTATTTGCGTGGCCGTAGGACATATCGTTCAGCTCCTCCTCAGTTAGACCGCCTTTAAGGGTATCGTTTAAGTTGCGTGGAACCACAGATATGGTGTCATCCATGCCTCCCGCGCCTCCGTCCTCTACATCTTTGTTTTTTATGTTTTCTAATATTTTTGGAATTTTGGACCCACGAGTATGTTCGAAAAACTGTCCGTGTCAGCAGAGCTGACTTACCTTGCCTGAATATCGGAGGTGACAGTTCGCGATAAGTTCTCCTTAATCATTAGTCTTTTTGTCTCATAAGGCAACACTGTTAGTGGTCGGTCACTCCATGTGACCAAGTGAGCATCTGTTATTGTAGATATATAACCACCGACGCTCTCAATATCAACATCTGCATCCATTCAATATCTCTTCGGCTATACTTTGTTCTAATATTTTACATACTTAATCCGGCACTGGGGAGTTTAAAGTAGTAGTTAAATGGAGGAATAAATAGAGAATCACATCTAAGAACAAATTCAAAATAAAGCACTTTAATTAAATGCCGACTTAACAATTCGAGGAAAATCGAATCGCGTTAGGAATAATTTCGTATATTGCAAACAACTTTAAGCAATCGTTTTGGAATCATTTCAATGGATAGATGAAATCCGATTTCTGAAATTCACTTGAATTCCTTCCTAAAGCTATTATAATCGCTGCTCAAGGCCAAAACAAATAGATACAGATTTATTTATTCGAAAAAATCCAAAAGGACATTTGACTGTATCACACTCAACCACAATCATTTTGTGTCAATTTCAAATGAACATTTCTCGTTTATTCATCTCTCCAGAGTAGTCTATCAGATGGCAATATGTTGTTGTTGTTTTCACATCATTTGGAATGTTCAATGTACAAATCCAACAGATACCTACTCGAAGTTTACTACTTTTTCGTAAAGACAGAGTTCGCCTTGCAGACAGAGTTGTCATCATGTCTAAAACTCGGGGTTTTTGCTATTGCGGCGTACATGCAATTTCAGTTGTGTATACACAAGACATCCTTACCGTGGTCCTCCGTTGTCATTGTCGTCGTCATGGTACCCACACTCATATCAATTTTATTCGATATTGGTCTTTTCGTTTCATGAGAAGCTATCTATGGGTTTTTTGGGAGTTTTTTTTTTTTGTTTTGCTATTGTGAGCTTCTCGTTCATGAAGTGTAGATTGAGTTTGAATTTTTTCCTATTATGGAGAACACTTAAATGACACATTAGAAGTTATTGCTTTATGGACAAGGTTTATTATTAGTTTTTGCGACTGATCGAATCATGTAATAAAACTGACAGTTTTACGAATTTTTTCTAATATTACATTTTTTTTTATTTCCAAACTGGGGGAAGCTATGAAGTGGTAATCTTTGGTAATTCATAACATGGAATCTCAGATATGGAATTTTGAAAGCTCTGGATATGAAGACAATGCGCTTCGTAATAGATGCACCATATCTTCGCCGCACTTTCTCAGCCTTTTTGTCAGGTTTGCAAAAAGAAGTTTTTAGGTGATTTCCCTGATTTATTCCAATATCAATATATAAATCTAATATCAAAAGGTTTATGAGGTTTATGAATCAAAATGGAATTACAAGGCGAAATCAGTAGAGGGTTGACTTTGAAAGAAATGAGGGGAAGACTAAAGTTATGGAAACTGTGACATAAAGACGAATTCTATCACCTCGCATTGTGAAACATTCAAAGCTGAAAATAGGTCACTTAAGCCGAATTTTCGTCTCTGGCTTGGGGATTGTGCTTTTTGTCTAGTCATACGGGATTCATTCAGTGACTTCAACTCTATTTGCTTACGTCACCCAAGTGCGGTATACAATTACAAAATCTTTAACATCTTCGAAATATCATTACGAAAACTTTTGTCAAAGGCGCCTGCCTGTAGCAAAGTACTTACACCAGCTTAGCAAAAATATTGTGTGAGCGGTATCTACCGCCTGTGGAAAGAATGTTGAAATAACTTCAATCCCGCGCAGTTTGTCACCTAGATACTGTTGTCTTCGGTGTGCTTATACAGCTTAATTATCAGGAAGAAAACCGCTATGGTTAGAAAATTTCCTGACACAATTTTGGCGAGGAATTCGTCGACCAAAATAGTTTTTTTGTTCTTGGTTGAAGTACTATTTAAAAGTATTTTGCCTGCTTCTTTAATCGCCAGGACATCCGCCTGAAAGACACTGGATGAGTTCGGAAGCCGGAAGATTAAGAACGGGTGTAATTCGTCCGCAAAGACGCCCGCAACCACTCCACAGCTCATTTTGGACACGTCAGTGGAGATAGTCAGAGCAAACTCTTTGAAGGCAGTTCCCATTCCGATCTGGACGCCAATTCTGCAAAGAAAGTTTTCTTAAAGTTAAGTTTGGCTGTTCTTTATTTCAATGCCCGTAGGATCTCGAGGATAAACAGCTGGCTACCTGCAATCCTACTGCGCTACTTGATTCAATTGACTTAATATGCAGATCCAGGGGTATGATGCCCAGAATCACATTGAGTGCCTAGATCGGGCTTGACCGTTGGGCTCCTGTGGTCTAGATTGCAGCAGTTCTCTGGATTTTGCTTAGCTTGGTGATCGGCGTCCTCGAGGCTTGCAGTTACGTAATATTCTATTCAATATAGCAACAATTAGGGAAGTAATTTCTAATATTCCTGCTATTAGTTGAAAAGAGATGACGAGAAAAATATCGCTCCCGGTTGGTAATTTGTTTCTATCATACTCGGTGAATACCGATTCACTACTGATTGTTCGTATCTACACTCATTGAATGGCATGTCTTCCGAATACAATCGGAATCGAATGTGTACTGAACGATACCGTATCTACAAATAAGGGATCGCCTTACATTCACAATTTTGTATACCCTATCCTAAGGGTATATTCATTTTGACACACAGTTTTTAACACCCCTTAATATTCGTCGTAGACCCATAAAAGTGTACACATATATTTATGATCAGGACCAAAACTTAAGACTATTTAGTGATGTCCGTCCGTCCACAATTTTTAGTTCTTGAAATTCAAGACAGGAAGCTGAAATTTGGACCACATATTCCCCTGAGTTCCGAAATGGTGAAGTGTAAAATGTGTTTTGATACGCCAAAGTTAGAGAAATAGGGACCTTTACAAGATATGTAGGCACTGCCATCCTTCATAAGTTTGTCATATATTTGGGCGTTCTACACTAAAATGCTGTTTTCTTCAAAAATTTTCATAGAAACCGAAAAAAAATTGTTAACAAGATATTTATGCAATATTTTCTCCAATATACCGCCCATACAAAGTTTTGGGCCACACCCTCTTTTTTGGTGTGCTCTTTCACAAAATATTTGTTTTTCATAAATTTCATAGAATGAAAATAAATACATCCATCACTTTCTTGACGCTTTTTTCTTTGAGGTATAAAGGGATATGGATACCCTATCTGTTCACCCCATACTGTATTATTAAGCAAAAAATTCCTGTCTTCAATTTGGAAAGCAAAAAACTGAGATTTGTCCATTTCTATTCAAAGGTCTAATAAAGAATTGAAACACATCTACGTGTAAAAAATTGTACAAACTCACTGAATCGGTAGGTCCTATTGGCCTAATAGGAGACCATGCTAAACTTATAAATCACTTGAATTTACCAACAAAAATCAACACTGCGCTGTTTTACTTTGGTTTTTTTCACTGCCACTGTCATATTTTTAAATGACTCTAATTTTGCACATTTATCCTAATTGTTCAAAATACAAAAACTAATTAAAATCGTTAGAGCCGTTTTTGAGAGAAGCAATAAAAAATCGAAAAATAAAATTTAAGAAAATCGTTATATATAAAAAAAAATATTTTAAAAATCAATATAAATAATATACAAACTTTTTTTTAAATTTTATGGAATCCCCTCTATTAGTTTTTGAGTTATTGACAATGTTAAAAATTAAAGTTATACAACTTTTTTTTTTCAAGAAAAGAAAACTGAGTATGCAGAGTTCCCGCCCCCACCACAAGTATTCGAAGTGAAAAAAAAATCTAAATCCTTGGACACATTTTTGGGAAAATAAGTGATTATATTTATTGATTATATTTGACAGGTATAATTTTTAAAACCATAAAAGCCATAAAACAGGAGAAAGAACAGCGAGATATTACCCCAGAAGTTTTATATACGAACTTTAAAGCAAATTCGTGGAACCGTTTCGCCAGACAGCTCAAGGACAGACAGACAGACCGATGGACAGCTTTGGCAAACCCACTTTTTTGGACTTCTCTATAGTTGGACGATATTAATAGCTTGCTCTTAAGTATAATAATGTATACGAGAAAGTAAAATATTGAGATTAAAACAAAAACATAAGGAGAGGCTACAGTCCGCTTGGGGCGAACAGTACGATACCCTATCCATATCCCTATATGCCCCAAAGAAAAAAGCATTAAGAAGGTGTTGGATATCATTTCATTCTATGAAAATTATTAAATTTTTTTTTTTGAAAAGACCACCCCCAAAAAGTGGGCGTGGCCAAAAACTTTGTATGGGCGATATATTGGAAAAAATATTTTCTAAATATCTTATTAAACATTTTTTTCAGTTTCTATGAAAATGTTCGCTGAAAATAGCATTTTAGTGAAAAAAGCCCACAAAAAGTAGGCGTTTCAAATTTGATAGACTTATAAAGGAGGGCAGTGCCTACATATCTTGTAAAGGTTCCAATACTCTATCTCTCTAACTTTAGCCTTAAAATGGATTTTTCTAAATTGTGGGCGTGGCAGTGGGCGGATTTAAAAACTTTTAACACTTTACCATTTCGGGACCCTAAGGAGTATTTGCTTTAAATTTCAGCTTTCTAGCATAAATTTAAAGGCCTCAAAAGTTGATACGGACGGACGGACGGACGGACATTGCTAAATAGTCTTAGGATTTGGTCCTGATCATAAATATATACTCTTATGGGTCTACGACGAATATTAAGAGGTGTTACAAACTATGTGTCAACTATGTGCCCTTAGGATAGGGTATAATTACTAATTTAAGTGAGTATTGAGAAAGTAACCCCTTATTTACATAATTTAGTTAATTCTCCAAATTACTTCCATGGTTGAAAGAATCCTCAAACTTCATTATGAAAAACATGGGTAATTAAATTTCGATTCCATAAACTTTGTTGGCACACAATTAGCATACGAGTTCGAGTGTGTACTTTTAAAAGGTAACAGGTTTCCACAAAAAGTCATTTTTAATTGAGACTTCCCTGCACAATTCATCATAGACTGTCGCTTCACTCATTTACCCATTCCCCTAGATAAGCACAGTCATCGTTTCTTTGAGCAAACATGCCACCACCACAGCATCCAGGATCCGCAATCGATTATATCGCGAAACATTTCACTTTCAATAAATTTGTTTTTTTTCCTTTCGACATTTATGAACTTTCCCTTGGGTGACGGTGACGGTGACGGTGACGGCATTCTATTTCGCTCGCGCCCCCTTCCGAGTATGGCAGTAATAATTTCAATAAAGTGCCTATTTTTCCGCACATTTTCACCGTACGGTAAAGTATTCCTGGCAACCATTAATAAAACAGTTTATTGTGAGTGGATTTTTTTTACTGATACGCTTGCTATTCGGGTAGGGGTAGGGGTAGAAAGCGAAGCCCATCTAATGGCTACTTGGAGATTATGCAAGAACAGTATTCCCCTTATGAAAATGTTATTGCCATTGGATTGGACTTAGCATTTAAGAAAATTTATATTTTCGAATGAGTATATTTCGGCAGCAGCAATCCTTAACTCCGGAAAAATATAACGGTTTTGTCTCTTCATTCGGTTCAATGATTTAGCCATCATCGGCAGATATCCGGTGACATATTTTTTTTAGAGTTAATTTTATTTTCGAAAGAAAGTTAAACGAACCGCAGTTGATACAATGCTCCCTTCTTTTTAAGAAAGTAAATGAAATCCTTCAAAAACATTTTCAATTTACTACGTCTTTTAATGTGCTTTTTTTGGCATTTCTTAACAATGCCATCAACGCTCTGAACCATAAATGAAGTATATTTTCCTTTGCCTTCATCCGCCTTAGAGAGGATAGGCGCAACATCTCTAAAAAAAAAAAACACAAATATAAAGGACCTTTAGGGTAGAGAGCAAACGTGACATGGTGTGAGGTAAAGTAAATGAATGGCGACAGACTAGTGTCATCGTATGTGTTGATTTTGCCATTCCCACACTTGAAGTGTACCAACAGAGAGGAGTCTAAAATAGCAGTGCAAATATTACTAGGAGATTCCTCAAATAAAGGACAATGAACTACTGGAGGACAATGGCAACGACAAACAGATGGAGAGAGCAGTATTCATTTGTAGCAACATCAAAAGGTGGAGGGAAGGCAGTATTTTAAAACGTTATCTGAGTGTGGCTTCCGATCCTCAAAGACAACGTTTGGTATACTGTGTTCATACTTGATGCAGGACTCTGATATTTGGTATTGTCTGAGACATTATTTGCAACGTGAATATTTGCTGTTGTCCTAGTGGAGCTTTTTCTTTCGAGTGGGTGGAGGTGGTACCTTTTTTTTTGATTTTAAGTAACGATGTGTTAGTTTTACAGTTTTCGAGGCTGACAAAATGGGTACATGATTAATGTAGAGTGATTACTTAAGTTCTTTTTTTCTTATGAGAAACCCTAAGTGATGAGTTTAAAACTTAATTTGAGAATTACTTTCGTCAACTAATGAAAATACTTCAAATCAGTACACAGTCTTTGGCACTTGAAGACAACTTGTTGGTGATTTTGGCGACTTTCAGCTTACTAATATGCTCTGGTTCACTCCTTCGGCGAGTCCATTAGATCTAGGTATTCTGGCTGCCACTTTAATATATTATATGACGTCGGGGTAGTTTCCTGACCACGTCAAAAACGTTTAGTTTTGAGAGAGACAAGTAAAGCCTAGGAAACACATGCTACTTAAAAACTAGAGTCTGCCCACACGCGAGTTCGATGATTAGGATGAGGTATGATGAAAAGAAAAGATTGCGACATATATTATAGTTGCCATAAAAGATTGTATTTATTAGGCTGCGAATTCGTCGTGGGAAATCGGCTTAAATCAAAAGTTCTATACGAGGTACGATGTCAAAGTCGTGCTCAGGGATTTCAATGCTAAAGTCGGAAAGGGAAACATCTTTGGCAGGTTAGTTCGTAAGCACAGCCTCCACGAAACGACAACAAATAACGGCTATCGACTAATTGATTTTGCAGCAGCTTGTAATACGATGATAAGTTGCACTGGGTTTCCACGGTTAAGGATCCACATACCTGGTCCTCTTCAGATGGTCGAACCGCTAACCAAATCGACCATGTGCTTAACGATGCGAGGTACGCATCTGATATCTTGAACGCGCACGTTTACCGAGGGACAAACTACGGATCTGACGAAAGCCAAGCAACTGGCTGTTGGGTTCAAGACCGAAACGCAAACTTTTCGAAACAGCTAAGGAAACTTAGTGACTGAAGTGCAGGGAGTAGTATATTTAATCAAGCTACATTTCCAGCAGCTACTAAATGGCCATCATGTAGTAATGAAGAAGAGAACCCACAACCAGTCAATGAAGAACAATTCCCGCCACCGAGTATAGAAGAGGTTTGCTTAGCTATAAAATAGCCTAAGAACAACAAGGCCGCCGGCTTTCATGGTCTACCTGCAGAGCTCTTCAAATACGGTAATGTTTTAGTAGGGCGCATGCACCAAATCATCAACTTAGTTTGGGTGCCCGATGATTGGACCATCAGCTCAATCAGCCCCATCTACAAGAAAGGCGATCCTAAGTATTGAAAGAACTATCAAGGCATATCCCTGCTAATGCCGCATATTAAATCCTATTCAACGTACTGTGTGAACGTCTTAAACGTGGAATAGGCGGTTTGGTTGACTTTAGACTTGAAATTACGGAACAATCAGTAACTGAAGAGAAGTGTTTATCAAGACCATGCAACCGAAACCATTTACATGCTTTAACTACAACCAACTTTTGAAGCTCACAACTATGATACTGATTTTCGAACTCACTGCATACGTGGCACCGTCACAGTCGGCTGACCAAAGAAACTCGGCGTCCTTTCTCGTCAGACGCGTTAGAGGCGCATTAATCTGAGCGTAATTAGCTAAAAATTTAAAAAAAACACGGTAAGACCCAAAAACCATCTTATGTCAGCTTTAGTAGCAACAGGATATTCCCGAATAGCATTCCTTTGTTCTGCCCTATTTTCACGCCGTTGGAATCAATCTCATAACATAGAAACATTGACGAACATTTTGACAAATGCAATGTCAAACCCTAATGTCATATTACGCTCAGAAATTCTGCATGATTCTCAAGATCTTCCTCGAAAGTGTCAGGCATGGATCTAATTTCATTGACATAATATAACCAGAGAAACCTTTCCCTTCAGTTGCAATTTTATACCTTGCATCATGTCTTGGAGTATGTATGGAGCATTTTTGAGCCCAAAATGGGATTCGATTAAACTCAAAATATGCGCCCAGGATTAAAAACTCTGGATCCTTTTTGCAATCTTCAAAATCTCCTACCTGCCATAGCGAACAAAACTTTTACAGTGGGCATGGATCATGACCATTTTTTGGTTATCGCGTTTAGATTACGATAATCAACGTAAAGTCGTGCTTCACCGTTTTGTTTTCGAACAAGCCTAAGACGACGCATAAGAGGAAGATGCCAGAGATGTGTGTTGCTTTAAAAATAGGATAGCATATTGTTTCTTTTCAGTTGGGTTATTGGACGTAAGCTCTATGTTCATTTTAACTGTCGCGCACTTTCCGAGATAATAAAAGTTTAATCCGAAAACGCCAGCGAAAGGGGGGTAGAATCGTAAGCCACCACGTCATCGTCAATGATTCTTTGATTGACTTTCGTAATCACTACCATCTCTCGTAATTCAGTTTTTTCTTACCACCAAAAGTAAGCATTGAGTGGGTCAATGAATGAAAATCCGCTTCAAAGCCTAAAATACGAAATACCAAATAGACAAACTATTTATTTAAAAGTTCAATTAACGTATTCGTAGGTTAAAGAAGAAGAATTACAACTCACCAATTCAACAAAAAGTACGGTGAAGTTGTCTTCAAGCGCCAAACTGCATTAGTCCGAATCAGATACTCACTGAAAGTGTTAGGAATTTTTAATGGATTGTAATGGAATTAGCGATAGATGTGACATGAACGGCTGGGCCAATGAAACTTGACGGTCAGCAGCTATTAACAAAACCATTTTAATCAGGAGAGAACAGTGCAGAACCTTTATCAACTGTCCACTTATATATTGACCTTTGCCACCCTTATAGATGATTCATCAAACATAAAAGCCATGTCAATCAAACGTTTCTGGATTATCAAAATGTTGCTGAGAAGCAATCTGCTGGTGAGAGCATAAAAGCCCTGAAAATGGACATTACCAAGAAATGTTGCTCAAATAAATTCTTTGAATTCCTGAAGTCAAAAGGAATAAAAAAAAGTCTCTGAATGTCATACACGCGTCATCAAAATGGGGTAAGTAAAAGGAAGAACGGCAGACCAATCGTTTTTTTAGCTGAAATTTCTGCATCATATTGGGCAGAAGCGATGTGTACTCAAGTGGGCCGAAAAAATTGAAAATTTTACTTGGAAGTCTTAATTCTGCGAAATATTTTATCTCACCGTTTCTTCCCTACCTAATTTAGCAATTTCTTCTCCTATGTTCACTGGAATGCTGTGAACGTCAAGGGTGGGCCATCTGGTGGTTTCTTTTTAAATCATAAGTTTTTTTGACGCTGACAGCTGTTTTCCGCTAAAGTCAGTATCATACCTCCGCGGAATGAAATGAGTCGCTTTAAGCTTAAACAACACTGAGTAATATTAAAAACTTATTTCAATAGTGAGTGCCGTGTAGCCCAAACAGTGCGATAGTTTCGAAAAAAAGTATAAACGAAAGACTTTTCTATTGGACATTCCTTAACAAACAGTTATATATGTAAAATATAATAATACGTCATACGTTTTTTTTTTATAAAAAAAAGTAGTAAATTACTAACGGGTGATCCAAGTAGAGATACTTTTTTCAATAGCCTTTTCTGACAGATCACGTGTGAGTCGTGTCATGCTGTCATGTTAGTTTTGTTTAGTATTGTTTGGCATTTCATAATGGAAAGACTTACGCGTGAACAACGTTTATAAATTGTTCAACTTTATTATGAAAATTCACGTTCTGTGAGGAATGTGTTTCGTGCACTTTGCTCAACTTATGGTCAACATAATCGGCCTACTGAGCGTACTATTCGCAACACCATCACCCATTTTGAGACCCAGCATTCATTATTGGACAATATTCGACCGAATAGACCACGTCCAGTACGCTGTGAAGAAAATATAGCGGCCGTAGCTGAGAGTGTATACGAAGACCGTAGAGAGTCGATTCGGAGCCGTTCGCAGCAACTCGGAGTGACGTATGGAACGACTTGGCGCATTTTACGTCAAGATCTTAAATACAGCTTGTGCAACAACTGAAGCCGCTCGACCTTCCCAAGCGACATCGCTTCGCTCTATGGGCTCTTGAAAAGTTCCAAGAAGATCCGACGTTTTCGAGGCAAATTTTGTTTAGCGATGAGGCCCATTTCTAGCTCAATGGGTATGAAAACAAACAAAATTGCCACATTTGTGACGAAGACCAACCTGAAGAGATTGAAGAACTGTCACTTCATCCAGAAAAAACAACGGTTTGGTGTGGTTTGTGGGCCGGTGGAATCATCGGTCCATATTTCTTTAAAAATTATGCCGGTGCGAACGTAACCGTCAATGGCGACCGTTATCGTGCCATGATAACCGACTATTTGATGCCTGAAATTGAAGCTCGTGATCTCGGCGACATTTGGTTTCAGCAAGACGGCGCCACCTTCCACACATCGCATCAGTCAATGGACTTATTGAGAAAACATTTCGGTGAGCACATAATTTTACGTTTTGGGCCGGTCAATTGGCCACCAAGATCGTGTGATATCACACCGTTAGACTTTTCCCTGTGGGGATATGTAAAGTCAAAAGCTTATGCCGACAAACCCGCTTCGATTCAGGCCTTGGAGGAAAACATCACGCGTGTCATTCACCAGTTACCAGTCGAAATGCTCGAACGAGTGATCGAAAATTGGCCTCAACGGATGGACCATCTGCGACGTAGCAACGGCCAATATTTGATAGACATAATCTTCAAAAAATAAATGCCAAAGAATGTTCTTTCAAATGATAATAGACATTCTCCATTAAATTTGAATTTTCTGTGTTTTTTTTCTTTAAAAAAGTAGGGGACCTCGAAATGGATCACCCTTTAGATATAAGTTTTGTTTTTCTCTATATGTTCGTAACCAACTCAACTGAATACTTGTTATAGAAACCGCCAATCATTGACATTTCAAAAGCTACAGATATTTAATGAACCGAATAATATAGCATAGCAAAGTCATTTTGTATAACGCCCAAAGGATATTCTAACACAGAACACATTTTGTTGAATGCATAAATCTACCTAATTAGTATTAGTGCAGCAGTCACAAACAATCAAATGGTCACTGAGTGATTTCTATAATTAGTATGCCCTTCAGTGTTGCGACATAGTTTAATTAATTAACAACAACACTATCGAATTATTGATATTCAATGAAGTGATAATTTATTGCCTAATGACTGTCATAATAATGCAGACGTGCGGTGCATTTGTAAATATGGTTTTTTAAGGTTTTTGTTTTCATTTCAATTGAAAAACATGAAACACTAACTTTTTGCAAATATCAGAGAAATCCGTGAAAGCTAATTAATTAAATTTAGGTCCATAACTCATTAGGGTTTAAGCCCTTCTCTTTTGCTATCTTTTCTCCTCATAAATCGTGAATAAGATACATAGTAACTTGGTAGGTTAGGTAAGTGTTGACCTATTCTGATGCCCATAGGGGGCATGTACGAATCTTTTTCCAAACTACGATTTAAGTTTTCCATACTGAAAGTTGAGGTATATCTTTGTTAAATATCACATATATGTCTCCTCGCAGATCGACCATAGTCAACATTTTCATTCGAAAGCAAATCTTGGAAAAGGAAGACCAACGAAGTTCAAGTCGAGACACACAACCTCTTCATTGACTTTAGGCCGTATATTGTAGCTTTCAACGGCAGACGCTCTACACGATGGCCGAATTCGATGATAGAGGCTTTCAGACGAAGTATTACCTCAGGAAACCGCTGCTATTTCGGTTTCTAACTCCTGACTCGAAGGACAAAGTGTATACTTTATATTTAGAATCCTTGTCCTCTATTATATCGCGCCAAGTCTGAACGATAAGAAGAGAGGAAAGAGAGGTAATATTAGGCTCCTTTGAAAGAGCGGAGTAGATACACCCGAGAACTCTATGAGCTGTAAAAGATGTGGATGAAGTCCAAAAAGCCAAAACTCGTCTACTACATTTCCACAACGAGTAGTTCGAACTTTTGTCCGCAGTGAGACCTTCAAGGTATGAAGAAACTTCGCGATTTTTAAAGTCCTGAATCTTTTTTTATGCTGCGTTTTGTTGCTATTTTTTACGCGCTTTTCTTTTCTCCTTAACCAATTCGGTTATTTCCTGACTATATTTTATTTCGCTTTTTGATTTTTTTATCCGTTTATAATAATAAGCTGCCGCTTATTGTCAGAATGATAGGCGAGTGATCAGAAGACAGATCGAAACATTTTAACAAAGCTTTCGGAAATCCCTTTTAAAATGTAAAAACCTATAAGGTCTGGAGTTTTTGCCGTATCCATAGGCCAATACGTCGGTTTGCCTGACGAGTAAAAGTCTACTTCAAAGTGCATACCGGATTCATAGAGAATTGTTCCTTTTGGAGAAATGCATCACGAACCCCAGAAGGTGTGTTTTGCATTAAAATCACCGCCGACAGCAAAGTTCCGTGTGAGTGAGTTAAAAATAATCGTAAAATCAAATTTTGTTTTCTTTTCCCTTCGAGGGATATATATAGATGCAATATAATAAGTTTGTCTATTATTTTTTACAAGAACCGTAATCATTTGAATATTAACTTGCTCGATTTTTGTGCTTATTGAATGCTCAATGCTGTATTTTATAAACAAAGACGCTCCGCCTCTAGCCCTTTCCGAAGGGTGATATTCATGATAGGCACTATATCCTTTAATTTGTACACTTGATTCGTTCGTATGATGCGTTTCACAAATCAAGCATATGTCTATAATATTTGTACGAGTAAAAACTTCAAGTTCGTCGATCTTTTGTAGAAAGTCATTCTCATTCCACGTAATTATTTTTATTTTAGTTTTTTACTATTCATATTGATATTTATATGCGATGAAGTGAGCCCCGAAGTTTATGGTCAAGCTCGTCAAACTTTTCAAATATGCGTTTATTAATACGACTTTGGCCTTCCAGTCTAGCAAGAATTGCAGAAAAGACTTGTTAAAATGGGTCGGCCGCTGTATCGATTTGCTTATTAGCTTGGAACGCCGCTTCAGCGTTTGTCTGTGGCCGAGGTTTTGATAACACTTTACTTTACTTTTTTCAGCCTTTGGCCCGGGAGTCGACGAATTTTCTTTTAAATGCCTTTCTCTCGGCAGCTTAGCCGTTTCTTTTATATTTTTTCGTCGTTCAATTGATTCGTTTGTACTTCTTTTGGGGTTGTCATTCTTTTTAACTCCAACGGCTACCAATTTCTTCTTCACTTTATCGCGCCTGCTTTGAAGCTCTTTAGCTACTTCGCAACCGCTATAGTTTGCCGGATTATTTCCCTTACAGTTTATGCAGGTTGGTAAATCCTGTCTTTTAAGACCGCAATCTATAGACAAATGTTTCCCGGCGCATTTAACGCAACGCGGTTCTTTTTGACAGTATGTGTTTGTGTGGTTATACCCCTTGACAACGGAGTGATGAATTGAGTGATGAGTCTAGTCGTCTTACGCATCAGCTCAATTTTAACTACGATGTTAAGGATACTTTTTATATTGTAAATTTGTTTAATGTCTTCTGACTTTTCGAAGCTTAGCATGAATGGCGGAAGTCCGCGCTTAACTATAGTTTCCACATCTTTATCAGTTTTTCACTTCTCTTTTTTTATTAGATTAACTGCGTCGATAATTTTGAAGCCTTTGGATTTAAGGTCTTGCAAAACGTCGTCCATCACTGACTTGCTGGAATCCATTAAAAAGGTAAATCATTGAATGATAGCGGGCTCCATTGATGGTAACTTTGTTCTTCCTCTCATCTTTAAGAAAATACGGGTCACATACCGATTGACCCAGAAATGAGCTACGTCACTGGAAATAAAATTCATAGAGCACGAATTTTGGTTATTAAATTCAAAATTGTAAGCGTTGCTCGGGTATAGGTCTTTCCGCGATGAAATGGAAGCGTGTTTGACCGAATCACGCGTGAGCTGTCAAAAATTCATTAACCGAACATAATCTATCTGTGGCAAGTTATACCACCTGAGGTACGGCCAAATTGAGTGATAACATTTTTGCAATAAACAAGGAAAATGTCCTTCTTCGAAAATGAAAGACACCACTTTTCAAAACAACAAGTTAAGAACAGAGCTAAGCAACCAATTTCGTTATAAAACTTTTCAATTGAGTTCCCAATTGCTATCCGGCATTGTAAATTCGTTACCAGTTCCCCCTTCTTCGTAGGTATCAACACGCACGATGAAATTATCTTTATTAACCATAATCAAGGATAGGTACCTATTCAATGGAAGCCTTATTAAATTTGGAAGGTTATTTTTTTTTCAAGAAGTGTTCGTCGACAAAGTGAGTGTCATCTCTAGCTGAGGAATTTTTGCTGATAAAATCGAATAAGGAATTTAATTTTTGAATTCAAAGAACACATTCAACGGAAGAGGAGGGCATCTGATCAAAGATAGGAATATTTTTCCAATTTATTAGAGAAATTAGAAAATTCTAAAGATTATTACTCCAACATTACATGCCAACAGAAATAACTTTACCTTGAATCGTTCGATACAAGAACAATTCAAAATCGAATATATAAATCAGATTCCTTCACACGAATTCCCAATATTAAAGTCAGGGCTTGTGTAAACCGCATTTGCACATGCAAGATTCAAACAAACATAAGGCCATGCAAACGGATCGACATTCCTTTGCGGGTGTACCAGAACCATCTGAATCTGTCTGATTCAATACATGTTTTGGTCGAAGAAAAAAAAAAACTTTGCTTCTCAGACACGTTTTCGCATTATTCTGTCGCACTTTATTAATAGAAAAACACAAAAGTTTCCCTCTAACGAAAAACCATTTCCTACAACAGAAAATGGTCCCCATGTGACTTGAATATTTTTTTTTGGATATCCTTTCGGAGATGCGAATAATTGTTTTTCCATCGCGATAACACATGTATGTCTGCTCGTGTGAGAGCTGACAATGAAAATACATTTTTGGGAATTTCAATAAGAAGCAAAAAGTCCCTCCCTGAAGACATCTCTGATCTGTATGCAAAGCATTCATTTATTAAGTTCATTCCCTAGATATGTGTGAAGTCCTTATGCGAGTAGATATTATGTTCGAAAAGAGAAATTATTATATGTTTTGCAATTAAGGGAGAACCTTGTTCGAAAGTCGATTGCTTTGAGAACGTAGGGTAGTAAAATTTCAATGATGTGCTTTATATTTGTTACCTTAAGGAAGACTGAGAAGTTTAACCGGTTCAATGTTCATTAAAATTCACTTAACGATTCAGGCCAAGTTTGACCATTGAATATTGATTTGACTACGGAGAAACCTAAAAGATGCCTAGGAGATGCGAGAAGACGTCGCCGAAGAATTCGATGACGCACATATAAAGGTAATTTATGTCATGAGACTCCTAAATGGTTAAGCATGGATTTACTTATGGTCGGGAAAAAACATGCACCAGTCCTTAAAACCTGATGTTTGCAAGAACTACCCAGACTTATTTTGGTACACGAGCGCTATAAAGGAGCTATCAGGAAACACGTTGGGATGTATGAGGGTCTGGGTCGTACCGGAAGGTGGTAATCCTATCGATTGAACACTTAGTTCGCGGCAAGTCGAATGATGCCTTGAGGAGCAGATACCATAGACTTGTCTATGTGTAACGAAACAAAGACTATTGCGTCGCAAACTTTCTTGCCGTACAGAAATATTTGAACGACTCTTTTTATTTGAACGATCATCGATAATTATTACATAACCTGCCTATTCAAGGCTTCTCTAGCCATGTGGCGGAAATCTTCTCCTTAGTGGAAGTCAACATCAAAACGGAAAGAGAGAAGTAATCGCAGGTAACATAGCCCCATAGAAGGCGGGATCCATTTAATACTTAAAAAAATCAGCTGCTGGGGAAAATACTTACTTTACTTGACTTTAAATGGCGCTGCAGTTCAGGTTCGACTTGGCCGGAACCAGCAAGCGTTTTCAGCCAGCTCGATCCTTAACTAATTGCTTCCAGTATTTCCCTTTCTACTTGTGTGCGCCACCTGATTCGCGTTTTTTTTACTGCACTATTCCTAGGGGTTGGACTCGAAGTTCTTCCATGCTATAGCGTTGGTGTCCATTCGTTGGACCTTCACTCTTCTACATAAGTTGAGGTCGCATCCCGTACAGTTCGCCGTGGTGTCTCCTCCTCAACTCACCGTCTATGCACTCAACGAAAATCAGCCGAAGAATTTTTTTCTCAAAGCAGCCAAGAGCACCTTTATCAATTTTTGACGAAGTCCATGTCAGGACTGGAATGATTAATGTCTTATAAAGGGTCACTTTAGTTTTTCAAGGGGGAAATTTTTGGGATTCAATTTGTTTCTTAGCCCAAAGAAGCCGCGTTCAGCGGTGCCAAGGTAACCAAAGTCCTTAACTACTTTGAAGTTATATAGGTTTTGTGTTTTTTTTTGTTGCCCGCAATTACCGTTAACCAAAGAGCCACTGAAATTACGCTGCATTCTTCCAATATGAATGTCAAAATCGATGCCAGTCGGCGTGTGCGAGTAGTTGGACGGACTTTTAAAAGATTGTGCATCTGGTGTTGACGCTAGAGTTTTGCACTATTCTTCTTTTAAGAATTATGTTCAAGATATCGCATGAGAGAGGAACGCCTTGCCTGCTTCATTTTTGGCAATTAAATGCCTCGGTGAGATCTTTACCGATCTTGATGGAGCGGCGTGCATTCTCCGTTATCATCCTGGCACAAATGGATCAGTTTGCTAGATATATGTATATAGCTCACCCCCCAATAAGTTCAGTCATACGAGACTTTAAAATCGATTAATGGGCGGTAGAAGCTTCTGGGTCTTTTCCAAGATCTGTCGTGATGTGAATATTCGTTCGATGGTGGATTTTTTTGGTGGGCGGAATTGTTGCCCTCCTTCGTCCAAGTTTAATGAGGAAATTCTACCAAACAGCTGAATTTTCGCTGTTTTACAAGCTACAGAAATCTTTCTTCAATATCCTCAGCATCAACTGTGATTCTATAACGATGTTCCCTTGACGCTGTAGCCTTGAGAGGTTATTTTTAAAATAAGTTCCAGACAAACTTGCTGGGCCTTATTCCGCTTAAGCCGGTACAACTGATGCAAAAATGGTCCAAAATTAATTATTGAGAAAACTCTTTTGAGATTTTGAATTTTTAGCTATATATCACATTCAGAAGCTCAGCTTCTTCATATTTGAAGCAGGTTTCCGTTTCAAAAATCATTTGACATTTCAAAAATCTGCTTCTTCTAGAGAAAACCCACGCCTTATTAGGGGGCGCGGGAACTAAACCAGCTTGGAGCGGAGGCAATTATCCAAACACTGTGCTCATTGGAGAGGCCCAGGTCCATAAGATTTGTAAGTATAAAAACTTTATGGTGGTACGAGTCGGGATTTAAACCAGCCACCCCTCGCTTAGTGGTTAAATGCACTTAAAATATATTCAAATAGCAAATAAATATGTTCCCACTCGCTTTGCTAATATTCGAAGTTAATTTAGTCTTAGTTCATCGGAGGTTGAAGATTCTCGCTAAAATTTAAACGCTTCAGATTAAAAATTTGTTACCAACCCGAAATTTCCAATCACACAAGTATCTATCCTTCGAAATGGTGTTTTATTGCATCCTGCGCTAAAACAACAAATTATTTAGTATTCCTTGCAAGTCTCTTCTCCAAGCCCCTGGTATAATAAAAATGAACTCTACTTTATCTCCGACAGTTAAATGCACTTTGGGATTATGCAGAAACTTTTGCAGAATCTCAATATTTCTTTCATATTTTGTTTTAATAGAATTATTTCGCTCTTCTTATGTCCTTCCTTTGGAGAGTTTCGCTTTTGAATATTTTATTATGAAATTGTTAACCAGATGGAAGCGTCTGTAGAACACATTTTTCTGTTTTATTTGGTTTTTGTTTTTTTGGTAACACTCTTTGCTAAGAATAAAGTTTCCAATGATATTGCGAATAACGGGCAAATTATTCAAAGAATAAACAAAAAAAAATGTTAAAATTGTTGGTTGGTTAATGTTGTTGGTTTTGGGTTATTTCCTCGGCCAAAGTTTGACTTGTATACAAAATGTTGTCATTAATTTGAGGCTTTGTTGTTTGCATCGTGCTATAGAAAGCGCGTAATTCACACTTAATTATTCAATTTTTGTCGAGGTGAAGAAGGTGTACAAAATACACACAATAATAACAAAAGGATACAGCTGAGGCGAAACATTTAATTAAAAAAATTCTTGCTAAGGACGATCGCATCAGTCAGAGTCAGGTGTAATGGACAATGCCGTCATTTGTCTTGCTCTTGCTTTTCCTTGGTAATTTCCATTTTTGTTCTCGGGTATGGGTGTTATGGTTTGTGTCTGTTGGGAATATTTTTTAAGTGTGAAGATATGGGGAAGGTTTAATTGCAATAAGGAAAATGCCAGAAGAGGAATGGCAGAGCAGGTGATTTTTCGGCAGAGGAATTATGAAGCGGAAAACGATGGTGCTCAACGATGGTGAATGAATTGTATAATTCCATCACGTTGTGGTGTCGATTCGATAGAAATGAAATGGCCATTGTGCTAGCTTTATGCACATATCGTCGATTCAATAGCGAAAGAAAGGTAATTGAAGTGAACATTGTGCTTAATTCTTACAGCATGCAACCGGTTTTGGGTTATATGACTTTATAGACTCTTGTAAACTTATGGGTTCTTAGCTACCCAAGCATTAATGAAGTTTGAAGTAAGTCATTATAGACTTGTTGGAAATTTGGACGAAAGAGAGTGCGTTTCAAGGCAACTTAAAGAAAATTGGGATGAGTACTTGTGCACATTTTTGTCACTATTTCTGTGCGGCAAAGCGACATTTTTTTCGTTAGACGGTTCAATAATTTGTATTCTCAGATGAGGCTTACAGCGATTCTCTTAGTTAGTTGTTCGCTATAAAGTTGCCACATTTTCGTGATTATAACACAGAAGTCGTTCACATTTTATCTCTCATTTGCTTCTCAAGTATTCTGTTCCCAACCTGGGGCTCAATCAACACGCCTCTCCAACTAGCTCGGTCCTTAGCTATCTGCCTCCAAGGTGTTCTACTTGTGCACACCACCTAAGGCGAGGTATTCCTTGACAGTGTCGTCCCCCTCTGGTGAAATCTAATACTCTGCGGGCCGAAGCGTTGTTGTCCATTCGCTCTACATGTCCTAGCCATCTTAGGCGCCCAATGTGCAGTTTTTTCACTAGGTCGATGTCGCTCTTTAGCTCGTACAGTTCGTCGTTGAATCTCCTTCTCCCAAACCCATCAACGCAAACAGGGCCGAATGTTTTGCGAAGGATTTTATACTAAGAATATACTCATCCTCTTGTGATAAGGTCCATGCCTCAGCGCCGTACAGCAGGATTTCGATGATAAGGGTCTTGTATAGGGTTATCTTGCTGTTTCGGAGGGCCTTACTACTCAATTGCCGTCTTTACCCAAAGAAACAGCGTTGGCAAGAGTTATCCTTCGTTTCCCTTTTGTGTGTCCCTTTTTGTCCACAGCAGATATTTGGTTTTTGCCTTATTAACTGCCAATCCCATTTTTGCAGCATCAGCATCAACACTTGCAACAGACAGCTCGCTGCGTTCTACTAATAATGTCGGCAGCATATGCTAGCAAGTGCACAGACTTGAAATAAATTATCCCACTGCAGTTGAATTTTGACTTTCTTACAATTTTTTCTAGTATTATGTTGAAGAAGTTGCATGGTAGCGCATCACTTTGTATGCGGAATCCTTTTTTGACATCGAAAACTTCAGTGAGGTCGGTACAAAGCAGCGAGAGTTTTTCTATCGTCATCCTGCACAGACATGGGGATGCCAAAGCCATACATAATATGTAGCTTTGTATAGTTCGTCTCTATAAATGCTACCGTACGCAGCCTTAAAATCAATTAAAAGGTGGTGAGTATCAATCAGAAATTCTTGGGCCTGAAACCGCTTTGATAGGGGCCAATCAGGTTGTTGACGAAAGGTTTCAGGCGTTCACATCTTACGGTAGACAAGATCTTGTACGCGATGTTAAGAAGACTAATTCGTCTATAGTTGGCGCAATTAAGAGGGTCTCTTTTCTTGTGGATAGCAGATAAATCTGGGGCAAGATTACAGCTACTGAGTTGCATATCGATGAGTAATCGCGAAGGACTGCGCACGTTTTTATGTTGAAAATAATTAATTCAACAGAAGAAGAAGTCCTTCATATGCGCGGTAAGACTCAAGTTTAAGCGGAATTAGTTGCAAAACATACTTTCAGCCCAGGCCTCGCACGTAGCACTTACATATTATGAAGCTCATTTGAAGCTGAAAGAAGGCTTGTAGTTGTTCCACTTCGTTTTGTTATATAAATGCTCAGAAATGAACCAATGACTCAGTAGAAAGGTTCAACATCAACTGGACATTCTTCGTCAGTGAGCGACTTCAATAGTAGTTGCAGGTAAATCGAACGGTTTTACAACATTTCGCAAATAGAAGTCTCCCATCACCCAGTGCAGAGAAGGAGAAAATATTTAATCGGTTTCAAGGCGGGGAGCACCTCACGGTGGCATATTTACCAATTAAGATGAATTGTGTAAAAAATTTGTTTGTTTAAACAAGCTACGTTCCAAGAATTCTTGCAGAGTAAATAGCTCCATCTTGTAGACAGCAAGTATCTGCTGGGTTTCAGCAAAATTTTACGATGTGCGGCTATGCAGGAAGCCGATATTTGCGAGAAAGAATACAACTCAAATGTTATTCTTGGGCAAATCGGTATAAAATTTGTAATGGTTGCTAATTGCAGCTGCAACGAAAAGAAATGAGGATAATAGAAATAATGATTTTTTACAAAAGGGTTGCTTTGAAGTATCTTCTTCTTCTTCTCTCCATTTAACGACGAGGTTATGATCAGGATTATAGGGATCATAACCCGCCGGTTCGACCTCAAAAAATATCTGCAGGCCTCCGGATTTTAAATCACTTCATCATCGAGGACATTAAAATGCTGGTGTTTCTGCATTTGTGTGATCTAGGCCTGCCTCTTTTACGTGATTGTAAGGGAACGTTGATTGCCATTGCCTTTTTGATGGGGTTCATAGGATCCCTCCTTTGAACATAAAAATATGGGTTCTTTGACGAGAAGGCTTCCTCGGACTTTGGAACTTCTAATTCTTTGAAGTATAAACAACGGAATATAATAAACCGTTAACTCAGTACCCAAAAGAAACACCAAAACATATAAAAAAACGTGTATGTTCCATAAACAAGGCGTGGCAACAGCCCATATTTCCAATTTATTTTACAACTATGTTAATTTTAGGGCAAATAATTTTAAGATTTTGCAAAACTTTCATGCATAAGAAAACCTATGCAAAAAGTATTAAAATCACACCAAAAACAACAATAAACAATGTACGCGGAAATATAATCAACCACCTAAGACTGCTTTTATTGGCCATTTTGGCACAATATTTTCATTACGAAATGCAATGTCACCGAGTCGCAAAAGAAAAGTGCCTACGTACTTTAGAGAATATTTCATCTACTCAGGAGATGCGACGTTCACAATAGGTCATGTATTAACTGAAGTCGATTGACCAACGTTTATGTCGTAATTTCGATGAATGGACCCAAAATCAACCCGCACTGCATCCAGTTTTGTTAAATTGTGTTTATCGATGAGGCTCGCTTTCGGCTCAATGGATAGGTATGTCAATAAGCAAAATTCCCGATTTAGAGCAAAGATAGTATACATGAGGTTTTCGATATAAATGCACATTTTTGTACGGTCCGTGGACTGGTGGGAGCATTAATACGCGCAGTTATTATATCCTGCCAAATCGAGATTTACTATAAAGTCATGATTGAATGGCATGACTGTGGCAAAGACGTAGTGCTAGAAGGGTGACGCTTCGAGCCAAACCGCAAACGATACTAACAACTTATTGAAGGAAACATTCGATGAACGAATAATTTCGCATAATAGACCTGCAAATCCTTAATTCTTGATCCAGGCGCAAGCAGCATCAATGAATACTGAAAAAGCACTCTTACAGACTACGTAGTTTACGATTTCATTGTAAACAGTCCGTTATTTTACCCTTTTGACTGCTGTCAAATGAAAACCACACAAATAATAAAAATGAAACGTAGCATTGCTAGGTAGGTAGGTTGGTGGATGCCCTTGTTTTGGTAGTCGCGGCTAACTTCGACCAGGAATTTGGCACAGGAACGAAGGCACATGAAATTAAATAAAAGAAACCTGTGTTGGAAATTTGCAGCTTTTGAGAAGTCGTTGTGCAGTATAACCAGCCGTTCCTCATGATGACCCACTGCAAAGTGCTCCCTGAGGACTCCCGTTAGTATTCGGATATCGTTGCGGCTTTGCCAGATCATGAATTTGCATCTTTCTTTGCTATAGTTCTTTAGTATGCCTGTACGTGGCGATTTGTAACCAGCGTAGGGTAGTTCTAATCAAGGACTCAGCTTTTGTTTGCGCAATAGAACTAAGCGGTGTTTTGATTCAGCTAGTGATACATTCATCTCTGACCCCGATCTTGCAAGCTTTCCCGCTTTCTCGTTTCCCGGGATATCAGTGTGCCCTGGTACACAGTACTGGGCTACTGTGCTGTTAAATAATACCTATTATAACGACTGCCTGCATTTCACCACATCCGACTGCTCGGAAGCACCTGCTTTGTCAAAAACAAGCATAGTATCCGTTTCTATCGGTATATCTCTAGTATATGAAAGAACCAAAATCGGGCCAAGCACTCTTTCTTGTGGAACTCCTGTCGCGATTTATTTGAATTCGGAATACTCGTTTCCTTGTTTACTAGAAAGATTATGTAAGATAAATAAGAGCTTAGGATCTCAAAAAATTGATTTGGGAGATCCTTTTAGTTTATATTTATCCCGTATGCCATACCTTATCAAAGGCCTAAGAGACATAAAAAAAAACGCTAGATCAATTTTTTTCCTCCTCTTTAGTGCTTTTTCAATTTCGTTGGTTATTCTGTATGCCTGATAAATTGTAGAGTGCCCTGTTCTGAATCCGAATTGGTGATCCGGTATTAGTCGTCCTTGAGAAACCTGAAAATGCCGTTGTCGTTGATCCTAGGGATTCACAGAAGATGCTTGCGCCTGTGCCGACATCCATTTTGAAACCGTCAGTGTATATGGCGATCTCATCATATCTTCTGAAAAGCAACTGTCTTCTTTCCGGTATTCTGGTACTAAATTTGAAAATGCTGGAAGCGAATATAGAGGGTATATAATCCGTAATTGGTGTGCCTACAGAGGCGTGTCCGTATGGTCTTTGGATTAAACAGCGAATTATCATAAGTGGAAAGAAGTCTTCCATATAATTGCTTCTCACTTGTGCGCGTATTGCCATTCATAATAAGTTAAATTAGTTGACATATCCAAAAAAATAAAAACATGTTGCCTCATTTACCCAAGCTCCTTCAAAACACAATATTCAAATAAATCAATAGCCTTACTTGCAACATCAGAAAGCAAAATAAATCAGTAAACCTTACAAAGCCAGATACATATTTTAATACATAAAAAATCCTTTTAAATCCAAGCCTATCCCAAGTTTTTTTTTCAGAATCCCATATAAACTGATAAGACTGTTTTTCGTCCATTGTCGACGCCCACAAGATTTCGTTTATGAATTCTCCAGCGCAAAGCTCTGAAGCAAGTTGCTCTGGACTCTACCCAAGAAAATATATTCCCTTCTTCTTAACTCCATGTCTCCATGTCTGAATAAATAAAGGACAGTATTGTTCATTTTTGTTTCTCAAGGCTCTATTTTCTTCCTTCCCCACCGCATATTGATATTGAACATACAAAAGTCCAGACACTTGCTATGTTTATCACAAGTTTACATGTGTCTGGACATTACAAAACAAAAAAAAATCGTCCTGGCAGGAGACACCACCACACATTCGTAATGGATTGAAGGATGTTACATTAAGAGTCATTCACTCCTCGTATATCTATAATTGCATCAAGAAAATTTGCCAACTGAGGAACTTCCATTTAATCCTTCCATCTGCCACAAAAAAAAAATATATTGAATTCATTCCTCAATTCCATTGAAAGCCTCCTAAATTGAAGTAAAAACGGCCTCCATCGAAATAGTCCTTCTAACAAAAAATAAAATAAAATTATTGTTCTTCTTAACATCCTGTTACGTCCCATATAGATTTCTTAATACCAAGGTTAACCTTTTGATTTCATCTTTATCTTCCCCGTCTCTCTCCGACTTTCGCTCAAAATGATATTAAGAAAGAAATATAGAACTTCGAAGAGTGTTATTAGTGCGCACCACTTGTTGCACGATGCGTACCTAAACATACAACCAATTCAATATGCTTGCGTTGAAAAGTCGATGGTCAGAAGGGACAATTGATGGCATCGTATGTATGGAATTCCTAAGCAATGGCTGGAGCTTAAGGTTATCAAACTCAGGCTATACAGGTTGTAAAGAGAGAATTCGACAAAAAGAAGAAATGAAGTAGAAAAAAAGGAACAAAAAAAAAAGCCTTACCCGCACTCAGCCTCACACGGGATTATTTGCGCAATAAAAATTCATGAAGCACCATCTGGGATTTCATCCAATTCAATGGAGTTTATCAGCAGTTTTTCGAAATGCCCCTTTTTTGCCTTCTTCTTCTTATTATTTGGTTGTTTTACTTATACGCAGGGGATCCGAGAGAGAAAGTGAATTATGTTTAGGTGGATAAATTAGTTAGGACTGGGATCTGGAGATTGATGGACTTAAGATATGCTAAGGGGGATTTGGTTTAAAAGGAAATTTAACATTCGAATGAATTTTTCATAGCCATTTCCTTCATTTCATCGACCTTTTTTCTCTTCAAGTTTATGCGGGCCCTGATGGAGGGGATGTTAATCCTTTTAAGTGTGTTAGTGATGTGTGTCAAAGGAGTTGGCACTATTAAGCTTACTAGGGCGCTTTTGTTTGCATTTCGATTTCGATTTTGGGTTAGGTCTATTTTTTTTACACAAAATTTTTCTTTTAAGCTAACACTCTTGTTTTAGGCAGAAACATCGAGCGGGCCAGTTTTAAACCCATACTCTACACTTAGCACTTAGAGTTAATTTTTTTAACAGCAAAAAGGTAGAAATTTCGAAAGTTAACTGACAAAATAGACAAATGAAAGCCTAATTCTTAATTCGTCAAATCAAAGTTTAAGCTAAGAAGACTAAATAAGACTGATCTTATTTAAATGTGAAGTTGTGACGGTCTTTTGATAGCTTCTTCTTTGTACACGTATCTAGAGTATTTGCATTATAATGTCATATATTTACTTCGAAAAAAATATTTTTTTAATTCAGTTGAGAAAAGTTGGTCAACTAAGAAACTAATAACAAAAAAGAGTCATCTGTTCCATGGAATAATATAGCATCAAATGTGTGCTGCAACATTTCTTGGGTGACAGCTGACTTCAACGCATTTCCAAAGAGCTCGTTTCCAGCTTAACTGTTCTACGCCACATTTATTTTTGGAATCTAACTGCCCTTTGAGTGAGCGGATTCCGCCGCATGGCATATATCGCATTGGAGTTCATATGGTGTGACTTTCACTTCCGTATCGTGGTGTTGTCATTTAAGGTTCTTGGGCCGTTCTAACAAATCTAATTATGCTATTGGCGTTAATGTCCCTAAGATGATTTACATTTTTATACCCTATTCTAAGGGTATATTAATTTTAACACATAGTTTGTAACACCCCTTAATATTCGTCGTAGACCCATAAAAGTATATATAGTTATGATCAGGACCAAATCCTAAGACTATCTAGCAATGTCCGTTCGTCCGTCCGTACGCAATTTTAGGCCTTTAAAATTAAGCTAGGAAGCTGAAATTTGGACCTAGGGAATCCTAGGGCTCCGACATGGTTAAGTGTAAAAAAAATTTTAATACGCCCACTGCCACGCCCACAATTTAGAAAAAATCGTTTTAAAGCTAAAGTTAGAGAGATATAGTGTTACAACCTTCACAAGATATGTAGGCACTGCCCTCCTTTATAAGTTTGTCATATAAAGTTGTTTGCCACGCCTACTTTTTGTGGCCGTTTTTTACTAAAATGCTGTTTTCTTCGAAAATTTTCATAGAAAGCGAAAAAAATGTTTAACAATATATTTACCCAATATTTTTTCCAACATATCGCCCATACAAAGTTTTTGGCCACGCTCCCAGCGGACTGTAGCCTTTCCTTATGTTATTTAAGAAGTACAGTTCGTCGTTGTATCTCCTCCTCCATTCACCAAAAATTACCCATTAGAGTCCATGCCTCTGCACCATATATCAAATTTTTAAGAAGTACTGCATTAATGAAAGTGGAGTGAAACATTCGCGGATTGGTTCTTAAACTGATAGCAACAATTTTCTAGATTTCGGTTAGCATCCTGAATTCATGCATGCTATTGTTAGTTCTTAACCATCTGTCCGGCAATATTGAGTTTTGTGCCAAGGGCCTTCGGTTTTGCTAAATTCAAATGAAGGCCCATTATCCACGCTTAAACTCATCTTAACCGTAGTCAAGGTGTTTATAGTAAAACGTGAACGAATTATTGTGTAGATATTGCATTTAACACATGATAGTCTCAGCAGTTTTGTCTTCTTCAAGACTTAATTGGCACTCCGGTGAGCCAACTATATGTATTTTATGAAGGTATCACCTTCGCACAATATATTTTGGTTTTGTTGTTGATGCCCAGTTTTTGGAGGCTGTCAAAACAGTGCAATACTGACTTGGAGTCAATGATGGGTGAGCCTAGAGCTTGAATAGATGCAAGTGGGCGCCTTTGATTTCTCAGATGTAGATTAGGTATGCGCATTCTTTTATGGTATTGAGCTCTACGCGAAATACACTGGGACTTTTTCCCATAGGTATTGAGACTTTTTTTTGTCCATGAATACCGGCTCCCACCACAGAGTCCATTTTTAAGCAATCCGTATACGACTTTAGGTCGTTTAGGCAGTTTGGGGGTTGCTAACCCATGCTTCTCTGTTTGTGATTTCCGTGTAGAACTTTTTGTTGAAGTGGCGGTCTGTGACTGCGCCAAATTATGTCAAGTTCGGCAAGTACTGAAAGTAGGACATGCTCCGGTGATACTAATCCACGCAAAACATTGTACCTTGTTAAAATTGACGATGGCAATCTTTTGAGTGGTTTTATTTCACCATATTTTAGAGGCGTAAGTTTGGAAAGGTCACCCAGGTTCTTCCACACAGTCGGCGGCAGGCCCAAGAGGCATAAGTTTTAGTATTTAAGTGGGAATTCCATTTAGTCTTTTATCTAAGATCACTCCAAGACCTTTTACTTCGTTGGAATACTCAATGATTTTACTATTATTTAAAATTTGACTTAGATATAAATTTGCTTCTCCTTTTAAATGGAACTATGATTACCTTGCAGGGGTTGATAGAGAAACTCTCTTTTCTACAGCAGTCAAGCACTATCTTTGTATAGGTGTTGCTACGCGTCGTTTGCTTCTTTGCTCCTAATTATGAGGACCAACTCCTCCTTGTGGAAAGCCATTCACGGCGGCTGTTACTGATACTGACCAATGCTGGCTGCTGAAATCACTGTCGATGTTGGTTTCGTCGATGCATCCGGATGCAGAATGCCTATTTGATATTCATATGCAATTAAGCCAATATTTTAAAAGCGAGGATTAATTTCAGAATATTCAAAATAGATGCGGTGGAAGTTGCATTAATAATTTTTATCATAAAAAATATTTCCTGAATTGTTGACGCCTACTACCGGTAGGGAGATATCCATCTATTCGTTTGTGTGTTTATTTTGTTATGGCGATGAAATACACTCTTCTTGGAGTTGGCATTTACAAGTGGTTTTCCTTTTACTATGATCCTGGACATTGTGGTAGTCCTTGAAAGTTTGGTAAATATTTGAATTTGTTTTTTTTTGTGGGTTTTGGCATAACACAAAAATTAATTCTTGGAATTTCTTAATAGTGGAGAGTGCAAAATCAGTCATCTTTGTATAGGTGTTGCTACGCGTCGTTTGCTTCTTTGCTCCTAATTATGAGGACCAACTTCTTCTTGTGGAAAGCCATTCACGGCGGCTGTTACTGATACTGACCAATGCTGGCTGCTGAAATCACTGTCGAGTTCCTTCGTTTACCCTTTCCTATCCATTTTTTGTTTAGCATTATTCGATGAAAGTATTACGGAATTTTCCGGAGAGAAATTGCATATCTCCGACTCGAATCTATTTCTTTCTACTACCCATGTGCTACGAAAAATGTGGTGAGCGTCATCTTTCAAAGTGTTCGCAAGCCGCTCATCCTACGATTTCTATTTTACGAAGATAACGGTTGATTATTTCCTTCCAGTAGTTATTTCTATTCCTCAGGGTTATTATAAATATTATAAGCTCTCGATTCTTGAGAAATTTCGGCATCATCTGCGGCATATACTGCGTTATCCTGAAGGTATTCTCAATGGCGTTTAACATATCAATCGTCCTAAGTTGAAGGCATTCACATGGCGGTAATTTGGTTTGCTTCCCTTCCCTGTCCCAATAAAAACCAAGCATTTCACTTCCAGTTTTTATAGCATATCTATTCTTTAAGGTACCCCTTTAAAAGCGCAGCATAGTAGTTCAGGCCAGATTCGTTATCTTCATTTGTTGCTCCTTAAATAACGTCTCCAAAATGCACAAAGTAACTTAAGTAGATCCAAACTTATAGTTATTGTATAAGTATTACCTCGTTTTCATTTTGAAGGACCATAACTTGAGTTGGGGTCGAACGTACTGAAGCTTATTGATTTGCTGAAACACTTCTATGTGCAGGTGCTATATGTGCACCTAGAGATATTAAAAACTACAACTGACTTTAGTATTGTCCGATACTGTACATGTGGTCTGCACTAATAGCTCAGGGATTCACCGTAATACAGTTGAACTTGCTGTCAATATCACTACTTGGGAGTTGATAAAAAACATCTGCTTGTCTAACATCGACCTCAAAAAATACCACACAAAGTTTTTATGATTCCAAATAGGCGCGGAGTCCTATTCAATTCATCGGCACTTCATGAGAAAAGAGAGTCTACCAATATGAACCTCTTGCAATTTTATGTTCGACTCGACATCAATCATGTGTTTTTAATCGACATCCTGTCTTCGGAGTTCAATTCAAAGTCATTTTCTTGGGTGCGTTTAGGAATACGAATATTAACCATTTCACCTCCAGCGGACTCCAGTCTGGTGATCTATATCTACAGAGGTGGCCAATAAATGGAAACAACTCTTCTATCAGTAAATAAAATCTCTAAATATAAGGCCACTTACTTGCAGTCAAATACATCAAATTTAATTTCAAACGCGTTCTTCTCAAAAATTTTACTTTTTCAAAATTTTAATCTTAATAGTTAGTTGGGGTGATGTTAGAGCCCACTGACCTGCAAGTGGTCTTATATATAGGGTTTGTACTGAAAGAAGAATTGTTTCACACTGGATTTTATTTCATGGCGCAGTTCTGTCAATGTGAAAATTCCGCATCACTTGTTTTGACAATAAATATGCGCTTTTTTTTATCATAAAGCACTTCATTATGGAACGACAGCTGTCATATTTAAATGGGCAGTTTAAAAATGCCCAAAATATTGCCGCATCCTCTTAAACATTTACTCTGTTGCAAATTTTTTATGGGGACATTCATGTCTATAGTCTGCCCTGATTAAAGTCTAAGTTTTTCAAGGCTTCGCCAGCCTATAACAAAAGATTTCTTTGTATTTTCTATTCTTAAAAATGAACAAAGCACAGTCCTTGTAAGGCATATTTTTATTATAAGATTCTTCTGATTAATTTCTCCCTTGAAGGCCATGCCACTCAAAGCATAATCAATAACAGTCATAAAACTTTATTTGACAACAATATCAAATTCCAATCCAAACCGCTTATTAACATAATAATTAATTTTGGGGTTGGCTGAGTTTGGCGGGAGTTGATATTATGATTAATTTATTGTCCTTCAATAGAAACAAAACATTCTAATTAACTAACAACAGACAAAAAAAAAAACACGAAAAAACATTTGTTATTTTGTTTTCTATATCAAGGACAAACCGACACAATCCCTTGGGAATGAATCCTTTCATTAATTTTTGTTTACTGTTTATTTTTCAATGGTAACCATTTGTGGATTGAAGCTAAACACGTGACGGTATGAGAAGAATTTTCTCACTCCATCCCTAATCTAATCAAGAGAATGCAACTGTGACCTGCGCAAAAGGACTCTCGTGTACAATTTTATACCAATCGTAAGATGAAAGCTTTTCAGATTGCCAAACATAAAATCCGTTTTAACTTCATTCAAAGGTTTGAAGCAAGCAGTTACTGATACGTCTCCTTACAAATATCACGTCGTATACTTACGCCTGAAGGTACCGGTAAAAAAAAATAGAAGAATATTTGTTCGAAAAGAACAAAAAAAAAACACAACGTCGTGAGTGTAACGTGAAGTGGGTGAGAGTGAACAACGGTCTCAAACGGTCTCCAGAGATCATATAAAAATTTAAGGAAATTTCCTTACAAGAAAGAAGAAGAAGAATAAAATTCCAAAGTGGTGTTCATTCTTTCTGTTGTTGTTGTTGTTATTTCCTAGTAAAAGTATATCGTTCCATCAGAATATGTAATCATCATTAGCATCTCTATATATATAACTCAACTTGGGGTGGATACAATCTTCTTGGAAGCATCTTATCTATAAGTCAGCACAAAAACAATATTCATTGGTGAGTTGCCTTTTATCCTAATTAGAAGGATTTCATTTTATTCTCACGAACCAATTTAGCCATTTTCATTTCTTGCTAATGAGTATTATGGTCGTCGGTCGGCACGTAGGGAAAGTGGACAATAAAAATGCGAATACGAAACAGAAGTGGTTTTCCAGATCGGTTATTTGTGTAACAACTCGACATATATTTAAACTTATTGTTTATTGATATCCGTTAAGGATATTGAATTCCGTTTTGTATCTCTCGTCGAATTCAGCTAGAGGTAAAATGCGTCCATGTCAGCCATCATCGAATGATGCGGAAACAAACATAAGCAAAATATTTATTTGTTTTCCATTGTCGAGTTGGTTTCGTCGATGCATCCGGATGCAGAATGCCTATTTGATATTCATATGCAATTAAGCCAATATTTTAAAAGCGAGGATTAATTTCAGAATATTCAAAATAGATGCGGTGGAGTTGCATTAATAATTTTTATCATAAAAAATATTTCCTGAATTGTTGACGCCTACTACCGGTAGGGAGATATCCATCTATTCGTTTGTGTGTTTATTTTGTTATGGCGATGAAATACACTCTTCTTGGAGTTGGCATTTACAAGTGGTTTTCCTTTTACTATGATCCTGGACATTGTGGTAGTCCTTGAAAGTTTGGTAAATATTTGAATTTGTTTTTTTTGTGGGTTTTGGCATAACCTAAAAAGGAATTCTTGGAATTTCTTAATAGTGGGGAGTGCAAAATCAGTCATTGAATTCCTGAATGAAAATAACTGTTCTGAAGAAACCAAACAAAGGATATAATATGTATCTGCACTTTTAGTGGATGGGTCAGTTGAAGAGAGATTTGAATTTGCAGGTATTTTGTGGTTTTTACCTAAGGAAATTTCTGTGTGTGTTAGCACTGCTTGCTAAGAAGAAAGTCCTCAAATAGATTAACGACTAAGTGCGGTTATCTTCTTGAATCAGTTATGTGGATGGGACTAAAAATTTTAATATAGTTTTGTTTTTCATGACTTTCTTTGATCCCCAAGTCTACCGATGTCTTTATGTTGAAATCCATATTTTTTTATAAGTTTTAACAAACTTCGGACACACATACGGTGTTGTGCGAAACCCACTGGAATAAATTTACATATATATACAGTGGGGAGCAAAATTGATTTCTATATATTTTTGGTTGATTTCTTAAAAAAAAAATACTCATACAGATAGATATGAGTTATCTACAGACAACTTCGCTTATATGAAGAATCATAAGAAAAATATGTTACATTAGAGGGGTCTATCATCACCCCAACTCAAGTTATATCAAGTAAAAATGAATATCAACAATTTTGAGGTAGAACTACTCTAAATGATATAACTTCAGAAATATTAGGTATAGCTACAAAAACTATTTAATATATTTTGAAGGCCTAATTTAATAATGCAAGAAATGTGAAAAGTTTTTGTGTGATTTTACATATTTTGTTGTTTCTCATAGTTTGCTGCTTCCAAAAATTCATACAGAATTAAACGACAGGTGGCGTTTTTTGAGTCGGTTCATATAATGTCGATTTTCATTCACCCAATTCGCAATGTTAGAACAGTAATACGCAAAATAGCTAGAATAGCACTGACAGCAGTTGGAACAGTACTTGACAGCAGTTGGAATAGTTCCAACATGGCGAATGGGTAAATAAAAAAACTACATAAGTGTCGGTATTTTATTCTCTAAACGCCTTCGTTCTCAATTGTTTCACGTTCCACATGAGTTCCACATCAACAGCTAATAAATTAAATCGGTTTTTCAATGTTTCAAAGACTCACCAGTGAAAACTTATTGCAATAGCAAGTTGTCAGGTGATTTAATGGATTTAAGGACCATTTTTTTCAATTTCATATTTGGGAAATGCTATCTTCGTCTTTAAAAAAATGTCCTTCGATTACACCACGTTTCGTAACATATTCTATGCCCCTTTCATTTCATACCCATATCAAGGCTTTTATAAAGAAGAAGGCAATCTTGAACACAGCGTGACGTCATGTGGCATTTCATCAAAAATAGCAATGTATTCAACGATCATTAAATCTTAAATCATGTATACCAGTAAATTTTTTATTAAATAAATTTTATTTCCCGGCTTTTCTTGATATTTTCAACCACAGATATAGCTATGCACAATTTTAGCAAAACGACCTGTTAAATTCAAATTTGCCTGCTAGGCGTTTGCAAGTTCTCATAATCGACAAATATTGGTGTTATACCAGTTGTGTTTTGAAACTAAAACGACTCCTAGAATACGAATACTTATGTAGAACTTTCATTCCACACAAGGAAAACGCTACGAGGCGTTTAACGACATAAAACGACTTGAAAACGGCAGATGTAATACCGATTTCGAAAAAAACGACTGCTATCGTTTAATATAATAAAGCAAATTATAGTGCTCTAAATAATTATTTCAGTGTTATAGATTGGTCGAATGTTCTTTCCAGTTTGCAGCTTTATGTTGTCTATAGTGAATTCTTATGAATATTGAACCGTGCGCTTGCGCAATTTGTTCCTATTATAAAGAAAAAACGATACATGAAATTACCATGGCAAAATGAAAGACTCACAAATTTTAAAAGCGCGAAGAATAAGGCTTTTAAATTGTTTAAAAAATCGTCGTCTGAGTTGAACAAAAATCGGTTTTGCCATTTACGGCGTGAGTATGAGTTTTTGAATAAATATCTATACAAGCAATATGTAATGAACACCGAGTCACAAATTTGATCAAATTGAAAAACCTTTTGGATATTTTTAAATGGTGAGAGGAAGCATCATGGCTTGCAACGTAACATGGACTTTCATGAAGTAGTATCTTAAAACATGGACTCAACATGTGAGCTTTTTAATTCATGTGAATTCATGTTGATTACTCAAATATTAATGTAGCCTTTGAAGAAAACAAAGCATCATAGAATTTATCTATTGGGTCAATGTATCTATCAACAGATGATATTCTTCTGGGCCTGATTGATTCCTTTTGAGCTTCTTAAACAATATAATCTGTCTCTTTCTCTGCCTCTAATCCTCCGGTACTTTCTTAGATGATTGGAAAGACGTATTTATGAATCCCGTTTATTAAGCTGGTTTGCGACAAAAGAGTGATATCTTAACTTTCTGCTATACCAAAAGTTTTTGAGTTGCTATTACTAAAAAGCTTTACTTTAATATGAATGAACAAATAACATTGCAGCAACATGGTTTTATTTCCGGTAGATCCACCTTGACTAACTTAACTCTATTCACAAACTACCTTTTTGATTCCGTTGAGTTAGGTTATCAAGTTGACGTAGTTGTTCCCGAATTTGGTCATGCCATTCTTATAAAGAAAATACAATATTTTGGAATTCATTCTGCATTACTCAAGTGGATCACCTGTTATTTTTAAAATATAAAGCAATGTACTCGAATTGGTTATTCTCAATCAAGGCTTATTGAAACACTATCTGGCGTCACCCAAGGTAGCCAGTTAGGGCAACTGCTTTTTAATATTTTCATTAATGACATCCCTAAATTGTTCATCGTGCGAACTGTATGACTTAAAGATATTTTTACGTGTCAAACATGTTGATGACTGTGAAGATATTCAACATGATTGAAATAAGAAAGTGGGCTGGCGTCAAGAAAATCAGCTTTCACTAAACATAAATAAATGTCATTCATTTTCTGTTCTAATCTATGATTTTAGAATTTCTGGAAATACTCTTAGTCGTAAGACCGAGGTTAAGGATCTCGGTGTGATTTTCGATACCAGATTATCATTCTCAATAGATCTTGTGCTGAGTTTAAAAATCCATATGCTCATAAATCTGTTTACATGTCTGTAGTTCGTCCTTTCCTTCAATATTGATCTATAGTATGGTGATCTGTTTATTGTAATTCTGAAGTTCGTTTGGAAAGAGTGCAAAAGTCCTGCACTAGATTTGTTGTGAAGCAGTTGCGTTGGAATCTTGTAAATATGCCCTCTAACACTACAAGATGCGCACTAATAGGATTGGATACTTTGGAAAAAAAGGAGAAATGTTCATTGTGTGATGTTTGTTCATGATATTTTCTCATATCGAATTATTTTTCCTGATATACTTGTAAAGTTTGAATTGTATGCACCAGAAAGAATAATTCGGTCTCGTTAATTATTTTTGATGCCCAAGGATAATTATAGGTATGGGCAGAACAACATACCTAAACAAATGTATACTCGATGTGTACTTAAATTGATTTATGTTGTGATACGATACAATTTAAACTACTTTTATTGCCTTTAATCTGATTAACTTGACTTAATTTGATATATAATTTTAAATACTCCTTTTGAAATCTGCTACAATAAAGTTTCGGTAGATGAATGAACTAAACTAAACTAGTTTCAACAAATGCCAAGTAGAATAAGGGTGAATATTTACAATAATTATATAATCCAAGTAAAGGTTTTAAGAAAAATGCATTTCAAATGAAAACCTGACAATGATGTTTTATTGATTGATCAATTAATTTCGTTAGATGAACTAACATAACGTGTGGTTTGAACTTTTCTTATTTCTCCCGTAAAAGAGAGTTTAACAATTTTTATTTTACTTTTAAATTCTTATCGAACTTTCTTCAATTTAATTCAAATTGTTGAAAACAAATTTATACTTTGACATTCTATTACATCTGATGACTACTGTCCGTTTGTCTGTCTGGCCACGCGTATATGGATTTGCTTTAAAATCCCGATTTTTTGGGTAACATTTTCTCTTTCTTATATTACCTAAAGTCTAAGCTAACTTGAGGCCAGAAGAAACTGTAAGCCTTTGAACTAATAAGGAATTTTTTTTGGAATTATTGGGATACGAGGAGCCAGCCTTTCGGTGCAGTTATATTTTTATCATTCATAATTGAGGCATCCAAACAATAGAACTGGAATTCCATCTTTAAATTAAAGTTCGTCAGTAGTCCCAATAGTTCTAAGCAGGTAAAACACTGAATGGAATTAGGTATAAATAACGACATCAGTGTTTATGATATACAGTTAGTCTTTGATTCAATGGTAACGATGTTAAATGAATCATACAATAGTATGGGTATGAAACAAATTTTCGTTGAGTAAAAAGGCTTAAAAAAAGCAGTAGCACCTTTTGAAATAGCCGCTCATTTCATCTGCCGATGTTCTTCACTAAACAACATAGAATTTGCCATAAAATCTAATGCTATTAGAATGAACACGTACCCCATCAGAGATTGATTGCTACGAATACCTCGATCTTATCTATGTAGAATTTCACAACTTAACCTTGATTTCTTATGGTTTTTAAATACAATTTTTCTTTTAACTCAAAATTATGTATTTGCCGTAAGCAAAAAGTAGCCCTTGTCCTATTTTATAACAATTTCAGTGTTTAAGACCACTTACTACTAACTTTCTGAAATTATCGTATACTAAAGGGAAAGTTATTGAAAGCGTGCTGAAACTTCGTACTCAAACATAAGGTTACGACTATCGAGTGGTCCAAAAATGGCGCCCGCCAATGCCGTCCATCGGTGTTTATGTCTGTCCAGAAGCCGCATGGCGAAACGGTTCGACGTATTTGCCTCCATACATTTTATTTTTGTAATAGATACATGCTGCAAGAAGACTGCATAATAATTTATGTTTAACCCTTTACCACATACAACGTCATATATGGTTTTTAATTTTCTTATTAAATTTACCGAAGAAATAAACAGTTCTAAAAACCAACATGCATTCGATGCATAGCTTTAGTTTTATTTGAAATTCGGCCTATGTTTTAAAAATGTTGTTTCACATATAATTTTAAAAGAGGCTTAAAAAAAATAAATAAACAACGGTACGCTACAAAATGTAAATATCCGAAAAACTAAAAAAAAGGAAAAAAGATAACTCTCTTATAAGCGGACACTGATTGTACCGATAAATTTGTCCGCTTATGAGAAACTTACCTATATGAATGATATTTAAAAAAAAATCGCCATTTTGGTTATGTTACAGTATGCCCGGGTCAAGCGGTATTATACCCTATCCGTATTATACGTAGAAAAATGAGCAGAAAACACAAAGTTTCGGTATTTATTTAATTGGAAAAAAAATTAATTTAAAAATTCAACAAGTCGACATGTGTACATGGGTAAAAACGTTATTTTCAAATTTGCTTAAAAGGTAAGTTATTATCAGTTACTTATTGTTAGCCAAATTTCAGCTTCCCCAGCTCTAATTTATATGCTTTTTAACCCAAAAAACTCTATTTCGACATCCAAGTTTGAATTGTTGCCATATAATATGACCCGCTGTTTCCAATGTTTTCGAGGGTCCTCTTTTAAATAGTGATAATTAAAATTTTCTCAGAAAAAATGTAAATATGGAAAAATAAAAAAAAAAAATACATAATAGTTTTTTGGTGTAAAAACCATTTTCTATCTTTAGATTTTAGATTACAAACTACAAAAATTAATTTTTGGTTGCTTTTATGTAAAAAGATATTGGTAAGCCCAAATGGCGACTACGACGAATTACGTATCTTACAAACGTGCAAATGGACACTTTTTTTTTCTTGCACATTTGATATACACTTCCAGCATGTACATGGCAAAAACGGAGGCAATAGGAACTCATATTCAAAGAAAAAATGTGTATCCTTCATAAAAAACAATGAATGACATTGAGCAAGATGCAAAAATAATTTATAGATAAAAATGAAGCAAACGGCTCATTTATTTAACTCACCCTGTTTATCTTTTTTGTTTCACACTTAATACATAATTAAAATGTATATATTTTGTCCTCTATACTACAACTGTTAGTATTACATCTGTGAGTATTTCAGTATTTCGTTCAATAGATAAATAAAACTTCATTTGGAAATGAAAAATATCTAAAACAACAAATGCAAGGATTGCTGGTTTATTTTTTTTTTGTGGGTGCATTATTCACAAGTTGTTTTGATTGGAAACTATATCAATTCAAAATTATTTACCACGCTGCGCCTAACAAACGTAGCCCAAATCACGTCGTCGTTTCAATTTCTAAAAATTAATAAGTCAGAAACCCTTATTTATCTCCAACCAACTGCAATGTCGTGCAGCTTTTCAGGCGACTTCGCTCTTCCATCCCTCATATTTGAACCTAAGTGAAGCTATTCTATTCTCCAATCTAGATGACACTATTTTATTAAAGTCCATGTCCCTTTAACAAGAAGTTAAAAACTATGTATATTGCAGTAATTTTGGGTTGAATATAGACGCCAGGCAGAGGATTTTCTGATTAATATTCTTAGGCAATTGTAACTTGGGCGACTAAAGTGGTGAGTGCTGAACATCTAAGAAAGTACCCCTCTCAACTTTCCAAAAATGGTGGTTTCTGCTTAAAAAAAATGAAAACCTTAAATAAACGTTAAATGTAAAAACAGCGGGATTTCGCAAAACCCATATTAGAAGAATTAACAACATTTAAAAAATAAAACATTCGCTGGATAAAGTTTAATTACAATTTAAAAAGTCGAACTGAATGAACCATAAAGCAAAAAAAAAAAAATAGAAACTGCCAAGTGAAACAAAATACGAGTGCAACGTGTGCCAGCTACATACATTCCAGGTGAACAGATTTTATTTTCCTTCTATTAAATGGATTCAGCATTCAATCACAGTTTGCTATTTTTTTTGTTTACTCTGAGCCCATTCAAATAGAAATGCTATTTACAAACGGGAGTCGTACATTCATTTCCTTCGATTTGTACGCACCACCTGATAGACACTCATGTTTACTTTATGCTGGAGTTATTTCATTCACCAAATTTAATCCGGAACTGTGCTGGAAATTCATCAAACTGTAACTGAGTGGATGCAGATAGATCCCTAGGAGAGTGCATTTGTTATTGTTTGTGCGATGAATCACTGTCAGACCAAATTGTAAACGATTTATCCCTATTGCTACTTTGATGTAAGGAAAAAACTCCAATTTGCCACAGACAAATGTTGCCATTTTTTGTATATTCTGTCAGTATTCTGTTTTTTTTTATTTGAAGTATCTGCAATACTGCGGTTTTTGAATAAAAACGAAACATCTTCGTGAAATTACATAATGAACATTTGCATTTGCAGATTTTGTGGTTGCGAATCAACTAGAGCCAGAACAGCATATATTTTCACTATGGTCAGATAATCCATTAAAAGTTAAGAAGATTTCAAGTTAGAAGTTTAGCCAGGTTTTTCTAAAATAAGTATGCAGAATATTCTGTTTCAAACCTAGGGTTTTCCTGGATAAGACTTCCCGAAGTCAGACGGTGACAAAATGGAAGACGTTGTCTTTTGGGAATTTTGCAAACTGTGGTAGTTTTGAGGAAAAAAGGGTAGTCGATTCGAAAAAATTGTGGTAGATTTGAAATATAACTGCATATAGAATGCAACCTGAAAAAATTTTTCTTCTTTTTATTTTAATTGATGGAAAAGTCGTAAGCGGCCTATGCTGAGCATTGTTTTACACTTTCGAAACCCTTTTAATAAAATATGGCCCAATGACACCTTCTGCCCAGAGGCAGATAATAAAGCATATATAAAAAAATTCCTGTATTTTTTGACGAAATGTTATAGTCCGGTTAAGAAGTCTTTTGGCTGAAAATGTGACTCAAAGCACAGAATTTATTTTTAAAGAAGTTCTGAAGTGAATGGGGGATCATATTACTACTATAAAGAATTTAAGAGAAAAGGGTGCCATAACTCCATCCGTCTGTGCAGAAGGCTTTGGGCGGTTCGTCGGTCTTGCTTCTAAGTTCGTATTTTAAGTTTTTGAGACGCTGAACCCAATTTTCGACGGTTTTCAAGCATAAATCGGCCGATACTGCTGCAATTTCACGTTCGATATTCCTACGAAGTTCATCAATCGTCGCTGGCTTGTTGGTATAGACCATAGACTTGACGTAGCCCCACGGGAAATAGTCTAACGGCGTCAACTCGCACGAACGAGGCGGCCAAGCGACCGTACCATTTCGTGAGATAACACGTTCTCCAAACTTGGTTTCGAATAAATTGATTGTGACATTCGCTGTGTGGCTTGTACCGCCGTCCTGTTGGAACCACATGTCCTCCAAGTCCATATCATCCAATTGGGGCCAAAAATATTCGGTTATCATTGAACGGTAGCGATTCCCATTCCCATTTACAGTAACGTGCCGGTCTTGATCATCATGGAAGAAGTACGGCCCAATGACGCCGCCGCCCCATAAACCACACCAAACCGTAATTTTTTCAGGTTTCAATGATGACTCATGGAGTACGTGTGGATTGCTGCCTGACCAATACCGCATATTTTGTTTATTGACGAAGCCATTCAGCCAGAAATGAGCCTCATCGCTGAAGATGATTTTTCGATGAAAATACGAATCATTTTCAAGTTGTTGCTCAGTCCAATTCACGAACATACGATGCTTCTGGTGGTCAAGCGGCTTCAGTTCTTGCGTCAATTTAATCCTGCAAGGATGTAGGCCAAGATCTTTTCGCAAAATTCGCCACAACGACGTCACAGATATGCCCAACGCTTGAGAACGACGTGTGAGAGACACATTTGGGCCTTCAACTGAAACCTCAGCGGCAGTAATATTTTTCCACTAGACGCTTAATTGTTGATCTGCTAGGACGATTATGACGACCATAAATTGGACGTAGCGCTCTTAACGTTGAGGCCACTGACTCCGAATTTCGGTAGTAATTTTTAATAATTTCGACTCGTTGTTGGCTCGTATATCTTTCCATCATGAAATGGCAATCCTTACTGGAGAGAAATGTCAAAAGAGCGGCAAGAAATATGGCGTCGTTTGCTGTCCCTGTCGCTCTACTTTTGTAGCGTCCCTATTGAAAAACCTTGTATTTAAATTAAAGCCATTTATCTCTTTTTATTTTTAAAATATTAGCCGGTGATTCAGAACAGCATCTATTATTGAGAAAATGTTTCGAAAAACTGGTAGTACCCAGTTGCCCACATATAAAGGGAACAACTGGAGATTAAAACAGGAACAATATTGTGAATTTTTGTGATTTTTTATTAATATTGCTATGACGGGAATGTAGGCTCAATAACAGTGGTGGTGAGATACACAAAACGCAGTAATTTTTCAGCTCGGACGAAGTCTAATATAGAGGTCCAATCTTCGATGACTTTTTCCAAAGTTTGTGGCCGTATATCGGCAATAATGCATCAAATGTTATCCTCCAAGTGGTCAATCATTTCGGGCTTATCGGCGTAGACTAGCGACTTCACATATGCCAATAGAAAATAGTCCAGTGGCAATGACATATCCCTTCATAGCTAAGTAAAATTCACTTATGAAAATAAGTTTCAACGCCAATCTTGTTTTAAGTCCATTCATGGAATCTCTGCTCTGCTAGGGTATTCCGTGGCTTCAGTTCTTGCACGAGATGGATTTTGTAAGCGCACAGACCAAGATCTTTCCGCAAAATCTTCCATAAAGTGGATGGACACATATCCAATTCTTGCGCACGATGGCGGATAGACTGATTCGGGTCTTCCTCTACAGCTGCAATGACTTCTTCTTCTCCACTGTAAGACATCTTTTGGGATGCGTATTATCATTTAGAGTAAATGTGGTTTAAAAACTTTCCATAGTTAATCGAATGATTGCTCTGATGGACCGTAACAGTTGACCGCAAAATGGACGTACTGTACGTATTTCGAACAGAACCATAATTTTTTAAATGAAAGCGTTGTTCAGGTGTCAGTCTATTCATGTTGAAATGCCAAACCAAACTAAAAATAAATCACTTGATAGCTGACAAAATGGCCACCAGTTAAAATAGTGTTGCCAACTTAATGTTGTACACCTTTAAAAAGAAACTCTTTATATAGATCTAAAGCTCAGATGAGAAAAAAGTTGGAGAGTAGTAGGTGGTAGTCCAATTTTGAGGTAGAGTAGCCAAAAAATTCGCTTTATAAAGACTGTTATTTTTAGAGGTACAAAACTTCGAATTGAAATAAAACACAAAAAAATCGTTTTAGTGTCCATCAACTTGGCTTTATTGGAAGGATAATTTTATGCCATTAATGTTTAAATATAATGTCGGGCATGTGACCGCCGCGGCTGGTTCGAATAAATTCAAGTCTAGAGGTCCAATTTTCAACCACTTTTTCAAGCATTTGGGGCTGTATGTCGGCAATAACGCCACGAATGTTGGCTTCCAAGTCCCCTAACGTTTCTGGGTTGCTGGCATAGGCGACCGTTCATGAACAAAATAGTCGGTTATCGTGGCTCTATAACGGTCTTCATTACTGGAACTGACTCCCCAGCATCATTTCGGAAGAAGTATGGCCCAATGACTCCACCAGCCCTTAGAGCACACCAAACAGTCACTTTTTGTGGATGTAATGGAGTTCCAAGTGGAGTTCATGTGGATTCTCTTAACTTGTTGACTCAGCCATTCAACCCAAAATGAGCCTCATCACTGAACAAAAATTTACGATGAAACTTGCAAAATTTCAGTTTTATCTCTATTCCAAAAAACCAACCTCTAAAAAAACACCCTAGGCCAAATTTAATGGCACAGAAAATGATAATAATTCCATGTGATTTTATTTACCTAACAAAACCTAACATGGCTCCAAACCATGTAATACAAAATTTATTGGAAGTGTTGATTCCGATAACCCAAGGATCTGGGAAAAAGTTCCGTTCTACTCATTAAACCAATGGAATAATGTTAGTGAAATTAATTAGATTTTACTAGTAGACTAGACGTTGCTCGCTTGTAATAATATCCGTAAATTTTCTATACTGATTCGGAGCAGGCTTGTCAGAAGGCGATATCCTCATATTTCGTATTTTTTCTAATTTTCACATAAACAGAACGTTATTACTGTTGATGGAATAGAGCTACGAAAGCCCAACTTCTGAACGCACATCAAAAGCTGAAAAGAGATATATTTTCTTATCCCTAAAATGAATGACGTGTGTCAAAAATCAAACCAAATGCTGAAATGTATGAGATAGATAGATAATCAATGAAGTTTATTGACAAGTATGTACTTTAAATTTATTGAAGAAGACAAAGAAAGGACTATTATTTTCTTCAATTTTTAAGTTTCTGTTTAAAGAGTTAGGGACAGTCAGAAGCACGACAAAAAGGTATTTATAATAATTTTCTTATCAGTTTTTTTTTTAATTTTATTGATGTATGCAAACTAGTAAAAACTTAATTTTTTAGGTTTTAATTATGAATTTCTCAAGAACGTAGAAATCAAGTTAAATATTTATGCATGCCACCTCTTTTCTGATTCTTAAAGCAGAGATTCGCGGCTGTGGGCTGCTGGAATCGTGCAATTTTTGGCTGCCTGAGTTGTTTCAATATTTTATTATTTTCGGTTGCAATACAAATCTTTTCGCGCTTGTAGAAGCGTTGATTGAGATTGCCTTTTTGAGGAGATTCGTATATGATTTTAACTTGTCAATACCAAATCTGACATAACCATTAAAAACCTTTGGGTTTTTGAACTTCAAAATTCAATTAAGCTTAGGGTTTATTTAAAGAAACTAACCTTAGGACACCTAACTTTGGGAATTTATTGGATTTGGAGGGCGCCACATTGCAGTGCGAAAAGTATTTTTAAACTCTGCCGAGTAAAGAAAAGCTCTTATTGACCTTGCTCCTCCACCTTTTACCGCTCCTCCTTTATTCGTTCCCCTTTACACCCCCCCTCTTCTCATGAGTAGAAAACATATCTGCAAGCAAAGAAAAACAATGATATACAAACCTTAGAGAATGCGCCGAGACTTGTTGCATGCTTGCCTTTAATACATTGTCCTTTTTTTTGCTAATGCCACTGTTCAGCTTGCTTAAGGTCTGATCTAAGTCTGATCTAACACTTTAATTCTGTGACAGTGAAGTGCTGCTACAATGTCTTCTATAATCTAGCCAAACATAACAAGTTAAACATAGATGGGTACTTGGTCACCAAGGTACTCTCTAGACGAGCTGGCTAGAGCTGTATTATAATCTACTGCAAAGTCAATTGAGCTGCTGCTTAAAGGCTAATTGATAATTGAAAGTGTCCTGGGCTTAAGACAATCCAAAAGATTAATAAAGCCCTACTCCTACAAGGAAATTCTACTATTAAGTAAGGAGAATATTAGGAAAACTGGTGGGCTTTCTCACAGGCCATTACGGCCTTAGATACCATCTTAACAATATGAACTCATGCCCTACTGGAAAATGTAGAAACTCGACTCAAGCCACTTTAAATTTGTTGTCAAGAAATTTTGTTTACCCAAATAGTTAGATTTGATCAACAACCTGACCCTAAGCTTAAAACTTATTTCTTAATCGCTAGCAGAATTTAAGGCTCTCAAGTGGGAAAAATGTGAAATATGTACAGAGCAGGCACAGAAGCGAATTCAAGCCTTTTTTTTTTCTTCTTGTTTTTTTCCTTCCTATAATAATAAATTTACAGTAGATATAGAAGGAACTTGTGAAAGTCTCAAACCCTTTTGCAACACACTTAACCATCGGAACGTACCAATGTGCCCGGCGGATCGAGACACACCATCTTTTTATCGACGTCAAGTATTCATTTTCAGGAGCTCTTCATGGCGAAGACCGAATTCGGGATCTCGTCAAAAGAGCTGTGTCGCGTGACCTAAGGAAACACGCAGTGCAATGTGTAGTTTGGCAGCATCTCCTCTCATTAGAACTCTTTAAAACATGTAGCGGATTTTGGCAAGGAAATGAACTGTCGTGTGATTTCTTCAATCCAGTTCCTTAGCAGAAAGTGCGCGGGGTATGTGTAAACACGGAAGGCACAATAATCAGGATAGAAGAGTTAAGACTAGGCACCTTTGATAGAAAAATTCTCCGACTCTGTGCGCGACGAGGGCAAATGGAGGAAAAGATACAACCGCAAACTCTATGAGCAGTACCAAAATAACGGGTGATCCAAGTAGAGATACTTTTTTCAATAGCCTTTTTTGATAGACCACGTGTGAGTCGTGTCATGCTGTCATGTTATTTTTGTTTAGTATTGTTTGGCATTTCATAATGGAAAGACTTACGCGTGAACAACGTTTACAAATTGTTCAACTTTATTATGAAAATTCACGTTCTGTGAGGAATGTGTTTCGTGCACTTCGCTCAACTTATGGTCAACATAATCGGCCTACTGAGCGTACTATTCGCAACACTATCACCCATTTTGAGACCCAGCATTCATTATTCGATAATATTCGACCGAATAGACCACGTTCAGCACGCTGTGAAGAAAATATAGCGGCCGTAGCTGAGAGTGTAAACGAAGACCGTAGAGAGTCGATTCGGCGCCGTTCGCAGCAACTCGGACTGACGTATGGAACGACTTGGCGCATTTTACGTCAAGATCTTAAATTGAAAGCGTACAAAATACAGCTTGTGCAACAACTGAAGCCGCTCGACCTTCCCAAGCGACATCGCTTCGCTCTATGGGCTCTTGAAAAGTTCCAAGAAGATCCGACGTTTTCGAGGCAAATTTTGTTTAGCGATGAGGCCCATTTCTAGCTCAATGGGTATGTAAACAAACAAAATTGCCGCATTTGGGACGAAGAGCAACCTAAAAAGATTGAAGAACTGCCACTTCATCCAGAAAAAACAACGGTTTGGTGTGGTTTGTGGGCCGGTGGAATCATCGGTCCATATTTCTTTAAAAATTATGCCGGTGCGAACGTAACCGTCAATGGCGACCGTTATCGTGCCATGACAACCGACTATTTGATGCCTGAAATTGAAGCTCGTGATCTCGGCGACATTTGGTTTCAGCAAGACGGCGTGTCATTCGCCAGTTACCAGTCGAAATGCTAGAACGAGTGATCGAAAATTGGACTCAACGGATGGACCATCTGCGACGTAGCAACGGCCAACAGGGACCAAGCCAAAATCATCTTTTCAGATGAAGCTCATTTTGATCTTGGCGGGTATGTAAACAAGCAAAATTGTCGCATTTGGGGCACAGAAAACCCGCACGCATACATATACCAAAAACGAGTCACTATTTGGTGCGGATTTTGGTCCAGAGTGGCCGTTACAGTCAGTGGCGATCGTTATCGGGCCATGTTGAACGAATTTTTGTTCACAAAAATTGAAGAGGAGGATATTGGCAACATTTGGTTTCAACAGGACGGCGCTACGTGTCACACAGCCGAAGCTACACTCGATGTTTTGCGCCCTGTTTTTGAAGATCGCATTATCAGCCGCAGATCTGATGTCGGTTGGCCACCGCGGAGCTGCGATTTGACACCGTTGGACTATTATTTGTGGGGTGCCGTAAAAGATAAGTGTTACGCCGACATGCTAGAGACAATTGACGCTTTAAAGGGCAATATTCGTGAAGCCATTGGTGAAATACGATAATGTGCTTAAAAATTGGACCGATCGTGTAGGCTACTGCATGGCCAGCCGAGGCAGCCATTTGAATGAAATTATTTTCCATTATTAAAAAAGAAATTTAAGAAAATATTTAGTAGTTTTTTTTTATAGCATTGTCTAATGCAAACTTCCTATAACATTTATGCAATTCATGTATGTTCTTCACCTGTCACTTCATTTTGTTTTATATTTATATCACATGTTTATATCACATTAAATCGAATAAAACCATCATCGTTATCGACGGTGCTTTCCATTTTCAAAAAAAAAAACAAAAAATCCATTAAATGATTTTAACGACTTAACCGTTTCTGGATTTAACATTATCCCATTGTACTTTAAAATTACTTTCATTGTTTTTTTATTTAAATGTCACAACTCTTTCTCTTGGCGATTTTTCCCATTCATAAAAATGTTGAGTTAACAATACAAAAAAAAAATAGAAAACCAAGCAAATTAAAAAAAAAGCAGACAAAAAGCATATTGGTGGATGACAGAAAAAAAAATCTACTCCAGCAAAATGGATACTTTTTCATGCTATTTAAGCTTCATAAATTTTCAATCAGGATGTGCATTTTAATGGCACACCAATACACAAAAACAGAGATGATTTTTTTTAATATTATTTTAGCTGATGAAGCGTGATTTGGAGAAAAATTATTCATGCATTTTGTGGGAGAAACATTTTATTTTTCGATATTTAAATTGTAAAAAAGCAACACTAACTCTGATGAGTAGCAGATGAACGATAAGCGATGATATGAGTAAATTAGATAAATTGTTTCACTCACAAAATAATTGATGCAGCTCGGATGAATAAAACTCTCGTTTTTCCAGCCATCATCAAGTGTAAACAAAAAAGGTTGTGCTTTATTCTTTTTTGAAAAATCAGCTTAATAAATAAAAACAACATTTTGACGATGGAAACAATTTGTTGTGTAAGGCATCCAACGGTGGCAGGTAATTAACGTAGCTTAAATAGAACGTCAGTTAGCAATCGATGGAATAAGTTAGGCGTGTAATTAATCATCTTTCCTTTGTTTAACGTCTTCAAAGTGGCGGCAGTAGTGGCTCGTCATTATAATCGGATCTCATAAAACAAAACGTCAGCAACGTTGAGGAGGTAATAAAACGATTTCTTTTTTAAGTGGGAAGTGAAGTCTCAGCGGGGCTAATTAATAAAACAAGAACTGACGAACGCGAAGGGCATGCATTTATGTTTTATTTATGAATATGGATGTTAAATGTGTAAATACAATTATTTTCTTTTTATGTTTATTTAGGATTGGGTGTAAAACTTACTTTTATAAATGCTACTAGTAGCATTAGGATCTATTGAAACTTACTCTAAATAATTAGCTGGGCGGCTAATTGATTCTTATTTACTTTTCTTAATTCTTTTTTAACTCTCTCGTATATATTAGTATACTAAAGAGAAAGTTATTGCAATTGTGCGGATATTTCGAACTCAAACTGAGCATGAGGGATGATATAAAGTCCGTCGGTTTGTCTGCCTGTCTGTCCGGGCTTCGTATGGCGAAACGGTTCGACGTATTTGGTTGAAAGTTTGTATATACGGGTTATGGGGTTTAAATCTCGCGGTGTTTTTTATTTTCTGCTTTATCGTTTGAAATAACGGTACCTGTCATATAATTTTCTTGGTGAAAATCAATTATCACTACTTGTCTAGAAAATGGTTCCAAGGATTTTAACCTTTTTTTGTACTAAGAATACTTGGGATGGGGCCAAAAATACTGCATACTCAGTTTCTGAAAAAAAATTCGAATAACAGTAATTTATAAAAACGCCAATATCTTAAAAACTATTAAAAAGAGATTCCGAAAAATTTTCCTATTTTTTATGATGTCAAGTTGAAAAAATTTGCGTTCTTCGATTTTTGAAATAATATTTTTTTTTTATAATAATTTTCTTAAATTAAATTAAATTCGTTTTCTCAACAACTGATCGAATGATTTTAATAAATTTTTGTATTTTGAACAATTATGTAAAAATTGTCCAATGTGCGAAATTACTTCAAAATGCCGTTTTTATTGTATTATGGGATCAAATGTTGCCATTCTTTTTAATGCGATTTGCAAATGCACATCATCTAGCGAGAAAGTTTTATATGACGCAGTCATGCACTTTATTTCAATTGAACAGCATACTTACTTTTCTATTCTAAGATGTTTATAGATAAACGGATTTTCTTTTAGCTCCTCTACAACTTCCGAAAACAAAGACTTGCGAATTGCTGTTGTTGGCGACTTTCAAATGCGGGGTAACTGCAGTGCTACTAGTAGGTTAGTAAAAGACTGAAACAGCTTAGAAAACCCAAAAGTAGAGGAATTCGGTAATAAATTGCCCCACTAACTGAAACCGTTGAGGAGCAAAAATTGGTGACTCGACGTAGCTGGTATATTGTGGCTACTGATGAGACTACCAAATATGCTATCGAGTCTTTTGAGAGTTTCAAGATGCCCGGCGCCGATGGAATTTATCCAGTCATATTACAATATTGTATTGTATTGAAAAATATCTTCACGGCTGGCTTAGCGCTAGCCTACATTCCATCTCCTTGGCGAATGGGTAGAGTTGTACTCATATTAGTCTCAAATCCTTTTGCTTTTAGCAGGAAAAGACTGGTTGAGGTGAACGTGCGCAACGTGGGTATGAAGGAAAGCAAATTATCTTTGAGAAATCATCGATAGCAAGCGCTCTTTTGGATAAAGCATTACAAATCTTGGCATTGTTGGCTTTCTAGGGAGTGCAAGAGTGTCTTTGGCTAAACATGGGGCTTGTCGTATGGACTAACGCGATCATGAATAGTGCTTATTTCACTAAACTACAATATACATCGATTGGTTTGTGGATAAGCTAGAATGGAAATACGTCGTTGCTTATTTCATTAAACTATAACGAAAGGTATGTTTAGGTTGCCTTCATTAGCAAAGCGTTAAAAAGTGCACTAGTACAACAGAAGAAGTAGAATAATATGTCGAGCTTTCTTTTGAGCAAAAGAAGTAATGACGTCATCATATTTTAATCACTGCGTTATTTTTGAATCTATGTAAGATACAGAAAGTGAATTTAATAAGTAATGCCTTACTCTCTTTAGCTTTCGTTTTGATAAATACCCAAAAAGGCTTTTCTAATAAAAATTTAGTACGATAGCTATATAACTTCACCATTGTATGACAAATGAGCCCGTAGGCGCAGACATTCGTTCCACAAAAGTCCTATCAAAATCCTATGGATGAAAAGCTATCAGATTTCTGACTCCTTCACTGATGTGTTCAGATGCAGGTCTGCTATCAAACATTATTACTTGACATAATAAGTTTGTCTTGACTTCGTCTAAATGTTGTATATGTACAGTTATTTTCACCTGATTTTTATAGCTTTTGGCACATAAAACTCAAAGGTACTTAACTTCTTCATATCGTTGAAGCATTTCAAGATGTGATTCTAGAGATGTGTCAAAAAGCAAGTTTCCAACGAGTCTAATGAAGTCAGAAGACCTGATGATTTAGAGCGCGTCGATAGTTTTTCATTTAAATTATTGGCAATTATCTGAAGAAATACCATAATCTTATCCATACCCTTTGGCAAGCGTCAGCTCGAGCAGACCATCTTGTCTGAGAAAGTTAAGACTGTCAAATTTGGTTTCAGTGTCGACAAAAAAATGTTCCATGTGTGTGTTGATGCCGAAAACAAATTGAACAACGATTGCAAAATACCAAATATAGCAGCTTGACAAGACCCGGTTGCACATATGTCAACAATATTCAGTGAATCAGCTGAAAAAGAAACGAAATTTATCAGAGCGTCCACTTGTTTTATTCTCGCTTGTAGGCCAAAATACACAACCGTAAGACTGCCGCCGACAATCGCAGTCAAAGTCGTATTTTTCAAATGGCTCTAGGATGATTTTGACCAGGTCTTCTGCTTAGTGGCCCCAATTTGGAAAGTATTTCAGAAATCGTTTGACAGGTAATCCGTTCTCAGAGACATATCTCACTATAAAAGAAAGTTGATTGAAGGATAATATTTCGCATGTTTTATCTCAGATATATTGATCATTTAACCCGCATATTGCTGACGAAAACTATGTTGTTGTGCCACTACCTGTTTAACCGTGGGGATTTATGTGTAAATATCAGTAATGTGACTCAGTCAAAATATAAAGTGTCATGACATTGTTCCCACTGGGAACTCATGAGAACCTCGCAACAGCCACAAACCTCAGTGCCTTAAAACCTCATGGTAGTATGTGTGTTGTGTTGACGGTGTATTGTAGGCTTAGGCGAAAATCCGGCTCTGAATATTCAATCACTTCTTTTTTAAGTTTTGAAAAATTAGACCTAGATAGACTTCTTTGAGAAGAGGTAGCTTCAGCGGTTAAAGGACCAATCTATACCGGCTGTTCTCTTACCAGTCTGGCTGAAGTTTTGGGCCTAAGGATAACCCGAAAATGCAATACATTACAATTATTCTAAAAAAGTGTTTAATTGGCCTAGAAATATCATTTAATTTCATTTAAAATCGGATACCTTTTACCAAGCTTTCGATTTTAAAAATGGAGTTGTATTAAACGCCTACAGTTCAAAAAAGGAGTGGACCCTTTAGAATTGCGTAACTCAGCTTCTAAGTCGAATTTAAAGTTGAGTGATAGCTTCAAATACTCAGACAAATTTTGAACAATTTCACTATATGCACAAGTTGGCCCAAAATTAATCATCCAATCTTGTTTTTGAATTACTTTTTTACTACATAAAAAAACATGATTTTGAGTGATGAAAATTTTTTTTTTGACCTTTACAATTTTTTTTTTGTGGAAAAGATGATATCGATCAAGTGGCTGCCGCCAGTGCTGATAAACATTTGTCAGCATTTAATCGCATTACCTATAACTTTTTGCAAGACTTCCGGTGATGACTGTTCGCATTCCAGTCGAATATTTTCCTTAAGGGCTGCGATTGTACGAGGCGTGTTGGCATAAACTAGCGACTTGAAGTAGCCCCAAAGAAAAAAGTCTGGGAAGGTTAAATCCTTCATAACTTCCTTCATAATATTCATTATGGCTCGTGCTGTGTGTGCTGTTTAACAAGCCCCGCTCATCCAATTCCGGCAGTAAGAAGTCGTTCCTTTTAGAATGGCTCTTCGTGCATCACACGCGAGTTTTCCGTACCCCAGAAACGAAGATTTTGCTTCGCGTCGCTGCCCATGATGATTTTCGACACAAAATCGTCCTCTATGTTGCTGAGATTGAGGATGGCTTGACAGTAATTCACAAGCGACTGACGGTCAGCAGGCCTTGTCTGTTTGTATACTACAGCTGTCTAGTTGACAAATGTCAAATATGATTGACAATGTCAATGTCAAAAATAAACATTAGGATCTTTTCAAAATCCCATCTAATCCAATATTTTAAGCACACAACTATTCCCCGTTCCGAATGAAAAGTTCCTGTATAAACATATATTTGATTTGCATCTTGTCACAAAGAAAAGCATTAAATTAGAATTTAAATTAAATTAAGCAAAGAGCAACTGCCTATGAAACCAAAACTGGGTTTCCCTCTACAACATCAGTCGAAACTATGCATGCATTGAAAACTTTCCATTTTAATCCCAAACAATGCCTGCGGTTCTGCGCGAAAGCTCACAGCAATCCAATTACATAAAACCAACAGCATAACACACTTCAAATTTTCTGCGTCGTCAGGGTCTCCTTAAAGGCGACAGTAATCTGGAAGAGTAAGTGCCTCAGCATATGACTATTTCTCAAGGACGATTACGTCATATGGCATTCAGGCTGGCTGCAAGCTTAAGAGAGTGATGAGATCTAAAGGCTTACCCTCTCCACAACACTATGCTCACCATGCATCGCGTTATGTCAATATAATTGCGGTTTTGAGGGCTTCCAACACTTCAGTTTACACCCTCGCAGGCACTGAAGTTTCTTGATGGATTGGGTTGCACTCGCTCTGCGTTTGAAGTTACCTACCTAACACCTTCACCGTTTGTACGTTCTAGTTCGTGATGTATGTATATAAAAAGAGGAATACCTTTCTAACTTCTACATACATAGTGATGGCATTAAGAACTTCTTAAACAGTGTGAAGACTCTTGTTGAACGAAGAAGAAAAACATTGCGATAGTATGCAGGAAGGAAATTTCCTCTCTGTGTTGAAGATTTTTAATCGATCTGTTAAACATTCATGCCGTGCACGAACCAAGCATATCTTATGTCTGGAAGTAGGGATGTGCCATTAAATGATTTGATTAAATGTTGACATCTCCAAATTGCAAATGTCAAAACTTAGTGTGCACAAGATTTCAGCAGTATTTGTTATGTAGCTACAGCAAGACAGAATCACCCATAAAATGCACATATCGAAAAGTTATCAGAAAAATACTAAATCCTTAAATAATAGCTGCTGCAGGAAACAACCAACTGACAGTTTGAAATATTGCACAAAGAATTAACCCGAAAACATTCCAAAGTGAGAAAATAACATGCCAGCAACATAAAACAGAGGTGTTTTCTACCTTCGTGCTCATTGCAGCTCTACATGAAATGAAGACCAACTTTAAATAAATGTTTCTCACATTCTGTGCTAGGTACCTTTCGAATGTTAGTTAGCTGTTTTCTTACACATTAAACAATTTAATGAGTCCTTCTCGTCTGCAGATGGGGATAACTTGATTACATGAAACCGATGACAGTTACTCATTTATTTATTATATTCTTCAAATTAGTGTCGTTAGCGAAAAAACATGGACTATCAGTAGCGACGGCGACGCCAAAGGTCAAATTAATTGCTTCATTGTCGTTGTCCTTATGAATAACAAGAGTAGAACAAAGCATTAGGACAACAAGGAAGAAGTATAGTCCGCATAATAAATCATCAAAGTAAGGACCTGAAGAAAACAAGGACAGGCGAAGAGTTTTAAAAGGAAAAGTGGTTGTAGTACCTACACTGTGTTAATCACTTTTCAAGTATACAGTTACAGTTTGTGATTTACTTTTAACGCTTACTTTGGCATTTGAGCAGGGACTCGGAAATTGGTATTGATTAAGAGTTGAGTTCTTTGGGACGGGACAATGTTTCACAAAGAAATTAGACTTGTTGAATTTTTAACATGCCACGTGGACTTAGTCGAGCATTGGACGAGGGTGGTTTGAGTTGAGATACAAAGTTTGAATATAGACTCGTCGACTATCTGGAGGGATGCCAAGTGGAAATGCTGTTCTGTATCAATTCTTTGAATTCATCAAGACAAAAAATAATATGTGATGCCGTCGTGCGAAAATGCAGTAAGTACGTCAAGGCGCAAGGGATGAACAGTAATAATTCGCATCAAAATAGTTCCTTCAACTAAAGCAAAGCAAAGCTTTATAATGATGGAGTTAAAAAAACCGATAAAATAAGGCCGCAGAATAGTCCGAAGGCGTATCGAGAAGAATGAGAACAAAGTTCCCAAAGTTGCTTAAGTTAAATACAGTCCGCTTGGGGAGATCTGTTTGATAGCTATGTGTATTCCAAAATATATTTAACGTTTCATTTATTTGTTTTAAATATTAAATAGCTTGTGGGTCAAAAGGTCCATAAAAAGTTTTTAAAGTTCAGTTTTTTAGGGTAATTCTCCAACGGATCTTATCATATTGAAGCCTTCGTCACTGCATGTCCGCATGTTCCACTATTTCACATCGCAAGCTACATATTACTGGGAATGCGGTGCATGTTTGCAGGAGTTGCCATTCAAGCTCTGAACCTAGCTGCAACAAGTTGCTATAAACAGAGTCGAAATTTGCTTCTTGGAAAGTGCAAAATTTACAATGTAAAATTCGTGCGTCGCACCGATTAGCACATGATCGATTTGGTTGGCGGTGCAACCGTCTGAAGAGCGCCAGCTTGCTGTGTGGATCTTCATAGTTGGAAACATTGTACTATATTTCACCGTATAACAAGTTTTTGCAAAAACAATTGATTAGTTGCTGGTAATATCGTTTCGTGGACTAGATATACCCTAACTTTGGCGCTCATCATTTTCATCGGGAAAAAAGTGTGCATGCTACTTTCGACAGAATGTGCAGCTTTGCTTTACGAAATGGTGTAGCGTGGATCCGATTCGGATTGTAGACTATACTTAATAATAGGGGTAAACAAGGGCTGCCCGTAAAGTGGCGACTTGGACTTGGTAAATCTTAAAATTGAGTTGACAAAAAATTTAGCAGTTTGTCTTGCACTAGAGCTAAACTACTGTAGCTTTCAATAGAAGCCTAATATCTTCGAGTAATCCTCGAAAGTGAAAAAATTAAAAAATTAGTACTTCGGGAGCTTAAAAGTTCCAGAATGGTTTCCACTAGGATCCAAAGGAAGGATGTAATCGCATTTTCAGCGATGGCATCAAAGCATGTCAAAGTTCAGATTCTGCTGACAAAGTCAGGCTTCATTAGACATAAATGCATCAGTCTTCCTATTCTAATAACTGTGTCTCTGTGGTAACAGCCAAGCTGCACCTAAGGCCTTACTAAAGTACTAAGTTATTGCTTCAAATCAAGAGCTCTTTAAACGCGGTCGGAAGTCTGGTTACTATTGTAAGGTAGGTGACCTAGTAAGGTATCGCTAGTAAGAGCCTTTCACTGGGTCCCCTATATAAGCAATATTCTACGGCACCATTATTTCGGGTCAAACCAAACTAGTTGCCCCGTAAAACGCATAGCGAAAAAATACTGCAGGAGCATAGAAGGCGGTCTGACGGACCACAGTGCTTTTGAAAGCGGTCGAATTAACTACCACGCTTGTTGAGAGGGCGAAATCACCCAAAAAATCCTATACCTTTGCTCGAGCAATTCTCCAGGCTTTCGTGAAAACTTTGCGCAAAAACTGCTTCAGATATGGGAAGTAATAGACGGCTTCAGCGGATGTACAAAGCCAATTTTCAATTTTAATTCAATCTCTCACTCTCTTTTTTATCTGTTTCCTTTCTCTTTCTGTTATCAAAAATGCTTCACATGACAGTTGCGGGTTTCGTCGCATATCAAGACACAAGTTCACAGAATCAAGTAGCATTCCTTCCAATAAAACCTTGTAGCTCCTTAGAATTTGAAAAGGTTACCTTAGGTATAATTCTAATTGCTGAAACCGTCTAAGATCGAAAATAAAAAAATGGACACAATTCGCCCTCGGGAAGAAAATGCCATAGTATCGTTTTCTGTGTCAACAAAAACAAACATCCACTCGGTACCGGCGGACATATACCTTCTTCCTACTTCGGGTTAACAACAATCTCTTTAACTTTATCTCCAACAAATCTTGAAACTTAAGAAAAGTATCACTACTTGAACTTTATTCAAGAGGCACCGTGCTCCGCCCTCCCTTTAAGAGTTTAACGTCAATCTCGATTATTTGCTTGCTTACCCCAATACTGCGGCACAGCATTAAACCAGGCACAGCAACGCTGGATGTAAAGGAAATTTCTCAAATTTCCGGAAAAGATTTTCAGATACTTGTTTTCTGTGTTTTGTTGAAACTTTTAGCCGAGTTACCTGCGTTTGTCGACCGTCGTCGTCGTATTGTGTGTCACTTAAAAGTTTATTTTGCGTTGTGTATCGCTCTGTCAAGGTGGCATCGTGGCACCGTGGCACGCCATCTTATCGTTGTTTCTTGTCTGTTGACTGCTAGGTATGTGCGGTTCCTTCCGCAAGCGATTTCTTTCACACACATCAGGTTCCTCTACCATCATCGTCGCGTTGGTCGTAGGGCGTGCTTATGTCCTCGGGAGTGTATTCACAACACGACAAGAGATAAAGGTGTCAACTGATATGGCACGCAAAAAGATTCTTTCTCACTACTCCTTGCTATGTACTTAGAAGTTCAGATAGTCTACCTTCCATTCACATGTACCTATATAGCCACAGAAAGAAAGAGATAAAGAACGAGCGAACATTTTTTTTTTTTGTAAGTAAGAAGACACTGTACTCAAATCGCTATTTCATTGTTATGCAAGATATATATTCCTTGGCACTTTCTCCGATGATTGATTGGATTGTCAGGAGTCAGAAGGATATCCATAGATTAGAATTGCTTCCATTGAATTTTATATATCGACAGAGGGACAAAATAAGCCCAGTATATAGGTATCGTAAAGGACATTTATCACATTCGTACAATAACTGCGAAGGACTCTGTCGTAAATATCCATAAAACTTTGGTTGGCCATAAATTTGCCAGGATAAACGAACAGACAGCAAAGACTTCTTTTTGGGTATTTTCTTTTCTTTGCTCTTCTCATTCCTTTAGCAATGTAAAGAAATAGAGGAAAAAAAACTTTAGCAATTGCATACAAGTGGAACAATATTTGCAAGTTAAGGATGTTTTACGATGTGTGTTAGTTGTTTCTCTATTTGGTTCGCGAGTACGCAGTGAATTATGATGACTGGGTGTGCTGGAAGGATGATGGTGTCATATTGATATTGCTGTAGGAGTAGTAATTGCTTGGTAATTAAAATTAAGTGAAGCCAATAAAAGTTTGTTTTCGGTCTGTTTACGTGAATGTAATAATTTTTAAACGAATGATGGCTGCAAATAAATTGAACAATCTTAAATCATTCTGCAGCTGTAATTTGTTGTAGATGAAGGCGATAACTTCTTTTTTTCGTTGATCAGCGATAGAGTGTTTTCATTCGGGCGCGACTGTTTAATATTCTATCCACAAAGATTTAACTTAAAGTGCGTGTGCCAGTGAGTCTTTTCCCGAATTGAAAGACTTTTTCTTTGGATTTTCAGGAAAAATGAATAAAAAAATTCGTTCCACATAGTTTGTTCTCTTGATTTTATGGAGATGACAGTCTAGATATTTTGCAATATGAATCATATTTTCTTTCTCTTAAGAGAATTTAATATTTTGGAATATTTTGACCTGCAAAGTCTCTTGGCTCAAACAGATAAAAAAATGTGTAGGCAAGTTCCGAACGTCCTTTATGACATATCTGGTGGGCCATCTCTTGGATTTTTTTCCATTTATTTATATTTTTGACATTTGCAGCTTTTGCAGAAGAGTAACAGTCAATGGGAAGCGCCACCCAGTCAGAAATTCAGGGAATAGATCTACGTGCCACACAAGCTGTCCAATCGTGCCACACAAGCTGTTTTTACGATGTTGTTTGTTCTGGTTGAGCAAAAAGTTGAGGCATGTATTGCTCGAACTTAGGACCAAGTATTTGACATTAAGTAATAAATTCCAATATTGAGTGAAAATCTGGAAATTTGGCCACATTTCAGTTTGCAATAGTTGATTTTTTCATTGAAATATAAAAACAAAACAATAGTGACAAATTGAATGGTGTGCTATAAGTCGAATGGCCGAGTGAGTTCATCTATGGTCTCCACCAACACAAGCTCATTAAATATATCTAAGTAAATAAATAAATAAATAAATAAAATAAATGGAAAATTTGTTGCACTTTGTTTTAAAATTGTTGCTCTCATACACTTATTGAGCAGCGATCTCCAATCATCTTCAACACATTGTTTAGGCAAAGTTAGAAGCCTTGTACATTCAAGGTAAATAGTTTGCACAAGTTTCAGCAGCATTCTATCTCATGCACTTATTGAGCTCTGCCTCTTACCGCTCGAGAATGCATTCTTGTTTTTGAGCGGGACATGATGTGAAATGACCTTAAAATAGAAAATACCATGTCCGAAACTCTTGTTAAATGGTGATACAATCCCCAATCTCGAGCGTCTGTTTGAATACAAAGACCATAGTGTTCCAACCAAGAGAAAAACATCCGTTTCAAAGACCAATCCATCATGGATGGTCGAGCTCTTGGTCTACTCGAAAACGTAGAGACAAAGACAAATTTCTCTAACTGAATATATGCATATACTAAAGCGTTACAATTTCTGCATCTTCTTCCATGTAAGGCAAACATGTGCAAATGAGTGACAATCCATATCCGTATAAATGCAAATATTTTTAGTATGAAATTCACTGAAAGTGTAACAAAGGAATCGCATCTCGCATCTCTCGAACTCATGTATCTCCATTGAAACTACACTTTATTCCTTTTGTCAATATATTACCAAAGTGATTGCTCACCGTCGCATACATCTGTATGCTTCGAAGCTTGTTATTATTCTCAAAGAGATAATTGATACTTTTCTAGAATTCCTCTTGGAGGAACTTAGTTGTAACTATAAACTATGGATGTACATATATGTCAAAATTACAGATACGGAATAACTGTTAGAAATGCACAAAGTTTTCTTAAAACCGCAGATGGGCAAATTGGAGTTTCGCTGAGCACATTTCGACAAAAACTACATAGCAAGCGTCGATGCAAAAAATACATAGACTTATTTGACGATTACTGGAAATAACTCAAGTCCTTGGCGGCTAATCCTTCAGTGCCAACTACCAAGGTGTCCGTCTAGACTCTTAGCTCAGATCGGAAGCTATATATTGCGGAAAGCAAGCAATACTTTCGCAATACTTTTTCATGAATGTGCACAGCCGTGCACGGTTCGACTCCTGGTTCGATGGCCTATCCTAAGCAGAGTGGAGGGTGCAACGGATTCTGGAATGCGAGAGCCATACAATATAGGTTATTCTCAACCTTCTTCCACTTGACCAGTATACTCAAACCGTCTAGTGTATTCGGAAGGAGAGTTAATCTGGCTGCTGGCCCATAAGACCCTATGGGTATAGCAACATCCCGTTCTCACTATATATATGCTTAGAACCAAATCCAAATCCATGCCCATAATTATCAACTATGAGCTAATCCAAGCTAGCCGAGGACTGCAGGAATACATCCGGGCTAGTTGTCGCTTAAAAATCCTTTCCCTAAGTTGCCCTCCTATGGAACGTCCGACGAGCTGGCCCGACAGAAGAAAATTCTTCGCTGAGGAGGTCATCCTTCGGCTGTGATTCATAAGAAGAGGAATTTTCTTGGACCTTTCTTAAATGGCTTGGTCCTGGTGGAAGAATCTGGTGAGCTGTATCATATCTTACAAGTTTTAACTAAAATTCAATAAAGCTAACAAAACGTATGGAGAGGTCGCTAGACTGGTGTAGCCATTAGTACGGGCTACTGGCAGCATAACACACATTGTCCCAAGCCAAACTCAACATCGAACCGCAGGCAAGCCACTCACTGATGTCCTGATGCTTTCGAACATCACTTGGCAATTCCACTAGGTGGTTTTGCGTCTCCCATATATACTAGTGAGTACTAAACTGCAAATGGCATGCAAGGATAAAGTGATCTGCCCAAGCCTCTTCACTTGTTATCTAAAAAAAAATTAACCTTATCAGAGACGTCTTTTATTAATAAATGCGATGCAAGTAAGACAGCTCTATTTCTTCTCCAAACGTTAACAAAATAATGAAATCACATCTCCCACTCAGTACTAACGGCATGAAGGTCGTACTAGCTACCTTAAAATATTTTGTTAATCCCAATTAATGCCCAATCATTTCGTTTTAATGCGCACAAAACACACCATCTCAACCCTCTCTAAGAGTCAACACTCAAAAAGCAAACTCATGTTCTTGATGTCACAACCCATAGAATCCGTTCGCTTCCAACTTCTTGTCCTATAAATAAATCTCTGCTGCATCCTTAATTTACAAGACAATAAATCCAATCACGACACAATAAACCTAATGTTCCTGTAAGCACGCAAATCTCCGGAACGTGCATTGCCCCATTAGTGAAGTACCCAAACCCGACATGGCACGGCGACATCACAAGTAGAACATATAACATATTTTCGTAAATCTACTTGGCCACATCCGGAGGACATTATCCAACACCCCATCCACAAGGCGAAAAAGTTTTATTGCTCAAGGAGGAGAGCTTATCCAGCTGTAACACGTTTCAAAATATGTACACAACGCGCGATGTGGTTTCGAAAGACTTGCGAAAAGATAATTGCCCGGAGAAACAAGCCAACTCGAGTCCAACTAAAGTCAACTTAAATTGGATGGCATTTCGGTTTGACATATTTTTTTATTTTTTTCTAAAAACTTTTCACCATCATTAAAAAGTCCTGCATACTTAGTAGTGACACCCCAATTAATCTGCAAGTGGCTCAACCCTTCAACTGTCTTCTGGGCACGCATAAATAACCATCAACAGCCATCACCCGAATGATGAAGGCAAAATAAAAAAAGGAAAAAAAAAATTCTTAAATCTTTCCAACCCAGATAATCCCTGAAGTGGAAGAGTAGAGTCTTTAACTTGTGACACCCGGACTCAGCCTCCACATAAACATTTTATGAAGTGGTTTCGGTTGGCCGATCCAACAACGACAACAACGATGAGTACTGAGTTTGAGGATGTGTGTGTGTGTGAATGCGAGTATGAAGTTGATTAATTCGACGAATGCGTGTCTCTTAGTAGTAGTTGTGCAGAGCAGGGCATACAGAACAAAAAATGCTGATTTATACGAATGAATGTATAAATCGCTCTTAACTAGGAATAATATCACGTGCGTTGAGTTGGTTTTTAATTAAGAAAAGTGGGAGCCAGCTAGATAACGATACGGGACGAAAGGGGAAACGAAATGAAATGAATATCAAAAGATGCTCGGCATTCATTCGCTTGATCCTTAGAATATGACAGGGGTAGTGTAGTAGTAGTAGGAGATACGATGAGTAGTATTGTTTGTGTATGATACGATTATGAGAAAAAATAGTAACTAACTGTCTAAGCAATTGGATGCTGGCGCAACATGTTGCCGGACGGGGAACGTTTGCTTAATTAAATGCGGTTTTGCGAGATGAGTTTTTTTTCCTTATTAACTTGGAAGTTTACTCACAGTTAATGTGAGGGGCGGTAAGGAGTTGAGTGCAAATGGGATTACTTACATGGAATTGTTGCTATGCTTTGCTGATAAGTTTCTTCAAACCAGATTGCAGGACAGCAGCGTGATTTGGTTGTGATTCTACCTTAATATTCTATGAAGTAATAAACTACCAATCTTCTGATTTGCCACATACATGAGATATTGAACCGTAAACGTTGTACTAACTTAATAAAGTTCCCATTGGAATATACTGAAGGCGTTCAGATCGAACGAACTCAATTCTTTGCACCTATTGATGACCAAGATCTTACATTCATAAGCAATGAAAAGGAAAGACCATTTTAAGTAAGTCGCGAAGTCCTTATTAACTTCGTGCTCTGCCAAAATACCTCCATAATCATTGAGCACCCAAACTCAAACAAGATGGAATTTCAAGTCTTAGGTTCTCGAAAGATCTTGATGGAATCATAAGATGGAGACACCAAAAGAAAAAAACTATACACGACTGGTAGGCGCTGTTGCTTAATGTAAATAAGCAACCAAAAATCTTGAACACGCCAAGAGGGAAGAGCTTACCGTAAAAAAGACATCCTTGGCTGGTCCGAAGGTATGGAGAATGTCTACAAAGAGGTCTAACAAAATACCAAACAGGAAACAGCTGACAAAAATATACAGATCCGTCGTAAAGAACAAAAATTTCGTGCAGTCCATTCGTAAAATTTTGAGCGTGCCTTAAATATTATGCAAGACCCGCAGGCCATCCGCCAACTTAGACCTGCATGATTTTCGTGCGTCATATATTTGATTTTTACAGTCACCTCACTGGGCGCATCCATAACCAGTCTGTCTATTCAATACATCGATTAAAAAATATTGGCTAAATATTTTGTTAAACATTTTTTTTCGGTTTCTATGTAAATTTTCGAAGAAAACAGCATTTTAATGAAAAACGCCCACAAAAAGTAGGCGTGCAAAAAGCTTTATATGACAAACTTATAAAAGAGGGCAGTGCCTACATATCTTGTGAAGGTTGTAACACTCTATGTCTCTAACTTTAGCTTTAAAACGGTTTTTTCTAAATTGTGGGCGTGGCAGTGGACGTATTCAAAAAAATTTTACACTTTACCATTTTGGAGTCCTAGGGAATATGTGGTGCAAATTTCAGCTTAATTTTAAAGGCCTACAAATTGCGTATGGACGGACGGACATTGCTAGATAGTCTTAGGATTTGGTCCTGATCATAAATATATATACTTTTATGGGTCTACGACGAATATTAAGGGGTGTTACAAACTATGTGTCAAAATTAATATACCCTTAGGATAGGGTATAAAAACACAATCGTTTTAAATGCACTTGCACCTTGCGCCTTATTTATTGTCATAACGAACGCAAGACGTATTGGGAATTGCAAATTTTTGAAGTAAAGGTCTTAAGGTAAATCTGGTGGAATCCTTGGAATACGGGGAACCAATACATCTTCACCATTAAATTTTCCTTTTAAAATCGTTGCTTCAATAAAATTATTTATGACTTTTTTGACTGCTAATCTTGTTCCGTTTATCGAGGCTGATTTATGTTCCGAAGTAGAATGATGGATGCACCAACTTTCAATTTTAAACGATGAGGCGGAGGTCCGGTCAAATTCAATGAATTCAGAAATTCCGTCGAATAACTGACAGCATCATATTGATTTGTGGCCATGTCTACTGACTAATACGTTACAATCTCACCATCACTTAAAATATCCCGCATTCAACTGACCAACGTTCTTATTTCTGCCAGTCGGTACCGCTCTTTCAGCTAACCAATTGCGATTTCGATAATTATGCGCAATGTTTGGAAAACACTTTAAACCAATTGTTGTTTTGTTTGTGCGAAATTACAAAAAATTTCCTGCAAAGTGATTAATCCAGTAGCAGCATCAATAGGAATTGGTTCATATCCTACTGACAGTAGTTGCTTAGAAAATTCATAAGCCGATGGGGCATTTTCTAATTGATCTCTCAAGTCTGTTATTAAAGTGTTTGTAACATTTCTCCATTAATTGGATGACTTTAATTCATCTGCTGGAGTTGTGATCACTTTCACCGATATCTTATCTTATGTGCCATTGTACATTCATCGCTAGTGATGGACTTTAACCCAATCTAAAAAAAACTCCTGGGTGACTGACTCTCATCATCCCGAATGAGATTGCACCTAGTCGATTGACTAATCGGCAATTTATTTTTCTAAATTTCTAATACTTTTTTATTTAAAAACAGTACCTAAATTCTTGGCACTTGCTAATTCTAATAGATCGAGAGGTTTTAACTGTCTTAATCTCCTGATTACATTCTCAGTATTTAATAGATCTGTAATTTCTGTATTTACGTGGTTGAGAAGCCTACTCCTGTGTTTCTGAGCAATTTTTTGACTTCGTCTTTAACCATTTCAATATTTAGATCTCTATCTAGATCAGCGTTGCGTATGTACCAAGGTGCATTAACTACATTTTTTAGTACTTTATTTTGGAAGATCTGAATTTGTTTGGCATGTGCATACCCACAACTGGAGCCCGTAGGTACATACTGGTTTCAGAACTTGCTTGTATAGCAATAGTTTATTGTAGTCGGATAGGGATGAGTATTTCCAATAAGCCAATACATTTTACTGTAAGGCGTGTTCAACTCGTCTTTTTTTTTCTTAACGTGCGCTTTCCATCGCAGTTTAGCGTCTAGATTCATGCCCAGATATTTTGCTGTGTTTAAATATTCCACTACATTGTTGTTTATGTAGACTGGAATGTGTGGTATGTTTTTATACGTAAAATAAATATGAATTGACTTAAGGCCATTTAACCTAATCTGCCATTTTTTAGTCCATTCTGATATATTGTAAACAGCCGTTTGAAGCTTTTTTGTTGCTACTTCAACAGTTGCTCCCACAGCTAGAACAGCTGTGTCATCTGAAAAAGTAGCTATAGTGGTTTCTCTACTTTCAGGGAGATCGATAGTGAATAGTAAATATACAACTGGCCCCAGCACACTGCCTTGAGGTACACCAGCCTTAATTTCTCTCCATGTTGAGTACCCTGTGTCTTGTTTAATTCTGAAGAAACGATCTGAAATATAAGATTCCAGAATTGTCGCATACTGCTTTGGTTGTGGATCAGACTTTATCGCAATTCATTTTTCAAAGTAAACAAATAAAATCGAATCTATCAGTGCCACCCCCTACCCCTGTTTCAATATTGCAATCCAATATTTACAAAACTTTATCATTTAATTTTAATTTAATTTTCAATCTGCGTAATGTTGTTTATGTTTAACATAGATGTTATCTAATGTTAATTTATTTTGGATCTCTCAAAATAATCCATTTAAATAGGCCAAAACAGATGCAAGGGGGCATTTGATTTAAACAACTCTTACCTTCCTAATACAAATTAGTACAACACCAATGAAATTTTTATCGGGCAATAGCCATCAGTGGCAACTATAATTTCAAACCCCTTGATAGTTTCATTCACAAACAAACACATTATTTCCCAACCGAATACAAATAATTAATTATTATTCTCCCTTTATTCGTTGTCATCCAGCTCATTATTCATTTTGTAAAGAGAAAAAAAAATAGAAATAAAAAACAACCAAACCTGAAATTTAAGCGGCAATAAATGACTTCCATCAGGGAAAATTTTACCCCACACACAGTGATAAGGCGGCACATATTTCCCAAGTCAGTACTTTATCATTTTACGGTATGACTACTCGCATATATGTGTGGTTGTGTCTCAGGCAAAGGACAAAAAGGGCCGCAAAATGTCAATGTCTGATGACAAAATGTCACATAGCCAAATGAAAGTATAATCTCAACCAAGCCCGAGCATGTTTATCACTGAATGGTACGAGAACGAAGAGAAGTCGTCGTATCTTTCTTATAAGGAGCAAAAGATACACTGAAAATCCCAAAACGAATACGTGAAACAAAGTAAAAACATGTGGCACAGTAAAGATAGCAACCACAAAGCCATAAATGTAATTACATCGTATATCAATTTTATTGCAACCATAAAATGAGACGCAAAAAGAAGAATCTGAAATAATAATGAGGAAGGAGGTGGCTGAAGGGGACGAGGACAGCAACAAAACAACAAGTACACAGGAGTTGCGCCACACCGCACCTCGACATTCTGTCACAAGAATGGAATCTTGACGTTAGGTAATCGCAGAGGCATATGTTTAAGTAATAAATTGAAAATTTTCCAACCTAATTACTTAGGCTCTTAATTATGTGTTTGGGATTTGTCATTTTGATGGTAGCGTTAGAAAATCTTCCCACTTAATCCGACTAATATTAATTCCAAAATATATTATTGTCTATCCTACTTTCCATTTCGCTTTGCACTTGTTTTATATTTGCGAAATTTTCGTTGTTTAGATTTATTCAGATAAATCTTTTTTCAAATGTCTTAAACGATCCCAGAGTTCCTTTTATTTTTATCGTTTTATGGAAAGACTTTTACCATGTCTACTTCTTAACCAAGTATGAGTCACATTACTACCTAAACAGAGCCTGATGGGAAGTAGGATGTCGTCAAAGTCATTCTCAGTGACTGAAATATTGGCGGATTTCTGAGGCTTAGTAGCACTTGGTTTCCAAGACTGCAAGTCCACAAAGCAAACTGTTACCCGGCAGATAGGCAACAAATCGACACTTTAAATGTATTAAACAGAAGAGGACACTTGTCGGCTGTCCAACGATGAGAAGAAGCTGTGAACCGCTCAGAGAAGGAAATTCAAGCTTAAGTCAGAGCCAGAGCGCCGATATATACGAGAAATTCTTCGTTTTACACTCACTACCCACCCACGTAGACATCATACGAAACAACGAGTATTTTTTTCCTGTTGTGTGGAGGAGAATGCTTTATGCACCATAAGGAGGCCTTTTTGGCGTTGGCCTACACCGTGTGTCCGACTCCCCTTTCACGATTTCTGCAAGGTATACGTTAACTAAAACTCCTTCCACCCCTCGGTTTCTGATCCACCCTCCGGAATAGGTTCGCATTACTTCAGGGGGGTTGTAATCATACGGCCTTTCGGGCTTACTCTGTTTCGCGGGATTACTCTTTTCTATCATTTTCAGTTCTGTTCGCTGGCCATCTTTTCGGCAATGTATGTACTGGCAGGCTGGGCTATTCTTTTAAACGATCTTGTGAAGGAAGGCTTTGAAATATCCATGTCCGGTGAGTAACTGTTTGACGACGTAGAAGGTTATCTCCCCGTGTTTTTGTTCATTCCACTCAGCCATGTTCCATCTTCATGTACCTTTCGAGGTCCATCGATCTTGCCACTTCTGTTTGGGAAGTTGCTTTGCCTCCGCGGATGCCTCTTCCACTCCGATTTCTGCCTTGTCGTAGACGTACTTCCTTTCAGCCGCAAGGAGATCTCCTGCGACTACAAGGACAGCTGGTTCCGACACCGTTCGGTAAGAGCTAGGCACGCGTAGAGCTCCACGTCTTTGCACTACCGCCGTCTGCTTACGGTACTTTTTCTGTCGAAGCGCGTCTGCCCAAATCTCACTTCATTATAGGATAAATGCATGCGTTGTTGACATTAATGCGCTTGCTTGGCATTGAACCACCTACGTTCGTCAATAATGTGATGAGTGATGTTATAACTCTGCAATTTTTGAAAAATTTATCTGTTGCGAGAAAGTTAGTTTTGTGTCGAGCCTCAATCCCAGATACCTCATCGCGTCCTTGCTCTTAATTATTTCAAAGCCAATTTGGATTCTCTTCTGTTCTTCGTCTGTTGCCAAGCTAAGACCGTGCTCATCTATCAAGAAGGTTGTTCGTCGCATGACTTGGTTCAACTTTCTTTAGTCTACGTACCCAACGAGGAAGGTATCCTTGGGCATCTCCATCTGCAGTATGTCGTCATAGGAGATATTCCAGAAGTCTGGTCCCAAAATTGATCCCTGAGCTGCTCCAGATATTACTTCATTCCTCGTACATCAGCTCCCGATCCCTATGTGTAATAGATACGCTTGGATGTTGAATCTATTTTCTAGCGCATTTAGTATATCGCTCCACCTTGCTGAGTTGAATGCAGTTCTTACGTCCAGGGCTCGGGCAGCCTTCACCACTTCTTCAATAGCCCCGAAGAGCGTCCTTTCTTGAACCTATACCGCCTTCCTGCCAAGTCTCCTGCTCTTTGTACTGTATCTGTGAGTCACGATTTCAGCAACTTTTCCATGAGCTTTCCCGCAGTGCCCAACATACAAAAGGGCATGTATGCAGATAGGGATTCCGGGTCTCCTTTTCCTTCCTGGAATCAATCAGTACCAATCTTTGTTTTTTGCAGGTCTTTGGGAAGGCTCCTTCAAGGCAGCTGTTGCACATGTTGAGTAGCAGGTTAGCACATGTTTGGGCAGTCACTTTTATTACTTACGCTGGAATTCCATCTGGGCCGGGTGCTCTTCTGTTTTGCATTGTTTCCAAAGCTAATTCCAGCTCTTCTCCACTAAAACCTGGAGTTTCCTGTCGTCGGGCTGGTGTGTTGTCGGGAGGCCTCACTGGATGAGTTGAAAAAGAGTTTTTACAATGCGCTCCAACTTACCTTCCTTTAGAGGAGGTAAACTTAACCTAACTTTAGAGGAGTAAACTTTTTCTAGTTCATAATGCGAATCTGGCTTTATTGACAGCCAAGTGATTCCAAGATATTTAACTTCTGTTGGGAACTCTATTAATCATTTCATCAGATTTTTGGTAAAACTAGAAGGGTACCTGCCATTCTTAGGCAAAGCCGACCTGTTCAGCTAGTGTATCAATAAAAATAATATCGGAACACAATTAGTTGCGGTCAATAGATACAACATAATAATATAAAGTCATTTTGCTACTGCTAATAACTTCTCATCTTTATTAACGGATTCCCTCTTGCTCCATACATCACAATTAGTCAAGATATTGAAAATCAACGCCTCTCATTCTATATCGATAATTCTTCCATAAATCACTCCCATGTCAAAAATGAAAAGCTCATGCCAAAACTAAGAGCAAAAATTGTTTGCGGTTAAAATAATATTTACATCCCTCCCAGAGGAATGCATCCTCCCTTCACTGAGTTGTTCTCGAAAAAAAATAATAAGTAAATAAATAAATATTTAAATAAATCATAATAATAAATCCCTCCATGTCCAAGGTGAATTGCGTGAAACGCTGCCCCATTGCTTAAGCTGTCAGATCTCGGATAATATTTATAGCCACGCACAGCACGTCAAGGAAAATCAAAACAAAACACAACAACAACAAACATTATATTATTTTGCAATTCGTTTGCGTAATTCCTGAACTTAGGACCAGCCCCCTGCGGACACGTTTTTCTCGTTGTCTAATATAAATATATTACATTTCCATTCCATCTCTAAATAATTGTATTTCCTTTCATTGTTGTGTGGTGTTAATGTGAACATTTCTCTTGCTGCGCTGCAAAGCGGAAAAGTTTTCTTTTCCTCTCTCTGTACGAAATAAAACAAACTTCCGCAAAAACGTTTCGCTAACACCAAATTTACATTTGCAAATTATGAACTTATGACCCTGCGCCCGCCCACTGTCACAGCGACAGCAGATAGAATCCTCGCAGTAAAAACAAAGAAAACAGAAAACGAAAAATAATTTCTCACACCCAGAAGGAATATTTCGCGCTCTACCTATGTAACTTTTACAATTATCTGTTAACAAAAACATTTCGTGGAGTGATGCCTAATGGCTGTTACCCGACGACATTCGTCAACCGTCCCCAGCATTTTGTGCTCGGTATTGTGTTTTTCTTTTTCGTTTTTCAAACACACAAAAAATATCCGTGAAAATGAACACACAAAAATGTGTATTCAAATTCAATGGTGCGGAAACTCTACCTCGATTTTTAGCACAAAACTGTATAACACCGGAGGTGAGAGACTATGAAAAACATGTCCCCTAAGCACTTGACACATGTTGCTGACAATGTGAGCAAAAAATAATATAAATGTTCCACATACGCCCTGTATGCCACCGCGTTACCACTATAGTAACTGTCATTATGGTGACATTGGTAGAGAAATAATAATATTCATAATTGTTTGCGTGGAATTATGAGTGCGGAAGAAAGAAACGACGACTTGCTGTTTGAATTTAAGTGCATGTCGGGGACGTACGAAACGTTTTCTGTGTTTTCGAACATGACTATAAAATTGTCCGCAAATTTGTTCGAAGGTGAAGTCCTCTTTTCTTTATAGTAGACGAGGTTATAATTAGGATTATATTGTTTATTGCCTATTGAATCCCTTATGGTTTTTCTCCAGCTACCTCGGCACATTTGTGTTTTCCACGAATTTTTGGGCCTGCCTCTTGTTCGTGTTTGTAAGAAGAACAAGTCCATCCAAGGTGGACTGTGGAACCGGTGCCGAAATAGGTATTCTCAGAAGAATTAAATATGCACTGCTTAATTTCCTGAAAGCAGTAGTTTCTTCCAAGCGGAGGTTCTGGCAATCGCGGAAGCAGCTCCATGTTGGCAATATCATGAAACGATATTACCGGTTTCACTGAGAGCCGAGCGGCTATAAAAGCCGTTTCTGCTATTGAAATAAATTTGCTCGCAACACACTACGAATCTCTGCTGTACACCGCGAACCCTGATCAAGCCACAACTCTGTAAGCTTAGAGAACTGAGGAAGAATAAGATTCGTATGATAACTAACTGAAGGTGGAAATATCTAATGACATGTGAGGTATCAAGGAAGCTGGACCATCAAACTTCTACAAGTTTGACAGGTCATCGCTGTCTTAACTGGTATGGGCTAAAATGGGTCACAACTTTCTATACAATGGAATTAAATCTCAAATCTGGTGACGAAGAGCTCCATGAGGAAGGACCTCACTTCCTCTCTCACTATCCGAGACTATGTCACTTCCAGAACAGAAAGCTTAGAAGTCATCATTTTCATGATGTACCAGAACTTTGTAATGTCTCACTTTTTGATCTTTACTAAGGATATAAGGCTAAATATACAGTCGGTTAAGAGACATAACCATAACCATCTTTAACACCAACCTAAATGTGGTACAGTAGTGTTCGCCCTGCTCTTCCAAGCCGTAAACCTAACATAACTTAGGAAGGGTTTTTTTATTGAACTTGATGATACTTAGTAAAGCTGTCGTACTCCCAAATTTTTCGAGATGGATTATTTGGCTTTGTTAATTCTGCTCTTTTCAGTCCTCCTTATTGATCGCCAAGAATGAATCAGAGATGGGTCGATTGACTTAAGCTCGATTGATTCCCTTGATTCCATGAACAATCTCTCTAAGGTCGGAGTTTACTCTACATTTTCGGAATCCGTATACAAAACACTGTCATTCTAGTAGAGATCTTCGCGATCGCGTCTGCTGTGAATATCCTTTGGAAAAAAGAGTTCAAGGCGCTAGCTTGTGCATATGCTCAGATAGCCAAGCTGCTATTAAAGCACTACAGGTACAAGTTGGGCAGATGGGTTTTCGGTCATTTTGGCCTTCAGTGTAATGAAAGATCTTACGCTCTTGCCAAACAGAGCTCATTGTCATCCTATTTTGGTAAACTGCCATCCGTAGAATGCTGCTCATCTCGCATCATGAAGATGTTCAAAGATGTTTATTGATGGTCCGAATGCCTGCTAGGACTATTAAGAAATGACTTGATATCATTAACTGGCCTTGCCATCAGTTTAAGACCTCTCAAAGAGCATCTCAAATCTATTACATTCAGAAATGCGGGCCCTTGCATCCCATTTTGTCTGTGAATATACGGCTTTTGCCAGAGCCAGACTGGGTATCCCTGTCACTTCCTTTGCGAAGATGATCTGAATCAGATTGAACTAGCCAACCTCCTTTGTCAAAGTAGATCAGAGAAAGAGCAGTTCAGGTACTCCGTCCTTTTTGGACCATAAAGATATCCACTTCCCTCCAAAACATTCAGCCAAACATCAATTGCTCGTTCCAGAAAAGTTTGTTCCTCGCTTATGATATCATAATCATTTTTCGGCGACTAGAAAGGAGTATCTTTCTCACCGCTTTGCTCCCTGTATAAAGGTTTCCGGAACTCCTCGCTGTCTAAACAACTACCATATGAAATCTCTTCTCTACTCTTCATTTATGGTCATCTGCTACCCATGTGATTTGCAGCAATCGGCCGTTTTATAACCACTTCCCTCCAAAACATTCAGCCAAACATCAATTGCTCGTTGCAGAAAAGTTTGTTCCTCGCTTATGATATCATAATCATTTTTCGGCGACTAAAAAGGAGTATCTTTCTCAAGGCTTTGCTCCCTGTATAAAGGTTTCCGGAACTCCTCGCTGTCTAAGCGACTACCATATGAAATCTCTTCTCTACTCTTCATTTATGGTCATCTGCTACCCATGTGATTTGCAGCAATCGGCCGTTTTATAACCGCTAAACCATCTTCATGGTATGTTACATCAACTTGATAGAGCGCAAGTTAAGAACATAACCTTACCTCCACTGTTAAGACTTTGGATCACCTCTTATAGTCTGAAAATGTGAATCATGTGCTATCTGGACTCGATCCACCTAATCATCTTCTATCAATACTCAGAGCATATCTCGTCGGGATCGGGTTCTCTATTTTCCTGTCCAGATCGTACCAATTGATTTCGCAGACACTTTTATTTATTATTTTTACTCATCTCCTTTATAAGTATTTCCCCCAGAAGGAGGCGCTTCTCCCAAATTATTTTTCAATCTTTCACTTTAGGCTTCATAGAAATAGCCACCAAATGGAAGTCAATCTGAATTGACTACGGGCACTGCTATAAGTTAGTAGATGCCGTTTTTGTGTGACGAACATGGTATTTATCACGATTAGACGGTATGACTTGAGTTATAGCAATGACAGTCCGGGACTATTGAAAGCAGTAACTTCGATGCATAAAATCAACACCACGAACTAAAAATAATTGGGGATCCAGCTGCAACTACTATTAAAGGAGGACTTTTCGATTCGAAAGGAAAAATTACATACTCTGTAGGACCCGCACTTAGCTTTACGGTGCAGATTACTTATCGGCAATAAAGGAGAGCTAATGGCGTTTTTTGCAAAACATATGCAAGTCTTCTCAGACGCTCTCTTGCTACAAACGACAAATTCCCAGAATTGCTCAACAACTCCAAGTACAAGTTCGAAGAAACTCCGTACATCTGTTTGAGCAGTATATCTTTGGACAGAAGATATTTCACTCTGATTTGTTTTTTCCTGTAATGATTCCAAGAACTTTCTCTTTAGTTAGATTAGAATGTAGAAGGAAAAAAAAACATGACGTTGTTGAAATGACATTTGTTTTTATTCTTTTTTGTTGTTATGGTGTTAAAAGAAAGAAAAACTGCTGTGAATGGATGTGACTGATTGTGCTGCAAGACGGATGATTCAGAGGGTTTTCTTTTTTAAGTTGACAATATCTTAAGATATGTAGCCTAAAGGAAGTTAAACTCGAACAAAAAAAAGGTCGACTGTTTAAATGCCAAAAACTACTACCACTAAATAATTTTTAGTAGGCGGATTGGAATGAGGTTTAAATTGTTATGATTTGTAGATTTCGTGAAAGATTTTTGGGGCGGCTATCACTCCCTCTTAATTGAAAATAAACAATATTTTATTTTTCCCCATGTTTGTTCTTAAAAGCCAACCCTCATGTAAAAAGTCATAATTCTAAGTCCTTATGGTGCAAAGTAAAAGAAAAGGGTCGGTCAATGGAATGAACCTTTTATCGTTTTCTACCCGACCATTGTGGATTCGCTGGTGCTTTAATCTAATCATTTCTTGAGCAAGTATATCGATAGGTAACATAGAAGATGCGATAAGTATAGCATCCTTAAGCGGCAAGACGATGGACGGATTTGACTCCCCGAATGTAGAAGTTAACTTTCTCTGCACCTGACCATATTTCGACAGCATACATCAAAATAGAACTGGCAACACCTGCAAGAAGGAGTCTCTTTGTTTGTTTCGGCCCCCCGATATTACTCATCAGCTTTGAAAGCGCTTTGAAAGCAGTATTTGAAGACTTTTTGCAAACATACTAAAGCTGATTTTGAAAGTTTAATCGAGCGTCAATAATTACTCCAAGGTACTTTCTAAAAGGCTGGAAAACTACTTCGTACTCTCCTACTCAAAGCGTATTCGTTTCTCGATTTGATTTTTCCTATTTGATTTTACAAAGAGAGTCCGATTGTTCCGGTTTAGACAGCTATGATACGCTTCCAGTTCGCTGAATTAAACGCGTTTTTCACATCAAGCGTAATAACGGCGCAGTTTTATTTGTTGGTGCCTCCTTTCCAGCGCCTTCCTTCTATAGCTGATCGGGCTCTCGACATTACCGCATTGATTGCGTCTTACCTAGATCTTGTCATACGAAAACCGTATTGATGTTGCGAGAGGCCTCCGCCATTTCAATTGCTGACTGGTGCCTATTGTAAATAAACTGCTCGAGTATTTTACCGATCGTGTGTAGTAGACAAATCGGATGATAATAGGAAGGCACAGGAAAAAAGCTCTCCGTTACACATTTCAACACATAAGTCAGGCCGTATTTTTATTGCGAGTTTAGGGCTCTATTTGGGATACCGTCGAGTCCCCCAGCTTTTCTATCGCATAACTTCGTATAATTTTCCGCGTGTTATGATGGGTATAGGTGCACTTTCATGACTTTATGAATTACCGAGCTCTGTAATTTCTTGGCGAGGAAATAGAGTCTTAATTATTCGCCCTAAAATGGCTGGGCACGTTGGTGATTGCATACGGGGACCCTTTAATAGTTTTTTTTTAAATCTTAGCATTGATGCATTTTTTTCATTAAATACTTTCCCACGTAATAATCAAAATTCTCCTCAATCAGAAGTTTATACAAGCCAGAATGTGTGGTAGCATCGCCGGCAGCTTAATCAATTCTTACGAAAAATAATTACTACTTCGCAGAAATCTGATTCCATTCGAAAGTCATTATCAAAATAACAATGTCAATTCAATTTGCATGAGTAATTTACAGGACGACATTTATTGAAGTTAATTTGCGAATTTTCAAAATAGCACTCGAATGCATTCCATCTCACTCTATGTACTTAATCATAGATTTCCCCTAGGATTTGTAATCTTCTTTCCACAAAACTACAATCTATATATGTATGTATGTAATATTTTATCTATCTTCTTCATTCGTAAGATTAAAAGCCATCCAAACACTGTATCAAAATGAAGAGTAACTTATTTGTCCTTTTATTTGCCATTGAAATCATGAAAACATTTTCAAGTGACCTCCACACACTGGCTATCCCCTCACATGACTCGGATTCAAATTTGGATTCAGTGAAATAACGAGGGATTCTCTAGAGAGTGTCACGTCGATGTCTTCAATTTCATAGAAGCAAAACAGAGTCCTTTAATGGATTCAAAGTGGTTGTAAATTGCATGTTGTTGCCATTTGGAAATTGGAAACTTCCTTGCGTGTATCCTTTCTCATCGATGTATAAAAGACCTATTAGAAGAAAATTAAAGCTTTAAAGTTTCTTGATGGATTAGAAGGGGTTTCGTGTGATGTTCAAAGGAAAACTGCATATGATTGATTGACACAATGATATGTTAAACTTTTTATATATCCTGACCTTTGCCAGCGAACACAACATGAATTTGGTTTTTATATTATGGAATAGCTATGACGTTAAGGTGAAGGTCCTTTTTGATATTTGTTTTTTTTTTTTATTTTGTCGATTTCCCTATAAACGTTCACTTCTTTGAAATTTTCATTGTGGAATTCTTCATTAAAATTCACACAGCATAACATAATGAAATTATTTTATTCGGCAGCCATAAGAATGAATTCTGTTACAAAAAATACCTTTCGTGGTTTTATTAATTCAACAGAATTGCCATTCGATTTGAAAGAAAAATAGCACCACCTAAAATAATAATTTAATCAAATTCGTCCTGGCTTGCTTTTAACATCGTTTAACATAAAGGACCCAGAGCCATTTAAACGGTGAGAGAAAGTGTGTAAATTGCACAAAAAGGTTAACCCCTTAACAAAAAGCTATTTAAATTTAATTTAAGCACAGAAAATGTTATTTTAATTAAGTATAATGTGACTTACTTCTGTCAAAATTATTAAAAGGGTTGTTTGTTATTTAAAAAATAATATGAGAAGGAATTGTGGCCTTTCGATGATACCCAACCGCGCAACTCAAAGCGATGCTTCTTGTGATGAATTTTATAAATTTATATTTACATTTAATTTGAACTTTGAATTGCCAACGGTCTTTCCTTACCGACCTGGTTGAATGTCGACAACCAACCACTCCATAAGCGAACAGGTAGAACACGACACTGGTAACGAGTTCAGATTGTTAAGATCAATGTAAAAGTAAGCTCCTCGATGAAGATTTCGTTTGCGAAAAGAAGGTGTAGAGTTGTCTCTTCCTCCTCCTCATCCATACAGTTCCTACAAAAGTAGTTTGGATAAGCGGCAAGCCTTGTTGCATGCCTGCATATCAGCCTGTGCGCTCTATTGACAATAATCAAACTCCTAGAGTATCTTAGATCCAGCTTAGGCCAAATTTTTAACAAGAGTTTGCATGTGAAAAATGCTATGCCCAAGGAGTATGTTTCAGGCGAGATTGAGAGGGTAGTTCCAAGTTTGGTGAGTTCGTCAATCTTGCAGTTACCCAGAATGTCTCTATGCCCTGGCACCCAGCACAGGTGAATGTTAAACTGCTCACAGCCATCTACGTTAGAGATGATCGGCAACGTAGGGCTACTAAAGAACTAATAGAGACAGAATCCAGACACTTGATGGCCGCCTGACTGTGCGAAAAGATTCAATATCCTTTACGGATACCACGTCATTCTTAAGTCAGGACAAGATCATTTCCAATGATTATGAAGACGGAAAGAGAGACTAAGACCTAGCCTGTCTGATCTATCCTATCTGTGTAAAAGTGTATCGATTCTTCCTGCAGCAAGGCACCATCCTCCCAACAGGATCTGGGGGAGTGGTTGGCTGCAAGTTTTTTATCAAACTGCCATTGAGGTATGGTGTAGTCTTTATTTCTTGGAAGTATTCTGAGTGTGTTCAGAATTACAGTGTGGCCGATCTAATTTTAGGTATATTAAGGCGAATGACCGTGGTAGCAGCTGTCTAACTGCTAAAATTATCCAGGGCTATTAAATGGAACAGTATGTCCAGCTGAGGGAGTGGTGCAAAGTGCTCCGATTATAAAATAAACGAGCTTATCTTTGGACCTTGTTTAGTTTGAAGCTATTAATCGCTTTCTCTAAGGCAGTTCACCAGACAATCGTTAAAAATGCTAGTATCGATCTATTTGGATCCTATTGGCTCCAACTTAATACTGTTTGCATAAAGGCTAACTTTTTAGAGTACAAATATTGTTTTAAAAGCGGGAGTAAGTTGTATTCCGAACACCATCCTAAGGCAGAGCACCGAAGAGGAATAAAAATACACAAACTGCAACGAAGTAAATCTGTTTATTAGTGTTTCAGTTGGGGGAGGTATTGTCTTAAATCAGTTTGCACCTAACTTAGACTTCGGCCACGCAGTTAGCGACGAAAACCAATGAAAAAAAAATTTCTTTAAACAGCAGAGCAACATCTTTATCGGCTCTCAATTGCTCAGTCGCCCGTCGCTCAGTCGCCCTTCGCTCAGCCCTATTTTCATGAAAGAAATGAAAAGCGAAAGGAAGCAAGTCCAAAGAATAAAATGTTCCATCAATTAGAAGATGATTTTTCCAGAATGCTTTCTTACCAAACGTATTACAATGATCGTTGTATGCCAAGTTTGAGGGTTTCACGTCTAAAAGCTTACACATAAAGAATGAAAGGATGAGAAGGCAGGGGTTGATAGAAACGATTTTATAAAAAATAAAGTTCACGACTGCGTCATACGAAACTTTCTCGATACATGACATGCGTTTTGGAATCGCCTCAAAAAGACATACAAAATTTATTTAAACCACTTTTTAGGTTTTGAAAAATTTGATTTTCTCAGAAACGGCACACGCAATTTTGATATAATTTCGTATTTGCAAAAAAAATACCTAAAATAGTTAGAGCCGTTTTTTGAGAAAACGAATCTAATTTAAATTTAAGAAAATCGTTAAATAAAAAAAAATTATTTCAAAAATCGAAGTATGCAAATTTGTTCGACTTAATAGTATAAAAAAAACCGTAATTTTATTGAGTTCCCTTAGTCACTTTCGGAGATATTGACGGTTTTATAAATTACAGTTAATCGAATTTGTGTTTTTTTTTTTCAAAACGGCGTATGCAGTATTTTTGGCCCCATCCAAAGTATCCTTAGTCCAAAAAATACAGAAATCCCTTGAATAATTTTCTAAAAAATAGTGATAAGTGATTTTCACAAAAAAAAAATGTACCCCTATTTCAAACGAAAAAGCAAAAAATAAAAAGATGCACCGAGATGTAACCCCAAAAACCTTATATATGAACTTTAAAACAAATCTGTCGAAACGTTTCGTCATACGGTGTGCGGACAGACAGACCGACGGACGGCATTTGCGGACCCACTTTTTTTGGACTTCTCTATGGTCGTCATATCATCCCTCATACTTTGAAATGGAGTTCGAAATTTCGCACGATCGCAAAAACTTTCTCTTTAGTATACTAATGTGTACTAGTTAAAAAAAGGTCCATTGTGAAGCATTGCCCCATATATGGGACACCCAGATCAGACCTTGCATGTAATTTTAATTGACAGATTTGAATTCAGCTCACCCCAATGATTTAAAGCTGATCACCAAATAATTTATCTGCTTTATCTGCCAAAAAAAAAAGTTCCACTGAAAGGGTTAATGGAAGGGAATGGAATACGAAATGGACATATTTAAGTCAAATTGAATTAACTGCAGAAAATATTTGCTCGAAAAAGAAAAGCGCCAAACTGTGGAACCAACATATGGAAGAAACTGACAAGACAGTAAGTTACCTCAAGATTTTTAACGTTTGTTGAAGTGGATTAACGCGAAAACGGTATGTTATTTTAGCTTATTGCCCTATTACAACATATGTACTTCCAAAAGCTAAAGATTTAATTGGTGACGTGAAATAATGTCAATTTATTTCGTTTTCAAAAATGAAATAAGACCAAATTGGATTTATTTCTAAATACAAAGGGAAATAGTGCCAAAAAATCGAATGCAATAATGCTGCCCCCTGCAAACCTCCTGCTTGATTTCGCTGTTAGATTTGAAGTTGGTGCGAAGTTGAGTATATGCGAAGATTTATTGGGTTTAAAAAAAGTTTGCATATAGCCAACTTCGTGCCTACTCCAAATCTAACAATGAAAACCAAGAAGGGCCCAGCATGCCCCCCATATTTCACCATCACGAAATCATTAAGAATTAGAATTTTAAAAACGAAATAAAGCCAAACTAGGAATTTGGTCTTATTTCAATTTTGTAATGGAATTTTTTAGAATTTGGCTTTATTTCGTTTGGCGTTATTTCACGTCACCGATTTATTCGAATCTGATGTTATGAATGTTCTCAATAGATAGCGAATAATTTATTCATATCACACATGCAGATCGAATTTCATTTTCCCATTATTAGTTAAATCTTTTAAGTAAGATTTTCTGAAAGGTAATCTGTTTTAAACCACATCAATGTTTAACTTCTAAATGCAGTAGAAAGGTGGGTGACAGCCCAAATCAATTCGCAAAATATTTTCTGGAATCAATTTGAACTATATTAATTTTGCGTTAGATTCGTGGGTGCAATGAAAAGTTCGAAGAATTAAGAGGACCCATTTCCGAACATCCCATGATTTCGAAGGTCTTGAGGATACAACGAACCTTCATGCACATTTCTAGGTCTAAAGATTGGGCCATGATTATTGAATATTTAGCACCAAACGAAATAAAGCCAAATTCTAAAAATGTAGTATTATTTAAATTCCAAAATCGAACCGCATGCGAAAAGAGGGTTGAAATCCCTTAATCCCGCGTAGGCTGAATCGTATAAGATTAGAGTTTTTCGATGATTTTTACTGGCGCATTTTTCTTCAGTTTTGGTGTCCCAGATGTGTAACACACCGAATTTCAAACAATCTTCATGTGATCGGAGAGCTTTCAGTGGAAAATCAGCTCGTCTGAACACTCAAAGGAATCTGTCTTTACTTCCACATCAAAAAGTCCATCTGGCGAAACAAGACAATTTGAAACTGAACAAGTAATCCCCTTTCATACTAACTAGCTACGAATTGAATCAGTTATAGTTTGTAGGAATTCACTTTGTGTAACCTCAAAGCATTCTGCCCGACATCCTTTGGTTTTAGTTTGAAAAAAAAACACAGTAAATTATGTTACATCAGCTGCAGTAGCAGCAGCATCTGTTCGCTTTCCCAGGATGTGAAATTTGTATCCTGGAATTTTCACATGAAATTGTATTCTCCATGTGCATTCGCTTAATTGCGCACAACATACACAATGTTGCCAACCACCATAGGTACAAGGCAACAACACTGAAGTCATTGAAGTAAAATTGTAATTTAAGCTCATTCACAAGCTGGCTGAACGGACCATTAAGCAAATTCACAACATTACTATATAAGTTTCTGATGCTGCGTATCACTGCAATGCTAAGCATAATCCTTGAATCTATTTTACAGAAAACAACTAGTCACTGCATATCCTTGAGAGTGCGAGATGTCCGAAATGCACCGATAGACCAGATAAAGCAACTAAACACCCCCGCTACTATGACAAAATGAAAACGAAACCCTGTGCGATAGCAGCTAGTGAGAAAATGAAATCGGCGATTTTGTATCCGTACGGCCCGCTATCGGGGACGGGATGTTGTCGGATGGTGCATGCGAAACATTTGGCAGTGACCAGTGCCATATACACATTGGTAAGTTGGTTTTTGGTTTATTTTCATACATTGTAGTCGCTACCCAAATGCTGAAGTGGTAGTTTGCGGATTAAATGTTTTTGTTTTTGTTTTAAACAAACACGTGATCGGACGGTGCATTATTTTGATTTTATTTGCAAACTTGTTAGATTTTGAAACTCATATGCAAATGTAGAGGGATTTTAGGTGCTCAAATTGGGAATTGGCGTAAAGCGTTTCAATCGAAGCGGTGTGTTTGTAGATTTAATTATAAAGTTTCCTTTTTTTGTAGTTGGAGTTGTGTATTTTAGAGAGAACTTTAGAAGGACTCTAGGGCCGTGTACGTTCATGTTGACAAATATAAATCAGCTATTTTTGCAATTTGCGAAATCCAGGTTGGGGTGAATTTGAATTTTTTACTATTAAATCTTCCTGGTAGTAGCCTAAGTGGGATTAATCTTTTAGGATGTTGCTTATCATCTTTAACCGAAGTATAGTCGGAAATTTAATTTCAAATGTAAATTAAATGTGCGTAAAGAACTTTGTGGAAGCCCAAATTTAGACTGCAATTCGACTCCAGCTTAGAGGATATTTCTCTTCATCATGATTGATGATACGTGGGAGTGACTTTTTCATTGAAATAAATGTCTGGAATTGGTCGGAGGAGGTCAGTTTTTGGCACACATCAAGTGATTGTTGTAGAAAAGTTTGATAGCTTAAAAATGGCACACAAAACCTGAACCCCTCGGCGACTACTGATGGTCATCAACGGCTTTGTTCCCTCGTTCACGTTCATGATTATTTGTGTAAAGGTTTCCGGAACTGCTCTTTGTCCTAGATTTCTTGGTTGTCTATCGAATCATTTTAAGAATCATGATATTTTACGGCAACAAACACGCACTGGTCATCAGATAGCCGCATAATTTTTTGGAACCAGTCGTCCGCTGAAATGCATGGTATGTGACACTAGGTTGACAGAATGCAGGGGAAGACTATAACTTTTCCTCCACTGATTAGGCATTGGAGCGGTCCTTATAAGTTTGGAGATAAAAATTATGAGCCATCCGAATCCGATGTCTTCCATATTCTTCGAAAACGCAGAAGCTATCTTGTCTGGATTAACCGCTTTTCTAACTTCTTCGGCTGAAATGTCGGTTTCTTTATCATAGTTAGGATTGGCTTCTAGAAATAAAGACGGACACTATACTCGTTTGAAAACCCCTCACAATACTTTCCACATCCGTATAGAATATTGTCCCCATACACAAGAAGTTGAGATTAAGCATTTTTAATAAACTTTGGCAAACACATTTCCTAAGCATTTTTCCCTTTTTGTGCGGCTAAATTTAAGATGGTTTAAGTTGTTTTGTCATAGTTTGTCACAGTTAAGATGCCCAACACATTTGTTCTCTGTTAGACTTTTGTAAAACCTGTATTCCAGCTCAATTCGAGCCTTATCGGAAATATTATTAGAGAACACTTTAACCAAGCCTTGAATGCCGCTTTCTCTTCACTTAATACTCCATACATAGCCCGGGTCCTTTTGAAGCTCCTAGCAGTAATTTAGCTCAGTCTAATACATATCTTGCGCACTGCGTTCGCCATCTACTTCGTCGATGTTGATACAAAGATAGCATGTTCCTAACAAATAGTTCTGCATTTAAATGGTGTGCTAACTGATTTGTCTCTTTTATTTCTTTTTCTCCCTAAATTTACAGAAGGTGACGATGCTGCCGGGTAATAGAGAGTGATCCATTTCGAGATTCTATCGATGTCTATCAAATGTTGGCCATTGCTACGTCGCAGATGGTCCATCCGTTGAGTGCAATTTTCGATCACTCGTTCGAGCATTTCGACAGGTAACTGGCGAATGGGACGCGTGATGTTTTCCTCCAAGGCCTGAATCGAAGCGGGTTTGTCGGCATAAGCTTTTGACTTTACATATCCCCACAGGAAAAAGTCTAACGGTGTGATATCACACGATCTTAGTGGCCAATCGACCGGCCCAAAACGTGAAATTATGTGCTCACCGAAATGTTCTCTCAATAAGTCCATTGATTGATGCGATATGTGGGAAGTGGCGCCGTCTTGCTGAAACCAAATGTCGCCGAGATCACGAGCTTCAATTTCAGGCATCAAATAGTCGGTTATCATGGCACGATAACGGTCGCCATTGACGGTTACGTTCGCACCGGCATCATTTTTAAAGAAATATGGACCGATGATTCCACCGGCCCACAAACCACACCAAACCGTTGTTTTTTCTGGATGAAGTGGCAGTTCTTCAATCTCTTCAGGTTGCTCTTCGTCCCAAATGCGGTAATTTTGTTTGTTTACATACCCATTGAGCCAAAAATGGGCCTCATCGCTAAACAAAATTTGCCTCGAAAACGTCGGATCTTCTTGGAACTTTTCAAGAGCCCATAGAGCGAAGCGATGTCGCTTGGGAAGGTCGAGCGGCTTCAGTTGTTGCACAAGCTGTATTTTGTACGCTTTCAATTTAAGATCTTGACATAAAATACGCCAAGTCGTTCCATACGTCAGTCCGAGTTGCTGCTGTACATTCTCAGCCACGGCCGCTATATTTTCTTCACAGCGTGCTGGACGTGGTCTATTCGGTCGAATATTATCCAATAATGAATGCTGGGTCTCAATATGGGTGATGGTGTTGCGAATAGTACGATTATGTTGACCATAAGTTGAGCGAAGTGCACGAAACACATTCCTCACAGAACGTGAATTTTCATAATAAAGTTGAACAATTTGTAAACGTTGTTCACGCGTAAGTCTTTCCATTATGAAATGCTAAACAAAAATAACATGACAGCATGACTCGACTCACACGTGATCTGTCAAAAAAGGCTATTGAAAAAAGTATCTCTACTTGGATCACCCGTTAGCTTCCCCCATTATCTCTTAGCAAACCCTTAACTTCATGAAACTGGCCAGCTTTGTTTGTCGAACATGGCATTTAGCACGATTGCACCGTATGACTTACACATGCCTACGGTGTTTTTAACAGAATAATTCCTGGAGCCATTATCATAATCAGTTATCTATGGTAGTCTTCATTGTCCTCGATAGACTTCCCCATAATGTACTTCATATGATTGTGGGAATGCATTTCGTCCGATCTGCTCGCACCCAACCTGAGGAGCATATGCACTAAAAATATTTCTCATCTGAAGTAACTCTAACATAGTCGAACATGTTGTAAGCTTTAGTTCTATCGTTCAAGAAAAGTTCCCGTTTTTCGGTTACTTGCCATTTTGCAAACAAGATGTCCAATCGCCTTCTAACAATAATCTCTTGCCGAAGTCTATGTATTATTTTGCTATCCCCGGGAAACTGAACAGCTCGAACCGTAGCATTCCGGCCGGTCCCAGAATCCCAAGCGGGATTCCCATTACTTCCCATTATTAAATAATTTAATCGTCGGACCTTTGCGTATCTTATCAGCTATTTCGGCACTCGCATAGTTGCAAGTATTTACAAGTAGACCGAAAACAGCAAAAAAGGTTGTATAATCTTCGCCTTCCAACTTCCGAACGATTGAACTAAAGGCCCCTTTTTCCAAGGTCAATGGAAACGTTGATCAATAGACAGCTTATCAAATATCTTGATTTACGAAAGCGCTTAAATGACAGGTAGTATTGGTCTTCGCAATAGGTCCACAGGATATTTGATGGTGAATCTCACTAGAAAAATGAACTAAGTTCTCGAGTTCGGCTAAAGTCTACACTTGTTAGTTGACATTGTTATCATTAGATTAAGAGAGAATTTCGGCGGAAAAATAAAGCAGAACCATATAAATTGCAATTAGAACTCCACTATTTTCGCTTCAGTTGGGAGGATGGGATCGTATCTAAATACCTGTCACACAAAAATGGAAGATTTCTGCATTACAAGGCTCACACGAAGTTTCGACAAGTAAAATTACATTAAATCCAAATGAAGGAGTGCCGCGACGAAACTCAATTTAATCACATCTCGTACTGGACATATTCTGATAGAAATTTATTAGCTTCTTCCGTAGTTGTCTACCCAATTCTGAGATTTTTTTTTTTTAATTCTTGTACCGAACATTCTTTTGGCCATTTGTGAGAGTTGAGGGGAACAGGAATGGCTTCTTCGAAGATACTGATTTAAAATGTTAGGTTTTGCAGCTCAAATATTTTTGAAATTCCAAGAACAACCTTGTTTCACTCAACATCCAAAATTCTTGGAAATGAACCATTCGATATCAGTTTGCGTTGTACCACATTAGCATTCTATTTTGCATTTAACGTTTCTCTTCTCAGAATTGGATCTAACAATAAGCGATGTTGCTGGAAAATGTTATGCAGGGAGCATTAAATGTGACGAAACTGAATGACTGCGACCGACAATATAAGCTGCTTGAATAGGTCTACGAAGCATAATTTCATTAAAAAAAACAATTTCCGACAAAAAGTTCTCAACTTAAATCTAACTCAATATTCCATCTACCACGGGCGAAAGTTAGTTAAATTAGGGAATGAACAATAATATCATGTCAGCACTAGAATGCCATTATCAAATGTAGAGAAAGAGACTTTCAATACCATTAGTTGACAGACCTTTATGATCATTATTATTATTATTATTAATTCTCGTAAGTGTGCCTTTTCTTTTTGGACTTCTCCTCGGGCATACGGCTTCTGCAATGCAAAAGTTAGACGAGGTGTCAGCGATGGAAGCAGACAATGCTGTGTAACTAGATATGGAAAGGGAAGGAAACTAATGTTTTAGGAATTGGGACTTCCTGCAAAGTCCCAATTGCAAAGTAGTTGCAGGGAGACGTCCCGCTTTTATCTCATCCTTTTTATAAACAATACCTTGAGCCTTTGCCAAAGTAACCAAGGATTCCTGATTCGCTGATTTGTAGGAACCCCTTTGCTCTTCTAGCATAACGACTTTTCAGACATAAGTTAGCAGAGATGGGTGACAAGAAACTGTCGTCTCTGTTATAATATGCGATGGAGATCTATGTCAAAGTTTTTGAATTATCCGCAAGATTGCGGATTTTGCAAGATTTCTTAGTTTCACAGGCGATAAGCTTAATGTGATCCTGATGCCATCGGCCATCATCACGAATGGTGGTGATTGGGCACCATCATCCAGAATCAGCGTATTAGTCTGTCAACTTTCTGGAAAAAGCGCGTTAAGCAACAGTCTGGCACAATTATTTGATAGTTAAGGAGCACTGTATCACATATAAAATTTGTGCGACATTTGCGAGCTTTGTCTGTACTGCCATCTAGTATTTATAACCATTTGCGACTGAATTGAACTGACTTGAATTTATTCCTTTCGCAAGAATTTCCGCTTGGATTTTTATAGCAAATAACGCACTTAGAAAAATTGCATCCTTGAGTCGCTGTTCTTTAGACAAATATAGTAGAAATTACTTTAAAAATGAAAACTTCGTTCGTGGAAAATTGTTTCCGGGACTTATGTCCTTCTGACAATTCAAAGGAGATTTACTTCGTATGATATTAATTAAAATTGACTAACGTATAAATGTCAACAGCAATATCATTTTTAGTTTGTTTCATGGCAACAAATGTGTCGAAATTAATTTCATTCATTTTCTTAGAGAACATACAAATCCTCACTGTAAGGAAATATTTCAATGCGTGCAACTGCAAAAGTTCACTCTGAAAACTAAATAGTAGCAAAATAGAGTTTAAGTTCTTTGCTTGCATTTTACCAACTTGCAAGGAATTTTTTGCACTCTGTGATATGTAAGGCTGACACAAGAAAAAAACTAAATCCAAAACTTTTTATCAACACGCTAAAAGGACTAATTTACATTATGACTTAGTGGAAGGTACGAGTTTGTTCCACTAAAAGGATAATTGCTACAAACTTTGAAACGTTTAGCATAGTAAATGTTGAATATTGTTGAAGGAGAATATTATTCTCAGTTGGTTTTGTACTTTTTAGGGATTTCTCTAGTTTTGCTGTTGTTGGAATTAAAATTTCGAATGAATGCTTAGTTCAGCTTGAAGTGGTTTTAAAATATTTTTTATTTTTTTTTTTGATGGAAACTCATGAATCTGCATATGCCTTCAGATAAAGATCGATCGATCGATTTTGATTTTTTACTTGTTCGTAGGAAGCAGACATCCAGAAATGGTACCAGAGTCGAGAACTATTGGCGGAACAGGAACAACAATGCCAATGTTGTGTCCTGAGGATAAGACTTAACAATTGGAGGAAAATAATACGACTAGCAAGTTTGTAATATTTTGTTTCAAACCACGTATGGAATTCACTGCATTTTGTTTCGATTTTTTGTTTTTATGTCTACGGTTGTTACAACAGAATCAAACTTCGTATTCGTTACCTATGAGTAGGCAAAAAAATAGGAAAATAAACTTCCTCCAGTCTAAGGCATAATATAAGTCATTGAATAGTTTTAGTACATCAAATATCGCCCATGCCCCATATAATCCTCTGTCCTCTATTCTGTGACAAACCCAAAACAGATTGATAGTACCCAATTTCGAACGATTTTCGAAATGCTTTTCACGATAAACAGTATTTTTGATGATTGTCAGACTTTCACAAGATTTTGGCAGCGAATACATTTGGAGGTAAAGGTCGGATTTACTTTTTTGGTTACAAAAACCATACAAAAAATTTCCATCCACCCCGCTAACCCACTACAACTTCATTAATGCCCAATGATACTGATTCCAATCCATCTTTTTTGGAACCCCACTTCCGCCCACTGCATAAGTAACGAATTAGTTTGTCTTCAATCAATATCGATACATTGTGTTTCGACTGAGAGATCGTATTATCTACGAAACTGTGCGTCCTTATCTTGCTTATTTGCATGATAAGCCCAATTCAATATGCGTTGATGGCATAACTAAATTTAACATCATGGCTTCAATTAATAGCTAACGTGATAGCCTACCGAGTGACGCAGTCGAACTGATGCAAATTCTCCTCGATACCATGAAAGTTTTTATATCTCGCCAAATTAAGTTAAAAACTACATTTAAGCATTATCATCGCATGTTGCATTATAACGCCACCCCTCACCTACAACTCGATTGCTTCTTGATTGTTTATATAATTTTAGTCTGCACCGAATTTGTGGCATTTCCAACGCTGTGAACAGAACTACTCTTCTGATGCTGTTAACTTTGTAATCAAAAAAAGTAATCAATTTGGTGCAAAATTAACCTTTTGGACCCTAATGTCAGCAAATGCCAGTCAAATAGGTGCTCCTGTAAGGGGCTCCTTCAAATCTCGAGAACATACTTCATTAGAGATGAGTTTGTACCATCAACATCCAACTATTATCACTTGAAACTGTGCAATCTGTGAAAAAAGGCGGGATATTGCGTACTTTATCCACCAGCCTTTGACTGGTAAAATTGATCTCCAATCTTGATCTACTTTTATTTGTTCAGACAACAGCATATCAGCATCTCAACAGGTCCAAACTTACTCCAAACTTACCCGCCATTTCAAAATGTCAATTAAACCCTTAGCTGCTATTATGGTTGTATCTTATTCGCCCCAACAAGAATTTGACACGCCAGCCCTGCTGGGATTATAAGGGGCCCTATAGAGAGTTTCCTTAGTTGTGCGGAAGAAGGCCTTGTCACACATTTGCTTTCTTGATTTCTGATAAGATGTGGTTTTCAGCTGTAATAGCGGAGGCAAAGTAGACAGAGTCCCTTACTGCCTCAAAATTATAGCAGCCGATTGCGACATTCTGACCGATTCGTCGATGTTGGGGGTCCCTTCATGACAATATTTTCCACATATGCAACTAATTGAACCGACTTTTGAACGAGTGTTGGATTGTAAGTCTGTACAATTTTTTAAGTATGATCGTACCTAATCGGACGAGTTTGGGAGAAATGCCAAAAAACGTCGCTCTTTATAGGTGCTGTCGAATGAATCTTCGAAATCAAGTGCTTAGTATCGATCTGAACTTCTTGGGTTTTCACAATTGCAATTGGTTTTGGTCAATTGCAGACTTACCGAGTCTAAAACTACACTGCTAGAAACCCACTTTACTTTAAGGGTTTTCGACTTTGGATGTATCAGGAGGCACTATGCGCTAACGCAGCTTCTTTGCTTTGCTCTGTGGAATTGGTTTTAGTTTATCAAAAGGTCGATTCGATATGATTTACAGTTGGCGCCATAACTTATTTGCTGTTAATGGGTCAAACTTAGAAAAACAGTGTCATTAATAAACCGCACTAAAAATGGGGTTGGTAACTATTTATTATTCCCTCATTTTCTTAGATTTTACGGCCCTGTTGGTAGAAAATGATTGCAAATGGAAAAATATTCATGAGATTCATGTTACTGAAGTCCGTGTATTAAAAATCCGGAAAATGTTCCATCGAATAGTAGCAACCTCTGAGGAGAGCATGTTATGATAATGCAATGGCTGGTAAAAATTAAACCAGAGCCACCAATGGAACTCCCCCATGAATAAGAGAACGGAAAAAAGTGGGCTAAGGCGAAAAATTATGTGGAAGTGGTTGAAGACGAAATATTTTCGACTCAGATGTCAAATGTCGCAAAGTGCGAATGGCATGACCGGGGAATTTAATTTTGAAGTCTACAATTTAAAAGACCTTCGACTTTATGAGCTGCGTGTCCAAACGTGTCCCGTTTCGATACTGTTTTGAGAGCTAGCAATAGTAAACTTAAATTCTTGCTTGGATCCCGAGGCAGAAACATGATTATCTTTCATATTGAAGGTCTTCATTAAGCGTTTGCAAAGTGTTCTCAGACTAGTAACTACTAAAGATAATTGCAACGGCATCTGTAATGTGCTATTTTTGTCGTGGTATTTTTATGGACGTGGATGTTCTTTTTTTATGTTCGAAACATTAAGTGCAAATCATCAATTAGTATGTAATTTTCGAGGATATCCTATAACTTAACATCTACTTTAACTGCAATTTAACTAATCATTAAACCCCCAAAAGGCTTATTTAAAAATAAAACCTTAATTTTTTTTACGTTCTACAGCTACGTTCTACAGCTACTTTAATTCGAAAACCTTCTTGCTTCATTTCAGAATATTTCAATATTAATCGTCCTCATATACGCATGGCGAATCAGCGTCAATGTCAGAAGATCCGGAGAATTGGAAGACGTCTACTATGGTAAGTCCAAAAATGGGGTTAAATTTCAACTTGCAGTAGACATTAATATTTTCCTAATGTTGCAGGTGTACAAATAGCATACTTCGCAATCATTGGGACTCAGATGTCAATGATATTTCTGAGCGTTATGCTGATGTTCGGGATTTACAAGGTAAAATTGGAAATCTCAAACCAAACACACACACACACTCGTACACAAATCACCCATTACCAATCCTTTTTTCCAACGCAAATACGAGAACTATGTTTGCCGCTGTATTTACCAAAAGAATTTTTTTCATTGTATGGCATGAATAGAAACGGGGCTAGATACAGGGTGGATTAAGTTTACCTACTTGGACCGAGTCGAATATTAGTCAGCCTTACATGTACACATTTGCCTTTCCCAATGTTGACCTTTTTTGATGGAAACATTTCGCAAGCTGAACCTAAGTATTTGGCATTCAGGTTTCTCCCATTCGAACGACTCTAATCGATGGTGGTAGCTACCGAAATTGGATTGCAAAGGGTATAGCTGTGGCGGAGCCAAAATTTCAGAATTTCAGAATTTCTCTGAAGGAAAATTGCTAAGAGATTTTCTGTTTGTTGATGTATTCTTTGTTCAAACGGAACAACCGGATACACATTGTGTACCTACAGATACCAGATAAAAGGGGATTTTGGATTTGGATTTGGATTTTGTGAAAAGCAATGAGCTCATGCGGACGACGGACGTTATTGGTTCTGCATACAACTTTGTAAATTTTCCAAAATGTAAATAGTTGAGAGGCATATATGATATTTTGTCATTGTTAGCTTAGGTCGTCGCCAACATGCGACCGATAAGACATGTTTATTGATGAAACTGAACCGGGAGGAAACTCTGGCAGTTTGTAGGTACGAACCTACCTAATCGTCTCGCCTTGAAATGTTCTTTTTGAAAATTCAATTTTGATACAGTTTCGAAAGGGGGATAGCTTGTTTGGTTGTCCTTCGGGCATTAAGTGGAGGCAAATATAGATATAGATACTTCCTTATTATTATACATAGCGCTAGCTTAATATTACATATTTGGAGTTTATTGTCGGAAACATGATGTCGGGGAGGTTTTCATTGACACATGCACAATATTGTATGTGCTTTTCCCACTAACAATAATTGAAAAATACCGACTAGCCAATGATCTCATATAGTTTTAACAACCACATCAACCTTCGAGTAAACGTGGGTTCTCGATTTAGAATTCTCTTCGGACTCTATTAGTACTGTTGGTGTCGAATTTTATTTGAATTGGTAGGAAAGCCTTGGTGATCTTTCGAATAGTGATGGTTGAAAATTTCTTTAGAAAAAATTCTACCATGGAAAAATTAAAAAAAAAAAAAAAAATACCAAACAAAAATTATTTTATTATGAAGTTTTTTTGTTAAAAATTATTTTTCGTTCCCTTTCGATTTTTGTACATGCCTTAAACCAATTAAAACCGCGACCTCGATATATAAACTAAAAATTTATCTTTGGTAATTTGTATGTCCAAAAATTTTGGTAAATTAAAATGGCGACCAGAATAAATAATTTATTTTCCAAACTTGCCAAATTTTGTTCAGGCAAACTTTAAACTTTACTGGAAAGTTGTGAATAATAAAAATGTTTTGTTGTAGGTTAGGTTAGCGATGTGGTGAAGCATAATTATCACATTACACCGGGCACCAAGATGGGCTAATCGCGCTCCCTGGGGAACTAGTTGAATTTAGTTTTAAAAAGACAGAAAAACCTAAAAAAAATGCCTGGTAAAGTAACCAATTTGATTGCAAAATTGGGAGTTTATAAAGTCCCTAGATCTTTTACTTGATAAAAGTGCCTTAGATATCCTGTGTCCCACAAGACTTGACCTCCTTAGATTGGCAGTCAAAAGTGCAGTTTATTATGTTAAGAGGAGTTTTGATGTCTGCAAGCTCATCTGTCTTCTAATTTCCCTTAATCCCTGATTCGCTTCTGAAGGCATACTGCTTTATAATGCTTTGGGAGTAGCTCCACTGAGACTATACCATGTCCGAAACTACTGTTCTTGAAGTGACCAAAATTACTGAGTCTATTGCACTGTTGCCAGAAAGTTGTAGGTGCAGAATGCAGTTAGTAATTTAAGCGGCTACTACAGCGCTTTTAATGGCGCTGCACTTCACGTTGTTGAAGGCTCCTTCTTTATCGAGGAAGTCCGCCAAAGCAAACTTGTTTTTACTTTCCCCACCACTTCGTGTAGGGCGGTAACTACAGATTTGTCTTTGATGAATGGATTTTACGACTCAGTCGTTTTATTGTAAGGATTTGTTGAAAATTTGTCAATGACAAAAATGCTTTGTTGCAAGGATAAGTTAAAGATTGCAGTCGATAAGATTAGGATAGGATCGATAGGATAGGATTTTAAAAAACCAAGAATTTGAACTAATCAGACTGAAATTCTCTGACTTATTCGAAAACATTTTCGACATAAATTTTTTTTCCAAAAGTATACATTTTTCGAGAAAAAATGCACCAAACAAATAATTGTCTGTCGCCTCTTTTTATACCTTATCCTAAGGGTGTATTAATTTTGACACATAGTTTGTAATACTCCTTAACATTCATCGTAGACCCCTAAAAGTATATATATTTATGATCATGAGCAAAACCCAAGACTATTTAACATTATCCGTACGTCTGTCGGTATGCAATTTTTAGGCCTTTAAATTAAGCTAGGAAACTAAAATTTGTAGCACATATTCCCTAGGGCTCCGAAATGGTTGAGTGTAAATATTTTTTGAATACGGTTACTGCCACGCCCACAATTTAGAAAAAACCGTTTTAAACCTAAAGTAAGAGCGATAGAATGTTACAACCTTCACAAGATATGTAGGTATTGCCCGCCTTTATAAAGGGTGTTTTTCGAATAGAGATAAAACTGACATTTTGTGGTCAAATCTGGCAACTCTAATTTCATTTACCATTTGCCATTTCATCATGAACAACGCTTGCAAATCGTGCAAATTTATTTCGAAAATAATGGTTCAAAAATTTTTAATTTTTTTTTTCAAAATCTTCAAAATTTTGTTCAGTGATGAGGCTTATTTTGGGTTGACTGGCAAGCAACAAACAAAATTGCCGTATTTGGAGTGAAGAGAATCCACATGAGACCCTTGAAACGCCATTACATCTACAAAAGCTGACTGTTTGGTGTGCTCTATGGGCTGGTGGAGTTATTGGCCCATACTTCTTCCAAAATGCTGGAGATTCAGTTACCGTTAATGGAGACCGGTATAGAGCCATGATAACAGATTATTTTGTTCCCGATTTGGATGGTATGAATGTAGATGAGATGTGGTTCCAACAAGACGGCGCTACGTCCCACACAGCGCACGTCACAATCGATTTATTGATGGAAACATTCGATGAGCGCATAATTTCGCGGAATGGACCTGTCAATTGGCCACCAAGATCGTGTGATTTCACACCATTGGTTTTTTTTTTGGGGATATGTGAAGTCGCTTGCCTACGCCAACAAACCAGAAACGTTAGGGGACTTGGAAGCCAACATTCGTGGCGTTATTGCCGACATGGGGCTGTATGTTGCTTTTTAAGTGGTTATAAATTGGACCTCTAGACTTGTCTTTATTCGAACCAGCCGCAATGGCCACATGCCCAAAATCATATTTAAACCTTAATGGCATAGAATTATCCTTCCAATAAAGCCAAATTTATGGAGATTTAAACGATTTTCTTGTATTTTATTTCAATTCCAAGTTCTATACCTCTAAAATAAACATCTCTAAATAATGTCATATAAAGTTTTTTGTCACGCCTACTTTTTGTTGGCGTTTTTACAAAAAGGCTGTTTTCTTCGAAGATTTTTATAGAAACCAAAAGAAATGTTTTTTCCAATATAATTGCTTTTCATAAATTTTATTTTTTCTTTGGGGCATATAAGGATATGGATGGGGTATTATACTGTTCGCCACAAGTGGATTGTAGCCTTTCTTTGTTTTTTTTCTGAAAAATAATATTTTCTTCGGTGAAGTACACTACAAAACCTTTGAAAAAAAAAGAAAATATTAATCGAACGACTGATTTAAAATATAACCATGCAAATCGATAAGTTTTGCCGCTGCGGAAGGTTACTTCTTATCATTAACTAAGTAAATAAAATTAAAATGCCGCTGCTGTATATTAAAATAAAAAAAACCATTGCAGTTCATTGATTTTGTTAGAGCTGAATCATCAGCAACCTCCCCCACCCCCCTGCAATAATTGCAAATAACAATGGTGAAAATCCATTGCAAATGCTCTAATTGGCTGTGGAGATTCGAGCCAACACACACATTTAGGTGTGGAAGGGATTCTTGATTTCAACATAAATAAAGTCGATTCTATCTTGTTTACGCTAGTGGGACCTTATTAGGTACGCATATATCACGGTAGTGCCCAGCCATGGTCTCTAGAATCTTTGGCACTACACCGTTATTTACGGGAACCAACTCCTAACTCTAACTCTAACTTCGCTTACAACAAAGCTAGAGTCATAAAATTCAGGACTTATTGTTACATAAACAATAAACATCGTGAAAATTGGGGCTCCATATATATAGGGTGTTTTTTTAGAGGTATAGAATCTTGAAATGAAATGAAACAAAGATGAGCATATGACCGCCACGGCTGGATCGAACGTAGTCTAATCTGGAAGTCCATTTTTCGATGACTTTTTTTGAACATTTGTGGCCGCATATCGGCAATAACGCGGCGAATGTTGTCCTCCGAGTGGACAATCATTCCGGGCTTATCGGCGTAGACTAGCGACTTCACATATACCAATAGAAAATAGTCAAGCGGCGTTAACATATCGCTTATGGAAATTGGGTTCAACGCCAATCTTGTTTAAGGTCCATTCATGGAATCTTTGCCTTGCTAGGGTATTCCATGGCTTCAGTTCTTGCACGAGTTGGATTTGTTAGCGCACAGACAAAAATATCTTCCATTAAGTGGATGAACACGTATCCAATTCCTGTGCACGATGGTCTTCCTCTACGCTACACTCTACACGCTCTACAGCAGCAATGACTTCTTTTGTACGCACTGTACGATGTCTCTGTGGATGCGTATCATCATTTAGAGTAAACGTGGGCGAAAACTTTCCACAGTTAATCGAATTAATTGCTCTGATGGACGATTACTTTGACCGTAAAATGGACGTACTGTACGTATTTCGAACAGAACCATGATTTTGAAAATAAATTTGCACAATTTGAAAGCGTTGTTCAGGTGTTCAGTCTATTGAAATGCCAAACCGAACTAAAAATAAATCACTTGATAGCTGACAAAATGGCCGCCAGTTAAAATAGTGCTACCAGCTTTAAGTTCTATACCTCTAAAAATAAACACCTTTATATCTTCAAAATGAAAAACTTGCCAAGTATAAAAATATAATTATTATTTGTGAAATTGATAATATTTATGATACGAACTGGGCGTTGTTTTTTAGATCTCAGTAATATTTGTGGCAGACTTGTAAGGCAGTTGCGATTTTTGTAGAAGAGAACATGGCTATTCTTTAAAATTTTCTGTTTTTGGTGTGATTGTTCCTATTCTATTCTACCCTTTTCCAAAGCGTCCCAACATTGCCCACAAAAAATAGTCATTTATCCAATACTTCCAAAGCAATCAGCTCTGGACGTAGCTGAAGAAGGTGAAACAGCACCATTTAGTTGAGTAAATGGCACCATTTAGTTGAGTAAATGGTGCTGTTTCAACTTCTTATCCCGGGCATTACTTCTGCTCATCATCTCAGGTCCGAAAGTCACATTTTTGGTGTTATTTTTCTTCGCACCAATCTATGAAGGTGAGTTGTTTGCACCAGAAAATCATTATGTGAGAGTTATGATCACTCTAAAGAATTTGTCGAAATATGCAGTCCTAAAGAGTCCACTAAGTCTCAAAAAACTTTAAAAAATTCTAGATACAGTACGTCTAAATGTCGTACATCAGTATAACAAGCCTCCTTCTCCGTTGCATCGACTTCTTAGCCCATGCTTTACTCAAGCTTATCATAACACATCGCAAGACACATTTTCGGCGCAATTTATCTTCGCACCCCAAACCTAGGTGTATGCACCAGAAAATCATTATTTACCATCATCCTTCTTAAACGTCAGCCAAATCAAGCCACTTTATCCTCCAACTAGAATCTCCCTCGAATCATTTCAATCATAGCTACCGCTTTCTTGGGCAATTTATCAAGTCTAAGATGGCAAAAATTTAATTACAAAAATTTACATTACTACATCTACATCCCTGGCGGCGCCATTGATCCTATCTGCTTTAATCCATCCCACGACCGGATTAAATATTTACAACTCAGGAATGTTGAAAAATTACAAGGATTACCAGAATGTCATATTTATGACACCCAGAAATATGTGCGGCTTCATTTGTCACGTAGAAAAATAAAAAAACGATTAAAGGAATAGCTATGCAGGGATATGTGTTGTTTGCATACGAAATTTTCAGGACAGAATTTCGGTACAAGTGTTCAAGTATTCTGAAAGCCACGCAAAATAAATCACATTTTTCCAGGCCTAATGTGTCGTAATGAGAGTAGAAACATTTTCTATTGGTTGTTTACAACACGAAGAGTCCTTGGCAATGAACCCTTCAGCAATTGTTTTCTTATCGCTGAGGAGTACATGCAAATGTGACGCGAGTATAATTTGACTGAATTTGAACCCTCTTATGTGTGTTGTCATCTGACACAAGACTAAAGGAGCATATTGTGGCATTGGAGAGAGCGAAAGGAAGACATTCGTATCCTTTAATTTGAGTTTGTTAGCTGTTTATTTAGGTTGTGCTTTTGTTTATGATTTGTGCACCATGGTGAGCAATTATGAAAATGGTTTCATTAAAACGGTGGCGCTGGCGGTGGCATAGAGAAATAATGAATAGAATATGTTCTTTTCATTTCTGGTTGGGGGCAAAAGGAACAAACACTTTTTAGAAATACATATATAAGAACATGGGTGTTGTTGTTATTCTTTCTTCTTTTCCTTTGGGGCAGAGATGCAAACATGAAATTTCATATATAAATTTCTATGGCAGCTTGCGGAAGCTATTGTTAATGTTGTCTCTTCTGATTTCATATGCATACGGCGTATGCGTAGACGTAGCATATGTTAAGGGATAAGACTAATTAGAATGCTTGTGAAAATTTACGAGCTAAAACGAGAGAATTTTACGATGTGAAGCTTTTAAAGAATGCTTTATATCAACAGTATTGTAGAGCATCGAGTTAACGAGCCAAGTTCATTATGGAGCTGAGTTGTATGTTTTTAAACCAGTTTTTGAATTCATGTCGGCACAGAATGCACATGTAGGGTTAGGTTACTGAGTTGTCTTTTAGGAATTGAATCGATGTCCACGTCTAGGCGATACATTTAACCTTGCCTTTCGTCCAAAATGTCGACGAGGTCGTTGGATTATTTGGTTTTTGATTTCTGATGTACTGCTTAGATTTGTAGAGCTCTAGATTAGGTAACGGGTTGGTAAAGCATAACAAATCTAACTTCGCCTCATTTAGTTTTTTTTATAATTTGCACGTGCAAAAAGGAATGCTAGCACCCTTATAATGTTATTAGGAACACAGAATGGGCATTAACGAAATAAGGAATTACACGAAGGCTGAGAAACCGATGCACATTGATTTTAAATGTTTGCAAATTGTAGTAGTCAGGAAAAACAGATTGAGCAGATGAGAACCAACCTTTATATATCACAATACGTCCGAATAAAGGCTTTAGGATGAACTGATGAGCAATCCTAGCAATGAGGGTATTACGGTTGAAGGGGAGAAATGCAGCTGGCTATTTCGTTCGAGCTCTAGCGATGGAAGTATCGATAAAACAACGATAGGCAGGAGATATTACGACGACGACTAAGAGGGTTGAGCGAGATAAGTTTGATTGCACGTTTTTGAGTTCTACCAAGTAGCTCCAAATATGAAATTGTTGAACCGAACCAGATATGAACGTTATACTCAAGTTTTGTGCGAATAAACGCCTTATAAACTCTAGCCAGATCAGAACGGGTGAAATATTTCTTGCATCGCTTGAGGAAGCCTTGACATTTTGCAGCGTTCTTGGCGTCGTCGAATATGGGCCATTCCAAAAAAAGTTTTCATTAACGCGCATACCGAGGATGGAAAGTCTTTCGGTTTCAAGTGACGCAAGTGTCATTCCTTGATAATGGCAGATTATTTGGGTTTCGTTTCAATGATAGAAGACAGCTTAGTGTTTTGGAAGCATTAAATTCTACTCTTTTGGTTTTACCCCACTTAAGAATGCTGTTGAGTGGTCGATTTCATAGGCCAAAAATAAAAAAAAAGTCTGAAATTTGCCACTGTATGGGTCAAAACTATTTCTTAAAACAACAATAAAACAAACGGTATCATTAAATCGCATTGAATCGCCGTAAATTCTAATGAATATTGAAAAAAAGGTATAGACTATATAACTGAGGGATTTTTATGCAATAATATGACGTTCTATTGTTTTAATATTATTGTTTTACCAGTGACCTTTTGAGTGGTTTATTTTTCTTTATATATTGATTTAAGTTATAGAAAAAGTTGTGATCCCCGTCTCGCCCTCTACTGAAACTTTTTTTAAAATATCATTACGTACATAATATTATGTTTTTACTTTCAGCTGCCACCTTTTGCCCCTTTCTGTTTTATTCGTGTTAGTCTACCAAGCCTGCGGTTTTTTGTATTGTCTTGTGTTTTTCATCATATTTTGTACAAGGTGTTTTTTTAGGGGTATAGAACTTCGAATTGAAATAAAACATAAAAAAATCGTTTTAATGTCCATCAATTTGACTTTATTGGAAGGATAATTTTTTTTTTTAAATATGATTTCGGGCATGTGGCAGCCGCAGCTGGTTCGAATAAAGACACGTCTAGAGATCCAATTTTCAACCACTTTTTCAAGCTTTTGGGACTGTATGTCGGCTGTTGACTTTCCCTAACGTGTCTGGTTTGCTGGCGTAAGCGAGCGACTTCACATATTCCCAAAGAAAATAATCGAATTATGTCAAATCACACGTTTTTGGTGGCCAATTGATGCGCTCATCGAATGTTTCCTTCAATAAATCGATTGTGACGTGCGCTGTGTGGCACATCTCATCCACATTCATGCCATCCCAATCGGGAACAAAATACTCAGTGCGAGTTTCGTGAAAAAATGGGTCTTATAGTCGACAACCCAAAAACAGGCGCAAGTGGATCTTTAACAGTGGAACGGAAACACTGCAAGAAAATTTGTCTATGATGCACATTTATCTGCAGAAAAACACTCAATAACAAATTGTGCAACATTACTGCAAGGGCAAGCCTTATCATCAGGGTACAAAATTAATGTGGAAAAATTCTGGAAATTTGCGCTATTTTCTGCAGGAGAACTAACATCCAAGTATTCCTGGTATTATCTTTAATTCACGCTCCCGATGTTATTCAATACGGATTAGTTTCAATTGGTGAGCTCTCTGAAGAAGCTGCTGAGGCAAGGAATAAGGACGTTCATTTGTATCGACTCCATCATACACGAAACACTCACGGGTCGCTACAAACCAGGACTTGTTTAACCGATTACTTTTGGGCTCAGATCCTCTAATCACTGGCCAAATAAAATTGCCTTGAAAAATAAAAAATTTTGTTAAAATCACTTTTTGATTTAATTGAATAATATTCAAGCAATTTTTTTTTTATTTATCAATTGGAACTATTTTTAATAAATCAAATCATCATCAATATCACATTATTATTTCTCCAAATTTTTTTAAATTTTAATAAACTTGTCAAAAGCAAAGTGTGGGAAGTAGAAAAGGGGCTTAGAGCTGCCTATATATGTTAAGATTATTTTATTATTTAAAAGCTAAGACAAAAATTTCACTTTGACATAGGCAGTGTAAGTATTTTTGGCCGATGATTCCCTACAAGACCGACCACTGTGCATTGGCCGAATTGTGGTGGAAGTTGGTAGGCTACATCACTACGTATATATACGCCAAATTTAGGTCCATTTTAATGCAATTTGGTTGGGATAACCGATGTCGTGGCCCACTTTGGCGACTTTTTTAATGGTCACCTAATATTATCCAGCCAGCCGCAATATTCGCAGAAACACCCTTAGATGGAATAGTAACATCGGAGACTTGTTTAATATCTTGAAAAGAGTAAATTCCGAGTGTTATAAATATTTCTCAAGTGACAGAGACACTAGCAGTGACAGAGAATATGCGGTATATCCTCCAGAGTCTCTTCGTCACTGCAATTTTTATAGATATCGCTGTCCTTCGAATTTAGTTTCCCTTCAGATGAGCGTATTCCCAGTGATGGTACATACTAAACCTAGACAGAAATACTCTGTCAAACTGGAGAAGTTTGTTGATTCCTTTTTTTACTTTCAACCATCAACGTTGTTTGGTGGTTTGCTTTTACTTTTTTTGTTGCCAGAGTTGTTTATGTCTCCGAAACATGGTTGAATATATACTTTCACTTAAGAGTCCTGTGTGTTTTTGGAATTTTCAGTGATAGATATAAGCTTTAACATAACTAACACCGACGTCATACCTTAATATTGCAATGGTTTTTCCTATTGAAAAAAGTCTTAAATGTAAACAATCTATACGTGCTTCGGGGTGTTATACTCCTCAATCAATTGCATTCAATCAATCACTACTCAAATCAAAGAGTGTCTCCGGTAGTAGCGACTTTTCATGACTTGTGTCAAACGCCAGGGGATCAATTGGAATTCTAGTGGTAACATTGATTGAGCAGAAATGAGTATCAGCAACGAAGAAGAAGACATAAATGAGATGGATTTACTCGGTGCATAGGATTGCATCGCTAAGAGTACTGTGCGTTTTTAGAAGAGTGTCAGAAGAAGTAATAATTGCTTTGAACAAATTTCAATCAAACTGGAAATCAGAACCAGTCAAAAGCCTGCAGAAATACACGCCTAATAGTAAAACTGAAAAATTAAAAAAATTCGATCAAAGTAAGATGGAAACATAATGCTGATTCCTAACATAGAGGAGTGATAAAACAAAATTCAATATCGACTTGACACAATTCTTGCCAGGGCACGGATGGAAGGAAAATTAAATTGCCAGATATTTGGAATCGTTTAAATATTCTGAGAAAGATAAATTGGCGGCCAAGTCACATCAGGAGCATTCGTACTATACTTACTTACAACAAACAATGCGGGGAAAAGTGCAAGTGATTTCATCACAAGCATATTGCAGCAACACCGCTTGCCGTCGGGCTGTTACCTGCAGTATGCTGTGAGATACAAAAAAGTCACTTAAGCTGCTTACTTACTTATGCGGCGCTACAGTCTGGGGGTGGAACTAGGCCTCAACCAATAAGCCTCTCCAATTTTCGCATTTTTTGGCTAACTACCGCTAGTTGCGCACTCTAAGCTGGTTGAGGTCCCTTTCCACTTTTGCACGATACTTAAAGTGAGGGCTTATGTTGTACCTTCGGATCTGCGGTCTAGAACGTTGCTGCTTTTTAAATAGTTCGGCGGGTACACCATTCGGCCCAGCGGTTATTATAACTTCATTTTGGTCGGGTGGACTGAATTTTTGTCTTTCTTCGTCAATATTGACTGATTCGCTCTGTCTGACAGCGGAATTTGTGCCGTCTTCGCCGTTTAGCAGTCTGCAGAAATGGTTTTGCGATATCTTTAGCAAAGACGGTATCTTCACTACAATTTTTTCCTGTTCATCTCTACAGGTTTCTGTTCGGGTCTGTGTAGACTAGAAGAAAAGAACTCACACTAGCAAGCCCATTTATATCAATATGACACAATAGACATCTAACGATAAAGCTCATTAACGCATTCTGCAAGCATCGCAAATTTACAACTGAACCCCTAATGAATCTCCTATAATACAATTTTTAATGGCGGAACCATGCGAAACAGGGGTTGAAGAGAGAGTTTGTTCTAGTTAGGGTTCGACTTTCGAAGCTCTTCAGCTTTTTAAATACAAACAATTTTAGGCGTGAACGGCTCATACAGTTGTAACCTGCAAGCCTAGCTTCAAAAACTAGTATGTGCGAAGATATATTTTTAACATAAATTAAATGAGACTACAGTTTAATAGGCGTATTCCAAGAAGGAGACGTTGACAAGAGTTGGGGCAGCGAATACAGCTTTAGGTGGTACTGGGGTAGATTTGAACCTCAGTAGTCTAACGCACTACCCACCCTGCCACTGTACCCACTTACCTTAACATCAACCTCGAGGAAGCACAGCGACCAATTCTAGACTCCTTGAGAAACTTAAAAATGCTTCGAAATTACCTTTCTCGTGTTGACAATCGGTTGTCATTGGAGTTGGTTTTTTGATTTTGTGGTTGAAGAACGAGACACAACGGTGGAACGAAACTAGAGGTTTTAATACACTCATGTTGTATTTATCATAGTGAGAGCCATAAAGCAAGTCAATGTACAGGTAGTCGACGATAAACGGCAAATCCTTTTTTTAAACTTTTTCAAAGTGGGATTATTTTCCATGCCGCGAACAGGTTTCCCCATCGCATTTTCTTTGGCCGGTTAATCTTTTATGCTGCAGGTTACACCACCAATTTTTCAAATTTTATCAAATCTCCGTCCAATTTGTGTAACAACAGCGACACATTTATCATTTTACATTCATTAACAGTAACACCTCAAATCCCAACACACATTTACACTTGAAATTAAATCTAAACAAATTCCACGGAAATTCCACTAAAAATATAGATATTTTGTGTTGCGCAATATAATATATATTTATATATTTTCATTTTTTCCATTTCAGGAAAACCCCGGACTAATAGTGCCTTGGATAATTGGCTTTATAACGTTTATGGCGTTAGAAGCTGTAGCTATGGTTTATTCGAATGTCCTGCGGGATCATGTAAATAAGGTGAGTTTGAAAATGCAAATAAACCAAACAAAATATTCCAAATCAATATCCCGGCGGTGATGGTGAAATCTCGCAAATACGTTGTGTCAACATTTCAAATGCGAGTAATCCAAGGACACATATTTTATCGGAGGGGAATAGGGGTTGTGTTTTATTATCCCCCCCACAATGACAGAAAAATATAAATTTGATTTCGTTTACTAGACTAAGACATGGTATATTTTCTACCTTTCTATATCTACCAAAGGACCACTCGTTTCTTTTTTGTTTTGCTTATCATAGTCAAAGGATATTCAAATTTTATGTTAAGTAGACCGCAGACCGTGTATTCGTAATTCGTATACAAAACCCGAAAGAATCTCGTAAATAATTCATGAACACTACTGGAGGAGTCATTGTTTTACCCAGAACAATACATAGGGAATGATGGTAGGTATTTTGCACAATGTTGGTATCCTCCTAAGAGGGACACTCCATCTCCATCTCCATCTCCATTCAAATATAAGAGCAATAAGGTTATAGTAGTTTATAAGTGCAGAAAGGTTGTTGCCAACTGAATGTGAAATTGTTGCAAGAGGTTAAGCGGTGTCAATGGCTACCAAAAAAAATGTTAGAGTGTTGGTTTGCAAATCTGATTGCGGAGCATTTAAGGACATGAACCCACAGCAATTTCCAAGGAGAGTGCGTGTGTGCATAGATGAGATCTATTTCATTTATTTATTGCATATCAGATGTGTCCTTAAGCGCTTCAATTTGTTTAATGGGGCGTTTTGCGTTTCAAATTTCAAGGATGCTGGATGATGAACCTTCCCAGCGTTTGTCGTTCCTTTTTATCTCTGCATGAAGTTGAGAGTTTCCTTTTAAACATGAACATGAATTCGCAGAGTAATATGTATACATATCAGATTGATGAAAGTAAAGTCAATTTTGTGTGCGAGGATGAAGGATATGTTTTTGTTTATTTTGTTTTTTTTTTAATATATAAATATATCATTACCGAGTGATTACTAAGCCATTAGGGAATTTAAATTTATAATTTAATATCATGCATGAAGGCGTATAGCTTTGAACAATTTTTATAGATTTAAATAAATATAATGTATTTGTTTGTTTATCTCTTTCAGCAATTCGACACGATGTGCAAGGCGGAAGTGACCTTTTTCATAGCTCGAGCGTTTATCAATGTAAGTTTGTATTATTTTTATTTCATTCATGTGCACTCATTTCAAGATTGTAGCGATAATGAGATTGAACGATAACCGCATGCATATACATAGTATACAAAAGTGCATTCATCACCGATGACAAAACAGTATCTATTGTGTGTGTGATATTTTATTCGCTTAGGTTGGGCTTGGTGAGGTATCACTTAGACCAGTATTGGTCTGTTGTATTACCACAGAGATCTAAGAAAAAGCTCATTCGTATTAGATGAACCATTTGGAGCTTCTGACTTTTTATGTCAATATTTGTAAGATCACCTATATCTTTGTAGAAGAAAGCTCCAAGTTAGAGAGAGCAGGATATATATCTAAAACATAAGGAAAGGCTACCGTCCGCTTGGAGCGAACAGTATGATATCCTATCCATATCCCTATATGCCCCAAAGAAAAAAGCATTAAGAAGATGATGGATAGCATTTTATTGAAATATATATTTCAAAAATATAAATTTAAAAAAAAAAACGCCCCCAAAAAGTGGGCGTGGTGATATATTGGAAAAAAGTGGGCGTGGAAAAATTTGTATATGACAAACTTATTAAGGAGGACAGGTTTTTGGTTTTTTTCTACATTGTGGGCGTGGCAGTGGGCGTATTCAAAAAAATTTAACTCTTAAGCATTTCGGAGCCCTGGGGAGTATGTGGTCCAAATCTTTAGCTTCTTAGCTTAATTCTAAGGGCCTAAAAATTGCATACAGATGGACGGACGGACATTTGCTAAATAGTCTTAGGATTTGGTCCTGATCATAAATACATATACTTTTATGGGTCTATGACGAATATTTTGTCAAAATCAATATACCCTTAGGATAGGGTATAAAAAGCTCATCCGTATTCATTGAACCATTCGGAACTTCTGATTTTTAACGTCAATATTGGTAAGATCACATATATCTTCGTAGAAGAAAGCTCCAAGATGGAGAGTGCAGGATATATACCCAGCAGGTGGGGACCGTTTCATTCTCCTTTAAGAATTCACCAAAATGTTTGCCTATGCTTGCCTAAAGACAGTGTCCAGTGCTGACACCTATTCCAGGGCTAATGTTTCATCTGCTAACAGAGACCAAATCTTTATAGCATTTCAGATCTGGCTTGGGCTACCGAAGGTTTGGCTTCTTATTAGCAGCCAGCCTTAGTGACAATTAAGAAGCAGCCATTAGTTTAATTAACCTTTGTTTGTCAGCCTTTAATTCCTAGGAATATCGTTGTGTATTTAACTGTTCCGCCATCTACTGATGGAATGATTGACAGTCCAGGGCTTCTACAGAACTGATTTCGAGCGACTGATTTCAAGGACTCGATTGCAGCTTGCTGTTCGCCAAAAATGAATATGTCGTTCGAGGATATCACGTTCCTCTTTAGCAACGATGAGTTTTTGATTCGTCGATGTCAAAATTCTAGGGAGTGTTCCGAACTCGTTCAGGGTTGAAACATGGCCAACATTAACCTTCTTCAACCCTTCAACTGCCGGATTTTAGGTGCTTACACCTGTAAATTTATGTGCAGGACGTAAGCATTTGTGTTATTGTGTGCAAAGGTTGGTTTTATTTTATGTAAATGTCGGTATGTGTGTGGCTTTTTAAGGTGCAGTTGCTCGTATCTACTCCCTAGGCTAAGCATTCTGGGTCAACGTTGGAGCTATTGCTCTAGATATTTGTCATAGTTTTTTTTTATCATTTTGGCCATATCACTGGTAGGGATCAACTTGTAGATCTGCATTTTTTTTTTTTTTACTTGACTTGAAAAAGACTTGCTCTTCTCCTTTTATAATTGGGATTTCTCTTCCGTCTTGCCGGTTTAAGACTTTCCTGTTGTAGATCCTTTCTGCTTCGTCCGAGATTATTCGAAAACCACAGAGCGTCCATAATGCGCTGATCCTGTATACGGATGACAGGTTTATCTTTTTTTCTTTTCTGGTGACTATGTGTCTGAGATTACTTCTCTGAATAGGAAACTACCCCTATAAGGTGCTGCTCGCAGCAGTAATGTCTTGCAACTTAAAAAGTCTACGTGCGCCTTGACTTTAATCTGTTATCAAGTATTACATACTTACTTACTTACTTCCTTAGGTGGTGTTGCAGTCCAACAGCCTTCAGTTGTGCATTCCACGTTGGTATAGGTCTCTTTTCATTTGTGCGTCACATCTAATGCGAGGACTTCCTCTCCTGTGTTGTCCCTTCAGATTAGATTCGAAACTTCTGCGGGCTGGAGCGTTGATGTTCATTTGGTCTACATGTCCCAGCACCCAATGCGAAGTTTCTTTGACCAGGTCGATGACGCTGTACAGCTTGTAGAGTTCATCACCAAGGATATCTTCATCCGCTTTAGAAAGCGCTTCGGATCCATGGAGCAGGACTAGAATTATTAGGGTTTTAAATAGTTGCCTTCTCCGACCTAAGAATTAGGACAAGTCAGCAAGGGTTATTCTTTGGTATCTGTGACGATGAAGTTTTCGTAAGCGATAGCCGAGGCAAGGTGGACAAAGCCCCGCTGTCGGCAAGTATCAGCATGGCACTCAACAATAGACCCACCATATTTTCATCGACTTCATAGGTGCATATGATAGCATTTATCGTCAGGAGCTTTTTAAGGCTATGGTCGAATTCGGGATCCTGCCCAAACTGATCGAGATTTATCGTTTGGAAGCAGCTCATCTGGACTCTTTCAAACGTGCACTGCATTGCGGTAAGAGATGCGCTGTCGCGTGATTTCTTCAATCTTGGGTTTGAATAGGTAGTGCGCAGGGAAGGTGTTAACTCGAAAGGCACTATATCGACAACATCGAAGAACAGGCGAGTTTAGTTGGTCTTGATTTAAACGAGGATAAAACCAAATACATGCTTTCAACAAATAAGCATAATGACTATGTCGAGGTTAACATCAACTCCGCAAACGATACCTTAGTTCAACGGAGAAGTACACTCGAAAACCGCTGCTACTGTAAATGGGTTCAAAACTCATAACTCGAAGGACGAAGTGTATGGATGGGTTGAGGAATATGCTTTCGGCAATAATTGTATACTCTCCAGTGGCCCGAAATGACCAGGTTTACTTCGCTGTTGACCGATGTTGATACATAAATTAAGTTTTTTTTTTTTTTTGGATTTCAAAAATAGAATTCACCTCGCAAAGACTCACCAAATTATGGTGTCACTGCTTAAAATGCAAATATATACAACAGAAATGATATACTACAACCTGTAAAATGTAATTTGAATTTCATGATTTAATCGTAGCAATTCCTTTTGTCCTGCAGGAGCTTGTACTTAAAATTATCATCGCCTACCAATGCGATGCAGGTACACAAACACTGTCTTCTTCACACTCTTCCAGGAACTCTCTGTCCATGTTGTTTTCCTTCGTGTTGCTAGAATGGACTTTAAATTGTATCCTCTGGCAGATGTCGCTTGTTCTTTGCTTCCGTTCTTTGGACAGAAATGAAAACTCATGCCACTGCTCTACAATAGCTTGCAGGGTTCTTGCATTTTATTTACCACCATTACATACAGAAGAGTTTTCCCTACGTCAAATATTTTTCAGTACAACATGCATATCCTCTATGTGGACATGAAAATCCACCTGCAATACAAATACCTATGGCTTCATTGTTATAACGTATTTTACCTTGACCAGAATGAGTCGATGGATTTATCCATTTTCATTTTGTTTGAAAAAACTTTTCTGAAATACAGTGTCTTTGCAAAAAATTTGTAAATTCATTTTATTTTGAACACATTTCGTTGTTTTTGTATTTTTTTTTTTTTTTTTCATGACAATAATTGCAGTAGGTCCGTGTTTCCGTGTCGCTCCATTACCAGCAGAAAAACATCACGTACGCAACGAACTAAAAAAAGAGTTCCAAAGCACGAAAAATGCGACCAAATGGATTTCGCATTCAATTTAGTTGTACCGAAAAGCATTTCCCCCAACCAGAGGACCAATTCCAAATAAAAAAATCCCAAATAAATTTTTAGCCACATCGAGATTACCCAGGGTTGGACCTGCAAAAAAAAAAAAGAAAACCAATTACTTGGATTTGAAAAAAATTAATGGAAAGTGATCATGTTTAGGTTTTGCACGTAGATTTTTAAGATTCAAAGAGTTGGGTCAAACTTCAATTAACTTTATTTATAGGTTGAAGGTAACTCGTCTTGAGAGTACCAATAGGTCCTTACAGGATATATTCTTCAAACAATGCGTGTACGAAATTAAATTTGTATCGCGAATGGAAGAGCCCTAGACATAAATGCCAGTTCCGAACGCAAAATTTTAGAAAATAGCGACAGGTTATACTCCTATTATGACTGTGCTGAGTGCCAAGACACTGCGGTATTGAGAGCAATGTGCTTGCAAGAGTAGTGCTACTTGTGGATAGTGATCTTGCAGACATCAAGCCTCCCCTCTGCATAATAAAGGGCATGATTGAGGAAAAAACCATTAGGTCTGCCAATCTAAGGTGGACAAGTTTTGAGGGCAGGATATCTAAGGCTCTGTGGCCACTTTTCAATTGTAAAAGATCTATGGAATTAATTAAACTGAGTAGGGTTAAGCTTCAAACATTAACAAGAATTCTGACAAGGCGCTGTCTCCTGCAGAAACATGCAAAGAGGCTCGAACTATCGGCTACAGATATCTGCAGATACTGTGGAGATCTGCATGCTGCTGAGGACATAACACGTATACGAAGTCGAAGAACATTTTTGGGGAAAGACTTCTTTGAAAACTTACGAGGAAATAGATGACAAGGAAATACGAGGCCTTTTAGGTCTTTGCAGGAAAATTGGTTGATTTACAAGGGAAATTTGTTAGGTTTTTCTGCCTTTTCAATTGTGAATGCAGCTGGTTCCCCCAGGGATCATGATGGGCCCGTTTTGATGCCTAGTGTTGTGTGATGGATTGCGTTTTCACCACACTCCTGTTAACCTAACCTAACCTATACTCTGAGATATTTGTCAGACTTTCCCAAGACGTGGTGTAGTGGAAACAGGCGACACTAGGAGGGATTTTAACCTGGGTCCCTTACCTACTAATCATAGAGATACCACGGTCCCAGATATAAGCCTATTTATTTAAATTTATCATACAAATCTGAAACAGCTGCAAGTCACAAGTTTGTCTCATTCACAAACTTTAAATGATTTGATTGAGCTTAGCAATTCATCAGAATGATAAGAATGAAAATTCGGTGCACTTAGCACAGCAAAGAAAGTAGCGAGTTCGATCCTAATTTTGCTTATTTTCATAGAAAAAGGATAACCAGCCTTATACTGACGACCAAATTCACACATTCGCAAAAAAAGTGTGACCATTTTTTTGCCCATTTCGTGTGCTCTCTTGTAATACCCGACTGTAAAACTGAAACTTATTTGAAGCTATTGGCTGGTATTTCCGTGTCTGGGAATGTATTGCGAGCCAGCGGCAAGCTTTGATGTGAATTCCATTGCGGCTTAATAAACAATATTGGCCAAGCTTGGGGTCAGAGTTGTAGGACTGCCCTTTTTCGAGGATTATATATGTAGATATATGCATGTTGTCAGTCGGAATAAGCACATGCTTGGAGTTAAAATGAACACGTGGCTTATTTCTGCACGTGATACTGGGAATGGTATTGAGAAACACAGAGCGGGTTAATTGGCGACAATATTGATTTCGACATTGATTTTAGTCTTCCAACCTGTCGTAAATTCTGGGAAAAACGTACTCAACCCTCTGGAATCGCCATCAATGAGCGTAGAAAAATGTTGCTTTTTCTGCAAAGCTGATCTTTATTTCATACCAATAAAGTGCCGACCACATCCAGTGCAGTAAGATTGGGGTTCCCATTTTGAGCTAAAACTTCCTTTGATATGCCGTACAGTTCTCTGATATTTCCCCTTGCGGCATATTCCATCATCCTAAAGACAAGGCAGACCAACCTCCTTCCATCGTTCCAGACGAAACGCATTGCGGCAATACAAAAAAATAAACTTACAAGGACTTGGCGACAGTACTTATTAATACACTTCTTAGCTCTTAACCTCAAAATAGCACTAGATACTATCAATTAAGGGACAAATTTAATAGAGGTTCAAAAAATTTAGTTGAAAATGTATGTACAGGAATGCGACCATGCATATTGACACAGAATTGATGCGACGCCGTCACTTATTTCTATCAAAAATATTACTTCAAATTGACAAAGCATGTCACAATTTCCTTAGCAACCAATACTTGACAATCACAATCATTTTTAACAAAATTTCAATAATTTTTGGATTATATTCCACTCCATTGAGGAACATGCACGTCAACCCCTTCGAAACTTTCTCAGCGCAATCATTTTCCAATACTCACCATTGCAATTCCAATTGCAAGACTCATCCATAGTCGAAGCATAAAAACCGCACCAACCAATCGGACATTTCTTCGAAACACCGGCGGCAAAATTCTATATTTCTGCTCGCGAAACGTTGATAACATCCCCCATCCGCAATATATACACAACAGCTCATAGCAACTGTAAAACTACACAAAAGATACCTAAGTTTCCAAATACACAGAACACAAGTCGCTTATACTCACGCAACCCATCAGACTAATTCCGAGTGTAAGCCAGTAGACGAAAGGAAACCACTCAGGACGACACAGAACTATGTCGGGTGGAAAAAGGAAATCCATCATCGATTGATAAAGCTTCCACGGAGAGACCTCCCATATTGAATAGACTTCGCAGGCATGATGGCAATCGAAACTACCTCTGCACAAACTCCCTAGCATCATGCAAAATTTTGTACAATTTATTCTATTAAAAATTTGATAGGACACCAAGTGTCAGAATTTCCACAAACAATATTCGCAAAGCACAGTGCAAATGATTAAAGATATAGCTGATTGGGTGGCAAAACCTGTCAAATGTCCCTTGTCAAAGGTTATTTTTGTGTCACTCTAACTCAAAGACAATCCATCCCTCTCACCTTTCCTTAGCTACACAAAGCGCTTAACGAAATCCATCAAAAAAAAAAAAGATGACGCTCCTTATTGCGAGTAGAAGTCAAATTGTCACACATAGATGAGTTGGGCATTTTGTCAGAGGGTTGGATAATAATCGCTGTTGGACAGGCGTTGGGGGTTATCCCTTAGGGTCCTTATCATAGCCTTCTTCGCGACAATCCTATAGTTTGGGATAAATTTTAAAGTTTAACGAGCAAGTTATTTCATTTCAGTTGCCATAGCAGTGGCACGCTGATTGTTAGGGCAACAGAAAGAGAGAATACATTTTCCATTGGGATAGGACCAGGCGGGTTGGTTATGTTATGTGCTTTAATCGCTGTTGAGACTTTCTTTAGGGGAATACGACTTTTATGAAGTTCTTAACTGGATTATGCTTTACGCAGCAATGTTGTTCTTAATTAAAAAACTTTTTCAAGTGCCGAAGATTTTGCTTATCTTTGAACATTTGGACATTTCAGTTGTAGTTTTTGAAGAAACAGATCAACCGCCCTTTGGCAGATTATATTGTGAAAGTGTTTTATGGAAAATTTAATGGTGAATGGCTGATGGTATTAGAGAATTTTACATTTAAGGCGATTTAGAAATGTGTGTGTTTTTTTTTCCTTTATGGATTATGTGTCGCCACAATAAAACGAACAGGACCAACAAAAAACTTTAAGAATTTGTCCCATGTTAATTATTTACAGCCCAAGCTGGGTTTAAAATAAGGAGTTAAGAGGTTGCGCTCGCATTCACGTGGTCAACCTATTCTAATACAATTTTGGATCTGGCCAAACGTGTTACTACTATTTTAAGACAATCGTGAAATATAGAACACGCTCTTTCCAGAAGACAACCCAGAATGGACTATGATATGAGAGCATGCACCTGAAACGTACCAAAGCTGTAATACCCCTTGATGTCGTTCAAAAACTGCAATCTCTCTTCGAAGGAATGTAACATTTATTGCAGTTTTCCTAAAAATATGCACATGTTTGGAAGCGGACTCGTCTTTAAAAATCGGCAACGATTGATTTTAGACCGATAAGTCGCTATAAATCGCATTCAAAGCAAATTTTACAATTACAGCTTAATATGTGAACACTTCGCTACCGATGAAGCTGAAGACCAAATCAAGTTTTCCGAGGAGTTTTAAGACCCCCTAGATAATCCTACGGCGCCTACCCGGAGTTAAATAAATAAATAAATAAATAATACCGAAATTAATAATGCTTGTAACACCGTTATATGCAACATTCGGTTTTCAAGACTACAAACTCACAATGGAACCTGTAACTTTTCAGATACGCGAAACGATAACCAATTCAACATCAAACATAAAGAAAGGCTACAGTCCGCTTAGGGCGAACAGTATGATACCCTATCCTTATCCCTATGTACCCCAAAGAAAAAAAGGATTAAGAAGATGATGGATAGCATTTTATTTCATTCTATGAAATTTATAGAAAATAAATTATTTCCTTGTCCTTATCCTTATCCTATGTACCCCAAAGAAAAAAAATATTTTTTTGAAAAAAACGCCCCCAAAAAGTGGGCGTGGCCAAAAACTTTGTATGGGCGATATATTGCAAAATATATTGGCTAAATTTATTCTTAAACATTTTTTTTCGATTTCTATAAAAATTTTCGAAGAAAACAGCATTTTAGTGAAAAACGCCCACAAAAAGTAGGCATGGCAAAAAACTTTATATGACAAATTTATAAAGGTGGACAGTACCTACATATCTTGTGAAGGTTGTACAACTTTCTCTCTCTAACTTAAGCCTTAATACGTCTTTTTCTAAATTGTGGCGTGGCAGTGGGCGTATTTTCAAAATTTTAACACTTTACCATTTCGGAGCCCTATATTCCAAATTTCAGCTTCCTAGCATAACTTTAAAGGCCTCAAAAGTTGATACGGACGGACGGACATTGCTAAATAGTCTCTGATTTTGGTCCTGATAATAAATATATATACTTTTAGGGGTCTGCGCCGAATATTAAGGGGTGTTCCAAACTATGTGTCAAAATTAATATACCCTTAGGATAGGGTATAAAAACGTGCACACATTCCGTAACACTTTCTGTAGCCAAATTCCGAGCTCGACTGTCTGTCTAACGCAAAGAAGCTGCGAACAGCTCAAAAAAAATGTAAGGTTAGACGCTTCAGCACTATTGAAGTACCCGGAGTTCAAAGAGACAGCCTGAGAAATTTTCCGTTCTCTTGAATATGAAAAAAATGAGAAACCAGTATTGCAACGTCTCCAAGGAGGTAGCCAAGATCTCATCTTAGGTTCCTAATTACCCCTGAAACAAATATCGTGATACGATGACGTTCAGGTTTACAAGCCCAGTAGCGCAAAACAATAGCAACAATCGAGAAGAAGGAAAATAATATAATCTCTCCCAGTTCAAGGAAATCGAAAAGCCCTGCTATCAATTCAATATACAGATATAAAGCCAAGTAATTGGCAGTGCAAGCCTGGAAACTTTAACCTAAGTCATAAAAGCAGCAGCTAAATGGGCATCATGTGGAGGAATTGGGAGGCGAAGAAGAAAACCCACGTCCAGTCAATGTAGACACAATTTCACCTCCCAGTTAAGAAGAGGCATTAAATTAATATTTGGCGTATACGGCCCACTAGACCGATAGCCTAGTTTCTTGCACTTAACCACTTAGCCAGTGCATCCAATCGTTACCGTCAACGGCGAACGATATCGATCCATGATACGCAACTTTTTTTTGCCCCAGTTGACTGAGTTGAACTTGGTTGACATGTGGTTTCATCAAGACGGTGCCACATGCCACACACCTCGTGAAACAATGGAAATGTTTAAGGATGAATTTGGTGAGCAGCTTATCTCTCGTAATGGCACTGTGAGATGGCCGCCAAGATCAAGCCATTAACGCCTCTTGAACACGATTGAAGCCTTACAGGATAACATAACAAGCGTAATTCATGGAATACAGGCCGAAATGCTCGAAAAAGTGACGCAAAATTGGACCTTCCCAATGGACCATTTGAAACGGAACCGCGTACAACATTTACATGAGTTGTCATTACAATAAAAAATTTGCATATTTCATGCAAATTTGAGTGTTTTATTCGATTTTTAAAAAAACTACGCTTAAAAAATCACCATTTATAAAATTTAGTTCAACGTACTTTGTCCAACACCCTCCGTTTTAAGGACTAAGCCATCGCGGACGTCTAAGAGGTTCGTCCCAGCAAGCCTGAGACTATACAGAATGGAAGGTCGTTGTGTCTCAGGCGGAGACTCTCAATGGGTCGGGGTAAAATAAGTGTACCATTCCTTCGCATACAGCGTGATTCATCATTTTCCAGGAAAATCCGTTGTCTTTCGACAAATTGAGTTATTTCGAGATCCGAACTCAAACTCAGAATTTCATAAGCAAATGTTGTTAAATGGTTAACGCAGAAAAGGGACGAAATACGACGATAAACTTTAAACACAAGATACATATTTTGTTTCATTGACAGCTTTGCCCTTGCCACCAAGATTCAATGGCAATTATTAAGTTTGCCTTTCAGTGAGTAAGAACACCTCGTTCAATACGCTACTGCTTTCATCGTCCTTCCACAAAAATTAAATCACCATGAACTTTGCATAAAACTTTATGGTTTTTATTCAATTTATTCGCAATTTAATTGTCTATGTTCCTGACGCTGCTGGCCAAAAATTAAAGCCATACACCAGGATTGAAATTTAACTCAGTAAATAAATTAATTATGCGAAAGTTAGAAAGGGATATGGAGTGTGTTTGTGTCGGTACGAGATCAACACTAGGGTTCACCATGCAAGGACGATTCCGTAAATTTCCACTCCCAATTCGCACCGCAATAAATTTCGATTAGCTGCCCGTGTAAGGTGCGCAAGCATGCAGCGAGACTACCACCCCGATGCGATGTAGTCATGGTGGGAACAAAAGTGGGCTTGAAAATGTGGAACATCGCAGGAGATTTATTGCTATTCGATTCATAAGCAGATAGGCATGTTTATCGGGAAAAATATTAGACACGAACTGATGGGGAATATCCGCAGGCGGTGGCATTAACACAATGCAAATGAATGCCACCGCGTTGCCAGGATATCTATAAATATGTGTAGGTGTGTGTGTGTTCCATCGTTCATTTCATTTTTGGTAGCTACCTATACCTTAAGTCCTTAAAAAATATTTTCATAATTTTCTTCCGAATTTCGCCTTATCGTTGCAGGTGCTCGCGATGTGGGGAGTCATGCGGTTCTACAATCTTGTGCGGGCCGGCATCACATGGAAGGGCCCTGAGGTAATAGAACTATGATATAAAGCCAGTGATTCTGAGCGCACTCACCCCACATATCCATCCTCCTCCTCCTCCCAGGCGAAGACCAAAACATCACTGGCAACCGGATGTTTCCTCTTCGACATGGACGACGACGATGATATCTATGGCAGTGGTGTTGATTACGATGACAACGACGACGATGACGATGACGAGGACCCTGATGACCTTGACGATGACGATGATGTAAATGGCGACGACAGTGACAGCAGTATCCTAGACCATGATGCATCAGATCATGATGTGGCCACAAGCAAACGACGTCAGCGACGACGTCGATGTCGTAGGCAGCGTTCCAATGGTACCAGCAACAACAACAACATTCGCACTTTGTTCATAAAGCGTAATAAATACAAAATCAGCCATCAACAGACACGCCTTGAAGTTATCGACGAGCTGGAGAAGAGTGTGGGTAGCGGCAGCGAGGAGAACGATTCACTTTTGGTCGCGTACGATAGTAATTCGATTGCGTCTGTCTGACATTTGGAACGCTATCGGTGCATGTTGAATGGATTGGTTATGGGTTTGCTTGTAGCCGTTGAGATTTATGCACAGATTGTGGTGTTTTTGTAAAACATCAAACGTCTTCCAGGCACTGGCAATGGCAGTAGCAATGGCACAACTTAGCTATCTCTTTAACAAATGTGTGAACTCCTGACTTTTCGACCGTGTCTGACTCGGAAGTGTTCAACTTTCTACGTCTTAATCCAATAGGATAAGGGATATAATTAACTAATTGTAAATACATTTTGTACATAGTCTTCTTCTAGTGCTTGTGTGACTTTCTGTGGTAGTGGTGGGGAGGGAGAAAGTGTAAATACAAAAAACGGTGTACAGATGATAGACCCTATAAACGCTACTAACACTTACAGTATTTTGTATAATATGTAAAATCTATTAGTATTGTATGTTCATAGAAATTTAAGGCTTAAGCTTAAGTTGTACATTGAAAAAAGTTTAACAGCAAAAACACAAAATGCTATGAAGTTGACAACAACTTTTTGTTTTATTTTTTTTTTTTTGGTAGATAATCAAATAAAATAGTTCATTAAGGCAAAGTAAATATGGCAAGTAAAACTGTTTGATAAGCATAAAATAATTTTAAAAAATATAAATTATAGAAGTACTAATTAAATAAAGACGTTGATATATAAATTATACAGTTAAAGGGTTTATTATTTCAAAACAACAACCTAGCCTTAAGTAAATCGTTGATATGGTTGAAGAAGCGGCGCCGCGACCTAAGTCTCATCATAAGTTTCATTTATTTTTTAAGGATTTATGTCCCACTTTATGGGGTCAAAATATTTTCTTAGATGAGACATGGGATTTTTACTCAACTTCTACAAGCCGCAACTTTTCTAATAGTAAACAGGTTGTCAAGATAACAATTAAAAACATAAGAAAAGGCTACAGTCCGCTTGGGGCGAACAGTATGATACCCTATCCATATTTCTGTATGCCCCAAAGAAAAAAGCATTAAGAAGGTGATGGATATCATTTTAATTCCTTCTATTAAAAGTGGGCGTGCCCAAAAAATCTGTAAGGCCGATATATAGGAAAAAATATTGGCTAAATATCTTGTTAAACATATTTTTTCGGTTTCTATGAAAATTTTCACAGAAAACAGCATTTTAATGAAAAACGCCCACAAAAAGTAGGCTGGCAAAGAACCTTATACGACACATTTATAAAGGAGGGCAGTGTCTACGTATCCTGCGAAGATTCTACTACTCTATCTCTCTAACTTTAGTCTTAAAACGGTTTTTTTCGAAATTGTGGGCGGATTTAAAAACTTTCAACACTTTACCATTTGGGACCCTAGGGAGTATATGCTCTAAGTTTCGGCTTCCTAGCATAAATTTAATGGCCTCAAAAGTTGACACGAACAGACTGGTGGACGGACGGACATTGCTAAATAGTCTTAGGTTTTGGTCCTGATCACATAAATACATATGTATATATACTTTTAGGGGTCTACGACGGGGTGTTACTGACTATGTGTCAAAATTAATATACCCTTAGGATAGGGTATAAGAATTCAGTTTTGGGGCTAGAATTAAGAGTTAAAGTTTTCACAAAATATGTTATGCGATCACGACAAGTCAGCGCTCAGGCAAGGGAAAATAGGGACAAGGAGAAAAAGTGTGAAAAAACGGTCAATAGAAATGCAAAGCCATATTGAAAAAGATGAGAGCGGTCACCGAAAAGAAGAAGAGTATTTGTATGGACACACAACACGGTCTTGTCGAGTTGGTTGAAGACAAAACACCATCAAACTTACAAACCATAAGTGTTTTTAAGAAAGGAACCATCAAAGCTTGGCTGCAATAAGGTAGCACGGGCTACATCAAATATGGCCCCAAACCAAGTATTAAAAATTAGGTGGAAATTCCTTAATTCCGCGTAGCAGGCCACCCAGGTACTATTGCCACAGGCGCCTGCTTGACGAAAAGTCCGAGTAGCAGGTACCGCTCACGCAGGGAGGCGCCTATGGCAACAATACCTATGTGACACGCGGGATTAAGACATTTTGGGGTCATTTTTAATTTTTGGGCCCATTTTTTATTTTTTATACCCTATCCTAAGGATATATTAATTTTGACACATAGTTTGTAACACCCCTTAATATTCGTCGTAGACCCATAAAAGTATATATATTTATGATCAGGACCAAATCCTAAGACTATCTAGCAATGTCCGTCCGTCCATCCGTCCGTACGCAATTTTTAGGCCTTCAAAATTAAGCTAGGAAGCTGAAATTTGGACCACATATTGCCTAGGGCTCCAAAATGGTTAAGTGTAAAATTTTTTGAATACGCCCACTGCCACGCCCACACTTTAGAAAAAACCGTTTTAAAGCTAAAGTTAGAGAGATATAGTGTTACATCTTTCACAAGATATGTAGGCACTGCCCTCCTCTACAAGTTTGTCATATAAAGTTTTTTGCCACGCCTACTTTTTGTGGGCATTTTTTACTAAAATGCTGATTTCTTCGAAAATTTTCATAGAAAGCGAAAACAAGATATTTACCCTATATTTTTTCCAACATATCACCCATACAAAGTTTTTGGTAGTAAGGGAATCAGTAAGTGATAGTCTATCGGCGTATTGACTTCTGAGTTTTCTGAACTCAACCAAAAAAAGGCTTAGGTTTGCAGCAGGCGTTCGAGACGAGTGATACATCGGAAAGGCCATATGAGTTGAAGCGGAGGTGGTTCGAGCATTCCAAATAGCCCACTAGAGAGACCCCCATAATTTAAATTGGAACTCTGGGCTTGAGAAACGCTTTCAGCTCTTTCAGATGTTTTATATTTTTCGTCTTGGAGAACACGTTTAGGGTACAATAGTATCTTCTCCGATTGCTTGATTACCTCAATGGAAAAAAGCCGCTATACAACATAGAAGGGCTACGTAAAAAAAATACCCCTGATCTATGAAACATAGGATTTGATGGAATCCTCAAAATTAAGATGCCCGCGGACACCTTCTTGGACCTCTCTGTAGCGATTTAAGTAAGAAATACTGAAGACATTCCGAGAAAGTTGAACCAAGCCTGGCGGGAGAAGGACTCGTAGAATATTCAGGTTTAATACTGGACACACAACTCAAATAGCAAATCAAGGCTGCGTCTGAAAAAGCTAATTACATTTCTATCTCGATGGACCAACAGCAAGCAGGAGAAGATTGCTCATTAAATTACCAACTGATCCTTAGTTCCGACCTGACAGCCGCCGCGCGCACACGTGTTCTTTGATGCTCTCCGCGCCGACAACAAATTGATAAAGTTTTATTTTTGTATGTTCTCATACAATTAAAATAAAAAAAAAACATAAGGAAAGGCTACAGTCCGCTTGGAGCGAACAGTATGATACCCTATCCCTATCCCTATATGCCACAAAAAAACCTTAAGAAGATAATGGATAGCATTTTATTTCATTCTATAAAATTTAGAAAAAAAAAAAAAAAAAAATTTAAAAAACGCCCCCAAAAAGTGGGCGTGGCCAAAAACTTTGTATGGGCGATATATTTGAAAAAATATGGGCTAAATATCTTGTTAAACATTTTTTTTCGGTTTCTATGAAAATTATCGAAGAAAACAGCATTTTAGTGAAAAACGCCCACAAAAAGTAGGACCATTTCGGAGCCCTAGGGAGTATGTGGTCCAAATTTCAGCTTTCTAGCTTGAATTTAAAGGCCTAAAAATTGCGTACGGACGGACGGACGGACGGACATTGCTAAATAGTCTTAGGATTTGGTCCTGATCATAAATATATATACTTTTATGGGTCTACGACAAATATTAAGGGGTGTTACAAACTATGTGTCAAAATTAATATACCCTTAGGATAGGGTATAAAAACAATAAAGTGCACAGTGCGTGGAGTTCCCTCTACCTCCCATCCATCTCGTTTGCTGCTGCTCTTGTTCGATCATAGCAAGTACATTTTGATTTAATTTATCACTTGTGTGCTTGCTATGGTTAGTTAGGCACAGCATTGGGCGAATAACGTCGCGTGGTGTGAATTTTTATTGGTGGACCAAAGCAAATCATTGTATGGCCATAACACCTGCGGTGATTTGTTTTGGAAATCTAACGCAGAATTCGCATTCCACGGCTCAGCTTAGGTAGCGTCTGAGTTGAATTTTTTGTGTTTGTTTTCTGTGATGTTAGGGAAATTTAGAGTAGATATGAGCAACATTCGGGGCTTAAGGACTAATCTCTTTTCACTCTAAGCCCATGTTTCCCACAATAAACCAGCTGTTTTGGCACTGAGTGAAAGACAGATTAGTGTTGATTCCGATCCATCGGAATTTAGTCTGCCTGGTTACAACTTAGTGCCATTATTATTTCCCCATCGTGGTCTCGCCGTTTATGTACATAGTGATGTCAAGATCTCAACGTACATAAATCCGCTGGTCCAGATGGTATTTCCCATGTCGTTCTGAAGAGGTGTTCTTCCGCGCTGGCAAAACCACTGCGTAAGCTTTCCTATCTGTCCTATTCTTCAGGGCTCTTTCCGAAAATATGGAAAACAGCATTCGTCCAGCCAGTCCCTAAAAAAGGCGAATCTTCCTCCCCCTCCTCCTACCTACCAATTGCACCTTCTTTCCAAGGTCATGGAAACGCTGATAAATCGTCAGCTAATGAAATATCTTGAATCCCGAAAACTTCTTAATGACTGGCAGTACGGTTTTCGCAGCAACAGGTCCACTGGTGATTTGATGGCATATCTAACCGAAAAGTGGAACCAATCTATTCACCACGGTGGTAAAAGCAAGGTCGTTGCGCTTGATATTTCAAAGGCATTTGACAGAGTTTGGCATCAAGCGCTCTTGCCGAAAATGCGTGCATTTGAGATCGATGATACCCTTCTTCAATGGATTACAAATTTCCTGTCGGAACGTTCAATTCAAGTTGTTTTGGATGGTTTCAAGTCTGCAACTTACCAAATAAATGCTGGTGTTCCCCAAAGCTCCGTTTTGTCTCCGAATCTTTTCTCATTTTTATAAATGATCTACTGTCTGTTACTTCTAATCCTATTCATTCCATCGACGATGACAGCACCCTCAGCTTTACATATTTGTTTCCTGGCCAACGCCCCTCATCTTCGGGCTTTGAACTGGAACGGCAACGTATGTAAAGCTCATTAAATTCCGATCTTGACAGTATTCTTGAGTGGGGTAAAACCAATAGAGCGAAATTTAATGCTTCCAAAACACAGACATCGCGAAATCACTTGAATCTCTTAGTCATCGTCGTAATGTCTCTTTCCTGTCGTTGTTTTACCGTTAATTCCACCATAAGTGCTCGAACGAAATAGCCAGTTCCACCTCTACAACATTTCAACCGCAATACCCGTCTTGACAGGAATGCGCATCCGTTTACCATAAAGCCTGTATTCGGACGTACTGTGAAATATAAGGATTATTTTCCTTGCCGCACAACCCGAATGTGGAATGCTCTGCCACACTCTGTTTTTCCTAACCATTACAATTTACAAACATTTAAGTTCAATGTGCATCGGTTTCTCATTCTTTCATCTAATTCCCCATTTCCCCTGCTGTGCTACTAACATTATAAGGGTGCTAACAATCCCTTTTGCACTCTCAAATTATAAAAAAAAAACGTTCAAACTAGAATCCAAGCTATGTCTAAAGCAACCTATTTAAGTACTTATTTTGGAGTCAACTGACTTTCAGTGTGACGCTTCTTTCTTATACGCCCTAGAAGGACTCTGTAGGCACGATCTCTATCAGTATCAAAGTGAAGATTTCGTTAGTCTACTGCGATAGCCATACATTTTGAGACATTTCTTTCCTTATGTTAGATTCTATTTCAGTTGCTTACCAGTACAGCATTCAACATTAAATTTTTAACAGATAATAAGTCTTTAAAACTTAAACAGATTTAACCCGATTTTAACAAACTACCGCACAAATATGCAAGAGCAACCACCAGACATGTGTACATTTAACTAATTCGATTGGAATTCGATTTTTTGTTTTTTATCCATCGAAAACCATTTAACCGTAAAAAAAAATATCGACAGCGAGCACAGTTTTATGCGGTTTTATAACACCAACTGCGGTAGGTGCGCTGTTCGCCAAACTGAATTAGAAAATTAGCTCCGGTTCAATTTAGAGTGGTCCACAGCCGGAAGCTGGAAATATGAATAGTCGCATCCTCAGTTGGAAATGCAACATTTTGCATAAAACCGCCAAGGGATATGAGGAGGGAATGGTTGAAATCTCAAAACCGCAAAATCAGACTGGATTTTACAATCAATAGTTTGAGAGTGGTATGCCTTGCTGGTTGCTAGAGTAGGTAACCTATACTTGAAAAATTTTATACAAAATTTTTAATTAGATACCTGAAATTCTATTTGGTACTTTTTACCACATGATTTTGGGAATTTATCAATTTAATTCAATGATGAATGATTAAAGTGTAAATTAAGGTGACTTGATGTAGGAGAGATGAGCCTGGGCGTTGGTGTTACTACAGCAAACGATAAATAATAGATGAAAGAAGTCAATCTCACATATGAAAAGAAATAGACGACATATGACTGATGGCCAATGGGGGGCCCAGTGACAGATGACATATGAAAGCTCATATCTAACCCACCCAATAAAGCCCAGTCTCACAATTCCAATAATCACTGCCTACCCCAAGCTCTATGACGTACTTGTTATAGGTTCGCTTGTATGCACAGAACGTTAGATAGGAAATTAGTTTCGTAGCTACAGGATGTCGATCGTTGAACTTCGGTACATGGCTAAATGCATGCATTTTTTTTGTAAAGGAATGGAGGGAATGAAGGAGACATTTAAATTTCTTTTAAGGGAATAAAAAAACAGCAAGTGATGCTACAGTTAGATCCCCCTTCATCATGTTTATTGTAATATCATTCATCAGGTCATTTAGATTTGAATAGTCCTTAAGTCGGCTTCAATTAAAGCTAAAAATGTGCCGATGGTCTATCAAAAAAACTGTACAGGCCTTTATTTTACTCTTGTTTGTTGATAATTTCCGTGTTCCATGTTCGACTGCACAGCCAAGTGCTCTTTCAGAAAAATTGCTTTTACCTTGCAATAAAGTACTGAGATCCAAACAAAAAGTGGGGGCTACCATGCACCTGGATGGATAATTAAAATGTAAGATTTTTCTCTGGGTTAACTCTCGGCAACTCTCTCAATACATACTTAGCTATAAGGAAGAGTGACGAAACACAAGCAGTTGCGCCATAACCAAAAGTCTGCGGCCCAATATTAATATCAAAGTTCCAAGTCTCCATTAACAGAAGTGAAATCCGAGTGCTCGTCGACCTTGAAAACATGGCTAAAATTCTAGGAGTGTTTGCAAATTATTTCTGCAGAAGCAGCAGAGATGATGAGGAGATATAGTCTGTGGAACTTCTCATATGCCACTTCCCAGATATATAAGAAAGCCGGTTGTCCTGCATTGGAGCACTGTTTTTTGAAAGCTTGGACGACTTGGTCTATCAGACATGCAACAGATCAAAGTGGTTTTGTTAGTCGCATGTTCTTACATATAGAATTCACAATGGGCCATCACGGCTTCTGGGTGTAATTTGCAGGTAGTGGTAGTTTCCAATACAAACCAAACCTAACCTAACCTAATTCTGCATATCTAATAATAAAATAAATAATAGACGTAAATGGGGACCTAAACCGAAAAAAGCAGAAGCTACATAGCTTTAATGATCTGTCAGTTAGTCAGTCAGCGAGCTACGAAATTAGCTTATTTTGAGGCCCTACTCATAAAATCGTAATACTACTAGATGTGCCGAACACTGCAAACCTGAATTGAGCAAGCAGATTTTTAGAAAAGGTGGACAAAATATTGTAGAAAAGCAAATTGAAAATTGCGAATAAAAAAATTTAGCTGGATGCTTTAATTGGTCGTCCTAGAAAAAATTTAGTTGATTTTTCGCTAATAAACAAACTCCACAAGATTGAGTTTTTGACTCACGCCTAAAGAGTTCGCATTTGCTGCCCGAATGGAGTAACTAAAAAGACACAACTAATTTGAAGAGAAGCTCCTATTATGTTTGTGGAAGCTAAACTCACCTTCTTAAGAATATATCACGGTTACGGAGACTGTTTTACTGCTGATATTAGGCGCAAGTTTTGCTTAACCACATAGTCTAACGCTATACCCAGAATAAAGTTTTAGAAGTGAAGAGGGCAACATTTAAATATATTTGCAGCTTTTAAATGTAAGTAGGTCTTAGTCGTTTCGAGACAATCTGAATATAAGCAACTTTTTTCGGATCCAAATTGATGGATTCGCTTGTACCCCAAAGGACTGTTCATATGAGAGCAAATTGCGATTCGTAACTTCTGACTTTTCATTCACATGACAACTTTTTTGATTGCAGATACCCGCGAATCTGAGTTGCAATTGTTAGCAGCAAGATGTGTCAATTTTATTTTAAAGTGGGACAGTTGGCGGCAAGAATTTGTCAATTCGCGGTAAAATTGTTGTCATTGTAAATTTCGCTATTTAAATCAATTTAGACTCTGTTTTTTTAATTAAAATTTTAGATGAATTAAATAATAAAATTTTTTGGGAGAACCATAAGAAATTTTCAATTCGTAAATACATTGAAATTGATTTGTTCGCAATTCGCTCTCATGTGAATAGTCCTTAAGATCAGCCTCGAACGCGGCAGGACATCAACATTTCACAATATAATGAAATGAAAAACCTTTATCCATACGATACTGCCGACACAATAAAATTTATGTTTTGACATGAAATAACCGAGTTGTTAAGGATGAGGCAGAAATAATGCAGAGACAAGTTGTGGAGCCACTTATATACGCATTAGTATCATTGAAATACATACTGCAATTACAGTGTTATTTACAATGATAGATGAAAGGGTATGTAAGCCATCGAAGATACAGTTATCGACAACAGTACAGGCACTGTCCAAGGTTGAGTCCGCCTCTCCAGGTAACGAATTTTTAGCTTGATAAGCGAGGATTGATTCACTCTCGAGAGTGAATGACTCAAAAACTAGTAAAACGTATAAAGTAAGATATATATCATTCGCGCTTTGACGTAATTTCTTCCTAAAAGCAATAACCCCAAGGAACAGCACTTCCACTTCCAACTTTACATTTTTATTTATCGAAAAGGCTTAACTAAACGAACGTTGACCGTGCGCCCATGGAAACAAATTTGTAAGATCATTAATATTCATTGGGCACTTCTCATCTATTTAACCCTGCCATCGATGGACTCTGCCAATCTGTTCCTGTCATCGAACGGCTACAACTCTTCATTTTTCTACAAAATCCAAACCCTAAAAGCCTGCCATTTTTCAGTAACCCGCCCCCAACCTAGGGACATGTATATGTAGTCCTCGCTGTTGAGGTAAAAAGCGATACAAACAAAATCCTTCCATTGATTAATTACTTCACCTTCCTGCAAATTCCATCTGCAAATAACACATGTCAGCCCTTACCAACATTCTAGGTTCGAACTTTTTATTATTATTTTTTTTTTCTAATTGATGATCCAACAGGATAGATTTCTTACATCTAGTCGAAGCAAAGTGTCACAGTGATTGACAGAAATCTAATTTGGTAAATTGATGATTTGTTTGGATTTACCCCTCCTTATTTTTTAAGCTTGTTTACTTGCCTCCTCTTCTTTTTCTGCCCGCATCGGAAATTGATTTTTTTTTTTTTTGCAAAAAATGAACTCAAGTCTCCCATTAAGAGATCAATGAATCATGGTGTCCTGGACATACCAGCAGATCTTTCTCATTAATTTAACGATGACAGGATATTTAAAAACGAAAATTCTCTCACACCAATTACCAGAGTAACCGTAATCACTTTGATTTCATACCAATTAGATAAACAGAAGAAATATTATCATAATTGCTGGAATTCTATCGCGGCCTTACAGGATACAAATGCAATTTTAGCCATTTACAATTCATGAGTGTCAAACTCGGAAAAGTAATTAAAGAGATTGGGACATAGCACGAAATTAGAAACAGAAACAAAAACAGCCAGCAGGAATAGAGGAGCAAGTCGCAATTTGATTCTATTGGTATGGGGTAAGGTAGGAGACGACGTTTCTCGGATTTTAGTCATTGTTTTCTCATTTTACAATTCCTTGAACAATTAGCAAATCGATTTTCTTGCTACATCCTTGAGCAACTATTCATTGTTAATTTTTAGAGGCAACGAGCAGCATAATCGTGTGAATGGCAAAAGGAAATGAGACGTGAAAAACGACGGCATTTGGGGCAGTGCTTTTGTTTTTATAGTTTTCAACGTCAAAGTGAGAGTTTTGCTCGCGGGGAGAAGTAACATTTCTAGTACTTATTTCTTGGTGAATTCTGTATTGTATTGAGATAAAAGGAGTACAATATTGCCCAAGGCAATCTGTTTGAAATGTTTAATTGCTAAGATTTGGTTTTTTAATTGATTTGTTTGCTTTGAGAATGCGGGTTTGAATTTGTAATTAAAGGGACTTCAAGGACCCTAACGTTACTATAAGATGCGCTCAGAAAAATGGGAATGTATTGTGACTCTCAATTATTGTAAAATATAAATAATAGTCCCAATAAGAATTTCCATTTAACTGGTGCTCGAAGGAATACGTATAATCGGTTGCTATTGCTGTTGCCTTAGAATGACCAAGTTTTGGCGTTGTTTTGTGAATCGATCTTAAGATGAAAGAAGACACTTAATACCGCTGCAGCATAAAATATGGTCAGCCAAAATACTACACACAAAAGGTGATGAGGGGGTGAGGTGATGGGTTAATCCACAAACGAAATATTTTACTTACTTTTACATACTTTTTCGGTGCCTTCTCTTTCACTAAACTGGCTTTCCAACATTTTCAAATGGGCTCCTTTTTGAAATTGTAAAACGAAGCATATTCAAATCAAGGATGCATATTTTCCATCTGCAATAAGGGCATCCCTATGTCTTGCAAGAACTATCGAGGCATATCTCTGATAAATGTCTCATACTCAATCTGGCTCAAATTCTTGTGCAACACTCTAATTGGGACCTAGCAGTGTGGTTTCAACCCGGCAGATCGGGCATAGACAAAAATTCTAAACTTCAGAAAATTCTGGACAATACCAATGAATTTCAGGTCGACGTCAAAGCCGCATATGATAACATTCATCGATTCGACCGACCAAACTGAGACTTCTAAGCTTCTCATATACCTTTTACTTCGTTAATGGTATATATCATATACACTTTTAATCCCTTTACTCAACTGAATAAAAGTCGGTGTGTACCAAGGAAGCATCTTAAGTACTTTACTTTTTATTAATGTGCTCGATTATCTGCTTGAATGAAAAGTAACATTGCCTAACGTACATCAGCTATTCCTTGCTGATGATCGAGATATAACAAGCAAGGATCAAACTTATCCGCGAAACTTCACTGGGTGGAAGTTTTGGAGGGGAATATGTATTGCACTAACCCAAAAAAAAACAAAGTATCTGTTTTCCCCACTCTGCCCACTCCGACTACCGGTTTAACCGGCGAACCCTTATGGCGGACCAGTTGATATGCAGTGCTATGGGAGGGTTATAATTTCGATCATAATCTTGTGTACAAAAAAAAAGAGAAAGAGGTGCGGTGAAACCTTTGACTTTAGTCCGACTTTGATGAAGCAGCACGCATAACCCTCTTTCAAACACAATTGCTCCGTCAACTATGGAACTTTGTGTTCAGGGTGAAATCTCCTCCCAACTATTTTTTTTGAGTACATTTCCCAACCCGAAGCCACACGTCTTAAAGCCTCAACTTGTCAAACAAATAACTCAATTAACCAAACTTATCCTTGATGCCGTACTAAGCTCCATTAATGACTTCGCACTGAAAGATAACAGCCAGTTGTTTCTATCCGCCCCCCATCTCTATGTATCTCTGCATCCATTAATTGTGAGGAAAAAAACCCAAAAATTTCTTCTTCGGTAATTAGTTGGGATTATTTGTCTTAGAATGGCGTAAATTTCTTCCTAATTCTAGGAAAAGAATATTTTTCGCTTTTAAGGAAATAAATTCACCTCCACCCCAGTTGTGTTGTCACACAAAACACAATTCCAATCGGGTCAACAATAAATTCCGACCGACCTCACCCATATCCAATCCATGCTTATTGATTTCTCCCGAAGGAAACCAAACATACAGATGCCAGCTAGCCTTTCAGCACATGCAAAGGAGGAAGGTGCGATTACTTATTCTACCTTCCCAGTCGATGCGATAGCAGTTCCTATGTACGTTGATGAGGATGAGCTCTCTGCAATAAATTGCGATACCACCCTGATATACGATTGCAGATACCAGGATATGAGATTGCCATTGCGATTGCATATACTACACTTGTGAATTTAATACCGTTAAAGGCCATTAGTTCGGCCACTTGCTTGATTAACATTCCTGGTTTGCCAAAGCCATGGTTTGCAATGTTTCGCTTTTCTGTTCATATGCAAATTTTTTTTCACTAACTCCACAGTGAGGAGGCGACGATAGGAGTCCTTTTTGTATCTTTGTTCATTTTTTTTGAATTAGCGCAACTTGGGCTGCTTTGGCAATCCTTAAGTGAGCAAGTTTTCATATTAATTTCACTTCCGGTAGCGTCATCTGTTAACAGTGAGTGCACTATGCGACGAGACGAGCCGTTGCATAAATGAAAGTAAATTAGTGGAGCTCTTTGCTGGTTGAAGGACCCGCTGCGGCAAGTACAAGGCAGACTCTTGTTTAAGATTTATTATTTCGGAGAATTTTTGGCAAAACGAAAGAGATAAAGTGGAAAAGTTCCGTCCTTCTTTTTGGGCGAGGACAAGTTTGTATTATGCCATGAAGTTGATATATCACATTCTATGTAGAGAAAAGACTTCTTTGTTTCCTTCAACGTGCGAGCTTCTGAAACTTTATAACAAATTAATTACCCTCAAAGCGGTGGAAAGAGGCTTTAAAGAGAGAGCGAGAGATGGTATTTTTGAGTAGGCATTTTGTACAAGTTTAAGTTTTTAAAGTGTCCTCGACATCATCGACAACAGATGCCGGATGACAAAGTGCAGAGTACTTGGAGTGTTGTTATGATTGAAGGATTTTCTTTTCAAAGTGGACTCACTTCATCGAAGCGAAGTTGTTGTTAACAGATTATGTCTGCATCGAAACGCTTCGTTGTATCTTATTTTATACTTTAATTTTAACCTGCTTTCTTGGGATTAACTAAAGAGATACTCCTCTACCTTCTACTTATATGGGCACATAGTCTACAGTTTTAAACGTTATCCGTATTAACGACCATTATACCGAATTTAAAACTTCATCTGCGAATCCTTTTCACTAAGCTCGTTATCATCTTCATGCACTTCGGATAAGATATTTTTATTTTCCTTTGTGGAATACGAATATGATGTCTGCAAACTGAACTATAAAAAGTTTTATCTGCTTCGTACGAAAATCCTATAACAAGGATTATATATGTATATATAAAGTAGTAGCCAAAACCCTCTTTAGTAGTAGATTTTTTTTTTGTTTGATGAAAAAGAACAGAAAAACATCACTGCATCCGAGCGCAATACTTTATTGTGTGTCGTCTGTCGTCATTGACAATAATACTATTTTCATCTAAAACTCGGCCAATCTATCTATTTCCACAAAAAAAAATAAAGTGTAGAACTGGGTCTTACGAACTGTCCCCGCTGTATATATAAGCTACGTTTAGGAATCGCCATGTAAAATAAAATTTAAGATGTATACTGTAGCTCGTATCGTAAATAAGATACCTAGGAAGATGTTACTGCAAGTACAGCAAGCAGCAGGTCTTGTTGGCCTTCAGGTCTTGCAGGTTCGAAGCGGGCTGACTGCTTATTAAGGCACTTCCTCATGAAGCGTTCCCTCAAAACAATCATTGATACCCTTGAAGTGAGTGAGTCGTTGCTCCTCCCTTTTGACACAAAATTTTCCCTAAGTCGTGAAAAAAAGCCTCAACCGCTCTGATAAATTCACTATCATTGTGACGTCATTTTCTTAATAAAAATAAAAGGAACCAACAATCCCAGCTGACGAAATTATTTCACAGCACATTGGGACTATAGGTGAATGAAATTCTCGGACATCGGTGTCTGTTTGTTAATGCACCCATTGAAATGAAAACGGGCATCTTAGCTGAAAAAACAATTTGCGTCATCTGGAACCTTTTCGAGAACCACCTCACCTGTGTTTTTTCCAAGATTGGAATGGATTTCCGGTCCAGACCCCAACGGGATTACATTGCTGGGTTCCGATCACAAAACATCCGTTCAGAAGGTAGCAAATGCACGTTTCTCATTTTTACAACCTATTATGGCAACAGACCTAAAAGGGAACATCTTTCCAAAAAAGTCGAGTAAATTACTCAAGTAAAAGAAAGTATCCGTCTTAAAGTACAAAGGACCAGTTTATGATCTGAATGCATAAGATTTCAAATGAGATGTTAAAAAATAAAGTCGAATCCATATTGCTCCTGACAAAGAATGCGTCTAAGGTCGATTAAAAAAAGTTGGATCCAGTCGTGTCAGTGTGAAGATGTCGATCTACTGGATCATAATTGGATAGAATCTTATATTCGACTTTAAACGAGGATTTTCCTCTTACAAGATCGCCTTTCGTGTAGAAATGACATAATGGATGTGTTGTTGTTTTAATAACCAGGCAGTTTTGTTTTCTTCACATGTACTCAAGTAAGGGAAGTTCAAATGTCGTGTACACTGCGTAGGCACTTTCTATCCACGTTTTTGTTTACTGCCAAAATTCTTACATGTATTCGTCTTCTGTTTTTTATGAAAGATGTTTTTTTTCCATCCCGTCCATTTACGGAATTACATACCTAAATAAAAATAATAATATAAATAAAGTCTCACCTGGATTTACTAAAATTCGAAAAGCCATTTGTTGTGTATTTTTTTGGAATATAGTATAGAAAATTGGCGGACCTCTGATGTGAGTCTGGCTAATCGAGGCTACGATATAAAATAAAATATCTTGAATACGGGCACAACCATCTTTAAGAAAGTCACACAGAGAAGGATAAATGCTCAGGCTAATAAATGTTCATTAACAGTTCCTAATTCCTAGTGGATGTTGACAAAATTCTTCACATGTAGCGGCACAACAATTTCCCCGACCTTAGTTTTAAGTAGCTACTCCAAACTATGAAGAAGTAACCGAAATTACAGTCGAAGAAGTAAGAAAAGCTCTAAAAAGATCTGGGATCTATGATCAACAGCGAAGAAACCATGGAGGATGATTCTGTTAAAATTAGGGACCATTCGAACCTCGTCAAAAGGGCAAAAAGAGGCAACACGAAAAGCTCTTGTATTGCACAAGTGCAACAAAACTATCATTAGATAAGCCTCAGTGACCAGGTGGTACACAACGGAAAAGGCTTGAAGATATTTTCATTGGCAGAAAAATAAATGCGTCGTATCATAAGCCCGTTGAATAAAAGGCAGAGAAAAAGAAAAGAAAATATCTAAAATAAACAAAAACATGTAGGATCTATTTGGCAGCACTAAAAAACCAAGTGTACCGTCATTCGACGCTATCGTCGGAAGATATCAGAATTAGCTACCTACCATCTCACACATTTGCTAATAAAACATCTCTTATTCTTTATTGTTATCAAGTGAATAAACACTATTTTTACCAAAAACATAGCTATAGCTCGTGAAATAAAAAAATCGAATCCAAAGATGAATCTAACTATGTGCTTTGCTTAGTATTCTCTGAAATTTGCCAACACTAATGGCTTTGCTCATATTGAATTTCGTTGATTGGATTTCCTCGTATTTAAACACTTCCATAGAATAAACACATATGAGGTTCTTTTCTTTCGAGCAGTGTCCTTAAATCGTGGGATTTATCCCTTTTTCGTGGGGAAAAAAAACCTTTCAAGGGAAAAGTGTAGTTTTTGTAATTGTCAGTGACATTTTTCTTTCCGTTATTATTAAATTAATACACTGAACGTTCATGAAATGCACGCACTAAAGTTAAATTTTGTCAAAAAACGTTGCTACGCATATTTCCATTAAAAGCAGATTTATATTTCAATGGTTTACACTTCCAACAAATTAGTTAGAAATGGGGACAAACATGGATATTAACATCAATTCAAACATCCTCGCCCAATTACTACTTACCTAACTTAACGGGCTCCCGACCCGTGAAGAGTCACTGCCTGAGACAGCCTTCCATCCTCCACGGTCTCGGGCACGCTGCTTCCACCAGACCAAGAGCTCTGGCATCCGCTTCTATGTTGTTTCGAACCTGGGAGGTGGGATTCCAAGATAATCTTGGCTGGAGCATTATTGTCCATTCGCTCGATGTGGCCGAGCCAATATAGTCGGCGTGTTTTGGCTTTCTGACTACATCCACATCTTGGTCGGCTTATAGAGTTCGGGGTTGCATCTTCCCATCCATACGTCCTCCATGCACACAGGGCCATAAATTCTTCGAAGAATTTTTCTCTCAAAAGAGTTAAGTATCTGCTCTCCTCCCTGCTTATCGTCCAGCACCGAGCACCATAGAATAGAACTGGCAGGAGCAGAGTTTTGTCAATCTTACCCACAGTCCTTCGAGTTAGGAGTTTTGAACCCATTTGTTTTACCAAACCGAAGTAGAAACGGTTTCCTAGGATAATTCTTCATTATGTCTCCCCTAAGGTGTCGTTTGCATTTGCAAACATATGTTGCGTCGTTTACACATAATGTAGTTGTCTAAATTTGCGAACAAAATTAAGCACTACCAGGGCTTGAATGACACGAAACAATTACTTTTTTCGACAAAAAATCTCCTCAACATCAAATTAGCATTTTATGAAAACCGGTATTTTTCGAGCGAGTTCTCACTAAATGAAGATCTTTGCTGGAATGCTGGAGATATTAATAAACAATATAGTTGAGCAGTCCGATTTTTTAAAAAAAAACTATGAAACCCTCAATTATATTTCAAAAATATTTTCAAAATTTTTTTATCAATTTAATTTTTTCAGCAGCATATTAAATTTATTTCAATTTAAACCTACCTGTGATTTCTTATATTAAAAACAGAAATGGTATCGTGGGAAATTGGTGGGAATTTTAATTCGCGAAAACGGAAATATGATCACAATTTGTGGTTAAAGTGAAGGCACTGTGTTAACAACACTTTTCGTGAGAAATGAAAGCTAAGGTCACAGAGGTTATCACGTACAGATAGCGCTCATGACATAATATGAGAGTGTAAAGCATTTTCTGTTTAAATTCAATTCAGTGCTCAAGGTGCATTCGAACCCAAATGTTCTAATAAAATTCATAAAAACAGTTTGCAATGAGCTCAGTAAAAAATCGTGCAGTGTTTACAATTTGCGTAATAGCCGCTATTAGTTCAGCAACTGGTATATTCTCTGTGTATTTTTGATTTCTCTGATCATATTTATAATTTTCTATTTTTTGCAGGCTTTCAATGGACATCATTAAAAATTGGGGATCCAATACCAGAAAATGCTGTTAAATTTAATGAAAATGAAGCCACATATGTTGGACGTGCTAGACACTACAATTTAATAATGCCAGCGACTGTAACCAAAAAAGGCGCAACTATTTTTTATTATAAAGATATTTTGAAAACGGAATATGAAGTGCTGACAGCAAATGAACATTGTGAATGGATTCAGAATGGCAAAATAAAAGAAAATATTGTACGCGCTGGATCTGCATGGAACCACGAACCAATTTTTATTGCGAAATCACGACCTAGACGCGGTTCTTATAAAGTTGTATCAATTTATTTAACATCAGATAAAACAGAATATTGGCCTGATATGTGGGAATCGACCTCTACATTAATATGTGATGATGTTAATATTTGGATTGATGCTTCATCGAAAAACCTTTCTAACACCATTTACAGGTCAGCGTCTACCTATGAAAACGCTGGTGTAGCTCGACTAATAGGCCCTGCTTCTTCAACTGTTGCTGCCAAATTAACACTTGACAATGGCATTGCAACTTGCAATTACTTAGGAGTGTTATTGAAATCATCCTATTATCAGGCCTTAATTGGCACATCATTAGAATACAGTTGGATTCAGTGTAATAAAGGTGTGATTCCTGATTTTGCTGTGGTGGCGGGAAAAACCGACAAAAACGAATTAATATACGTGGGACGAATAAATGCGGAAGTTGCACCTATAACTTTTTCCAAAGCTCTCGACATAGAAGATTACGAGATTTTGGTGAAAAATGTATTATAAGAAATATATGTCAAATGGAATAAAACATTTTTGTATTGAAAATACCACCGTCCTAGATAGAATAAGCTCACAATTGCTTAAGATGCCTTTTTTTGGTTTGACTAACATAGGACCATTTTATTCACTCGAAGTTATACCTGGGGATGTTTATTGTTTACTTGAGAAATTGGTTCCATTCACTCGAAATTGACTTTCTTAACTTTCGATTTCAGAAGTTGAGTAAACCGACAGCTGCACTACAGTACTACAGGCTGCAGTATTCACCATTTATTCACTTGATTTGATGATTCATAGGGGCTGCAAAGTAAATGCCTCACAGTGGTGAAGTGTATTGCACTACTAAGCGAGAGGTCAATTCTCGACCTGTACCACCTGCAATATTTTTATTTGCTGCCACACATCTTGCGAACGTCTGACAAACATCCAAGAGTAAGAACTGTCATGAGAAGCTTCTCAAAAATAAAATTGCCGTTCGGAATCGACATTAAACTGTAGATCCTCTCATTCGTGTCAAAAATATAACTTCGCGCACAGTGGTTGAAGAACCTACGCCTTGGGCCTTCCTATATGGGCCGTTTACGTCTAATATTTATTTATATTTTTTTGCCGGTAAATGTAATGGTAAAAATCTGGGGACACACTTAAAAATAATTCAATGAATTAAATAATTATTTATTATCCTGCAACTCACCATTTCATGCCATGACCCAATGGTTCCGATCCGTATGTAACAAAAAAAGCTTCAAGCGTATTCACAGCCAATATTCCGTCCAACATATGTTAGAAGCCGCCAAGCTTGGCAAATCGCACGGCAGTGGCAGCTCCTTTGCTGGAACTTGCACTAGTAAGGACAATAACCTTACCTTAAATATCATCGTAAAAAGAACAAAAACAAAGCAAAATAGTTAAACAACAATCAAACAACACAACTCAAACCGAGAGCTGAGAGCTAAGAAGCTTTAGGTTTTTTAATTTCCAGTCCGAGGCTGTTCATAGTTCCACTGAAAGCCAACTCTCGATTTACCGGCAAGTTGAACAATAGCGAATAAAGCGGTCCTTAGAGTAGCCATTTCCACAAAATGCTACCACCTAAAAGTACACGGTTTGAGGGTTAAATGAAGTTGTTCTTCAGAGCCTACAGTTGACCCAAATGCGTAGTGGCTAACGAAAAAATTTGCTTCACCCTGAGCAAATATATAATAATCTGAGCTTCTAATAACTTTTGCGTCATAAGGGCAACTCCTTAAATTCAGCACTAAATCTTCAAATCAACGATTTCTACCAGTGAACGGAATTTCAGGACTAACTTATGTACAACCGCATTGCATCGGACTTATTTATAATTTCCACGATTACAATAACCTTCTCCTTAGTATATTCATTGCATGCATAGATACCTACAAGAACAGATAAAAATAAACTGCAATTCCCAGGACTGAGTCCAATCCTTATATAGCAACGTAAAAGTCGCAAAGACCGCACACAATGACCGAAAGGTAAAAAAGCAAAACAAAAAACAAGTTCACATCGAATACAAATCGTTTCATTACATTTCCTAGGGCATAGCACTCTCCCAAGTGGATGCTTTCAAGAATTTCATTCAACGTTCAGCTACATCATCATCTTCGTTTCCCCCGAGAGGAGAATTCCACTGCAATTCATCTTCGTGCCATGTCGTGGCGTGGCGCTCGCCGGCCGCTCGACTTGTCCACGTCAGAGAGCACACCAGCACTAAACTTTACATGTTTACATTTAAATTTCTTTAAAAATAGTTCATTGAGGAAATTTGTCTTGCTGGCTTATTTACAAGGATTACAGTGGGATGGGAGTCAGTCCTTCCAAATTCCGAAGAGGGGTGACTCCGAGAAACATCCCAGCAGTAAACACATTGTACACATGTTATTTAGGGAACAACATAAAATGGTACCATATGTGCCAAGGATGCAGGATTACAGAAGACATTACCTATGCAGGCAGGTTTGCCTCACCTAATGCCGCAACCACATAACTTGGGAATTGCCAATTCTTGGGGAGCTATTTTAGAAAACTTCCAGTTGTACGATAATTTGAAAGTAGTCTCATTGGTAATGAGGATAAGACCCTCAAATGGTCGCCTCTTAAGGACACGTTATTAGAACATTTATTGTGTGATTAAATATTCGCAGTTGGGAGCATATAACTTTGGGGCTGTTATAGTGGGTCCTTTGGATTTTGGGATTACATTTTCAATGAGGTTTGCGTTGGTAAGGTACCTACCCACCTGTAAAATGAAAGCGGTTAGTTGTGTCATTTCAGTGAAAGTGGTGATTCAAGTTGGGAATTTCTAATGGAATCGGTGATGGTGAATTAATTATGTTAGTGCGCCGTTAAATGAAGAATGACGGGAAAGCTTGTGATGGTTAATAAACGAATGGGGTTGGTGAAATGGGATTAGTTGCCGAAAATCTCATATAGAATGCAAATTGAAATGACGCACTGACGATGCTTAAGTTAGGAAAGTGGAAAGTGAGGTGAGATTAGAGAAGGGGTTTTGGTTTGACGAAATTGTTGGTGTTGCCAGAGCTACATCTAATTCTTTAACAACAAACAGGGCCGCCAACGTTGAGAGGTAGAAACAATACTAGAGAATTAAACTCATATAAATAAGCTCTGACAGTCAATTTATTGTGTTTCGTTATAAGCAGGGTCTTAAAAGGAGTGATACTGTTCTGACTGATTTGCTTTCTTGCAATGAATTATTATTTTATTACAGACCAACTGTGGGTGTAGTGGCTTGGTGGTTAAGTGTGCTGGACAACTAACCGAGTGGTCCCAGGTTCAAGTCCGCCCCGTACCAACTACGAAATTTGTTTCTACCAATTTACATATGGCAACCTAGATGTCGAAAATGCATCTTTTGGTCGTTGAAGGGTTAAATTGTAGGCCCCTTCAATTCCTGTCAAAAAGTATATCTTCCCACAGGCAATGGCTTGGCTTTAGGTCCTGTGGGGGCCATTTACTCTCAATATTTACTTCTTATTACTTTACAGACAAAACGTTAGTTAAACTTTAATGCGCCTCTTGTTAGCTGAAGAATTCAATAGTTAGGAGACTTCAATGTCAATTTGATTTAAAAATGTATTATCGTGCATTATTGTTCCCCGCTGGGGATTGAACCTGTAGAACACTCCTATTGCCATGCACTATTTTAAGTCAAAAAGTTAGCTGAAATTGAAGCCGCAAAGAAATTTGCAATTCCTCAACTGAAATCATATATTTGGAATGAGAACTTAAGCTCAGTACAGTCGGTCAATGCGCTGCCAATGAGAAGACAATTTCCTGACTTCACCTAAGTAGTCTTTCGTCCTCTACGATCCCGAGCAAGTTACTTCCGGCTAACCCAGGCTAAGCACCCTGGTATCTGTCAAGACTTGGTCTTTAAAACAAAGGTTCGGTCTTTCTTGTCGTCTCGAACATTTGTTCGCCTTCCCCGTACGCAGGGCCAAATATCTGTCGACGAATTTTTCTTAAAATTATCCTCTTGTCAAACGCTTTATTCTTCTATTTGGTATTTTTGGTCTTCTTTTACTTCAAGTCCTTGGAATCAGTCTCTGTACATTCTATAGTAGCCCCAGACTATCAATCGCCTTTTCAGGAAATATCGGAACAGTTTAATACTCAACTTTGCTGGGTGCCGGGGCACAGGGACATTCCAAGTAGACAAGTGGTATCACAAGTCTAGCGACAAAACGAATCTGACCTAAGCTGGTTTTGAAACGCTTTAAAAATGGCATCTCTCTAAGCAAAATAAGAAACATACGCATTACTATAGGTGTCATCAAAGGACCACTGTCTTTAGGGCAGACGTGCAACAAGACTTGCTGCATTCACGAACGACTTTTGCAGAAGCTGTATGGACGAGGAGAGGGAGGAGAAGATCTTCCTACATGGCCCGCTATCTCTAGAAAAAGGAAGCTCCGTGTCGGAGCCTACTTCTACGTAGATACAAGTGATCAATTTGACAGTAAGAGCCAACTTCGCTTCGTCAAAAGCTCTGCTGGGTTCAACGAGTAGGGAGAAACTTTTTCCTAGTTCCCCGTGGTATTAAACGGACCTATACTGGTCTAAGTGTGTCGGTTTTTTACCCGGAAGCCATTTCAACCTAACCTAACCTAACCTTACTTTTAACTTTAAGACCAAATAAATCCGCCAGTTCTTCCATTGCTGCAAAACCCACTATAACGTCACTTTTGGAGCGACCAATGATTCCGCATTAAAACATGCCCTGCGCACTATCAGTTAAAGAACAAGATCAAAGAAGTTATATGGTAGCGCATCACCGAACTGCACATGGCACCGCGTCACGCCATTCTATGGTCCTTATTTTGCCCGCCTGAAGACTAACCCGCTAAATATTAAGTCCCCGAGAACAATAATGAACTCATACTCCTTGACAGGCTCCAGAACTTAAATGCACTGCTATAAAAGGAATAGCAGAAAATGTTTCACGTTTTACACTTATCATGAGAAATTCCTATTCGGATGAACCATAGAACCCACATGCATTGATCCCGCGCGGTCCTGTTATGCAAGAAATGAGCAGATATATTGAACTCTTCTGCTCTATGCGTGGAGTCACTACAATGGCAAACTGCGTCAAGATGTATGAATACAACCGCCATATGAGACGAGAAAGAAAAAGGTCATTTTGAAAACAAACCACTGGTTTCAGTTAAGCTTATCCTACGCATCACTTTTCATGGCTATGAAACTAATTGAAAATGCTCTTAACTTTGCTACAGTTCAATAGCAATTTACCCCTAACTAAGTCCAAAATCCGTGTTTGTCATTAACCATTCCCTTTCAATAGACTCCACCACAAATAAGCCGCAACAATTCATTGACAAACAGTTTTTCAACATCATTAGTCAGTCGCACAGAAATGTCCCCCTTATGAACTGAATTTGATTGAGTTGCCATCACTTCATCATCAACCCGCTAACAACATCTAGGCTATATGCTTCCTAGTCGATATCAATCAACAGGAGACAAAAATTCCGAGTTCCACAGGCAAATTATTATCCCTCTTCCATTCCTTGGTGACATTCGCTTGTCAAAGCTCAACGATTAATTAGTTTCTTCAATAAATCATTTCCTTGTTGGAATTGTAGTCCTTTCGCACAATCACCACCACATCCTCCTCTCCGTCCTCACCAACTATCTTCACAAAAACCAAACAACAAATGTAAGCTGTCAGCCAATGTGCCGACAACTACGAGTTCTGTCATGTTGAAAGTTTCCTCCATTAAAATTCCATCGATCACCGACTCCATTAAGGCGATTCACAGTCACAATGACACACCCACCAGAAGTGGACTTGCAAAAAGCATTCCCGGTGGAGATAAAAAAGGGTGGCGGCAACTTGTGCCGGTGCAACAAGTTTTATTGATTGGAAAAGTTTCCATTGTTAGTCCACTTCGAAGCAGGATATAGCAAGGATCTCGCAGCCACAAAGGCCTTAACTCAATCTATTTTCATGGCATGTTTCCTATTCTCATCTCAAAGGAATCCTTAGAAATGCTATCCAAAAGCCATAAGAGTACCCAAACCTAATTAAGGATTGTACTGTGCGCGTTGTCATTCGTTTCTATGGCTTGATATCGCCCAGCGCTACCACAGGATAATTGCTAAACGAATTGCAATCTGTAATAACATAGTTGTGATTTTTATGTATTGTGGGCTGGGCGTGCAAGTCCTAGCAATACAATCGACTACTTTCATTATATTCAAGAGGATTGACCAGCGAAGCGGGAAAACCTGGGTACACTGATCTCATTACTTTGACATTGGCAAAGGATGTGTGGCCAGCTGGAACGTTTCAATAATCCCTAAAATTTCAATAATCCCTAGAATTTCACAGGCAAACAGAACCGAAAAAAAAGGACGAACATTCTGAAGGTATATTGCGAATTTGAGATGGAAAATTTCCATCTGTGGATTCGAAATATGTCAGGCACACAAAAATGTATATCCAGCCGCCAAGCTTGTAGAGCCTTTCCCTTGATCTGTTTTTTTTTTGTTGGTTCGTTTTTGTATGTCAAGCAATTCCTCTACTGTCCATCACACGTTGACATGAAGCAGCTTAGAAAACGAAAAGGACACAATAAAAAGAACAAGGAGATTGTTGCTGTAGCGGTCAGCTTGGATGGGATCCATGGAACCATGGAACCCCTCTTATAACGACTATGTTACACCGAAAGGACACTTGGTGGTTGTATAGTTGCAACTTCATTTCATAGTTTCTCTCTAGTTTTAATGCTTTTTCTCGGATACGTTCACTGGATGGCATGGAAGAGGGATTATTTTCCAACTGCGGTCGCTTCTCTGCGGACTAGGTCATCTGTGAAGTCGAAGGAAGTTTCTTTTATTTTATATTTTGTATTTTTTTTTTGTTTGCTATTTGGGGACGAATCCAATTTTATAATAAACATGTGTGTTTGACTGTGGCGCTCTTTAAATTTGTTCAAGCGGAACGATTTTATAGCAGGGATACTTGGTTATTGGTTTAGAATGGTTAACTGCTGTGTCGAAGAGATTGGCAAATTGTTTTATGTTGATGGGATAACCACATCTATATGATAGTAGAGAGTCCTTGGGTATAGTGTTTACGATCGAGTTGTTCTAGGAGGCAAATGTGGAACACGTGTCGTGGTCGTCTGGTCGTCGAATCAGTAGCAGTTGACAAAATAGGCACTTTAGGGTTTAATAAAATTCTAGGGATATTTGCTCAATCATTTGGAACATCGAATTAAGATGTATTTCGTAGCTCATCCTATTTAATTATTGTGTGTAACTATGCCATGGCTATGATGATACGATACCTCAAATAATTCGATTAGGAATCATCGGGCATACCTTATTGAAGAAGAATTTTTCCTACAACCCCATGCGACGCATTGGGGCAAAACATCTGCATAGTAACACGATCAGATTAGTTAAGGAGTTGGTGCCATTAGAGCTTGGAAAAAGGCATTTCCAACAATTCGTCCACAAGTCACTCAGACTTACTTTCGTCCTTGAACTAAGTATAATATGCTTCCACAAATTTTATTTAATACAAAAAAGCTTTAAACCTTTTTTAACTTTCTCGTATACATTAGTATACTAAAGAGAAAGTTATTGCGATCGTGCGGAAATTTCGAACTTAAACTAAGTATGAGGGATGATATTATGACTATAGAGAAGTCCAAAAAAGTGGGTCCGCCAATGCCGTCCGTCGGTTTGTCTGTCTGTCCGGGCGTTGTATGGCGAAACGGTTCAACGGATTTGCGCCAAAGTTCATATATAAGGTTCTTGGGGTTACATCTCGGGGCATCTTTTTTTTTTTGCTTTATTTTTTTAAATAACGGTACCTGCCATACAATTTTTTTTGTGAAAATCACTTATCACTATTTTTCTCAAAAGTGGTCCGAAGGATTTCGGTCTGTTTTTGTACTAAGGATGTTAAGAATGGGGTCAAAAATTCTGCATACTCAGTTTTTGGAAAAAAAATCGATTAACGGTAATTTATAAAACTGGCAATATCTCAAAAACTGATAAAGGGAATTTAAAAAATAAATAAAATTTTTTTTTACTATAAAGATAAACAAATTTGCATACTTCGATTTTTTAAATAATTTTTTTTTTCATATAACGATTTTCTTAAATTTAAATTAATTTCGTTTTCCCAAAAACGGCTCTATTGATTTTAATAAATTTTTGTATTTCGAACAATTATGTTAAAAGTGTCCAATGAAATTACATCAAAATCGTAGGTGCCTAATTTTCCGAAACCTAAAAAGTGATTTAAATACATTTTCGATTCATTTTGCCGTTCAAAAACGCATCTCATGTATCGAGAAAGTTTCGTATGACGCAGTCGTGCACTTTATTTTTTTCAATACTCGGTCGAATATTTTGTTCTTCTTTTCTTCATTCGACGAGATTATCACCATCTATCATTATTGCATTCCTACTGGACAGCTTGTGGGGTTTGTCGGGTTTTTATATGTTTATATGGAGCAATAGTGCTCACTTAGGCCGGTCTTTGGCTTACTACCACCAGTTGCGCACTCCAAGTTAGTTGTAGTCCCCTTCTCACCGCCTAAGTGTCAAAGATTTTGTAGGCAGGAGCACATGTATTCGTTCGATCGTCTCAGCCGTCTTAAACTCCCGAAGCGCCTTACAGACAATTATGAGTAGGTTTTATCCCAAAATAATCAAAAGCGTCTGTACTTCTCTATCAAGTCATTGCCGACCTTGATGTACCAGCGAGATTTCTCCATGGTAATCCTACAAAAACATTTACTGTGGAAGAGTTTTTCGATATTTCATCAGTCTCTGTCTTTCGTCTTGATCGCTTTGACGTTAATAAATTACGTGAAGGTGGTGTTTTGATCGCTGTAAAGCGTTTACTTGGAGCTGTTGCTGTGGATATTGATATTGATTGCGTCGCTGGTCGTTCACATATTGATCAAGTATGTGTACGTGTGGATGCTATTGGTTCGGGTTTGCTTATATTCCTAAGTTATATTCGGTTTGAAATTTGGCATTTTTTCGTTTTCAAAATTGAAATAAGACCAAATTAATGGAAATAAAGCCAAAAAATTGAATGCAATATTGGTTAAGAAAAGGTTGCATATAGCCAACCCCGTGCCTACTCCTACTCCGATCAATCGAATAATGAAACCAAGCGGGAAGGCAGCAACACCATATTTTATAACCATCACGAATACATTAATAATTAGAATTTTAAAAACGAAATAACGCCAAATTGGCTTTATATTGGTTTTTGAAACGAAATAAAGCCAAACTAGGAATTTGGTCTTATTTCAATTTTGTAAAGGAAATAATGCCAAATTTTTGGAATTTAGCTTTATTTCATTTGGCGTTATTTCATGTCACAGTTATGTTCTACCAAAAAGTTCATCAACTGTGTATAAGAAGCATTTGGAGAATATTGACAGAGTTACCGCATTGCCAGAATATGCAAATTATAATATATATATGAGTGCTTGGGAATTTTAAATGTGGTGATATTATTTGGCCTCAAACTACTGACAATAATTTAATGTCAATTTCACTTTCCTCTGGATTGAGATTTTATTAATTGATTCGTTATTATCAGCTAATTTAAATCAAATTAATTATGTCACTTATTCACTAAATAGCATATGTATTAGACTTATGCTATCCTTTATTATTAAATTCATCAATAAATATTTGTATGCAAACTTACAATTTCAATAATTTCTGTAAATTCAATAACTCAAAAACTGTTTTCAAATTTGATTCCAATAACCTTACTTGTATGAATAACATTTTTATGAATATTAATTGGTCAAATGAATGCTATATTCAATAATGATTGCGTACCAATGCATTGCAAAAAAGTGAATTCTAAACCTGCTGTCATATGCGGCTTTTAATATCAGATTATTTAAACTAAAAACGCTGCACATAATAAGTATAAGAAATCACACTCAACTCATGATTATGCACTTTTCTCGCGTCTGAGAAGGGAGTTTATTTTCCAGTCCAAATTCGTTTACTGCAATTATATTCATTCTGTTGAAAGTAACCTTAAAATTAGCCCAGCGTCTTTTTGGAAGATTATAAATACTAAAAGAAAAATTACTGCTTTACAACATCGATTCGTATTAATAACACACGATCTACGGATTCTAAGGATATTGCAGATATTTTTGGTGAATATTTTCAAAGTATTTACAATTCGACTTCATCAACGTCTATTGACTTCAACTACTTACTTTACTTAACGGGCTCCCGACCCGTGAAGAGCCCCTGTCTGAGGGATCTGTGATCCCGAGCACGCTGCATCCAGTCCAGAGGCTCGGTCTTCTTTGTCGTCTCGAACCTGGGGGCTGGGATTCGAAGATCCTCTTGGCTGGAGCGTTGTTGTCCATTCGCTCGATGTGGCCGAGCCAATGTAGTCGACGAATTTTAGCTTTTCGGACTACATCCACATCTTGGTACAGCTCATAGAGTTCGCGGTTGTATCTTCTCCTCCATTCGCCCTCCTCGCACACAGGACCAAATATCCGTCGAAGGATTTTTCTTTCAAAGGATCCCAGTTTAAAATCTCCTTTCCTGCTTATCGTCCAGCACTCGGCGCCGTATAGCAGAACTGGCAGGATAAGCGTTCTGTAGAGCATGCACTTTGTCATTCGAGTTAGGAATTTTCAACCCATTTGTTTTGCCAAACCGAAGTAGCAGCGGTTTCCTAGGGTAATTCTTCGACGGATCTCCACTAAGATGTCTTTTGTGGAGTTGATGTTTACCCCGAGTTAGATGAACTCCTTAACTACCTCGAAGTTGCAGCTATCAACAGTGACATTTTGTCCTAGTCGGTGGACAGATGATTGTTTGTTTGTTAATAGCATATATTTAGTCTTGTCCTCATTCACTTCAAGGCCAACTAGTTTCGCCTATTCACGCTGGGATCGACCGATGATATCTATATCGTCCGCATACCCCAGCATTTGTACTGATCTGTTGAAGATAGTGCCTTCCGTGTTGACACCTGCCCTGCGCACTATCTGCTCAAGAACAAGATTGAAGAAATCACACGATAGTGCATCTCCTTGCCGAAATCCGGTGCATGTTTGAAAGAGTTCAGATGAGCTGCTGCCAAACTGAACATTGAATCGCGTGTTATCTAGTGTCATGCGACACAACCGGATCAGTTTTGGCGGGATCCAGAATTCGGCCATCGCCGCAAAACCTGACGATGAATGCTGTCATATGCAGCTTTAAAGTCGATGAAAAGATGGTGTGTCTCGACTTGAAACTCGTTGGCCTTTTCCAGGATTTGCCTTAGTGTGAAGATTTGGTCTAGAGTTGATCTGCTACGCCGGAAGCCACACTGGTACGTGCCGATTAGTGTGTTGCAGAATGGTTTGAGACGTTCACACAGTACGTTGGATAGGATCTTATATGCGACATTAAGCAGGGATATGCCTCGATAGTTCTTGCAAGACATAGGATCGCCTTTCTTGTAGATGGGACATATTGACTTCAACTACATACGTCAAATCCCTTCCATCCATTGTTGATTGTTCTTGTTTTTCGTTTACTGTTAGTAAAGTTCAAATTGCTTTATCTAACTTGAAACCCAGTAGAAAAGCGGATATTTTGGGATTTGTTCCTATTGTTCTACGTTATTGTGCCAGTTTACTCTGTTCTTTTTTGTCAGAATTGTTTAATCAATCGCTTTCTAGTGGAGTTTTTCTTGAAGAGTGAAAAATATCTACCATAGAACCAATTTTTAAATCTGGTTCGAGGCATTGGGTATCTAATTATAGACCGATTAATAAGCTTTCAGTAATTCCAAAACTTTTAGAGAGTCTTGTAAGGGATAAATTTAATTTTGCGATCAAACAGGATGTTAGTAAATATGAACATGGTTTTTGCAGGGGTAGATCAACTTCTTCAAATATAGTGGAATTCATAAATTTTTGTATTAAGTCCTTAGACAACCGTAACCAAGTCCAAGTAATTTACACAGACTTCGTAAAAGCGTTTAGTAGAGTTAACCTCACCGTTCTCTTGGGAAAGCTAAGGGAATATGGCTATTATGGCCCGTTATTGAAATGGTTTGAAACATATTTATTTGGTAGAAGGCAATATGTTAATATAGGTGACTATTTTCCGAAAGAAATCCAACTTACCTCTGGTGTTCTGGAAGGAAGTCATCTAGGTCAATCCCTTTTCTTATTCTTTATAAATGATTTGCCAAATATACAAGGTGGCGCAAAAATAACCTTCCGATGTTTTTTGGCTGTAATTTAAAAAAAAATTAAAAACTTTGATTCTTCTTCTAGATTATTTTTATTTGGTCTTTTTTTTACATCAAGTCGAGAGTATGATGTCATGTTAATGCCCGCTGCCACAGTTGATTGTCATTTGAGCCCTTTTTATGGCATTTTCCATCACTTTGGCCAAAACTTCCGGCGATAGGTCCTCACATTCTTGACGGATATTGTCTGAGGCTTGTTGAAATAAACCCGCGACTTCAAAAAGCCCCACAAAAAGAAGTCTGGAGCGGTCAAATCAGGCGATCTTGCTGGCCAGTGCAAATCGCCAAAACGGGAGATTAGGCGCCCGGGAAATGCATCCTTCAGCATATCGGTTGTGGCACGTGCAGTGTGTGCCGTTGCACCGTTCTGTTGGAACCACATGTTTTCCAATCCCAATTCATTAAGTTGCGGCAAAAAGAACTCGTTGATCATTGCTCTGTAGCGCTCACCAAAAAAGGTCCGATGACTACTCCAGCGAAAACAGCACACCATACAGTGACTTTGAGCGGGTGTAATGGCTCTTCGTGGGTTACACGCGGATTTTCAGTGCCCCAGAAGCGTAAATTTTGCTTATTTACGTACCCGCTACGATGGAAATGGGCCTCATCACTCATGATTATTTTTGATGAAAAATCATCTTCCTCTTGGTGGTGATTAAGGATGGCTTGAGCATACGTTAGACGCGATTGGCGGTCAGCACCTAACAGCTGATGCACCGTCTGGACTTTGTACGGCAACATCTTCAAATCTTGTACCAAAATTCGCTGTAAAGACCGTCGACTGATACCCATTTGCGTGGCATTTCGGCTACAGCAGCAATATTCTCGGCTACTCCGGGGTCTGCCACGCCTGGCAGCATCTCGTGTTGTGCCAGTCTCTTCGAGGCGAGCGGCTAAACGTCGCAGTGTTTCACCAGTAGGCGTTGGACGGCTAGGAAATCTGCGACGAAATTCACGTTGTGCCAAAGTCACCGACCGATTATTACTCAAATAAATAGTCACCAATATTCCGCGTTCAGGAGCAGTGTAGCGTAACATTGTTTATTAACGTGTATTTCGCATGTCAAAACAGAACTGACATTAGGGGCCAATCACATAATTTATAGCATTTTCTGATAGGAGGATTACTTTTGCGCCACCTTGTATTAAAGCATTGCTACTGCCTTATGTATGCTGACGATATAAATTTGTTTGCGAAAATTTCAACAATTAATGACTGCTTGCTGCTGCAAAATGACTTTAACTCTTTCTGTGAGTGGTGCAGATTAAATGACTTGATTTTAAATGTTGATATGTGTGCTTGTATGAACTCTTCAAAATTATGTTCCATGCTATTCTGTATATAATGTCCAGCTCCAGGATCTTGGTGTAATTTTTGATATCAAATTAAATTATTACTCAACTTTGTATGCTCCTTCAGAATCCTTAAGACCGAGGCCCTGTTACACATCTCTTTGTGCAGTTAAGTGTTTAATATGTATTCTTTAGAATTATATTTGATATATATCTGCCCAAAAATATTTGTAAAAATATGTTGAATTAAAAATACTGAAAACCAAATGAGCTTGATATGTGTGCCAAAACGGGACATCACTTTGTACAGCTCGTGATAAAGAGGTAGTGAATTTTTGAATGGTTGATCAATTGTGGACTTCTCGGGCCTCAGCTGATGAGGTTCACCTCTACGGATTCAGTTCGAGTCTTGTTTTTCTGACAGAGCTTCCGAACATTATTTCTGGAATAGCACCTATCTATTAATTTATCGGCACCCTAATCATGCTCTATCTTTTATCTCTGAAGGAGCTGATATTCCAAGTTTTAGTTTTTGCCCGTAGAATTCATGAGCAACATTATAGTAACGGGTGATCCAAGTAGAGATACTTTTTTCAATAGCCTTTTTTGACAGATCACGTGTGAGTCGTGTCATGCTGTCATGTTATTTTTGTTTAGTATTGTTTGGCATTTCATAATGGAAAGACTTACGCGTGAACAACGTTTACAAATTGTTCAACTTTATTATGAAAATTCACGTTCTGTGACGAATGTGTTTCGTGCACTTCGCTCAACTTATGGTCAACATAATTGGCCTACTGAGGGTACTATTCGCAACACCATCACCCATTTCGAGACCCAGCATTCATTATTGGCCGTAGCTGAGAGTGTACACGAAGACCGTAGAGAGTCGATTCGGCGCCGTTCGCAGCAACTCGGACTGACGTATGGAACGACTTGGCGCATTTTACGTCCAGATCTTAAATTGAAAGCGTACAAAATACAGCTTGTGCAACAACTGAAGCCACTCGAACTTCCCAAGCGACATCGCTTCGCTCTATGGGCTCTTGAAAAGTTCCAAGAAGATCCGACGTTTTCAAGGCATAGTCATAGTCCGTTTCTAGAAACGGTCCGATTGTGCTTCCGACGATGTCCTCCTCTTCTGTTTTAGCATACAAATTGCCTAGAAATATCTTAACGTCATACTTCCCAAATTGCTCGTAAGTTTTATCGAGGAGGTCGTAGAAGCGGAGCTACAAAAAACCTGCTTCGCCCTAAGTGTTAGTGATTCATTTAAATTCATCGACGCAGCTCATGTAGGGATAACGTCCAGAAACACGAAGAAGTGTCTTAGTGTGAGAGACCTTATTTTGATTTTTTGAACTCCATTTAACTTTTCTTTAAAAAAAACTCTCATCAATCCTTAAAGTAAAATGTCCGTCGAATTAGATTGCCCACGCCTCATCATACCTCATCAACTATAAAAATTCAATTTATTTCAAAACACACGTTTCGCTGCCTGAATTAAATAATCTTACCCCCATTTAAATGTATTATTGCGTGTGTTGCGAATTTTAAATCAAGCACTGCGGTATCCCCAGCGACCAATGACTACTTCCATTTAGCCATCCGAGCATGCCATCGTTTGGCAATAATAATAATAATTTAATCCTTTGGCCGGATTATCTTTTGCTCGACAGTCAGTCTCGCCAACAAGTCATTCATGCCAATTTCAATTCAATTAAAATTAATAAATCCAAAGTGCCAATGTAGCGAGGATATGTGCTGTATATGCTGTGAACAGTCTGTGCCTGTCTCGCCAGAGTTTTATCATGGTCTTCCGCCCACCGCTTATCCTCTACGAGATGAAAATTTAATTAAACGCACGCACTGCCAGGCTCTATACAAAACATAAGCACGCACCCGCCGCACAAACATTCACTTACATTTGGCAGAATGCGAGCAAGCGAAAGACAATCCACTTGTATTGTCACCATAGAAAGCCTTCAGCTCCAGCTCAGCATGTCCTTCAGAATCGACAAAAACATCCGCAATTTAGTCTCGACCTTCCCCTGAATTATAATTACATCGTTAAATTTGGCAATTACTTCATGATAAGTCGAGATGAGTCCTACTTTTTTTCTCCTTATTTTTCTCTTTTCTGCTTTTGCTGCTGGAATTATCCCCAGGATCCTTTAGTTTTATTATGATATTCCGGTAATTGATGAAGATAGATAGGAGACACGATAGAGAGAAACAGAGATGGAGGTACACTGATGATGATAATAGTTGGGTTAGTCCTAAACTGGTGTTGTTACGATCCAAGGGCTATGAGTAAAAGGATATCTAATAATTTGTGGGTAGGAACGAGAAGCTTTTTATTTTAATCTTGACAACTATACATACACATTATGATTTTGTTATTGTGGAAATTATTATACGAGAATAGGAGATGATGTAAATTAAGAATGCAAAGTGTTGAGTTATTTTTTATTTTATTTTGTTGGTTTTGTTTGCCTTTTAAGGGCGATCTGTACTTCCTAGTGAAGCTGTTTGATGGCCTCAGACGGGCTGCTTAAATGGAATAATAATAAAGATACCGAATTTGACATGGGTATAGGTCTGAGCGGAAGGACAATGAAGACGACGCGAGACCTTTTTGTGATGACTTTTTAGAAAATGCTATTTCAAATTCAAACTGTTAAGCCATGTTGAGAAAGGTTAACATCAATTAATGACGTTTTTAAAAAGGTCTATAATTATTAAATAATATAAAAAACCTTTTAACTTTATATGATAGGTTTTAAATCGCATAATAAAGAATTATTATTGAATACGCGAAATTGTTAGGGGACGGAGACACGGGTCAAAACCTCAAGGCAAATAAATCAATGGTATCTACTTAATGCATGGGTAGAGGCTAAGTAAGATGTTATTCTCGACACGACACAACAAGCAGCACCTGCCACGCTTGCGGCATTAATTCGTTAGTGGAGTGGTTCCTTGCTGCTTATATACTAGACTGAAGATACAAAAATAATCGCCTTAATGACATGTTAAATTATCTAAAATTTGGTTATGACAGAAGTAGACTGATTCGCGAACATCTGAGGATACCAATAGCAGGAGAGATTCTAATAAAGCCAAAAATCAGCTTTAAGGAGCACTTTAAAATACGAAGTCTGTCTGCATGTTCTTCAATAACTCGAAAATATTTAGCCATTATTTTTGTTTAAAGATATGTTATTCAATTAGGTATTAACGGGGTAAGCGGAATGTTTTAGGAGGGTGATGATGCGCTATCTCCCGAACTACTAGACCTGTTGGAAAATATATCATGAAAATACTTATATCTAAATTCATTTGATTAATTAGTATATTATTGTTAAAATTCTAATTCGTTTTCTGATTAATGCATAACTTCTTAATTTGATTTGCCTAAAATTTAATGTATACCCTATTTAACGTAACATCTTACACATAATCTCTCTTTCTTGCTCTTGTCCAATACCGGTTTTTCTGCTATTTTTTATGTATAACACATTGATAACACAACTTTGTTGAATCGGCGACACCGATTTCTCTGCCACTTGGATTTCGATCGTCAACCAAACCACAGCAGCTAAGTACCAATATACAAACCAACGCTATTTTATCTTGGATGTTTTTTTATTCACTTTTTTGGGTTGATGTTGATTCTCTTTGCTAAGTGCTGGTCCTTCACTTCGTCTCGTTGAGAATAATCGAATTATTGCTTGATTATTCCTAAACATATTTTGTGGTCCTTCGAGCCGGATTCTGGGTTTAAATTAAGATTACCCACATCAGGATTCCTTGCGAAATACAGACTCACTTTAATCGGTCTTGTCAATCATTAACGGAGTTTGCGTTAATTGAATTTTGTTCATTCGTCGTTGCTGCAAGCATTGCAATCAATAAAATTGATTTTTCGGACAATAAAGTGTGAACATTTGTGGATATAGACATTCGTTTGATCAAGTGGTGAATAAAATCTACCTCCCACGTGTGTATATTGTATATACCTAAAATAATTGAAATTTGCATGTGCTGATTATTCGTTTGCATTTTAATATTATTTCTTCGCGCTCATATTTCGTGAATTAATTAGAGACCTCTTTCTAAAATGACCTCGTGTAATATGTCGGTTCTTCGTGCTACTCGCGGAAATCTAAAGGGTTCGCTTACTAAATTAGCCACATTTTCCGAGAAGATTACGGAATTGATCACTTTAGACGCACTCGAAGTACGTTTGGAGAAACTTAACGATCTGTGGGAAAAGTTCTATTCCTCTCAACAACAAATGTATGCATTCGCGCAGGAAGAAGGTTACATTGATCCTGAATCTGAATTTGAAGAATTCGAATCAAAGTACCTTGTTGTCAAATCTGTTTTGCTTTCAACTATTAGGGAAAAAAAGAAGCCTGCAATCGAAGTTCAACAGTCAATCGACACACGTGCACCTATCGTCTCGCAGTCATTCGCAACCAATTCATTTAGTCATATTAATGACCATCTGCCTAAATTCCATATCGAGCCCTTTTCTGGTAATTATCGTGACTGGCCATCGTTTCGCGACATGTTCGAAAGTTCGGTTCATAACAAGATGAATTTGTCGCCGACACAAAAATTTCAATTTCTACGTTCGTCTCTTCGCGGCGATGCTTTAAATTTGCTGTCTCATCTTCCGTTGTCTGATGCTACCTACGAACAGGCATGGGAAAGATTAGAGAAACGATATGATAGGCCGCGTTTTATTATAAATAATCTTCTCGAAACCTTTATGCAACTACCATCAATTCAGAGCTCAAACGTGAGAGTTCTACGTAAGATTTCGGACTGCGCTGATGAGATTTTACGCGGTCTAACTTCGCTAAACTCAATGGAAAGAGATCCATGGATGATTTATGTATTAGTAGGCAAAGTGGACCCAGATACTCGTCAGGCTTGGTCAGCTGAGAGTGTAGACTCCGACTATCCCACGATACAGGAGTTTCTAGACTTCATGGAACGTCGGTGTGAAGCGTTAGAGTCGTGTCGATCACATGTTCGTGAATCTGGAACAAATCGGAAGTCCGCGACTTTGAAGAGTATGCATGTTTCGTCCGCATCACAGTGCCCAAGATGTACTGAGTCCCATGCACTTCCTCAATGTCCAGAATTTCTCGGTATGGGAATAGAATCGAAAAGGGAATTCGTTAAATCGAAGAAACTTTGTTTTAACTGTTTGCGTCGGGGACATAATTCTGCTCATTGTAAATCTAAGTTTCGATGCAACACTTGCAACTCACCACACCACAGCTTAGTGCATCTCGGTACGGGTACTGCAAATATCGGTAGCTCTTCTTCGGAAAATATTGCAACATCTCGTCCCCATTCATCTAACTCAAATCTTCCATCTACGTCATTTAGTACAAACCAACTCGTCACTCATCACTCCATTAATTTCACCCAATTTCTTCCAAAAACATTGCTTCCTACAGCCATTGGTAAGGTTAAGGATTATAAAGGAAAATACCAACTTGTTCGTCTTTTGATAGACTCGGGTTCGCAGGTTTCATTTATCACCGAGTCTTGTGTACAAAGACTCGGACTTAAAAGAACAAATGCCCGGATACCGATAAGCGGTATTGGTGCAACCTGCGCAGGAACATCCAGGGGTCTAGTCTCTTTGGCAATTTGTTCACGGTTTGATTCAGTCAGTATCCCGGTAGATACCTACATCCTATCAAACGTAACATCAGCATTGCCATCCGTTTCATTTGATGTCAAAGATTGGGTTCATATTTCAAAACTCGATTTAGCCGATCCGTCATTCAATCAACCTAGCGCTATCGATATTTTGCTCGGCGCTGATAAGGTCTGGGAAATCCTACAGGGTGAAAACGTTCGTGGTGCCAATGGGTATCCCATAGCACAAAAAACTCTCTTTGGATGGGTGTTAGCAGGACAATTGGTTTCAAGCGTCGACAATAACATTCAATCTCATCATACTATTCTTGATATCGATTCGAGTTTACAGGCCTTTTGGACAATCGAAGAGGTTGATCCGAAGTCTATTGTTTCAAAAGAAGACAAAGCCATTGAAGAACATTTTGTTCGGACACATCGAAGGGACAAACATGGAAAATATATTGTTCATCTTCCCTTTAAACAACCACCGGTTTTCGCGAGCACCCTCGGGGGTGCAGTTTCTCGATTGACGACAATGGAAAGAAGATATCAAAAAGACGAAGCGCCTTTTCAATCTTATTCCGACTTTCTGGATGAATATTTGAGACTCGGGCACATGCGTAGAGTACCCCCGTCGGAGGTTTCTAAACGCAATGTTTTCTATTTGCCACACCACGCTGTGTTTAAGCCTGACAGCGCAACAACGAAACTTCGGGTTGTTTTCGACGGGTCGTTTAGAGATTCGAGCGGAAACTCTTTAAATGACGCGCTTATGATCGGACCACCAATTCAACGCAACCTTTTTTCCGTCTGTTTGAGATTCCGTCGTCATAAATATGTTTTTACTGCCGATATCGTAAAAATGTTCCGCCAGATTTGGGTAGCAGATGAAGATATCGACTTCCAACGGATTGTTTGGCGTAAATCGGCAACAGATCCCCTTGAACATTTTCGTTTATGTACAGTGACATATGGCACATCGTGTGCCCCATATTTATCGGTACGTGTTCTACAACAACTTGCTTGTGACTATCGCGAAGAGTATCCTGTTGCAGCAGAAATACTCCTTAATGACTTTTACGTTGATGATGTTGTGTCAGGTGGAGATTCACTTCCTGATGCAATTGCTAAAAAAGACGCTTTAATCGAACTCCTATCAAAATGTGGCCTAGAACTAAGCAAGTGGCAAAGTAATTGCAAAGAGCTTCTGCATGAAGTGGAATCCATCCAAAGTGAAAACGTCTCGTTCGAATCTGAAAATGATTCATGGGTGAAAGTACTCGGGTTGTACTGGAACTCTAAGCTCGATTGCTTCTCGTATCGTATAAATCTAACGCCAAGCGAACCTATAACGAAACGTCAAATTTTGCGGGAAGTTGCCCGAATTTTCGACCCTCTCGGTTTCCTCTCTCCCTCGGTCGTGCAACTCAAAATCATATTCCAACAATTGTGGCATCGGAAACTCGACTGGGATGATCCTCTACCTGAATTTATTGTTACACAATGGTGTAAACATCGCCAGGAACTTCCTGATGTAGCCAAACTTATCATACCCCGTTGCATAGGCATAGCGGACCCTACCTTTCAACTGCACGGATTCTCTGATGCCTCGGCTTCCGCGTACGCTGCCGTCATTTACTCTCGCTACGTTTTACCCAATGGAAGCATTGAAACAAACATCGTGGCAGCCAAAAGCCGAGTAGCTCCAATAAAACAGTTGACCATTCCTCGTCTGGAGCTTTGTGGAGCGCTTTTACTGGCACGCCTGCTGGTTACTGTTCAAAGGTCGTTGAGCACAACCTGCTCAAATATCTATGCTTGGTGTGACTCCCAAGTGGTTCTTTCTTGGCTATCGTCTCCCCCTCGTCGTTGGGATATATTCGTCGGCAATCGGACATCTGAGATTTTAACCACAATTGATAGAAACAGATGGTTTCATATAAGGTCGGAGCAGAATCCAGCAGATTGTGCTTCGCGCGGTTTAGCACCGTCGGCTCTCGTTCAACATCCCATTTGGTGGACAGGTCCCCACTGGTTAAGAAAGTCTGAGGAGCACTGGCCAATCGAACGTCACCTCCAAGACCACCCAGGCTGTAAACTGGAAGAAAGGAAAAACTACCAACAATCGTGTCTAGTGGTCAACAATGAACACCCTCTTCATCAACTATGCCCAAGAGTTTCATCTTGGTATCGCCTTATTCGAATCGTCGCCTTTGTGTATCGGTTTATTTCGAAAAGCCGCAAATTATCGCGAGAAACAACTGCAATAACCCTTCAACTTCACTCTCACGAAATCTACAATGCGAAATGCATGATCATAAAATGGCTACAGCATCTTTATTTCGCAGATGATATTGCTTACTTCAAAACCCACGGGCATTTTAGTAAAGGTTGTAGAATTGCTAATCTTTGTCCATTTTTAGATGATCAGCATATATTGCGAGTGGGAGGAAGGATTCTCGAAGCTAATGTCGCATTCAACGTCAAACACCCAATCATCATACCAAAGCAACATCCAGTGACACAACTTATTGCAATTGACTTTCATCGACGCATGCTACATCCTGGAGTTTCTGCATTGTTTGTCCTCATTCGGCAGGAGTATTGGATTATCGGCTGCAGAAACCTACTTCGTAAGATAACCCATGACTGTATTTCTTGTTTTCGGCAAAGAAAGTCTACCGCTACACAGATCATGGGAAATCTTCCAGCACCTCGCATTCAGCAGAGTAGACCATTTACACACTGCGGCTGTGATTACGCTGGTCCAATTTTCATCAAAGTTAAAATCGGTCGAAAAACACACCATACAAAAGGATATATATCGCTTTTTGTCTGTCTGGCCACTAAAGCCATACATTTGGAGCTAGTCAGTGATTTGACTACTGACGCATTCCTCGCAGCTCTCCGTCGTTTCATTGCGCGTCGTGGGAAACCTTCGCATATGTACTCAGACAATGGTACAAATTTTCGAGGAGCTACAAAACGACTATCCGAAATGCACCAACTCACCTTGTCGGAATACCATAACTCAATAGTCGCACAGTCTCTTGCTCGCGATTCAATCACCTGGCACTTTATTCCTCCATCAGCTCCACATTTCGGCGGGTTGTGGGAAGCGGGGGTAAAGTCTGTTAAACAGCACCTTCGCCGTGTTATTGGTTCTGACGTCATGAACTTCGAAGAACTTTACACCCTTCTCACCCAAATTGAAGCCCTTTTAAATTGTCGTCCTTTGTGTCAAAATTCTGATAATGACTTAGACCCATTAACCCCAGCTCATTTTATTATAGGTGAATCATACGCAGCTGTTCCTGAACCATCACTTGAAATACCTCAAAATCGGCTATCAGCTTGGCAAGCAATACAGGCTAAAATCAATGGGTACTGGAAGCGATGGAGTATGGAGTACCTGACTTCGCTACAACAACGCTCTCGATGGTCGCAACCCGAACGAAACCTGCAGTTAAACGACCTGGTTGTCATCAAAGACACAAACTTGCCACCAGGGAAATGGGCTATGGGACGAGTCATAGCAATACATCCAGGTCAAGACGGACGAGTTCGAGTCGTAACCCTACGCACTGCTAATGGAAATTTAGTGCGACCTATTCATAAATTGGCACCACTCCCTATGAGCTGAAACTATGTTCCAGGGGCGGCGGAATGTTGGAAAATATATCATGAAAATACTTATATCTAAATTCATTTGATTAATTAGTATATTATTGTTAAAATTCTAATTCGTTTTCTGATTAATGCATAACTTCTTAATTTGATTTGCCTAAAATTTAATGTATACCCTATTTAACGTAACATCTTACACATAATCTCTCTTTCTTGCTCTTGTCCAATACCGGTTTTTCTGCTATTTTTTATGTATAACACATTGATAACACAACTTTGTTGAATCGGCGACACCGATTTCTCTGCCACTTGGATTTCGATCGTCAACCAAACCACAGCAGCTAAGTACCAATATACAAACCAACGCTATTTTATCTTGGATGTTTTTTTATTCACTTTTTTGGGTTGATGTTGATTCTCTTTGCTAAGTGCTGGTCCTTCACTTCGTCTCGTTGAGAATAATCGAATTATTGCTTGATTATTCCTAAACAAGACCGATATTAATTTTCTTGATGATTGCTGTAAATTAAGAACTAATTAGGTTGGTAGGATTAAAGGGAGCAAAAAGCGAGAAGGGTAAAGGGGCAGGAGATTATCTCTGGAACAACTTGGGCGATTTTAAATGACAACTTTCGGCGAGCGGAGTCGCGGCCATTTTCTAGTTAGATTTATTAACAGATTTATCAAGTCGAACTGAAGTAACTTAAGTTTCTAAATGGGTGGGATATCGTCACTCATTTTATTTAACACTTTCAGGGGATATCATATTAATAAAACCATCGGGATTGGAAGCTCAACAAAATTTGACTGCGGACTTAAGGCGGATTAAACTGCAATTTCTTTGCGGCCTCATTGAGGTCATAGAGTTCGCGGTGGTATTTTCTCCCTGATTCACTATCCTCGCAAATGAACAAATATCTGTCGAAGAAATTCTTTTAATATGTCACCTGTTTATAGTTCAGCATTCGGCGCCGCAAATCAGAACGGGCAGTATAAGGTTCTCACCCCTACAAGTCTATATTAGGAAGTTGGTTGCGCCCTTAGACTACTGCCAGAATAAATGACGATGTTTGACGGCTGAATTAAACCATTATATGTGTTAATCTGATAATCATGTTATGGCACCAGTGCTTTAGATCCCATTTTATCCCTGCTATTCTTTTACAAGAAAAAATTGCATTGTAGGTCTTTCCTCAGTATTCAGCTTTTTATCCAAAATAATGCCAACATATTTAGTCAACTCGCCCCCGTGAAGCTTCGATATTTTGAAGGCAGACATTTTGTAACTTTAGATAAATAACACCAGTTCCAATTTTGCTGAATTGAAATAAATCCACAGTCTTTAGCCCATCGGCAAAGAGTTTATAAGTTTGCTTCCATAATTTTACTCATTGTGTGAAGGTATTTGCCTTGGATGACAAAAACGACATCATTCGCGTAGACGGCAACTCTTTAAGCTTACGCAAAACATAATCGATAACTCGGATCCATAATATTGTGGATTCTTATTAGTCTGTTTCCTACTGTTGAACAGATAATTCTTTTTATGATCATTTTAGAACATTTATCTTTCCAAGAGTGTTTTGATCGCAAAAGAGGGTGCCTTTAAGGAATAGTTCAAGGCACCCTCTAAATAAAGAAAAGCTGAAAAATTCTCCACTATATTTTCTCTATCGCTTCATGTAGAGAGTGAGTCAACAGGCCTACAATTGCATTCATCATTTCCACAGACGCTTCTGAGGTGGACATCTAGGGGTCTTTCAAAAGTTTTCCGAAGAAAAAAATAAGAGACTTATTGGTATCGTTGCTTTCGTGTGTCTCCGCCTAACCAGCATAGGCATTATTCAAACTAGTTCTGGTGAAAAGATCTTATATCCAACACTTCTAGGCTTCCTTTTAGTGTAGATTCGTACATTTACCTTCTCAGGGAGACTGGAAACTTCTTTCGCTTCGGTGATAGATTCATTCACAAAATTATTTTCATGTAGACAAAGTAAGCCTTATTCCTAAATTAAGAAAGTTTACTCAAGGACTGGGACTCCGCACTTAAACCGACTTGTCTTGTCTTGGGACAACTGCTCCACACCAAGTGCCGCAAGTAGTCTAGGCACTGACATAGTGTATACACCTTTCAAGGAGAAATAATACTAAGCTTTGTTCAATTAATTTAATCAATTTAAGAAAAGAAATTGCAGCTAAGGACAGAAAGCAATCTCAAAATTAGAACGACGCCAAAAATCAACAATCCTTCTTCTCCGGCAAACAAATGCAATTCCCCCTGAATTCCCTCAGCGAAAAACACATTCAGATTCTTGTCATAATACGTATAAAGTTTTATTTATTAAATTGTTGGCTTCTTATAAATATTTTTACAGAAAGTAAAACAAAAGAATACAAACAAATACACACTGAGACACGATTCCTTAACAAGAAATATATAAAAAAAAAACCACCAGACCTACTCTCTTTCGCTGAGCATAATACATTACACCACGTTCCAAATACCAAACTCTAAGTGCACGCCATCATGTAAAATTGATGCCAGTAACGATTTGCGATAAAACCAGTAAAACACGTAAAACAAGGACTCTGCACGATAAAAATAAGTACACAGAGTTTGCATGTCCTTTGGCGAAAATCTAAGCCAAAGTTTTCAACTTCCGTTTCATCGTATCGTATCGAATTGAATCGCACAGAAACTAAACAAAATAACCAAGTGTCAATGCTATAGCTATCCAGTAGATAAAACAGATGGATACATTAAAAATTTTACCAAACATAAAGATTACACACACTTAAGAATGATGTCTCACTGGCAAACGGGTAAGGATAACACAAAGTAAGAATAAATAATTTGTTGTTAACCCTGTTGCTGGGTGTTCTGGATCTGGTGGTGTTGTGTTTTTGTGAATTAAGAGGTCCATTCGTGCTTTTAGAATATCATGCAATCTTGGTTGAGTAGGTCCATGTATTCGCCTGCAACACACGCGATACCAGCTCGTCCCATGTACTTGCACTTTCCGGGAATGCGAGTTTTCATCTCGACACTGCATTGATGAGATTTATGACTGCCATCGAGGTCTGCACCACCAGATGAGGGTCTTCCCTTGCCCATGGCGGCAATTGCTTCCATTTCGAGGATGTTTGATGAGGCGTCGTGCAGGAATTCTGGGGGCAGATCCAGTATATGGCCAGCGGCAATTTTCGGTTGTTGACCGAATACAACGAGAGTCACGTAAATGGCTAAGGACGCGATGGTTAGTTTCATTATTTGTTTTATAGTGCTGCCGAATGGTTTGTTAGTAGAATGCGTTTGTTCGACGATGACAATCTAACGTTGAATGATATTGTCCCACCGATATGTGGATCCTTTTATATGGACGAGTTCAGTGAAAGCAATGATGAAACTGGAAGCCATGCAAATGTTATGAAATGTATTTTTGGCATTTGGGGGTGTGGCAACAAGTGGATTGAGCATTGCTTTAATAAGACGGGTGAATTGACTTCAACTGTTGCTACTGTATTCCTGTGAAAGGGACAAGATTGAGGTCAGTTACAAGGGTTTGGATCTGTCCACCAAAGTTGGGATTGCATTTGAATTACGGTGGAAATGAAGAAAATGTTTCCCGCTGACGGGACCAAAATATTGGATTTGAAGAAAATATACAATTCTGGGTAATTTAAATGAATGAAATCTCGAGCAATCCATAATCAAATATTCACCCCTATCGCGGAAAACGACGTATCTGAGATTCCCATCACTTACTCGATTCACTTTCACTTGTCATAAGCATCGTGCAATTTGCCGGGGAAACTTCTTTATCGAAGTGAATTTCGTATGTTCGTATATTCGATGTTTTGTAGTAAATGACAGAAGTGGAAGTTGGAAAATAATTTTAAATTTAAATTAAATATAGTCATAGTCATCTCCACTGTCTCCGAAAGTGAATTTAGCAGCTTGCGTACGATTTTTTTTTTTTTTGCATAGCACATTCCACGTTTTTAGAAGTGTCCCAAATGGCTTTCGTTACAAATGAGCGATGTTGACACAACCACTCCACAAGCCAAGAGATATTTTTATGACTATTGTCGAATCCCAGAAGTGTTAATGTGCGTTTCTGGAATGCATATTGCCATCAAAACTCCGTTACAAAATAGACATTTATAATCGTAAAGGATATTTCATCCTCTAAAAAAATACCAATATTCTTGCTACCTGATGATCAGATATGCGACCATAAGTTGTGGATAAGATGTGTGGATGCAACAAATCCAGCCTCCAACCAGGACTGGAATATTTTATGAAAATAAATGCATAGAATACTTATATTTAAGACAAATCAAATTGAAATTGCAGCCAACAAGCACCAAATACGCAATGAATTAGCTGAGTATCTGAAATGTCAAAGATTGTATGGGGATTGTTCCCTGGTTCGTTTTCTACGATGGTGTGAAACGCATTCACTTTGCCGACAAGTGAACATTTCACCTCGAAAGTATTCTACGATGACGATATATGAATTTCAGTGAAACGTTTCCCCCAGGCGGATTCCACGATAGGGCTGATTGTTATTAATAAATCGCTCTGTGATACTACAGGGTGAGTGCACTCGTTGTCTTTATGGCTTACCGTCCAGTTACAATACAACATACAATGTTGCTGCACTTTTTGTTTTACCGCGTTTTCGTGGTCCAATGGTTATCGCATGGTTGTGATGTGTTAAATTGAATGTCAAATGAACAAGAGTGTAAGTAAACCCTATATAAATGGAAACTCAATGGTCCTATTAATGTGACTTAACACTCTATCGCATGCAAGCCCATATATGGTTCGCCGAATTTAACATATTTATTTCCGTTATATCGCACGATGGGCAACAAAATGAAATCTACAATATAAATTTGCCTTTTTCATGATACGAACCCAGTTTTTATTTTCATTGGAAATCACTTATTCACTAATAACATCATTGTTCCAAGTGCCGCCGTCGTGAAGTTCAACTCAATGTATGAAATTGAAAATATGTCAACTACTTATGTGCTTCAACGATAAAAGAAACTGCTTGACCTTGTTTCATGAATAATAAAAAACAATAATAAACAAAATTCCATACTAAAAATGTATAATGCATACAAGACCATTTCTGGCTTTTATGCGGTTTTGAATGAAAATTGTCTTAGTGCATACAAACCCATATATGGTAACTTTTTTTTTAATTATGTACGTACAACAAAAAATTGGTAAGTTATTTTTTTTATTATCCCCAAATTAAGATAAAAATATGTTTAAAAAAATTATATTTGAATTCTTTCATAATTCATGCAGTAAAGGGTTAATGTAAAACTACACTGGCACCGTGCCGCCAAAAAGGAATATCAAGTACGTAAATGTGTTCAACTTTTAACAACATTAATAACAGGGGAACAACGAATATATTTCAACACTATTTTGGTTCTATATTCAAAGCTTGCTTAGATACTGAAAATTCGCTTAAAATCACTGGTAAATGCAATTGTGCGTAGTCATTGGCAAAATGGTAAGTTTGTTTGTTCATACAACACACTTCTTTTATTTCACCAGACAAACACCAAAGTGTTATACAAACTATATGGTTCTATATTCAAAGCTTGCTTAGATACTGAAAATTTGCTTAAAATCACTGGTAAATGCAATTGTGCGTAGTCATTGGGAAAATGGTAAGTTTGTTTGTTCATACAACACACTTCTTTTATTTCACCAGACAAACACCAAAGTGTTATAAAAACGTATTTTTTAGAATCATGCGACACAGTTGGTCTGTCTTTTTACCAAACACATGGATTTTTTTTCGATGACGAGAATCTTTGACCGCCTAAAGCATGATCTTCTTCCTCTTCCTTCTCCTGGCTTGATACTTTTCCCTTGCTGCTCTTGTTTCTCTCTGCAGCGTTCTTACGTATGCATTGTCTGTGTCCTTTTTCAGTAAAGCCAAACACCCATCATATCAGGAGCTCTTCTCTGGGGTGGCTTCGTCTACCTCTTTGGGACCACTGTTTGTTGGTATCTAAAAGGTGAATGCGCCCTGCAGAATTTCCAATTTATTCGCTCATTATATGGCTAGCCGCAGCACGTCAAATTTATTCGTTGGGTCTGTTCCTTGCTTTTTTTTTCTTTAGAAAGATCAGCTCTAAATCTAGCCGCAAGAAGAAGCTGATCTGAGTTCATTTTTGCCTCCGGAAAGTGTGCGTGCTTAAGATGTTAGAGATGTGCTGCATATCAATTAGCACATGGTTCATTTGTTTGGAGAGCTCCATGTCGCATCGATGTCGCAGTCATTGAACTACGCTCTCGTAAAATAATGTTCTTCAGTAGTATGTAACTAGTATTCCGGACAGTGTCATCATTTGAAAATCAGTTGAGCAGTTCCAGAGATTGCCTTAACACCTCTCGATTTTCTCCCTCGCCATTTTGCCCCTACCCTTTTTACATCATCTCACGCCATTTCCTTAAGTAACCTTAACTTATCCAGAGGGTGTCAGAATAAAACGTTGAAATAATCTTTCAAATTTTATGAGTAGTTCCCAATCACCCTTATCACTCCACATTCTATCTCTTCCCGTTCATCCGTACGTATCACCCTTAAATAACCTACGCTAACCCTGTGCCCGTAATCAGTAACTCGGTCGAGAACATCTCGCATCGAAAAAATGTAAGAAGCAGAAGTATGTCGTTCATAACTTTGACATTTATGTCAGTTTTTGTATTTACTGTTTATAGCATTGTTCAAAAAGTTTAACGCCAAAAATCTGTTTGCATATGCATCACAGAGGCGCTGTTGCGTTCCTCACAATGTTACACTTTACCTCAATGGATATATTTGGTTAAATTGTGGCTTCTATAAAACTTGGAGAGTTTTATATATGGTCTATCTATCAAACTGAAGACAATCGTACCGCTTACTTTTATCTGTTGACGGGATAAATTATTAGGCCATCTTTGCATGAGGTCTGATTTGAAACATTTCCACTACAGAGGATAAACGCATGGATCCCAGACAGCAGAGGATACGGGAGCGTGCATTTTTTCAAACTGCGTCGAACTCGATGTCAATCTGCGCAAGTTTTGCCCCTTCCCTTTGCACGGAATCGATGGATAGCAAATCTGTCAAGCCGCACAATAATATTCCAGGCAACAGCTGAGCGCGTAAACTAAAGAGCTACCGCCTGCTCCTATGCAAATGAACCTATTCAGTCGATCCGCGACTGCACTAAATGGCACCAGCACCAGTGCATAGCATAGAAAGGAAAAAATTAACTCAATGGAGGGACCTGCAAAGACATCGAGAAAGAGGAAACTCACACTTTCTGGTGCAACTAACCTGCACTTGCTTGATTGCTGATGATGCAATTTCTACTTCAATACTTTCACAAAGATCTAAGTGATCTAACCAATGTTGCTATTATTAGCATCCTGAGCAAATCTAAATGGTTCGTATAGACTAATTAGCTAATGGTTTCCCCTTTATGACTTCGAGAGAACTCTGTTAGATTGTACCAGTCTCAAACTTCTTTAATTTTTCCATGAAAAAAAAACTAAAAATCTAAAATCCACAACTCGAAGGCAATCTCGATCAATATTTGTATTCGAATTCAGGGCGCACATCCGGTCATCATCAACAACATCAGTGATGGAAAATATTTTATTATTTATAGTTATGGCTTTGTCACCCAACGAAGGCTGAACAAAGGTCACCCACTCTTCTGGAATGCATCCAAGCAATCCGGTGCACACAGTTGTCTTGCCTAACTCCCAACAGCTACCCCACACGTTCCTACCTCACCTTGTTAAAACCATGAAATTGGAAAATTATTGATAATCGAATCAATTTCAGCCCCGCGCTAGTAGACAAGCGGAACAGAAGCCCAGTAGCCAGTAAACTGTGAATGACTTTGAATTCGAGGTGAAGGTGATGGGGACACTCGACTATATGTGTACACCCAAATGCATGTGTCCACCATGAATAAAGGTCACCGCTGATACACAGAGAGAGGTGCAGATTTAAATAAATCGATAGTGCAGGATACCCCATATCCTGATGTTGGAAAAAGTATAATAGCTGATACTGCTGATGCTGATGCTTTTGCCATCGTTTGTAGTTTCTCCTCGGCGGCCGTTCAATTCTATAGAAGCTTGTCGATTATTGATTTGAGAAAATAATTGGAATCACCTCGCCGTTGTCGTTGTTGTGGTCCTTGTTCACAGCCACATACGCATGAAATCGTAAATATCACACCTCAATGAATGCTCCGCTTAGGTATTACAAGTTGCAATATCTGCAAAAGGAGCAACATCAAAATAGGTACCCATCTCACAACGTTGGTGTATCTATCTTTACCATTGTTTCCTTTCAAGTTTAAGTATCCGGACGTAATGAGCTTTATCCTGGTTCAATTTGTGTCTGCTTGTCTATGCTGAAAGAGATACACCTGAATGCAGGGATGGGCAGATAAATATTCTCATTTATTTTCTTTTCGGTCGTTTTTTTTTTCTCCAGGGCTTACCTTTGTCTAATTTGGTCCCCGCTTTGGGTCGTTTGTTCTACAGAATTTCCCTTTTGTTACCATGTGTATCGTTTGAAGTTGTTCGAAGAGAAGTAGGTAGGTATATGTAATCTAAGTATCTATGCTGGTGTCTTGGAACGTAATGGCGCAGTCTTTTATGGAACGAGATTTTGGGGTGAAAGCTTCGATTTTATTATTATTTTACCTTTAATCCGGTTGAGGGCAGCACATGTTGATGGTGCCGGAGGGTAAGGGGAAGACTTTATAAAGTTAATGAATCCAGCGAAGCATGTGAGGATGAAAGGTGAAAAAGTATACTTTTGCAGAGATTTGGCACGTTTGCATGGTGATTATGGACTTATCCGGATATGGAAAGTCGGCTTTAAAAATGCCGACGAGTAAATAATTTCCATGAAAATTGTATTCAAAATTACGAGGAATGCTTTTTAAGGATATGTGCTTGGCTTTCAAGTTGAGACTTAAGTTGTGTCTTTCTTTTCGATACCCTCAAGGGTTTTACTTGACTGCTTGATGATGTGAGCGTTTACTTTTGAAGGTAGGACATTTAAATTGGTTGGTTACTATTAACCTCGCTGTATAATAGTACGAAAAGTTAAAAAGTGGGCGACGTATATTCATTCGACCTTAAAATTAGCATTTCGAAGGTAGCGACACAGTTTAATAAAGGCCTCGTCAAACAAAACACGTTTTTAAAACGGCGTTGACTCTATTATAAAGAGTCTGCCATCTAACGTGCTTATTTCGCGAATGGTAACACTAAGCCCATGTCTGATTTGACAGATAATTAGTTGTATGCTTCCGCTGAACGATTATGGTTGTGTTTACGCTTGAACAACGAACAACAACAACAAGGAGTGGCCGTTACAGTCAATGGCGATCGTTATCGGGCCATGTTGAACGAATTTTTGTTCATAAAAATTGAAGAGGAGGACATTGGCAACATTTGGTTTCAACAGGACGGCGCTACGTGCCACACAGCCGAAGCTAACCTAGATGTTTTGCACCCTGTTTAAAAAAAAAAGTTATTTGGCGAACCCTTTATAAACACGCTTTACGTGACATGGGGTATGTTTTGATGTATATTACAAAGCGGCGTTTAAACGAGCTCTGTTTGACAAGGCCTTAAGACAGCATCAATCGAATTTGAACAAAAATGCATAAAATTTGACTTAACTGTCAACCTTTAATAATATTAGATCCTGGATACTCGACTGAATAAGTTAACCAAGTCCACGGCCGACGGAGGTTTTCCTGACTTCTCCAATATAGAGTCTGGATCACTACTATTTGTTCCACATCTTGGTAAATCTCTAAGAGTACTCTAATCATACACAGAAAATGAAGAAGAAAGTTTTTCAAAGTATCTGCGATTTTTTTGGTTATCGTCCAGCACTTAGCACTACATAGAAGAACTGACTGGATCAATGTTTTAAAGAGCGTCGTCTTTTCGAATAAGTAATTCTTCAAATAATTTTTTACATTAAACCCCGAGGTAATTGAGCACTTCGATGTATTTACGTTTTGTCCTAGCCGGTGGAAAGATGTGTGTTATTTTTGTTGAAACCATAAATCTGTTCCAATAATCATCCAACTAAATATGCTTCTCCTGTTCTTCCCATTGCCGTAAAATCAAAAAGAGAGAAAATATAAACATTCGACATTTAGATATATTCGAGACTATTTAATTCTTTCTTTTCCGCCCTCTCCTTTGCTTTAACATTTATAGATGTTATACTAATATGCTAAGGCATTGTTGTATTTTCCTGTTTTTTCCCATCATGAGCTTGTATTTGCCACTCTTGACATACCATTTAACTTCTCTAATAATAAAAAAATCATATAGTTTTATAATATTAAAAAAGAATTGATACTGTGGCCCTTTTAAGTGAATGTATTCCTCTCAATTGGGACTGCGTCTTTCGTTCAGCATATGTTAATAATCAAGTTAAGATCTAAAATAAATGTATCACCTATCTGTCTTCTATGAAAGTACTCATTAAATCGTTTGTGTCAAAACAAATTCCGTTTCCTTGGCTTTCTGTGGAAATTAAATCCGCAATGAGTTTTAGAGATAATCTCTCAAATATTTACCGATTTTAAAAAGATGAGAAATAGAGTAAATTTAATGATTAAAACGCCTAAGGCATTGTATTATAACAATAGATTTAATTTAAACCGTCATTCGTCTTTTCTGTGGAAATAGATAAAAAAATATAAGGGATGCAATAACAACAACAACATGCAGTCTAATAGTGATATCGATATTGAACGATAATGCCACTGTTTCCTGATATGCCCGTTTCCCCATCTGAAAATATTATTGAGAATACATCTGAAAACGCTTTTATGTTTGACACAGTTGATTCATTTACCGTTAGAAAGGCGATTTTGCATTCACCCAAAATTCCTCAACATAATTCTATGTCTTCCACCTACCCGCAGCTTTGGAAACAAGCTAAAGTAATTCCAATTCCCAAAAATAAAACAGGAACGGAATATCGACCCATTGTAATCCTAACTTTTCTATCTAAAGCATTTATATCAATTATTAGTGCTCAAATTAAATTTTAGTCTAAACATTTTTGATTTCCTATACAGTCCGGTTTCCGTTCACATCCAAAAGCCATCTATTTTATAAAATGGTGTTCAGGTAGAAGTGGTGTCTAAGATCAAAAAAACCTGGTATTTTAGGTTTGTTCCAACACCGAATCACAATCTAGTTTCTGACTATGTGATTTTTTACTGCCCATGCTCGAACATTACCTAATTACAAATTTGTTTGCGTGTTGTGCTTTTTGCAGTTCTCTGACTACTTAGTGAGTGTTACTCACTTTGAAAGTTTAGTATTATTTACAACTGAATAGTTGTACAATGAGGTCCTGAAAATGGATATAGATTTGGATGATTATAAACGTAACGAATCAAAGGAATTTTTATTACCTAGTCCTTTTTTAAGGTTTCAATGACCTTTTTCAAAGTTCCAATGACATAAAGGGTCCGCCATCTAACGTTTTTTTTTTTCAAATAGTGCTTATTTCGCGAATGGTAACACTTAGCTCATGTCTGATTTGACAGATAATTAGTTTTATACATCCGCTGAACGAATATGGTTGTGTATACGCTTGAACAATACTGGGAAGTGGGCCTGCGATCGACTTAGAGAAGATACCGATTTTGCCAAAAAAAAAATCATCTTTTCAGATGAAGCTCATTTTGATCTTGGCGGGTATGTAAACAGCAAAATTGTCGCATTTGGGGCACAGAAAACCCGCACGCATACATTGAAAAGCCGATATATCCAAAACGAGTCACTGTTTTGGTCCAGAGGCATAATTGGGTCATTTTTCTTCGAAAATGAGCAAGGAGTGGCTGTTACAGTCAATGGCGATCGTTATCGGGCCATGTTGAACGAATTTTTGTTCACAAAAATTGAAGTGAAGGATATTGGCAACATTTGGTTTGAACAGGACGGCGCTACGTGCCACACAGCCGAAGCTACACTCGATGTTTTGCGCCCTATTTTTGAAGATCGCATTATCAGCCGAGCTGCTATTTGACACCTTTGGACTATTATATGTGGGGTGCCGTAAAAGATAAGTGTTACGCCGACATGTCAGAGACAATTGACGCTTTAAAGGACAATTTTCGTGAAGCCATTGGTGAAATACAGCTGTACACAATCGATAATGTGCCTAAAAATTGGACCGATCGTGTAGGCTACTGCATGGCCAGCCGAGGTAGCCATTTGAATGAAATTATTTTCCATTATTAACCGGAAGGATTCCACTTTCAAAGAAAAAAAGAAAGTTGAGAAAATATTCAGTAGTTTTTTTTATAGCATTTAAAAAAAAAAAGTTATTTGGGGACCCTTTATTTAGGAAATGTCCTAGACACCTTAAAAAAGACATCAAAGAATACAATACTGAAGGTATTAGAGGAGGTAGACCCTAATCTAGAATGATTTTCTTTGTAGAATATGTCCATAAATTGTCCATAAGTCAAACAATAATTCGATATAGTATATGCCTATAGTCTGAGAGATGTCAGTGAATGAAAGTTTAAGTTCCCTCAATTAAATGGTCAAGCAAAGTACAAAAACAAACATTTCACTTCCATGCATAATTTATATACATTAGACCCAAAAGACAAAAATTGAAAATTATGTCCTTGCGGCAAAAAAATTCATAGTAAACAAAATGCTTAAAATTACTTTATACAAACCTTTCATTTTTTTTTATTTCCGATTCATAAGCACCCGCCTCCACAGGACGAAGGCACGAACTAAAGTCTAAACTAAAATGAAAACGACAAGGCAACTGAGACTGAGAGAAAATTTTACGATCATGTGTCAAGCCACTCTCGACAAATATTAGGATGTAGTCCGGAGCAATTTTTAAATTTTAAAACTTGCGCAACGGTGGTTAAATCGCAAAACTACCAATTTATCTATATTGTAAAGTAATTTTCTCCCAGTCTCTTTGTTTCATGTGGTATCAGACCTAAGTTATTTACACTTGCAAGATTTCACGTAGGCAATTTTTCATTCACGCCATTCGACTCCTTAATCAACTTCCCCTTAGTATAAGAACCAAAGTCAAGCACAGGAGTTTTTGTCTTTAGTCTTTTCATATTTTTTTTCTGTTCATATTATTATATATTATTTATTTTTTTTTTTACTTTTGATTCAATTTTTCCCTTATAGTTGTATAGCTTATATATTTTGCTTTTTCTTTTCATTTCTTTTTTATCAACTTCAAATATGTTGCAATTTATAACCCCATGTTAACTGTGTAATTTTTAAAGAATCTAGTTCATATTGTACAGCAAATTTTAAAAATAAATACAAATATCGGCAACTAAAGTTCGATAAATCTCCGGGTACATTATGACAATTTTATGGAACCACATATGAATCCACGGATATAAAAAGGCCTGATCATCACCAAAGAAAGCCTTTTACATATACACATACAAGCCTGACAAAGAAAATGACTTAAATAAGACAGGTGTTCTGCCACGCCAAACAGTCTAATCCCGAAGACGGTTGTCTTCAAGCCAAAATTAATATAACGTATGAAATGGGCGGACGGCTTTATCGATTTAACATTTTATATACATTTTTCAGCAGCAGAGGAGTGAGGGCCTTCGGCGGCGTATTAACGCTATTTCACAACCCTTACCAAACAATTCCACAAATTAAACAAAGACCACGCAGAAACAAATCACCAAACGTCTTGTAATGCACAAACACAAGGACTCAGGCCAAAGGTGGTCTAAAAATAACTCCTCAAATTATGTCAAAGCCATGCAAAACACAATACCAGGTGCGTGCCCAAAATACCTCAAGCACGTCTTCTCAGTTTAAAAGTATCTTGAAAACTACACAGAGTAGAAATATCAGTTATCAGCCTTTGTGTGATCTTTTTGCCCTCTCTCAAACCGAAGTTATTTACCTGTATGTTTCGTTTGTATTTATAGTTTAATTTCATGTCCATGTTCTTTCAACCAATAGAGGATACGGCGCATTGTATGCCCCCATAATTTGTTTTCCTCATCGCCCTTCTGCGGTTTCGTATAGCAACTCTCTTTCCTTGAAGTTATCTATATTTATGGCTTAGTAATCAAATACTATACTGAAGGCCTTAAATATCACCCCAAACCCGATATACCTGAAGTAGACCCAAAGGTATTTTATATAAAGTTAAAGTGTCCTTTAGTCTTGAATATATGGACGAGTAGTTTTTATACCAAAGGTAGACATACGAATAAAAGTTCCCGCAAACGAATTTTTTCCAATGTATTTGAGTTTTTTAGAGCTTATCCTAGTCAAGGGTTATAAAGTTGTGCGACCGATAAAGAGGTCTAAGCTGCCTCAACAGACGCTTACCACCTTCTTTTGTTTTATGTTAAAATGTTTATACTAAAGGTATCCAAGAAATGAAATGTTGAGGTTTTATTTAGCTATGCAAAAGGATTATTCAGACAAAACTATTAAACAGCCTATTAACCAAGTCTGTCGGCACAAAACCATCCGATGAAAAGTGAAGTTATGGAAAGGGTGCTGGTTTATATAAGCGCTTTGCCTGCAAGTTGCTGTCTTGTCGTAAGCCCAAGCAAAACTGATCTGATGCTCACTAACCGAAATCTCTCGCTGTCCCCCAGTTCTAAATACAAAAGTGTCATATTAGACTCTGAGCTCAATATCAAATACTCTACGCCTGCAGCAAAACCAAAAGCCTTTAATTCATCTTTTAACATCAGATCACGATCAAGCCCGACCTTACCACATTGTTGGATTATGTACAGTCTACGCCTGGATCTGCAATTTCAATTAAATTTTATAACCTAGCGCATTAAGATTGCAATATTTTGTCTGTTGGTCGGCAAGACCTTGATTTACAAGCCCAAATTCCCCAGATACTGTGAAAGTATTTCATCCTCCACTAACAATCTTCCATGCGGTGTCCGACTGTTCCCAGAGATAGACATCGCGCGGAGCCATTCTTAAGCATTGGTTTTGAATTCTACCTTCTAGGAGTATTGATATCAAAACAGTGCTACAGGGCTTATTCTGTGTTTTGGCAGGTAAGCAAGCATCGACCACTTTACATAAAGTGCCATGAAAAAACGGTAGCAAAAAAAAACAGAACTAATAGCACTGCTGGTAGCCCTGAATAATTAACACTCCAACGCAGGGGTATAGTTCAATGACTTAAACTTTCACATTAACGAAGTCTATTAAAAACACCACCCATGACCATTCCACCATAGTTTTATAAACGTGGGTAGCCCATCATTTCCGCCACGAAAAAAAAACGTTCCGCCATTGCTCCCGAAATTGCTAATTACACCTTCTGGACTTTCTGAGTAGTTTCATGCATAAAACCCACCACCATTTGCGGAATCTTAAATGTTGAGCATTGTTTTGGGTTAATTGCGAGTTTTAATTCCTTTCGGCTTGCCATCACTTGCACCTTCCTAGGACCAACCTCAAGCTCACTTAATTACACAATATCCGTTCTAATTTAAAAATGGCTTCTTTCGTTAAAAAGGAACAAAAAAACACAAGAGAAACTTTATACTTTTACCTAACCTTCTTCTTCCGTCTTGGACGATAATTGCCGTTATTTTAGGTGCATGTGTGTGCGCCAGGAACTTGATTATTAATGGTAATCGCATGCTAACTATAGTGAATTCATCCGCATGGCGCGCTGGGAGGAAATACCAACAACTTTTTTTTTTCCCTGCTCTCAGCGTCTTTATCCTTTTTAAACAACTTTTGCTGATGCTCATCTTTTCGGCCCTTAATTATCTGAACCGTAAAAGTTTATGTCTCTGCACGCTAAGCCAGTAACGTGCATCCATCCTTTACATTCTTCATTCTTTATGATATCTGATCTCCTTGGAAGGAAGCAAAGTAAGCAGAACAAATCATTTTTTTTTCAGCACGCTTGACTGCTAAAAAAAAATTGTTTAATTCCGGACGGTGAATTTGTCGTCGTTGTCTCGTGACAACTTTCGCCCAGAAACTTTATATTGTTATCCTGTCGTCAAGTTTGTTAAGATTGGTCCCTGTGCAGTACATATTAAAGCCAATGTTTCAGGCGACAAAAATAGTAATTCAGTATCTCGATTGCCGGGTGAGAAAGGACGTTTTTCTTTTATTATTTTCACACAATTTTTTAGAGAGAAGAGAAATAATTGTCATGTAGAAGAGGTGAATCCTTGGTCAAGGCCTTGTTTGCAATTGCATGTGACGTGAATGAAAAAAAAAAATACAAAAGCAGCATTGCGGTTGGATGAGTATGTATATTGTCGAAGCAAACAATAGAGAGGTATGCTGCAGGGAGGTCATCATTTGATGAATACAATCCGGTGAACCCATCACTCAGAGCTGAGCAATTAGGACGAATTAAAGTGGTGTTCCGGATCAGACTGCGGATGGTGCGATTTTGGACTAATGGACATTAGGGATATGTAGAATGTTTTGTTCTCTTTAAATGCAATTAAAAGTTCCTAGAATGACCTTAATTGATTGATGGTTGTGCAGGGATTACGTGACTCTTGGAAAAATGCGCAATTTTCAAAACGAAGTTTGCACGGAAAGGAAGGAATCCTCTAGAGATCGTGTGATATGTGAAGATAAACACCGCAGGAATACCAATGACGCAAAGGCAATAGGATTTAAAAGAAGTAAAAAGCAAACTTCAGTGAGGTAGGATTTGATATGATAAAATAACTATCATACGATAGCGTTGTTCTCGCCATGACTGGTCCTTCCAATTAATATTTCTATTTCGGTTTAGTGAAATATCAAACATTATTTCTTGGTCCCTTTTTATTTTCGTTGAAATAAGTAATTTTCCAGGGTCTCGGCTCTACAGTTCCAAGATAGTGCACTTTCTAAATCTCAACATGCCAACTGTTTATTAATATAAAAGAAATTCGTAGATAAAGACGAAGCCGCATTCCGTTTACAAATGAAAGGACCAGACCTTCAATTGTGCACCAGTGAACACCGACCTAAGAGGTACAGCATCCAGGTGTACATCTCAAGCAGGCTTCTACTACTATGGGTCCTCGTCATACTTGAAGACTCAACAAATAAAAGGAATATACAAAAACTCAAACCGCCAGACTAACTACCATAAGATAGCGTTGTTATCCGTGTGGACTTGCGACTAATCAACCAAACTTAAGATATGGACCAAAATGCAGAGACTGGCATACATACGGACAAATGTTGAAAAAAGAACGACACCAACCGCTGCAAAAAGAACGACACCAACCGCTGCTGGTTTAAAAGTGAATCTAAATTTGGACCTATGAATCAGCTGCCAAAGGCGTCTTGAAGACCAACCAAGCCCATTAGTTGGTGCACAGGTCTCTTAGGGCAAGTACAGGTTCTGAAAAGATATGTAGAAAATAAAATCAGCTATATGTCACCCTGCGTGAAGTTTAACAGATTATTCTCCTGTTTCTTCCTGAATGAATGGAATAATAAAACATAATTGAAACGAAAAATATTAAACCTATATCCATAGATTGGCTATGAAATTTTAGTCTGTCTCCGCAATGTTTCTAGAATCTTTAGCAGGCAAAGCTCTTTCGAGTTCTTTAAAATCGATAAAAAAAGAGAGAACTTCATTGAAAGTCAACTGCGATCAAAGCTCTCGATTTAACCGTGACTAAATCCAAGCTCGGCGAAGACTACTGGAAGACACTTTCCAACACTCGCCGCCAAGTCAAAATCACTCTCGTGTGGATATAGCGAAATAAGACAGCTGACAAGCTGGCAAGACGCGACCCTCCTCTCCGTATATCACCGTCGGAGAAAATCTATAGCCCGCTTCGATCCGCGAAGAAAAAAGTCATCCTGCATTTAACTTTGAGGCTAAGTCTAGGTGGTTAAGTTTGACTTCTTGCATCATATGTACAGGAAGATGTTGGCCGCTTTCAACAATTAAAGAAAACATAATGCGTGCAGATGTTGCTAAGCTGCTAAACGAGAGGTATACACGCGCTCAAGCTTGGTGTACCCAACAATAACGCAATGGCTTGGACACTAATGAGAGTGAAAACTAGATATTTCGGCTATTGCATTTCGAAGGAATCTAAGGGCTCCCACATTTCCTTTTTTTGTCACAGATCTTATGAGTGGTGGCAACAAAATGCCGTTTAAGCGCTAATTGATTAATTCCCTATTAGAATTCTCATAAATCACCTATCAACCGCTGGGATAAAAATAACCTCACGATTGGAGATCCGACTTAGTTTGACAAAAACTATGCCGTGAAAACCCCTGACTCGAGAAATGTTCTAAATAAACCTCATCCTTATAGTTTTAAAATAAAATGCCAAGTGCTGGCATAAATAGAAGAGAACAAGCCCACTGCATTAGTGAGTCCAGCGAGTGTCCCCTAGATTCTGAATTACTAAAGCGCTTTGTCTTGTTCAGCTGTCATTTATTGATAATCTTAAATATTTCAACATGGCATATTGTCTAATCATTGCCTAAGCCATATTCCCAGATACCACTGGGAAAAAATATCTTAACAATTTATTGATATATTTATAAAAATTCCTTCTGCCCTATATGAACCCATAAAAACATTCCAATTAGCAGAGAACGATACCGAAGAACCGAGAACAAAGAACCCAGAAACATTAATCCGAAATATCATTCAATTGATATTGAATTCCTGGTGCGTGGTATCACCAAGGATAAACTTCGCCAGCAAAGCAATCATTATCGAATTCCATCATCGTTACAATCGCAAGGAGTGTTAATTAGCCGACATTTCAGATCAAAGAAAACCAATTTGCTGATATAATTATGAATGTGTTGGTAATTACGATTGCTATTAATGCAACTCATTCAGCTGTGTGACTGACATGAATGACAGATGTCAAAAATTCCACTTTTATGGTATGAATTCTGGTGCTCGTGCTGCTGCTGTTTCCACTTCAGATTTCAAAAAGAGCGGCCTTCTATATGGAATCATAATTCCTTCTCCTCACTCAAGGATATAATAATCAAATTCCCATTAAGCGAAGCAGTCACGTATTATCCCTCGATGAATATTCCAATTTCGGTGTGTTCTCTCATTTAGCAATAATAACATCGATCAAGATATTTTCTATTCCATCATCGTTATTTTACCCGCAAGTTATTATTTTCCTCTTCCATTGTCATTGCCATAGCCATTCCCTAAAACCATCCTCTCTTTACTTGTAAGAAATTCTCCCTGTCAGCATGGATGATGATAACCCCTCGATGCGAAGTTTATTTTTAAAAGGGAAACATATTTAAATGTCCTCTGATTCATTGCGTACAACTCCTGTGCCTTATTATGTTATGTGCATTTTGGAAATTTCAAAAATTTAATTTTCTTAGGAACAAGGGCGTTCAAAGAGGTTGCTCACGCGCACGTCGCGGGCCGTTTTAAAAACAATACATTTCGCTAGATGCACCCAAATATTTGAAAGATGCTAGTAAGGCAGGGGCTAGTGCCGTTTTGATTTAGCTGATTCGTATAAGCCGTAAGCGGCCAATATGGAGCCTTAAGCATAGCTTCTCCAACCTTTGTGTGGAACCCGTCGTTAAGTAGTCCACTCACTAACTATTGGGCCACGGCACCCGCTTAAAACTAAATAGCTTAAAAATGGGGATTACTAGAAGGATGGAAACGCAAGCTTTAATCTCACAATGCCCGGTCTTTGAAATATTGATAAAAAGCTAGTGAATATAGTGGATCCAGCACTTGCAGAAATTGCTTATGTTTTGGATTATGTATACATTATCGCTTAACGTTCCTGATTCTTTTTATGTCGGAACCTTTGTATTGCCGCTTTTGCAATGAGACTCAGAAACTGGTTCACTGTACTTTTACTGAAGTAATTTAAACGATATTTGCAGGCAGCCAAGCACTAAGATTTTGGAACCTTCTTCGATGAAAGATGAAATGATCCACGGTGTCTTTCCTTCTCCACCACCATCGCAGATAGCTATGTCACCTAACCTTACTAGCTGTAAAATGCCGCAGACTTCCCACAGACATTCAGTCGAACTATTTTCATCTGTCTGTAACTCGAAGAATCGTCTCACCTAATATTGGGCCTATAGGAAAGCCATTCATTAATTGAAGCTCTTACTAGCGATGGTGACAGGTTCGGGTCCCGAAAAATTGTCCCCGCAGCAAGTTCGTCGGAGATGTTACTTCGCGTGATTTCAGTATATCTCGGAACTCAAACACGACTTCAAAGTTTAAAAAGTTCTTGAGTTAAAGCACTAAAAAAGAAATTGTTAATGGTTATATAAGGGGTTATGTGCAGCTAATTTCCCAGAAAGGAATTAAAGGTGCAGGAATTCAGATCTACTCGGATAGCCAAGCAGCACAACAGGCACTGTCATCTAACACTGTAAAATCTGTTATAGTGAAGTGCTGCTACGCTGCCTTGCAAAACCTAGCCAAACATCACAAGGTCAAACTTGGATGGGTTCCTGGTCACCAAGGTATTGCAGGCAACGAATCTGCAGACAAGCTGGTTAGAGATGGACCAGAATGTGCGTTCTTAGGACCAGAACCTTACTGCAGAGTCAACTGGGCTGCTGCTTTAAGGCTAATTAACGAATGGGAACAACAACTTCGTCTGAGCCACTGGGAAAGTTTCTCAAGTTTATTTAAGCCCTGCATGGGGATTAATTAGGCCCTATTCCTGCAAGGAAATTCTACTATTAAGTAAGGAGAATTTTAGGAAGCTGATGGGCTTCGTCACAGGCCATTGCGGCTTGAGATATCATCTTAACAAAATGAACTTATCCCTAGAGACTGAATGGTCGACGAGGAAACTTCCGACCATATCCTTTGTGAGTGTGCGGCCTTTCATTGGTTAAGACGAGGGATCTTCAATAAATACTTCCGTACATCAGCAGAATTCAGAAACTCTGCAACTAAGGACGTTTTGGCATTCACTAGGGAAGTCACTCGTCTCTTATGCTAACTTCCCTTTTTTATAATATACCTTTTAGGTCGCAGTATCAGCCATGTGGGAAGGGGTTTATAAAAAAAAATAGAGCCGCTTAGCTCTCAGTACAGACAAAATTACTTGGCCCTTCAAGCTGCCATTAGGATATTACTGCACTCTATTTGAAAGACCAATTGATATTTGCCTTAAGAGAAGAAAAGCCTGCGTTATAACAATCCACAATCCACAAAATGCAAATACATCCTTCAATGAAGAAGAAGAACGCCTTGAAAATTGTTTATATTGGCAAATAGCAGTTATGACTAATCCCACAGTCATGCACGTTTCCGGGAAACCTCGTTAACTACATAATGAATGCTTCTCTTTCTGGCAAGGCATTAATGAAATATATTTGCTTTCGAGAATAATTAGCCTCCAAATCTTCGAAGGTAGAATGTCTTTCAATTGCTCCAGTTTTCGAATTTGTACATAACAATCACATCAAAGTTCAAACCCACAAGGCGGGCCACACTTTAAAATAAATAGGTTGCGAAACTCTGTGCTGAGCGATTTTTTTTTGTATCATCGAATGAATGTCATCTGTAATATCCTCCGAACAAAATGTGTTCGCGTAGACACACAACTGAGGACTGCAGACTTTTAGTTTCAACGACATTTCACGAAGAGGCAACATGTTAAAAGTATTAAATAAAAAATACTGCAGCATATTTGACAGCAGATGGAACTAGAGACAATTTCATATCAGTTTGACGTAGGCAACTGAACTTTATTGGATTTTTTTTATGTTATATTTCGCACAACTCTGTGAGGTTTTTTCTCAATTCCTGATTTGCCATCAAATTTCTATGTCTGATTGATGTACGTATGCAGAAAGCATTTAATATATTTTTTTTTGATCCGACTGTCGTCTGTCTTTTGTCACATTTTGATTGAAGTCAAACAAATAGAGCCGGATACATTGCCAATAAAAATATATATTTGTGAAGAACTTTACTGCGGCGCAAATATATGGAAACCAGAGATGTTGCGAAGGGGGAAGCGAATATTTTGAGACTCATATTTAGATTTTAAATAAAAACCGAAGCAAATTTTAATAATTTTTTTAAATCGAATTTGTTGGTGCGTAGCAATAAAAATTTGTAAATATGTTTATAAAATGTTGCAGGCCTTTTCAAGTTCAAGTTGGAGGTCCTACATCACTAAAGAATTACTTGATAGTGGCGTAGATAAAGGAGGGGTTCAAGCGGAGCAATGGATGTAAAAATAAACTGCAGCTAATTTTGGCATTAGCAGGTGACCGACCACACATAGCACGAAGAATTTTCAGTGCTCTTTAAGCATGCATCATTCTTAACAGACAAAGAACTCATTAGACTTATTCAAATTGTAGAGTGTTATTAAATATTTCATTTGCTGTTTTCGTCGAGTTGAAAACGTGAAAGAGATATTGAAATTCCGTATTAACGACTACTACCAAACGAACATTCTTAAGTTTAACACGAACTATTTAACGACACATGACAAAAGAATGTATGATGAATGTATATGTTACAGTTCATCCCTAAATGAAATTTCAGACCAAGCAAATGATTTTTATGACTGTTGCTCAGTTCTCAGTAAACGAAAAAAGTTTTCAAGTTTTCCCAAAGATGGCACTGAACACCAAAATTTCTAAACGATTTCGAAAAAGGTAGCAACCGTTTCCTGAAGGAAATTCTTTATCATATCTCCACTGAATGTCATTCGTAGAGTTAGTTTCTGCTATCAAAAGTCACGTTTTTTTCTATAGGATATTTGTTGCTTTGTTTAAAGTAGGGTTATGCGTCGGTAGTTCTTTCAAGGCAATACAAAATACTTTTCTCGTAGATGGGGCTTCTGAAGTTAATGGTCCATTCATACTTTCGTCTATCCAAACTTGATTGATGATTTCATGCATGCACACTACCAAAACATTACATGCATACTGGAAAAGATTGACAATCGGAGCCGGTCGCCTTTATATTGTTTTTAAGCTTTTTCTACTGGCTAGGCTTGTTGTTTATTGACTGGAATTTAATTCTATACTTGACCTAACAACTGATGTGCTAAGCTTTCCTACGTTGTTTCGAAGAGCCTTCCTTCCGGCCGATAAGCCACCAACTATTTAATTGGCTTTCTTAGAATGGCTCGGTACTCTTCCCTTACTGCATTTGCAGCGTTTTCATGTGAGCATTTGTCGGCTAACCGCGGTAATAACTGCCGTACGTGAGAATTGGATCAAGTGTCCGCACATCTTGAGGTCACATTCTCATTTACGTTCCGTGTCAGGTTGCCATTTGATGAGGATAACTATGAGGTGGGCTTCCTCACAGCATGCAATCATGTGCATAGAAGAGTGGGACGGGAATGTGTTTGGGTACTTGCTTTTAAATTAGAGAGTCTTTCCTGGGACCACTAAGCGAGATGTCGTTGATTCAAATCCCGACCTGTACCACCTGAAAGGTTTTATACGCCGCCCCACCTTTGCGAACGTCTGACAAACAATTGTCATTAAAAGCTTCTCGAAAATGTATTGCCATTCGGAATAGCGATTGGAGAAGCCGGAAGGCTTTGGGTCCTGTATGAGCCGTTTACGCCTCATATTTATATATTTATTTTAATCTTTCCCCTCGACTCGGAGATTCGACATTCATATTTGACGTTATATTTGGAAGGGTGTCTTTCCAAAGTTGACGAAGCAGTTTTCTTTAAGTTTCCAAAATAAAATTTCCCTTAAATCAATAAATGATTGCAAAAAGGTAAATTTTTAAAGTAATTTCTTTTGTTTAAAAAATCGATTGATGATCATTTAAACTAACCAACCAATATGCTGAAATTAGCCCTTATCACGTGGCACTTATTTCAATTAGCTGCCTACTTGCCCCTCCGCCCATGCTCTAATATCCTATCGTTATCGTAATAAACCATTCCCACCTAATTACACGGCAATTGAATGCTTCAGTAATCCGGATTCTGTTTGTCATAATTTTCAAGCGGTCACACACATATCAATCTGTCATTCATGACACACCTGCAACCATCAGCTTGTTACCCCATAATCAATAAATCACAGAAATTGCAACCTAAAATTGTTGCTGCAGGACGACGACGTTAATCATCCGCGGACACAAAATAGCAATCAAACAATCAACCACAACTTTTGCCACACCTCTGTGTGTTTGCACAGTGACACCTCTATTACCCGACCAACTACACACACTACTTTCCGATGCAATGCAAATTTAAATAAATGATTGCCACTGCCATGAGATGGGCATAAGGGCAAAGTTTTCCCACACACCCTGACCGCTGGTAGTAATTTTCCATTTAATCATTCCAACATGCAATAGCATAATGGCGCCGCCGCCGTCTGTCGTCCTTATACTCGTGTCCCTCGCAAATTGATCGCTCTGGCATACGAAATGCTCTCATTATTAACCAGGAAATTGTGTGCAATTTTCCACCAATTTAGTTTGGTTCCCTGCTAGGTAGATGAATGAAGAATCTTCTGCATATAAAAAGGATAGCGGTGCTCCCCTATGCATCACAGTTCGGTTACAATGCAAGCTATCCTCGTCTTCATCTCAGTGGCTGGCGGAGTTCCTTTCGCAGCTGGAATTCAGCCAAAGGACGACAGCAGCGGTGATGTTAAGGAGCAACAGATATCCCGGTGGTGGAACGAAGCCAACCTGCCGCTCTACGTCGAGTATTTTCGCATTCACGGAGTAAGGAATGTGTGCCTGGTAGTTTGCTCCGAGCATGTCAGTGCAAGAAGAAGACATCGTTCTGAAATTCCGATTAGCATAGTCGTACGTGGCTTCTTGGAGCGACAGTTCTACGTGAATGTGTTCCACGATGATGATGTGCAGCAATTTACCTTGGCACCCTTGAGCTACAAGACAGGAATAATTGTTAATTTGGACGGATTCTGTGCGCGGCAAATTTTGAAAACAGCCGAGAAGGATAATCTATTTACGACCAATCGCTTTTGGTTACTTCTCAATGGGGACGATACAACTCTTTCGGAAGTATTCATCCCGCCCGATGGTGAGGTAAGGGTTATGTCAAAAGGTCGCCTATTGGATGTCTATAAAGTGGCACCGTCCAAGCCGATAAAAGTGCGGGAGGTCGATGGGAATATAACTTCTGTGCGGCAGATGGTAGAGAGCTTGCAACGTTTCGGATCGGCGATTTCATACCGCGAGAACTTGGAGGGCTTGGAGTTTAAGACCGGCCTTGTGATTGCCTTTCCCGACATGTTTACCGATATTGAGGATCTGACAATGAGGCACATCGACACCATCACAAAGGTTAACAATCCCCTAACGCGATCGCTGAGCTTAAAACTCAACATGAAATTTAACACCCACCAAACCGACAACTGGGGTTGGAAGAAGCCGAACGGGACGTTTGACGGTCTGATGGGCCGATTCCAGCGTTTCGAGTTGGATTTCGCGCAGAACGCAATTTTTATGCGCCTCGATCGGGTGGCAGTGGTTGATTTTGTCGTGGAAACCTTTCGCATTCGAGCTGGGATTATGTTTCGACAACCTCCGCTTTCAGCGGTGGCTAATATATTCGCCTTGCCTTTTAACAACGACGTTTGGATCTCTGTTTTAATCTTAATAATCTTCTCGGCAGGTGTGATGATGGTTGAGTTGGCCTTCTCCCCAGTGCTTCAAGGGATGGACTCAATGGATTGCCTGATATTCGTGTGGGGCGCCATCTGTCAGCAGGGATTCCATGTGGAGGTTCCCAATCGGTCGGCCAGGGTTCTGGTCTTCACTACATTCGTAGCGACATTGTTTCTCTTCACATCATACTCGGCGAATATCGTGGCTCTTCTTCAGAGTCCCAGTGAAGCTATCAGGTCTTTAAGTGATCTAGGCCAGTCGCCGTTGGAGATTGGCGTCCAGGACACAGTTTACAATAAGATTTTCTTTAATGTTAGTGTTTTTTATGGACACAAGTCTGAGAAGTATCCCTTTCCTTTGTAATTGTATTCGTTTCAGGAATCAACAGATCCGGTGACCAAGACCTTGTTTCAGAAGAAAATCGCACCAAAAGGCGATCACGTCTACATGCGTCCGTACAAGGGCATGGAAAAAGTCCGAACGGGACTGTTTGCCTATCAGGTGGAACTCCAAGCTGGATATCAAGTCATTAGCGATACATTTGCTGAGCCCGAAAAGTGTGGTCTAAAGGAATTGGAACCGTTCAAGCTGCCGATTCTAGCGATTCCTGTACGTAAGAACTTTCCCTACAAGGAACTCTTCCGGAGACAGTAAGTGGTTGCAAAGGTGGTTTTTCAGCTTGTGATTGTATTGATGGATTTATTTCGCAGAATTCGCTGGCAGAGGGAAGTAGGCCTGATGAATCGGGAGGAGCTGAAGTGGTTTCCTCAGAAGCCCAAGTGCGAAAGCGGTCTCGGGGGATTCGTCTCTATTGGCATCAGCGAGTGTCGCTACGCGTTCGCTATGTTTGGCTATGGATTTGCGGCGGCTATTGGAGCAATGTTTGCTGAGGTTTTGCTTAAGCGAATTATTTTCAAATATAATGGTGGTTTAGGCCAGAGGCGGATCTTGATGGTTGAATAAAATATACATTTTTGTGCACAAAAAGAAAACAAATTAACCGGAAAGAAAAACTTTATTCTCCCCCGGATTTTACGCGTCTGTTTAGTTCTGTGAAGTTTCGAAAACTTCCAAACTTTCTTAACGAACCACATGGTTGCTGTAGGCCTCAATTCAGAATGACAAGCTCCCCCTCCAACTGTTGCTTGTCGGGAGTTTCTTTTGGGTTTTTAGGGTGCGAGTTTAATATGGCATCCACCTGATGCTGGTTCCCGAATACGGATTTGATTTCTATTCATTATCATGGCTTCATTGAAGTTCATTCACCAATGAAACGTGAATTTATGAAGCATCCTCTTAATTTTCTTAAGATATTCACCGAAGTCGGAGAAACTAATTTCAGATTTCTTCCTAAATTGAAACTTCTGTTTTCGCTCTAAATTTCCTTCGCGTATACACTCCAACCCGTAATCCAGCATAATTCAATAAACTTTATATCCCTACATGCGGATACGGGTGCATTTGAAGAGCCCCTATGTCTTCGAATTTCAATAAAATTAAATTAAGTGCTCAGCGTTTGCAATGAATCAACGGCAGATTGTTCTTCATCACGGCCTTCCTACTGCAGTATTCTGCGCGTACAACGCCATAGTTCCGTGCTCAACGGAAAATTAACTTCTATTCATAAAAGATGTGTCGAAGGCGATACGAATCATCGGTATATTATGGCAAACATGTATATTTCCAATCCAATTTAATCCCCAGAAGTGTCTACTCTTCTTCAGTGCGAGCTTGTGGGGGTCGGGCTCGGGCTCAGGCTCGGGCTTGGGCTGAGTGTGCGGTAAAGTTGGAAAAGTAAGGCGAGATGGTGGTGCCAATGTGTTTTTGTTGACAACAAGTAAAATAATAAGATAGATAGCCCCCGCTATGAATTATTCATGAAATTTTACCATACATAGTTGCGGCATTCCTACATATACGCATCCATTTTCTGGACGAAAAAAAAAAAGAAAACCTATATCTCTTGCATAAAATTATGTTCTTTGCAAGCCGTTGAAAGGTGATTAGTGTTAAGGACTCTCTGAATGTCCTTTTGTGAGTTGAAATCACCGCGCAATACGCACGTTATGAAATCAGATTAAATTACCACAGAAAAGGAGAAAATAAAAGAAAACAACACGTTGACCTCAATTTAAGTCTTTTTTATAGTGTTGCTTAGGTTGGTTGAGTGGGGGGCGTTAGCCTGCTGCTGGGGTGGCTGAATCGAGCTTTGAAAGGATGCCATACCAGATAATGAAGGAATAAGAGGGAGAAAGTAAAATCTGATGGAACATGACTTCAACAACAATTCTCTGTGTCCGCCTTTGTTCAGGTAAGTGCGATGGAAGTTGGCGTCTTGTTTTTTTTCTTTTTGTTTTTTTTTTCTCTTATTCCAGATACATAGTAAAATGTTGAAATTGTACCCTGGGGGTATCCTTTTTCATCAGGTTACTCAGTTGTGATTGCGTATTTAAATGAAACTGGCAGGAAGTAAAACGACAACGATGTAATGTTGCTCAACTGAACGCATTAACGGATGAAAAGGGGCGATAAGTGGATTGCAGCGGAGGAGTCCTTAACTGAAGCTTTTTTGGAAAAAATATACAGGAGTAGGATTAGGGGTGCGTTTTAAATATCTTTCGGACTATTGGGTTACGTTTTTAATGTCATCTTTGAGAGGTGTGATAAGGTTAGTGTGGTGATAAGATAAGATAACTATTTCGAAAAAAAGGGGAGGGGGTAGTCTAAATATATGGAAATAGAGAAGAAACTGTTTTAAGGCGCTTACTGAACCCAACGGCGTCTTTTCCATTCGATTTTAATGCAAAGCAGCATTTCTTTTCCCGAAAGCATGAAACAGATAGTCTTGCGTTCATTTGTAATAGTACCAAGATAACAAATATCACAAAACGGCTTAACTGAGCAACGACAATTTGTAATTTCTGCTATGAAAAATTAGTGCTGGAAATAGAGACATTCAAAGTTTAGCAACGCCGATTATAAGCTGCAAAAAAACCTTCCCCATCGAGAGGACTTAAATCTAGACCATCGACCTCGTAAGGCAAACATACAAAGCGTTTCTGCCAAAGTATCGAAAATTTGATTTGTTTCGTTAATATCATTAAGTTTCGCAATCATTTGTTTTAAGAATTAAAAGTGGGATCGATTGACTTGAAATTGTGTGATTGCAATCTTCAACCCTTTTAGAGGAACGAATCACAAAGATCGAATCGATCCCGGATTGAATCAGCTTTAGAAGGCACGAGATAATTTCGATCTGAGTGGAATTTTTTATCGATGTAATGGACAGATTAGCGTTGTTCCGGGTATCAACAAATATTTTTCATTTCACTCGGATTCTTTCTTTTTCTTCCACCAGACTCATTAGAATATATTTTTAAGAATGTTCCGCCTAATATGTCACGTTTTTTGAAATATCCTTTGTGGTAACCCAAACAACTGGACACGCGACTTCTAAGTGAGGTGTGATCGATTTAATATGCAATTGAATGATTAAAATAGATAAGATTTTGGGTTAATGATTCTATTGAAAATACTCATCAACTACCTTAAGGTTCCCAACCGCCCTCCTATTCAGGGCCTTGTCCTAATGTCAACCTTTTTCCTTTTACTCAAAAAAAAAAAAAAAAGTAACTAGGATGACTATCCCTAAGTCCTACCGAACATTTATTGTGTACAAAGCGATTAGGGCTACATTCAGAGTCTATATGATTTACTTTTACACTTACATTTACTCAAGAAGCCTTGGCGTCTGTAATTTTTTTGTTATTTTTCTCCAAGTTTAAGGAATGAGTTTTAGCCGATATTGTTCAGTAAAGTTCATGAAGATTTTTATATCACTGCCAAAACAATTTACAATTTGTGATTTGCTTAAAAAAGCTGTAGAAATTTAGGCCTACAGTCGAACTTATTTTCAAATAAGGGAATGTAAATGAAGAATCAGCATATATAATCTAATTAGTCTATACTCTGTCCAACAAAAATTAAGGGGAAGCTTTTTTTAAATCAGTGGCTCGCCATACTCAATTGAAGGAAACCCCTCATAAAAAGTGTTTACCCGCCAGTTAATTTTCAATTGCATCTGACGTAGATCCAACATCTTTTGTTCAGAGCACATCCGATTGGTTTTGGCCTGCTGCTATTCAACGCCCATTTAATTGATGTGCATTCAGAGTGACCAATGTCCGATTGTTCACACGTTCAGCTTTTTTCCTTAGGATTTTGTTGAGTGGCTTTTGGTTTTAGAGCTTTAAAAAAAAGTTTTTAATAGTAAGTGTTATCGTGGGGATCTTGTTTTCGCACTTCTTTTAATGTTTGGAAAATACGTTAAAATGGAGTTTCAAAATTGTAAGCTGTTTTCTTTAAGGAAAGAGATTATTTATGTAGGTTTTCGTAGCTCGCGGTCAGTTTTTGATGTAAAATCTATTTTTCTTTTTTTTTTAAGTTTTGTGCAACAAAGTGGCTGCAAAGAATTAAGTGAAAAAAAAAATTGTTGACGCGATAAAAAAAAATGAAAATTTCAATCCAAAAAAAAATATTTCAACCCCACATAATATTCTTTCGGGTTTTTGCTGACTTAAAATCTTTACTACGGAAACCCTATTAAAGCTTTTGTTGAAATAGCACCTTACGGAAAATAAACGAATGCGAATGAGACGCAAACATCCCTATCTTCCCTGTACTGCCAATTTATGTTGGACATAGTAAAGTTTCAAGTTACATAAGCATCATAGCCTGAATTGGCAATTGAAAATGGATATAATTGACTAATTTTCAGTAAATAATTTGTTTAAAAAATTAGCTAATTCTCTCAGCATGGTCTCTGTAATTTTGTCATCCTGTCTTCAAATTTGACAATGATATTAAGGAAACCATGTTTTCTTATCAACACCTATAAAAATAAATTGTCCATACTAACAGACTGACTCCAGCAACGCACTGGTTAAACCGCTAATAGTAAGCTCAATAACTTTGAAGGGTATATTTCTCTAACTCTGTAGACGCAATTTATTTTTTTTAAAAAAAAAGTAAAAATGGTTGGAAACATAATGTCATGTTTCAACTTGATTTCACCCAAATTTTAAATGAAAATATTGATTACATAAAAGTAAGCTATTATGTCAGACTTTTGCGAGACGTGGGACAAGGAATAAAATCTTTAAGGCTTAGTAGTCCAACGAACTTAGCCACTGCACCCACACGAATACATGCGCTGACGATATTCGACACTATCACAGGATTACCCAAAAAGTAGCAGTCTAGACAAAATTGTCACTAAGCTGTCTTTTTTGATAGTCAGCTAAAATTGAAATGCCGTTCAATGTACTTAAGTGATTCCGAAGCGTGGATCAGTGCCGTTCTATAAATTCTGCTTCTGGTAAATAAAAATTGTAAATTGTTTAAAAAAACAAAAGTGTTTTATATTCACACTCCGAAAGTCTATTTAAAATTTTACAATAGTCCCATAAATACAAAATGTTCAATTCATTAACAAGAAGAAAATACAAAATTATTCACAAAAACTTTATCCTTAAAAAACAAACAACAAAATAAACAAATCAAAACTCTTAAACTTCTGTTTTCTTCGACGGGATAGGCAAAAATCCAGGATAACAAAAAAAGGTTTTAAAGAAAATGTGTATGGCACGCCAGTGTGAGTTCTTCAGTTGATTGAAAGATACGACGAGGAATAAAGTGTACGTCGCAAAGTTTCTCCATTGTCCTTATGAATAAATAAAAAGGTCTAAGGGTTTCATGGGAAACATCATTCACAAAATGGTGTTCAGGCCTATGTTTGAAATAGTTTAGTTTTGTAGGTACCGAACTGTGTAAGGGATTTTCTTCATCATTAAAAAAATTTAAAAAAAAAAATCATTTTAATGAACTCACAATTGAAGAGATTGTCTTTTTTTTGGGGGAAACGAATATTAAAAGCAGTTTAATTATGGATTACCTGCAAGGAATCACTGTTATTGTGTAATTTGCTTTTGCTTTGCAGAACAACATTGCAAAACACTTGATACGAAATATCGAATAATAATAATAAACAAACCACATGAAAGCAACAAATATTATTTGTTCGACAATCCAGATTTGCCTCCGTGTATTTTGATTTTAGCAACTCCAAAAAATATAAGCTGCTTTGAAAATTGATTCGAAATTTAGACCGTTGGTACGTCAACAGTCTCGTTGTTTACTTAGTATTTAGGCAGAAGATGTTGCGAGAAAAATTATCAATTTATTCAGACTAGATTAAAATGAGTTGCTATGTTGATTGTGCAAAGCAAGAAAAATACACTGCAAAGGCTCGAAGTAAGGATTCCGAGGAAAATTCCTGGAAGTTAATAAAGTTAATCACTTAACATCAATCTTCGGTCCAAAAATATTTATACGTCAAAGTAATAAAAGTTTGGTTACAGCGTATCTAAGGAAAACTTGGAAGCCTGTTTTACCTACGATAGTCAGAAAATTATTATATAATTTTCTAGTACATATAGGGTAACATTTTAATTAACATTGCATGCCCCATTATGTCAGCATCTGAAAGAAACCATTTATCATCGATCTGATGGACCTTTCAGTGCGGTTTTAGTCTCGGTAAGTCCACAATTGACAAAATGCTTACAAAACATCAGGTTCGGGAAAAACAACAGAACTTTTAGATCGATACTCACCACCTTTTTATTTATATAAAAGCTGCATGTCGAGTCTTAGATTTGCAGTAAATGTATAAGTATTACTTTAATATAATCGGATTGAAATGACAAATTTTTTGATTGCATAGAAAATGTTAATATTGCTTAGGAAACTACTAAAAATTATTTGTAAGATATTTTGTTGATGGTTCGTTTTGCAGAAGACATCGAACTATACTAAGTTTACACTGTACAGCGACATCGATCAGTTGAAAAAACAAACTGCGCGCCGAGCGTTTAAATAAAATAAAACCACAGCTCCAGCTTCGACTCTCCGAACCGAAAGAACAACTCTGTATGGTGGCGCGAACAGATGGAAACAACTTGAAGTGCCCAACTAGAAGAATTTAGCAAAATTTAACTTATTGAACCTTGTACATTGACATGAAATTTTTTTACGAATTATAACCACTCATAAAATGTGGTTTTTTCACGAAGATAAAAAAATACCCTCCCCCCCCCCCCTCGGCGGGGCATTTGCATTTGAGAGCAAATTGGATGTGCATCTCTATGTACCCGTAATCCCGCAAAGGGTTCCACCTAAGTACTATTAAGTTAAATCTCTTAATCTTGCTCAACGGATCACCAGGAAAAGTTTTGCCCATTGGGTTTAACTTCGCGTAGAAGTCCGCCGAATGCCAGATTTGTTTGTAATATTTGTAATATGCAAACTAAACTAAATTAATCTTAATGAATACTTTTTATTTGTGTTTGTTTTTTATTTAAAAAAGATAAGGCCTACTGGGGATGCCCTTCAAAAACACGGCTTTTATCTTACCTCTTAGTGGTGTGGAAAAAGATGGTTTATAAATAAAACAATTTAAATGAAAATGTCAATCTTAAAAAAAGCATGGTAACCCTACATAATATTCTTTAAGGTTTTTGCTGATTTAAAATCATTACTACGGAAATCCTGTAAGAGCTTTTGTTATAGAATGGCAAACATCCCTATCTTCCCTGTACTGCCACTTTATGTTGGACAGAGTATAGTAAGGTTTGGTGTTTTGTTTTTATTAACTTTATTTGTGATTATTTCGTATTTATTTTTTTACTTTAAAAATCTGTAATTTTTATTTTATTATTTTTTTCATCGACTATTTACATATTTTATATAAGCAAAAGGCTGAAATTATCCTTTTAATTTTGTCCAAGGTTAATCCATTGTTAGCAGCCGCAAACCTGTTGCTTCTACAAAAATACTGGGCAGCGCGCTATTCACCACGAGCTTCGCTACTTTTATGGAGCAATTTTGACAGGGTCTTTCTAAACAGAGTTGGCTTCAGAAGTCGAAAAGCCTATTTTTTATAAAGGGTCCAAGTTTAAAGAAGGCCAAATCTTATGTTGAAAAAAAAGAGATAATTGTGATTTTGCCACTCAAAATGTTTTCCCAACAGTATTTAAAAGACTATTTAATTTGTTTTGTTCACGCGAAGATGAAGCACTGACATTCGATTTGAACAAATCCAAAGACCAACTCGAACGCGTCACGAATATGTGATTCATTACAGATGAATTCTATCCAAAGTTACAAATACAACTATTGTCACATAATATGTTGAGCGCAACAAATATTTATCGCCTCCTCAAGTTATGTCCCATAATAATAATTTGGCCTATCAACTTCATCCATCCTGATCCCAATCAAAGCAACACTTTCATCCAAAAAAAAAATAAACAATATCCAATATATTCAGGACCAAAATAGAGATATTTTCCACTGAAAAACACCTCTACACGATTCACCGTAGTCCTTTCGGTAAATCATGACATTTTCCCTTTATGAAAAAATTTTTGTTATGTTTTTTTTACTTGGAGACTTCCTTTTGCTTCTTTATTTCAGTTATCCATTCAAGGCTCAGATAGAGAGACATCTTTACGGCATACAGTGGTCGTTTGAGTCAATGGCGCGCGACAAAAGTGACAACTTTCAGTATTCACTTTGTCCTATGAAATTGCAACTCAAACGACCACTGTAGAAAGCCTACCTACACGATGATTGTTCGGCGACAAAAAAGAAAAAAAAACAGCAGTCCCCTCCCTGTCTCCAATCAAAACGTGTGCCATAACATAACAAAGGCAATTGCCAATGATAGCAGTAACTTGGTCGTAAACTAAAGAAGCAGTCAGACCCTCCAAGTCAGACAATAATGAAAGGCATCCTCCGTCCAATGTCATTTCGATTAAATCAGTATGTGCGACATCCCGGATAGTTACCTTTTTTGTTATATTTTTTTTAAGGACGAACCTAATTCAAGGTTTTCCAAAGGAATGTGACAGTTTTTGGAGTGGGTTTTTATTTTTTTGTGTAATAACATTTCTTCCTTGAAGGTTATTATTTTGTCAATGATGCGAGTATTTTTCTTTTTCAGTTGGATTAAAAGTCGAATGAGGCAGGAAGGAGGATGAATATAAGGATGTGGAGCAATGAAACGTCAGCAGTGATGAAAGTGGCGTAATCGGGAAATATTATCGTATACTTGAACTCGTATATTGTACGAGGACTTTTCGTGGAGGGGGTTTGTTGAGGAAAAAGAATTTTACTCAAATTTTTTTGTATTGAAAAAATCAGTTGGAGTTTGGGAAATGAAATAGAGCGTTGAAGTGATAATGCTGGTTATATTTTTGTGTCTGTTGTCCTTTTTGGTGTATGTGTGCACGCAGTTTGCAAATTGATAGGGGATCCTGGGCACCGTTAGCTGAGATGGTAAAGTGTTTAAGTAGAAATCTCGATATGGGAAGAAAAAATAAATTGAATTAGGTTTCGAGTTACTGAAGTTGGAAAATGGGGGAATGTTGGTTTCGATTCAGTTAAAACTGATGTACCTTGAAGTGATGTGATTTGGTTAAAATGTTGATGAGCTGTTAGATTTTATGTATGTCAGATGTAGGTCGAGTGCGGAATAAGATGTGGTGTTACTGAACTGAAAGGGGGTATGGCGGTATGTATGTTCTACAAGGTGGCGCAAAAGTTGTCGGATTTTGTCCTTTTGGATTATGCTTATTTGATGTTTTCAATTTTGATCCATTAAGTCGAGAAAAATATAGATATTGGAAATGGGCCTCGTCACTAAAGATAATTTTCGATGAAAAGCTGTCTCCTCCGTAGTCGAGATTCAGGATGACTTGAGCGTAGATTGCACGCGCTTGAGAGCTGATACTCTGTTATCTGTATTAGTGGGCGTCCAGTATAACGAATGAATGGTCATTCTCTATATCAAGAGGGTTTCGTTATATCGATCGACTTTTGATTTTAAATAAATGGGCTACAAATTTATTAACTCAAACGTTTTTTTTAATCGTGGTATCAACTAGGTACATTAACGTAAGTCTTAATTAGTGACGTAAGTCTTAATTATTAAGTTCAAAAAATATTTTGAAGAGAATAAATCACTAATAATCGGAATTTTATTGAAATTTCCTTAAGTGAAATGCCTTTGTTGCACTCATCAATAATATTGACCTTGTCTTTCACTGAAAGCCAAGTAGGTTGAGATCTTTTATACATTTGAAATGTTTTTACACAAAACTAAATGCGGAGTTTTAAACCAGACGACACTTACAGCTCTTTTTAACGTTAAACAACAAAACTGTTCTTTCTGCCAAACGTATCTTCCACTTCAAAAGCATGTGTGTGTGTGCAAGAGTGACTGTAAAATTCGTAGCTGCAAATCAAAATAAAAGAATGCAAGCAAAATTGTAATATCGTAGGAGACTTTTGAGAGAATATTCGTGTTGACATGAGAAACAGATACACAAATTACAGAATCAACAAAAAGAGGGTAATTTTATGTCAATTTCTGAATGCGTTCGTTATATCGCATAAAAAATTGTGAGCATCATTCGCTATTTAGAGATGTTAATGTAAATCTAAAAGCAAATTCGCTATATCGGGTGTTCGTTATACTGGACGTCCACTGTATTTTGTAAGAGAAAATCTTAAAGTTGTACACCAAAATTTTCTGTAAAGATCGCTGATTGATGCCCAATTGCGTTACCCGTCGTGTGGTCTTTTCCAAAATTTGTCTCAGTCTACTGTCGATTTGACTGGAAGCATGGTATTTCATCTACATAGACTAGACGAGAGTTTTCTTAAAGTCCTGTCCTACTACGATTCTTTTTCAGCTGCTGCTGAAACATCTTTAATAGCCTTCGTTTCAGTGACTGGTTATACCCTATCCTAAGGGTATATTAATTTTGACACATAGTTTGTAACACCCCTTAATATTCATCGCGGACCCCTAAAAGTATATATATTTATGATCAGGACCAAAATCTAAGACTATTTAGCAATGTCCGTCCGTCCGTCCGTCCGTATCAACTTTTGAGGCCTTTAAAATTATGCTAGGAAGCTGAAATTTGGAACATATACTCCCCAGGGTTCCGAAATGGTAAAGTGTTAAAATTTTCAAAATACGCCCACTGCCACGCCCACAATTTAGAAAAAACCGTTTTAAGGCTTAAGTTAGAGAGATAAAGTTGTACAACCTTCACAAGATAAGTAGATACTGCCCACCTTATTAATTTGTCATATGAAGTTTTTTGCCACGCCTACTTTTTGTGGGCTTTTTTCACTAAAATGCTTTTTTCTTCGAAAATTTTCATAGAAATCGAAAAAAAAAGTTTAACGATATATTTTGCCAATGTTTTTCTCAATATATCGCCCATACGAAGTTTTTGGCCACGCCCACTTTTTGGGGGCGTTTTTTGAAAAAAATAATTTTTTTTCTATAAATTTCATAGAATGAAATAAAATGCTATCCATCATCTTCCTAATGCTTTTTTTCTTTGGGGTACATAGGGATAAGGATAGGGTATCATACTGTTCGCCCCAAGCGGACTGTAGCCTTTCCTTATGTTTTTTCATCACAATTTAGAAGAGGTCTCGTTCCGAGAATCCAGATGCCGCCAGCGAGAAGTCAAACTTTTTTAGAGGCCCAATGCTATTGTGTTCGGAGTATTACTGAATTTTTTAACGGCTCCCATATAAATATTAATCGATTTCGTTTTTAAATTCATGTGGTGTTTGAAGAGACAAAGGTCAATTTTATTTGCGCAGTATTTTCTTAAAGATTGAATTCATTCTTGGCTTTGATCTAACTTTAGCTCGATGAAATTATGCTTTGGTTGGAGCTTTCATATTTCGTTGAGTCGCAGGGTGGGGATATAGATGCACTTCTACTGGTTTTAAAAGTGTCGAATGATTGCAACAAATTGCTCTCCCCAGAATATGTATAACCAGTCTCCGAAGAATATGTGGATTAAAGTTACCACTAATGACAGGAATACTTACATTCTAAAAGCAATCCGAAGATGCATTTTTTTTGTGACACCCATGAACTCGAGTCGTGTCAGGCTTACACACTTGCGGGACAATTTAAAGCTTTCAAACGTGTCGTATTTTTAAAAATTACATAAAAGCACGGTATCCTGATTTTTATAAAAAAAAAAAAGTAAAGTATGTTAGTCCCTATTTTGTTGTATCTCTATCTTATATTTAGTTCAGAAGTTACCTATATAATAGAAAATTTCCATCTTAAGTCTATAACTTGGGTCGCGTTCACCCACATCACTACATTTTTGATTCGTTGGAAACCCATCGTCCTGTTTGACTTGTGATATTACGTTTTCATAATTGTGTCACCACTTTAAAAATACTTTTAGGAGTATACGACGAAAGTTTGGTGTTACAAACTATATGTCAAAATAATACACCCTTAAGATGGAAATTTCAAGGACGTGGCCTTGCACGGAACCTACGTCTCCAGCTATATCGATGTTTTACCAGCAATACTTTATATTACCTGCCTATTTCTCCTCCTCCTTTGATAGAATATTGTTTACTAACAGCTTTAAGGATTTTAGTGAAATACTTAAAAGAGCCTTTGTTGAAATTTGCATTCATAATATTCGTAAAAGGCAAATACATATTTCCTAGAAGAGTCGTCAACGCTCTCTTATGCCAAAAACCCCTGGCATGATTGTTCGTCAACAATCATATCGGTGTGAAAATGCATGGAATTTGGTTAAGGCCGTGAAAGGATTTTCCTTGATCTATGGAACCGAAGCTCAAGAGCACTTACAGGGAACAAAGGCAGTCAATTTGGAAAGCTTAAATGCTATTTTGTAGTATGTCAGTGATGTTCAGTTATGTTCGCTTCAACTTTCATGGATTTCACGCGGATGAAAGGGGAGAAAGATTTAATTTAATTTTTTTATAAAAATGGACTCTCAAAAAAAAAAAATGTATTCCAAATTTATTTATTCTTTCGTTGATACACACAAGCCTTTGTAACCTTCATTTATTCCATGTATTATAATTTTCAATCATTTCAGGTACATGATAAGTTGCCCTTGAAATTTTTTTTAAATATTTTTACCTGTTTTTCATTTTAATCCATTCGATTCCGCAATTAATTTCAATATTTGCACATAGCTCTAGTCTAGTTCTGGTATCCGGACATCAATTCAAAAAATACAAAATATTCGCACACGACAAATATGTTCAATGTGGTTGGCTCAAACACTTGCTCTCTGAAACGTTTTTTTAGACGCCTTGTTTACATGTCAGATTTCATGGAAACGTGTTAAATTTACATTTAAAAAACATTTTAATTACACAATTTCAATTGTTAAGCTCGCAGGGATATTTTGCCGTTTTGGTGTAGAAGAAGACTTTTCGAAAAACTTTTTTTAAGCACGTAGCTTAGTCGCATTCACTGCCATTCCCATGAGGATGGATTATTTTCGCAAAATGAATAAGCCAGAGGTATACAGTTTTGTTTACTAGACTTTGAACCCCTTTTCTCTGTCGTCGGTCGAACATATGTCATTGCCAATGCCGAAGTTAAACCCATTACCCACCTGCTGCTTTGACAGGAAAAAAAAAATATATACAAATAATATATACAAAAAGTTTCAAAAGGATTCAAATTTTCCTACAGCAAAGGAAGAAACAGAACGTCATAGAAGGAGATAAATGGAGGAGAGGCACACTAACGACCCTGTGTGTGATACCGCATAATAATTTTCTACAATGTTTGCAATTTTACACTTCAGTTGATGTATGGTTTGGTGAAACGCGCCCCCTCTCCCAAAACCGTGAGACTATATGAGTAAGCAATAGTCTGACTGAAATGAATAGGTACCTTTCATCACAGCGATGGACCATTGATTATAAAGAAAGGCTGAGTTCGAAAACGGTTTCGTTACTGTTTTTATAAAATGCAACAGTTCTATTTCAATTTGCACGAAACCGATGCGAAATAAACAGTTCTATAAGTTATCCTGTTTGCCTATGATGAATGCATTCTTTTTGCTTTGGCCTCAAACAAGATAGCCAATAGTTAAACGGAATTTCAATGTTATTAACGTCCGTTACATAAGAATATTAATTTCCTAATTTTAATTGCCCTTGTGCGTCAACTATATCAAATGCACAAAACATTTGTGGTGCAAAAAACGGTCTACCGCAAGGATCACTTCTCACGTCTACTCTATAGGCTACAGTTAAAATTTAGAAATTAAAGAATTTTAATGTGAACAATTTACTGAAGTGAAATAAGCATTTGGATTAAAAAGGGGTAATCATTGGCGAGTGAGACACCCACGAAGGGGTGATGCTTTCGCTTAGGACCATTGCTGGATGCCAATATACAATTTTGCAAACGTAGCCCAACGATGCGGTTTTAATGTCGTCAAAATGAGGGTTCTCAACCATAAATTCTTTTAGATTTCCAGAAATTTCCGGTCTCAAACCTCTCTCTCCTTGGCTTCTAAATTTGCATACAAATTGTCCAACAGCTGGTTGTCCAAAAGCTACCTCCTTCCTAATTTCCAGCAACCGACGTCAATTTTGACACATTCATTGATATAGTGAGTTCGTCTTGAATGTGTTCACAAGTCGCAAACATGCAAACCTTGTTTATTTCGCAATTATTTTTTAGTCTTGTGTCTACCAGATAAAATTTTGTATGGACTGTTTGGCGGAAACGTAACATAAGGCTGCTGTCGAAGAATAAAACAATTCAAAACTTGAACAAATCGGACAATACATATTAGCCTTTCTTGTTGCACATACTACCGCTTGTCCAACGTAGTTTTGAAAGTTGATTTATGCATAAAAACTGTAAGAGGCACACGTGTGAGTTCCGTTTCCGTTCAACACCATTGGGGATTAACATCTTCAATGAAGCAAGCACGTATACATAATACTGGTAGTCTCGTTCACCAAAGCAGCGCGGCGTTTAGTCAAGTGTGCCGAGTTTGAGGTTGCTCTTTGCCTTAGGTGGTCCTTGTGCCATTCGAATTTCTATATAATGAATGTGTTATGCGTTGGCAATCAAAATTGCCTCCTTCTCCCAACGGTCGCTAGCTACACATGCAGTAATATAGTTCGGTCTTAACTGAACTTTGATATGGGTTTTAGGTGTTTTTAAACAATTTTTGTTAAACGTTTTTACTGATCAAATTTTAACGAACCACAAGTTGACATTTTTTGTACACTTTCTTGGGACATGATTGATTTTTATATCCCAGACTCCAAGCCCTTTGGGTGAGGCATTTATTGTGCGTGGGATAAACAGTCATATGTGAGTTGACATTTAATTTTGAATGATTTATCGAAAATGACAGATGTTGATTGTTGGAATGTAATAAAATTAAGGCCCTGGCAGAGGGTTTCCAGCGATTGACAGGGTACTTAATAGTTTTTTAGGCGGCGAATATCGACGGGTTTCGAACTGTCTTCAGAGTCATATGTGGTTAATTTGAGTAGGGTACATTGTTTAACAAATTGGTTTGACTCTGTAAAACTGAATTGAAACTTCATCCAAAAAGGTGCTTTTCTAACCCTCATATTAATTAAAATTTGTTAACGATGAATAACAGCAGACTGTTGGAAATGAGTCTTGAACGATTATCCCCTTGGAGATGAAGTCCCTGTAAGCAATCAAGTCGCCATGATGAATGCGGTTTCATATGAGCCCATGAAACACAAATGCATAATGTGATTAATAGAATCTTGATATCTTCTTTTCTTATTAACTAAAAAAATTCCCACTTGGGTTTATATAGATTTTGCCAAACTTATATTTCTTATCTCTGTCAAATTTTTAAAGCCTACAATCACTAGGCATGAAAATGACTAGCCACCTGTTCGCCAAGGTTTTATAGATAGAGAATCAGAACATGTTAATAAAATTATTCAGAAAATAAAAATAAAATAACCAAGATAAGATAAGAAATATTCCGGCCATAAATACTGTAAAGTGTTTCTATCGTAAACATTGGGGCACTTAAATTAAAATGAACAGATGTTTTGTTTTGCCTATTTTAACTATGTCTAGGTGGTGATACATCAATGGACCATCAAATTCACTTTAGTTCGACAACTCATGTTTTCAGATTGCTTTATGCGGATGCCATTGAGAGGATTGATGAACAAATAAAAACATCACTTATTGTTTTACTATTTTTTTTTAAACGCTAACCCGACTGTATCTGCCTGAGAAGCTATCGCCTCCATTCTCTACGATCCTGAAAACGCTGCTTTCATAGGTACTTTCCGTTCTTCAAAGTAAGCTTTATGGCATCCCCGATGTCTTCTTTACAACCTATTTTCGGTCTTCCTCTACTGAAGACAGTAAGTGCATTTCGTGTTGACAAAATGCCCCGGGTATGCTTTCTGATCAAGACAGCGCTTACCCGAAATTCGGCGCATATTTAAATGTGTTTAGATTAGCTAGGCCTGAAGGATATGGCCCAATAGGCCCCCTTTTAAGATAACGAAGTTGTATATTTCATGATGTTGTTTTGTTTTTTTTTGGACATTAATGCATTATGTAGGGCAGGAAAATTTCAACTTAATACTACAAATTTTATCCATATAACATTATCCATATCGGTTCTCGATGAATGCAGAACGAAATTATAAAAAAAAACCCACATTAAAATAAGACCCTTGTCATTTGCGAATCTCTTATCCGATTGGGATCAAATTTATACTATTAAGTTGAAATTTCCCACTGGGCTTTATTTCGTTTTTAAAGTTCTTAATGATTTCGTAATAAAGACCGTTTTATTTACATTTTTTCGTAGGGCGTTATTTCCGGTCAACGAAATTATGGCGATGAACGAAGTCTTGTCCTGGCTATCTGCCAAGCAAGTTCGAATCTTTTTGGAAAGTCAGGCGGCCATATCTAAAGCGCTCTAATGTCGTTTTCGTTAGGTAGTTCGGAAGAGCTCCCCGATCCGCGATGCCAATCGAACAAGCAAACATATTTTATTTGAATTTGAAGTGTATATGCCGCTGTATTTGTGAATATGTATTTCCAAACGCCTCACTGCCAATCTGATGACGATGAATGGGATTTAAGATAAATAGTATTAGTCATTGTTGTATGTTTATATTACCCCCAAATTTATTTCATTATTTGTTCAGTTAATTTTGGTAATAACGTTCATCTAATCTCGTCAAATTTGATGAATTAAATTAAATGCAGCAGCAACAAATATGACATTTATCGATTGTGACGTTTATGGTGTTTGAATACGTTAGTGCCTCTGGTTTTGATTCTGAATTCACAGTCAGAAGCGAATTTATCGTCTTTCCGATTAAGAGTTATAAAAAAATTGTGTAGTAAACACCTCTCTGCTATTTCAATCCTTGAAAATTATGTACTTTTATATTGAAACTACCCATATTGTAAGCCTGTTCCTGGGAAAATATGTGAAATCGAAACAACTTCAGATACAATCCCGATTGTCTCATGTACTTTTGACTTTAGTATAGAGTCGTCCAAGCCTATTTTAAGCCTTAAAAACATTTTTATGTGGCAAAAATAGACGCGTCTTATATATCACATGTGAGAATGTTTAATGTAGACTGAAATTGCTTTTGAGTCCTCAACATAAGTCTAAATGCGTCGTACCGATTGCCACTTTAATTCAACTTTAATTTAGTATAAAGAAATAAGTAAACATGTTGAGTTTTTTCTTAGGTAAAATCTTTTTTAAGAATATTTCGTCGTGCTGACAAATCCACGCAGTATATTCTTCGCTTGGCTCAATACTCTTCCTTCGTTGCTCTAGTTTTTCGCTACAGCGTTTGTAAATGCGCACGTTCTATCACAATTTTCCATTGACTGCACTAAATATCAATTGACGTATTTTCTTTTTAGAATTGCTGGTAACCTACTGCGGTTGTCTCAGATACCACTTTGATGATGTCTCGATGCTGGGCCAACTGATTTTTTAATACTCTGGCTACTCCAGGTGTGCTGAGGCTTCCATTTGAAATCGTCTACTAAATCTTAGCGCAACAAGGATGTAGTCAGAAAGTAGATCCTATCAATCAAACAATTATAATGAGCTTAACTTCAAAAATCGTACAAATTTCATATGTTACCTCCTTTACGTGTTCCACACTCTGGCCCAAAGTCCATGTTAATGGCAGTATTTGGGATAACTTTTCCTTTTGTCTCTGTCTTTCGCACCTATTAAATAACGGTAATCAAAATAATGTGAACATTTCTTATATAAGCCATAAAGTGGGCAACCTAGTAACTTGACATTCACAGTCAACAAAGATGATACCAGGAAATTGCATCGCCACCGTTTGCGGATAATTTTGCTTCTACTCAATTAAAATTTAGTTTAATTCTGTATTTTCCTTCAAAACTATATAAAGATTAAATTGCATTCAATTAATTCCATACCTCTTAATTGTGTCAATTTGCCTTTAAATGATTTTTAATTAAATATTTAATCAGGTTATCCATTGTTGGGGCAACATCTGCACTCTATTAATTACGTCACATCCACCGCATTACTCGCTCCAATTAAAAACGTTTACCATTTGTAAGCACCCCAAAACAATTGACAACCCAATAAGCTCTGATAAATGATAATACCCATCAAAAAATCATGAGCATAATAATGTTTAATAATACCTGTTAACTTCAACAGCACTTACTTGTACCGTTCTAATTTAATTCAACCTCGAGACACACAAACAATTGGCATTATTAGAGTAAAATATGCACATATCGTCAGCGTAAATAATTAAAATACCAATTCTCTCGACATGCAATTAAAGTTGAAGTCGTCTTTTTAAGAACGTCAAATGAATTTTAATGACTGCAAAGTTCCCCCAATGTTGAGAATTCTGCGATAAAACTGAACAAAAAAAAACAATTGTTATCAATTATAGCGTCTTTTCTTTATTTGTTTAAATATAGTTTAATTATCATTAGAGTTGTCAAAGCAAAGTTAAATTGTGTTTTTTTTTTCATTTCTTCAATTATTATCTCATATTTAATTTAAATTTAATTATTATCTTTTGTACGTGCGCTGTATTGCGTGAGAAAAAATTAAAATAACTTTGACAGTGAAAAAATAATTTTATAGTTTCTTTTTTGTATCACACACTGTAAGCGGCGATTGTTTTGTTTTATGTAAAGAAATTAGTGACAATCTTTATCCGTCTTACAAGTGATTAAATTTAATATATATTAATTTCTATAAGTTGAACAAAATAATAATACAGAAAAAAAAACAGTTTTACAAGGCACACTGTCCCTTGAAATATTCCATTGCTTTGCGGTTGTCGAAAACACCACTTGGCTTGTCGCTCGGGATTATAAGATCAACCCGATCAAATATATTCGCGGTAACACCAGCCATTTCGAAGAATTGTACTCGTTCCAACGAGTTTATGTCGTCTCCCCAGAGGAACACCTTCTGTCCAATATCAGTTGCTAGACGGGCCAAGCTTGGCTCGTTGAGTATTTCTTCGGCATGCGGTGCTATACCGATCAAGTCGAACGCCTGGGCGTTGTTGATAGCCGCCTCGACGCTATTGCAGCGAGGATCTTCATACGATGGCCACTTTGAGGTGACACCTTGAGTTAGAAACATCACAGGCAACATATTTTGCTTCACCCGAACCATCGTGCAAATGTCAGCATCAAAGGACGAAAAGAGCAGCATCCTACCGCAACCATCGCGCAGAGTTGTCATTAGAATGAGATCAACAAATAGATTTTTATCCAGAACTCGCTGGGCTTCGAGCGTGCCGTCGGCCAGCGCCTGTGGCCACTTGATTTCGATGTTAATGCCCAGACCCAGAGGCAGCTTCTGGAACACTTCCTCCAAGGTGGGGAACAGTCGATGATCGGAACGTGTTTCAGCGTTGTGCGAGGGGAATTCTTTAATTTCATCACCGATCAAACGGAAGATCGGCATGTCTTGCAGCTGACTGTAGCGGATGTCTTTTATGTAGACTTGAATCAAGTCGTCTTTGGTCTGTGGCCGAGTTCCATTGGGAGCGGTAAATACTTTATAATCGTGATAGATCACCGGGACCAGGTCGTGCGTGATGTGGACGTCAAGTTCGATCATATCGGCCTTAGCTTCGAAGGCTTGTTTGAAGGAGGCGATTGTGTTCTCGGTGACAGGAGCTCCATTGGGCCTGAAGCTCATGCCGTCACCTCGGTGACCAACCAGCAGCTTGTTCCACTTAGGTTTCCAGGTGTACGCATAGCTTGTGCGGAAGTTCAATCTCGTTCCCGACGACAATGGTTTTATGATCACATACGACACCTTGGCGTTAGCAATGGCTCTAGCACCATCTGGAGTTGTAATGTTCAACTCGAGCTTGCCATCATTCTCTGGGATGCAAGAGGGCGAGATCACAGCATGCCCCAGCGGCTGACGGTCTTCGGAATGTATAACCAAGGCAAAGCTGCCATTTTCCAATCCTATTGGCACTGGCAGCTGGAAAACTACAATGTCCCCAGCTTCATAGAGTATCCCAATATCGGGCTGATGCTCAAGGATGCTCTTGCGGTATTTCATCTTAACAACTTCAGCTTTGTCCAGATTTTCATTATAGTTCGGCAATTCGGTGTCATTAGCCAATGGAACTAGCTTTAGATAGAACTTCTCCGGAGCAAGTTCATCGAAAGAAAAGACATCATTAAAAAACTTAAATTGAATCATGGCTTCATTGGTTAACCATCCCCTGGTGATCTGATTATGACCATTGATAAGGCCGAATTCATCGGTTCGCATGCAGCCGTGATGGCAAGTTCGGAGTTTTCTCGGCTCGACGTATGACTCCCAGCGCTTGATCTGAATACGTCCTACAGAGTCCAGTGTGTAGACGAAATAACGATACTGCACCGTTCCAGGGACACACAGGCTAACCATGCCAGTCCATACATGCGGTGAAGCTGCAGTCAACTGTACGCTACGCAATGGATCCCATGCGCCCAGCTCGAATGTATCGCCAGTGAGGCCCATATGCTCGTTAGACGCCAGTGGTCTCTTAAGCTGCACCGAGAATTGCCTTTGTGATTGAATGCATCTTTCCTCTGGCGTTGGTTCCGGGGTTACCTGAATGACAGTGTTAGCAGCTGCATTGCACTGTTGGGCGAGAAACAAAAAACACAGGTAAGCAAAGTTGTAAAAAGCCATAACAGGTACGAGCAGTTTAAGCCAGCAATAACCTCCCCTTAATGAGACTTAAAAGCAACTAAATTAAATCTTAATGTGATCGCTTTGTATACTGTAATTCTAAAGTACGTGATACGTATATACAACTTGCACAAGCAGCTGCGGGTTTTTTTTTTTTTTTTGATAGGTAAACGTGAGGTGATCGCGCAGGTTGGGTGGGGAATCGAGTCATAACGACTTTTTTTTGTGGGGTCAGTCAATGCTGAGAGATAATTTTTCGTCGATTCTCGGTACAATAAACCTAATCGAGAAGCTTTCAGCACAGTTTTGATAAGACAATCAGACTAGTGAAGAATTATTATTATTAAACTAAAACTAAAAATTACAGCAACTCAGACAAAAAAAAGATAATTGAACTGCAACCACCTTCTTGCCAAAATACCTGTGTTAAAGAAGCTCAAGGTCGGGGGTTTTGTATTCAAAACCGTGAAAATATTTGAAAAATAAAAATTGATTGCATACTTTTTGGCCGAGAAGAGCAAAAGCTTAAAAAAACACGATTTTCAGAAAGTAACAAAGAGATTTGTTAGCGTCATCAAATTGGGTAGTAAAGCTTTATGAATGTGGGACTGGTTAAGTGTAGGTAACGATGGAGATACCAACCCTTTAAATCGAATAACACGAATTTTTTCTTTTTTCGACTTGAAAACTGAAATTAGGAAAAAATGAACTTTCTATGCAGAAAACATTACATAAAATGTGAAAGTAGGTATACACATAATTCTTGTCGGAAATTTTCAAAAATAAATCAATGATTTTTTTTGATAAATCAACACCAGATAATGGCTTACGGAACAAGAAGTGTTTGGAATCTGTGTCCAACTGACAAGGATTGATTAATAAAAGGGTGGTTCTAAAAACCATTTTTTTTATTCTGCTTCGAAATTAGGTAAGAGCGTAAGATTTTCTATTATGAAGTCGAAAATTTGAGGCAGACGCAAATCAATTTTAAAAAGATATCAATTCATACATGAGATTAAGATACCCAATTTTGGAGGTTTCATCATCGTATCATCGTTTAAAATTCTTAAACCAGCTAACCTTCTGCCCCTGCAACTAAGAAACTGTGTTATAGAAAATTTGTGAAGCTATATTTCATCGCTATAAAAAGGATTTGGCTTTCATTATAGTTAAGCAACGTCTGTATGTCAACCAGCATAACCATTGTTTACCTATCTGCAGACCACAAGCTTCAAATAAAACAGAAAAGTCTCTAAAACATCAGTTAACCGTGGTAATATTTTCAAAAAGTAGAAAATATCGACTTCAATGTTTTTAAACCAGCACAAGATCATCTTTATAAAATTCTACTATAGCTTTTTTTTTAAATGTGGGTAATACTTGTTTATATTTTGGGGTTATTTACGATTTAAAAAGTAAATTAAAAAGTTATTGACAATGTATTTGCGATAAATATAAACGTGGGGTTTCCAACAACCATTTTAAAATGGTGGTTGTAAAGCTTGAGGCTTCCCTGAATGGATTTAAAGTTTGAGAGCCTCATATTGTGTTCCCACCTGTGAAAATCTGACTCAATGACTTTGGCCGCGAAATGGGTTTGCGCATATGAAAGGAATTATAGAGCCTTTGTGTGCCTCGAATCCCTCGCTACCCTTGGCAGTTTATTGTGAGCCGTCAGTAGGAGTCAAGAGCCTCGTGTGCTTCTAAGCTGTTTTAGAATAATGTAATGTTGGATCTTCTGCAGAAGTCTTAATGTAAGGGTTGAGAAGTTCCTCCAAGACAAAAACGCATGTCGCCCGAAAAAGCAATGAAAGATTCTTTGAAGTGCATTTTGGGTTCAGATTTGATTAACATTTGCCCATCACGCTAACAAAGAATAGCTGATACTTGGTATGACCACAATCATTTAATTTTTGGGTACAGAGCTAACTTCTGTCACTTGCTTCTTTTAATATCTTATTCAAGTAAGTTTGCAATTTTTGGGCTATTTTCCATATTTTGTAGTCATTCGCAGACTCTCAAAAATTGGTTGTTTAAAAATTATGGTTATGGCATTCAGATTCGCTCTGGTCTTGTAAAGTCAAGATGAAAGACCTTGTTGGGTTGCGTTCGCCAATTAAACTGACGATATTTTATAAAATCGTATAAATCAAATCTTGTGATCGAAATCGATCTATTTCGATAATCCTCATGACAGAACACCACACAGTGAAATAACGATATCGGTACGACGCCCTCCCGAGATATATCAATATTACACCAATCCATCGAGTCTTTCAGGCTAAATGAAAACGAATTTGGAGCAAATTTCGTTTTTACTTTTTAACGACAGCATGATGGTAACCAACTTGTTGCGCCAAACTGTAGCTGCTGACTGCCGGCTGACGCTATCTTATGGGGCCTGTTGCTAGCTCGCCACTTTCTAATCTAACCCCGAGAGACTTCTAATTATTTAATTTCGTTCAAACAAACTATAATCGTTCGAGAAGATTATAAATAACAGCCCACTCATTTTTACATTTTTACCTGAATTGCTCTGACGTCGAACGCTTTTGTCAGCCCACTGATGTTATAACATTTTTTATAGATGGCATTTTGAACTTTGCGACACAATCGAATCGCATACAATGGCGAGGCTATTATTTGCATTTAGAGGGAATTTGTTAATTAATTAAAAAAATAGAAACAATTAGACGTTGAGAAACACATGTCAAAATGCGCAAAAACTAAACGCAAACAAAAAATTGTTGTACAAAAAATTAAGACAGTTTAGGAACAGAATACGTTACCAACTGTATGTCTATAACGCTTTCCTTTAGTTTTTCTTTTCTTAAATATCTGTCTATTTAGTAGCCAAGTGAAAGGGGAAAAATATTGTAATTTTTTTTTTGTTTCTTCGTTTTCAAAGACAACATGCGCAAACAGATTTTGTTCATTAAAATTATATTTTTAACTATTTGGTCACGTTTGGTTGCTTTGTTTTTGCCTGTCCGGCTTAACTTCTGCTGTGCCCTGCCCCCAAAAGAAAAACAAATCTATGAAATAATTTATTTTTTTTTGCCCTCTCTCGTGTAAATTAAGAGGCAAACACATTTTATTTGCTTAGGCACGAGTTTGAATTTATTACAAAAATATTTACGACATTTTTGTTTACGTAAAATATGTAGATAATGTTTTTTTTCTCGAATTTGAATTTTAAATTCAAACGCTACGTTAGATTTTCAATGGAATAAATGCAAACAATGAACTAGTTTTAAACGGGTAAGAACCAATAAGTGACTAATTTTTTTTTTACAATAACTTCCGTGATTGTATTTTTGGGGGTAATTAACATTATCATTGACTTATGTGACACTCAAGTGTTTTTGGGGCTTTTAGCATAGAGGTGGTAAATTGAATAGAATAGAACGCGTGCTAGATAAAAACCGAATGAACTCTGGAATGAGGGGGTGTTGGCTGTGGATGATTGAGTGGACCATGGGTAAATAAAATATTATGAAAATTGTTGGATCTATATTTGGGTTGGAAACGAGGAATCACTTGAGATAATAGATGGACATTTAATAGGAAAATATATTTAATAGGAAAATGTGATTTTATTTTTAGTAACTGAACCGTGAACAAATTTGTTATTATATTTTTGAAAGAATTCTAAGTCAGAGGTCCTTTTGGTAATTGGGCTACAAGCTAAACAATAACTTGGTTATTTAATTCTTAAAGCTTATGCAGTCAGAACCGATTGAGACTGTGCTGGGTGCCGGTATTGAGGGTAGGCGGATGAGTTTGCAAGAATAGGAGGGCTACTTGTTAATAGCAAGGTTGCGCACATCAAACCTCCCCTCTGCATAATAAAGGGCATGCTTGAGGTAAAAACCATTAGGTCTGCCAATCTAAGGTGGAAAAGTCTTGAGGGACACACGGTGTCAAAAACTCTATGGCCACTTCTCGACTGTTATAGGTCCAGTAAGCTTATAAAAATTAGCAGGGATAAGCTAAGAAGAGGTACTAGTAGGGGTCCTGACAGGGCTTTTTGGCTTTTGTAGGGTAATTGGTGTGTTTTAGGGAAAATGTTTAGGTTTTTTTGTTTTGTACCGTTTCGATTTTTAAGCCAGTTCCCTAGGGATCGCGTGTTGTGTGATGGTTTTACATGCTTTCCTATGAGAAATGGTACAGTGATCAGTCTGTAGGTCCAGTTTTGGCCATATATGTCTGGAGCTAAATGTACCCAAATGTTATGCCTTTACTTATTTCTGCCCACCGTTTTCATATGGGTATTTCACGCTGCTCTTAGCTAAACGTCTTCTACTTTCTCGATATCATTCATTTTACGGAGAATCCCATAGATTTTATGACAATTGGGAAACCAAGAATCAAATAGTATCCAACACAAAATTTTTGAAATATCGCAAAATATCCACAATTAATAATGAGAGTTCGACATTTTCATATTATTGCATTACTGTTTTGTTCTCCCAACTATCATAAGAGAAACCCATTCATAACTCCGCGAACTTATTAATACGTTTTTAGTTTATTATTAATAGGTTCAGAATAGAGAAAAAACGAATTTAAAGCAGAGAACATTATTACTTCTAAAAATGAAGTCCTATGTGAAGTTTCTAATGCTATTATTAAGGAAGGTCTATTAGAATTAATGTGGGTTAGGGTAGGGCTTTCCTTAAATCCGCGGTAGCTGGGTTCAAAATTGGAGATGGATTGGAGATGGACCTTTACTCTGGAACTACATTATTCTTAGAATTTGTCCACAAATCATATCCCAATGTATTGAACATTATGTCGATAGCAGTAAGTATGTTTATTTCAATTTCCACTAAATTTTGAAAATAAAACATGGCATTGCTTTCTATTAAGTATAGGCTAATGACTGAGTCAAATATCTCTAGATATATGTAGACCAAAAACCACATGCGATCAGAACCCAAAGTTCCTTAAGTATATTTTCCGATAAAATAAAGGGAGTGGGTCTTACTGCAATTTTATGGCAACTAATGCGTGTGTCAGTCAACAGAAATATTAGTACATATTTTCATTTACAGTTTTATATATGTATACATACATATCTACGTTATAATTACAACTTATCATTTTTCTGTGCAAAAGTATGTTTCCCCACGTCTGCCTCTTCTGTTATCAAACACAAAACATCAACTTCAAACGTGTACTTTTTATCGATAAGTATGTGTTTTCCAACGTCGTATTATTTAAATTAAAAAACAAATAAAGTTAAGTAAACATTTTGACGTTTGCATAATGATAACAGAAAAACAATTTTTATAACATAAAGAACGAGTCCAAAGATTTCAAAGAATTTCGTTGAGCTTTTCAATAACAATTCTTTGTGATTCGAAAGCATAGCAAACAAACAAACAGAAAAAAAACCACACAAATGATTCATTCACAAAGATCATGGTTCATTGCTGAAATCCCACTTAAACAAATTGGACTTTGCTACGAATCGGTAATCAGCAGACAGTAGCCACCACCACTCTGTGCGTTTTTATTGTTCATTTAACATTGTACAAGATCAGTCAGCCGATAGCAACAGAGGCGAATTGATTTCTTATGGCAGTACATACTCGAATGTCACATCTAATCTAAACGATTATCTCATTTCATGATGAACATATGTAGCTACATGGTGTATTGTCATTTGCGGTATGTTGACTGTTAAGTGAAATTTTGCATAATTTCTCTCCGTGTAAACAAACAAACATAGTGGTAAATAAAATGCCAGCAACTTTCAACAGTAAAAAAAAAACATGCGTCATAGGTACAACAAGTTTCGAAAGAACAAATTAAAAAAAGTATCAAATTCGCAAGAAATAGGTATCGCGTGAGCGAATAATTATTATCTTGTCAGGGTTTTTCTTTTTTATTTAAAATTTGACGTGAGACAAAAACAAAATTTAACCACATATAAGCTCATTAATATTGCAAATCCAATTGAAATACGATCTAACCGGAAGTTAGTGCACAGCCATAGCACAGCGAATAGCAAATGCGTCGATTTCACACATAATAAAAGTCAATGACATGAACAAATACTGTCAACAACCTTTGTGGCATATTTCATTGATTTTTCAAATAGAAAACAAATCAGAATGTTTTGTATGCCCTTTCTTTAGGCATTTCAGTTGGTCCCAGTACCAGAGTCAATGCAAAGTTCAAGGCTTATTTACTATATTTCTATATACACGTGTTCGTAGCGAAGGTACCTTCCTAACGTTAAACAATGTGTAAGTATAGTAACTACTTTTAGGTAGAGCAGTCTTATCGAAAAAATAAATTAAACAAAAGAAAACATGCAAAGCTTTGACATCACAAAGAAATATAATAAATTAATTTATTTAAAATTGCTAGCAAAACAGAAATGAGTTATTCGTAAACAGACATAAAAGAAAAACAATTCGATTAGATAAATTGTTGCCTGTTACAACGATTTGGTAAACAATAATATTATTGTTTTTCGTAGAACAAACACAACAACAGCCAAATTTTTCACAGCAGCTTTCGATAACAAGGGGTACGTAATCGATATTAAGATAATCAGTTGTCCTCATTAAAATTAACTGTATATTTTTTTATGGGAGATGATTATAAATATACTTGCCTTTATCTTAGATATGTGTCGTTGCATGGGTGAGAACTTGCTTGGCAATGTTGCCAGTAGTTGAGAAAATACACAAAAAGCGTCAATCATATATTCAGTAAGTTTCATAAAAATGGTTTGAATGCATTGACATAGGTATCTTGTGTTTAACAATTTTTTACCACGCCAATAATATTGGATTACCAATTAATGAAGAGCAAAATAAGAACATATAAATTATTTTATTTTTGAACGGACAAGTAGTGTTTTACATGCTGAGAGGACTTTTTATATATCTATAGACGAATATTGTACAAAAAATGTATTTTGGATATATACGGATAAAATTCGGATAGGTTCAGTTAAGCACACAAACGAATTTTGTCAAGAAAAATTAGTAAAACAAATCACTACAGAAGTATAGGACTAGTTTTTTTGTTTTTATACAAATTATTTAGTGTGTCTTTTCCAAAGAAAATCATATTCTCGATGTTCTCGGGTCGTGTTAATAAAACAAATACAAAGCATTGACCTACGCTCTTGTAGGTGATACTTAGTTTTAACTAAATTTGATACGAATCCATCTAAATCAAACCGTCTAACTGAAAATATTTGAAGCTGAACAAATTTTTTACTTCCTTCACATGGGCTAGTGGTTTTCTTCCTATTGAGAACTGTTCATTATAGAACGTGCGGAGTGGCTGTATTTAAATTTAAATAAATGTAGCTATGCTGATCTTTTTTGACCGTAATAGATAACGGCATAATACCGCCTTTAAGTGACAGCGCAGATATAAACACAAATTTCACAATCAAAATATAAAGTTAAAAAAAAAATCAATTATGGTTTGTGCCATCTGCTGGTTTCTTTTTAAATTATGTGCTATTTTGACACTATATTCGTTGTACGATCCCTTGCGATAAGGTTGGATATTCCTTATGCTTTTTTTTTTAAATAAATAAGGATATACCTGCATCGGCAAAAAGGAGATGTGTTAATTAGGCATTCAAATATAAAAATGTTGGATTTTAAGTGCGAATGGCGAAGCCACGAAAGTCAATACTTAAACTTTAACTGCAAACAAAACCAAGAATGAAACGATTTCTAAAAGCCCATTATTTATTTTATTCGTATTTCCTGTTAGGGAACATATTTACGACCGGATACTGAGTGTTACAGTCACATAACAAAAGATTATGTAGCTACTCTTTGTCGGTGACGCAAGACATATAATAAGGAGATGAGTGACAATGGGTAAAATAAACCGATGTTTGTTTGTACATAGGTACATAGATTCGCTGTAATTTATATTTTCTTCAGCAGAACAATCGACGATTAATAATATTTTTTTTATATGTAAGGGTGGATGTAAATTTAATTTTTTTCTTGCCTTTTTTATGAATATTGAAATGAAACTCGTCTTTTACAATAAAACATAAAACCAACCAAACCCTGTCATAGCAGCAGCTGCCACTTTCTCAGAAAGAATTGTTAATAATTAAAAATTCATATTTCATTGACCCATTATCCACCCAACAGCGTACGTTATTTGAAAGTAAAAAACAAAACAAAAAGAAAAAGCCTGTGTTTCTGGCAACACCCCTACCTAACGAAAATGCACTTGTCATCATCATTTGAAATTGCGCAAAGTCAATGCACAATATAAAGTTAAGGGGAAGGTTTCACTTTCAAGGTTATTCTTGCACCATCAACAAATTCTCAAAATAAATTATTTACACACATACAAAAAGCACCTAGCTAATTATGTAGATAGAAATAAATTAATATGAAATGAAATGGCAAAAACAGATGAGACTTTATGTATAATTTAATTACATTTTCAGTGTGTTCATCCATCATAGGTACAGTTGGCGATGGGGAATCCAAAACATTCAACAACATTGGAACTGACATTTTCCCAGGAAAATTTTTTAGCAAAATTTAATGAATTCTTAATTTGCTCTATTGAATCGTCGAACGAGTATTTATAACGCTCTTTTGAAGATTTACAAATATGAAGTGTATTTTTGTAAAACCGTTTCTTTATTCTTCTCTTTTCAATTCGTAAAACAAAAAATCAATAACTTATCATCATCACAGATTTATACATTAAAACGAAAAAAAAATTCCCGATAAATAAATTGACTAGAATATAATATGTATTTGTAACCGAACAGAATGGGTTTAAATATTTAAAAAATTAACTATATTGCATTAACAGCTGGATAATATTTTCTATTATTTTTGTGACAATCGGATGTCAAATTAAAGTAGGAAAAAGAAAATATATATATCACTATTGTTTCACCGATTCAATTGTTTATGAATTATTTTAGTTTTAGATTTCTTTGTCTTTGGGGTTGAGTCGTTTATCATTTTGCGTTGAATTAAACTTTTTCGAAAAAAGAATAAAAATTAGATGTGTTTTTGTACAGTTAACAACAAAAGCAAATTTTAACAGCAATCGCTACACTGACAGTTCAAGTCAACAAACAATCGACAAATGTGGGTCGGTTGTGCGCGAGCGTTTGAAAAAGGGGGCTCACCATCACCATAACCAAAACCATTCGCATTCGTATTCGATTCATACCACGACCAGACCAAACGAACCGATTGCTTACGACACTACTCTCTCATTTTTCTCACACCAAAACACCATACGTAAGAATTGCGGATATGAATAGCGATTGTTTTTGTTGTTTATCGTATGATTTTCGTTTCTTGGTTCATCGTCGTAATGCTGGGGAGAGTTGTGTTGTGTATTTTGTTGGCAGCTGCCTTACCCTGCTGTTTGCTATACAATATGTAAGTGTTTCTTTTTCTCTCTGTTTACGTGGCTTTCAAGGTCATGACTGAGGTAGCTGTTGAAATGAAGAAAGACATGTGTTTTGTTGGAGTAAGAGGAAGAAGTAAAAGGATGGTAAATATGGCGCATGACAGGGTCTACGTCAGAGGAGAGAGAGAGAGTTCAGTGGCAATTCGACGTTTATTTGTAATGTAGCTCCATCTGAAAAGTGATAGTTGAATTAGTGACGGGAAAGGATGCTCATTTCCGGATCGTTGTATTTTAAAAAGTGGGCGTATACATTTGTATGTAGTTTGATGAGAGTACTAAGTGATGTGCCTATTTTGATTGCAGTGACCTATAGCGTTATCAGGTTAGCAGCAGCAGCGGCGTCAACATGAACTGTTTCCCGAAAAAAACTGTTTTCGAAAAGTTTCTTTTGTTGATTGACAGAAATAGAAATACTTTTGCAAGCGATCGATTCGTTGTACTCAATTTTGGATGACTGCCACACATTTCGACGGAAACGGATACTATCTCTTGTTCGATATTGACTCTGAGCTCTTCTGAAGACGCCGTTTTGTTGACATAGACCGATGATTTAACATAGCCCCATAAAAACACACAATCTATGCGGTCAATTGACAGGAGCATATCTCGATATAAAACGTTCATCGAATTGAGTTTTCAATTAGTCGATTTTTACACCCGCCGTGTGGCTTGTGGCACTGTCTCTTTGAAACCACATATCATTAATGTATAGTCCAGGCAATTGCCCAAAGAAATAACGTTGCAACATTTCCCTATAGCGATCTCCATTGACTCCATCCAAACGGTCCAATGACACCGCTTTTTTACGTTCTTATTATTGAAGCACATGAAGGTTTTAACCTGACCAATAACGCAAATAACGATTTTGCAGTAAAATTACTCTTAAAGTTACGTCGTCGGGGACGCAATTTTATTAATAAATTTTAATTATTTGTAAACTTTCTTCGTTTGTGAAATTCTATATAATAAAAAGGTTATTTTTACTTAATGTTTTGACATTGGCATTTTGTTCATTGAATAAGGTGAAAGTTTAAAGTTGCCAAGTTCCAATTGTTACACCCTTTGCATCTGAGAATGGATAAAAAAATGTATTAAAGACTGAGTCTTTTCCAATCGGTATTTCTTTAAGCTGAAAAAACAACTAAGTTGTTAAGTTTAGCCCCAAACAACTAAAGAGACTCTTATACAAGTCCTTCATAATTCCAGTCCTGATCAGGCTTTTTGAACTGAAACATGAACACTTCCAAGGTTTAGGTCACGTGTTTGAGATTAAGATTGGGAGTGAAATTTCGCTAAGAGGTAGGACGGCATATAGTTGATCATTGCGAAGCGGGAAAAAAGTATAGTACCTAGTTTCTTTTTTTGGAAAGCGTAAAAAATATTTTAACTTAATATACAACAACACATTGATATTCTGCTAAATAAGTCATCATACAAAGATTTCATACATAAAATTCAAGCTCTGCTTATGGAAATTAGTGTTGTCAACTCTTTATTTGACCTTAGAAAGTTTCCAAGTTTTGAAAAATGCACAATTACACACCATCTAAGCCTATGACATGCAATAAAAGATTTCATACAAAATTAAAGCGTTTCAATATGATCAGCATACGTCTTGCTATTTACGAATATTTTTATATAAATCATGAAATTTTATCTTTGTTTATTTTTATTTTTGGATCGTGAAAACGTATCGATCAAGCGATGATGTTAAATGAATGCCCACTTGTCTCTCAGTATGCAGCCTTTGCCTTAAGTGGATAAGGTTACTTTTGGACAATTATTCCTTAAATAATTGAACCGGGTTAACGAGCTATGCTGCAACATCGACCTGGTCAAAATTCGGATGGGACGTTAAAAATGGCTACGACTTACTGTGGCGCAACGCCTTAAAGAAATGCTTCGCTGATTGTGCCACAAGGAATTCATTTACCGCGCTAACTGCAGACATTTATTGGTCAAGACCAAGTCAGACACGGACTGGAGCGCCACTTAACTAAGTAAGTTAGTAGGTTTGTTTGCTTACTAGTGTGTGAATAAAATTGAAAGCTTTGAAATATTCAAAAAAAGAAGTTTGTCTCATTTCAATGAAAAGTTTCCATACACTTGTCTCCATGTCACAATCAACCAGAACATAGCAACAATTTCGCATGTGTCTTGATCGTTTGACAGTTCTTTTTTTTAATAATGAACATTCTGGGTGAAGAAAAATGCACGAAAGTACATTTTATTAAAAACAATTATTTTATTAATTTGAAACATTACATTTTTGCAAAGTTAGTTCTAACATGACAGCAACTTATTTAGAAAATGTACCTACCTGTTAAATCAAACGTTTTAAAAAATTTAATTATTTAATTTATTAGTTCTCCTAAGTCCGTATGACACTATATTTTTCTCGTATTTTTGCCTGCGTGTATAAAAGAGATAAAATGCGTAGGTAATTAATAGGAAACACCTTCCAATTGTTTGAAAAGCAACACAAAATTTTAAATAAAACTTTTATAAAAAAAAAACTTCCAGCAGCTGGAAAATGTAGTTTAAATACATTTTTAATGTATTTTTTTATATGACTACATTAATAAGGTTGGTGTTAACGCACTCACACTTATCGGCAATTTTCATTTTGTACTCTAGCTTCATTTTAAATGAAGGAAATACATATGTAAAAAATTGTAGTGTCATACGGACTACGGATTGGACATAATATAGTCTAAAAGAAAATTTCATGTAACTTATTGTATATAAAATTGATTTTTTAAACAAAGTTTCTCATAAACTGACAATTCAGTAAGTTTTTCTGTTAAACTCTGGTAAAAATATTTGACTTCTGTCGAATCGCCAATAATATAATTATTATAGGTCTGTTACTCTGTTAGCCAATTTAACTTAAAATTCCTAGTGAAATTCCCAATACAACGGATTCTTAACGGCAAACAAATGTATTTTTTGTTTGTAAATTTTGCCAATAGCATCTTCTTGTTGCAAACAAAATCGTCAGTTTGCAAGAGGACTACTTAAAATAATTTGATTTGCTAATGCTATATTTTTACCATTATTTACTATTTAATAGCGATCCCAGTGTGATCATATAGATAATTGCTAAATATATGACATACTGAGGGAGATATGACATAAACTGTTTTAGTTGTGATTCTGAATAAACTATAGGAGTCATAATAATATCTACTAAAAAACACACACAACTTTCTTTAACTAACTCATGTCAAATGCTGCTGCTATTGCCTTCTGTTTGGAGAAGAGTCATATGTCCATTTATGCCATGGTTAAACGATATTGCCACTCGACGTTTGACTGTCTATATGAAAATATGTTAGTGGTATTAAATGAATATGCACAGATTTTTTCCAATTGGTTTCCATAAAATTAGGCCTATTGCGAAGGGTTTACAATAACTAAATAATTATTAAGTATCTACATTTTTGTTTTTGCCTTGAATGGAATAATTTGGCAATGTTAGGAAGTTCTCATGGCAATCTATGTATAGGTACTATTTGAAGTTTATTATATTTTCGCAGAATATAGGACTATGAAAATAGATTTTTACTGCTCTAGGCTGTATCTTGGCTGAAAGGTAAACGCTGAAATTGATCACAGAATCACTTTACAGGTGCAATATTTGAACATATAACGTACATATGTTGCAACATTTTTGCTAAACACTTTCTCACTTTAAGGGAATATTTTTGGGAATAGGTATATGAGGGAAACACTTTTTAGGACCCCAACCACCTCTAAAAGTAGATAACACTGTCCAAAATAAAGCTTTACACTGTCGAACATTATATTATACAAAAACAATTCCACGGCTTGTGTGAAAAAACACTGTCGCTCTCCAATCACCAATATCTATTCAAAATAGAAAACATTGTCCGAAATATGGCTTTGCAATGACGAAAAATATTTAAAAAAAAAAAAAAAAACACAATTCCGCGCGTGTGTGTGTGTGAAAAAAAAAACACTTTCGCTCTTTTAAAAGTAATTAAAATCAACTTTGTTTCTTACTCCTGTTCCTGATGGGAGATCGTCAGTGTCCATTGTCAACTGTACTGGCCGAAATTTTTGAAATGACTGTCAAATGTCTCCCACAACAATGACAAGTATCTAACAACGAAGAATAACCCAAATGCAAACAGAGGGATTTGATTGTTATTTTGATTTAGCAATTATTCTATTATCTCAGTGCACTCAGTTTATATAATCCACTTTGTCTGAGCGAGAGAGATTAAATTCAATCTGCAAGATGAACCACAGCGTACGATCACCCTACTAGTAGAAGTAACAAATGATTTAGACGAAAAATAAAAATATATATGTAAACAAGTGAATATGTATTTAAACTATAAACAAAGCGATAACCAGTTGCACTATCAGTTATTTATTTATTAGTTTTGTTTTGTTATAAATACATACGTCATAGGTACATACTAATGTATTTGATTTGTTTGTCCTTGATTTCTGTGTGAAAGCTTTTGGTTCCTTCTTCCTTCCTTCTTCCGTATGTGCTTATGGCTTCCGTTTTTTGTTTGGTATTTTTTTTTCTAACTAAAACATTACATTTGAAATTAAAAAATAGTTGGCATCTGCCTGAGCACTTAAAAATTAAAACTATGCTGTAATTTATTATCGCGTGCAAATATATATGAGCTGCTTTATAACGCAACTAAAATAATAGTGAAATATTTTTGCAAGTGTGAACGTAAAAAGGCAGCTAGTTACACTCTTAATTATCAGAGTTATGCAAGTTAGCAATGTAAACGTCAGGGGAGTATTTTTTATCAATTAAAACATGTTAACCCAGAACTAGTACTAGTTTCTTATTAAATGAATTATTGAATTCGTTGCCAATAAGCGAGGAGTCGCTAGTTCAACTCTCGCTCCGTACAAACTAAAAGTTTTTTATTTGCAGCCCCACCTCTTGTGAAAGTCTGGAAAACATCCAAAAGTAAGAAATGTCATGAGAAGTTTCTCAAAACAAAATGCCGTTCTGATGGCATTACATGTTAAAAACTATATCTTGGCGGATACAATGATTGGAGAAGCTAGGCCTTAGGTCCTGTATGGGCCGTTTGCGCCTAATTTTTATTTATTTTATTGAATTCATCAATTTTTATATGCAATTTAAGAGTTTCTTTTAAAATTATTGAATATTTATGGAGATACTTATAAAATAATCCATCCATCAATACCGCCAGAGTAAAAATATGACTTAAGCCCTTACTGTATAATGTTTAAGATATTACCCTCGTTTTGAATTACAACAATGAATAGTGTAGGAGACTGCGGAAAATTTGCTCTGTGAGCAATCCAAATAATTCCGGTCCGATCAATTTCCCTCCGCGCTATTCCGATCCGAAATAGTGACTTATGACACTTTCGTTTGGTAAGGAAATTGATTTTTATTTTAATTTAAATCTTTCAAGACACTGATTTTGACGGTAGTAATCATGTTTAGTTGGCCAAATATATACTTTTTTTTGTATTCCTGATAAATTTTCCAGATCTGGATTTTTCGAAAGATGCGCTACGAATAAAATTTAGATCGCGCTGCTAGTCAAGACAATCTTCAATACTTGACACTGCCATGAAGATATTTACATCATCCGCATAAATAAGGCAATTCAAGTTTTTGATTACGGATTACGTCATTAATAAATAATATAAATAAAATAGAGCCTAAATGACTTCATTGAGGTATCCCTGGATTAACAGTAAAATAGCTGGAAGAATGGCCATTAAACAAAACTGAGTAAGATCTGTTGAACAGATATGACTTAAGCCACAGTACAAATTTATCGTCGAAACCTATTCCTGCCATTTTTGAAAGAGGAATATGGCGCTACAGCTTATCAAAAGCCTTGCTAAAATCTTTCACGACACAATCTACTTGTTTTTTGTTTTGGAATGAGTAGATACAAAACTAATTCTATTCCATTAGTAATGTCGCTGTAGACCGACCCTTGAAAAACCCGGGTTGATTAGAAACAATAAAAGGCATAAAAGGACAATGATTAAAATCTTAAAATTAAAACTCCAGACTCTAAGAAAAAAGTATATCAATTATGCTATACTGAGTGGAAAATACAAAATCAAAGCCGAGTGCTGGACGATAACCAGAAAAGAGCTCGTTACAAAAATAATGCATCGACGTATATTTGGTCGTGTGTGCGAGGAGAGCGAATGGAAGACACAGCCGTAAACTCTATTTGCTGAACAAAGATGTAGATGTAGTCCAGATGTAGGCAACCCAGCCCCACTGGTCGGGACGGAGTCGGGAGCCTGTTAAGTAAAGTAAGTAAGTAAGTTTCTAAATTTTTATTCTCTTGCGGTGTCATGTTGACTTGTGTAGTTTATTGAGCAACAGAACATCAGAATCAGAAGTTCTGTTTTTTTTTTGCTTCCGACAAGTCGCCTTGATTGTTGAGTAGTGAAACTTGGGTATTTTGGTTACTACGTCACTTCTAGTATCAGGTCATCATCGGATTATCACAGATCACATCAAATCCATCAGTGGATTGGCACAAATCAAATCTAATCCACACGCACTTTTCTTCTTGGATTCTTATATTCCCAATGACGGATTCTTTAAAGAAACGGAGAAGGCGGGAAGTCGAAGAATTTGTGAGATCTTTTCACCTAAACCACTGTATTGCTTAAGTCTTTTAATTCGGAAGTCGAAGCGAGTTTGTCTTTACTTATAAGGATTCTGTTCAGACAGGTATCCGTCTGCATCACCGATATATTGTAATTAATGGAGTTAGTATGACTGTCTTCGTCCTTCATGAAAGGGAACAAAATTAATGTGCCATGTTCAGTAGACGGAATGGAATCACGATGAAGAGGCAAAGCAGCTAAGAAGTTCTGGTAAATAACTATTAAAGGTCACCTAGAGAATCCCTTTTGAACCTCCAGTTTCTGTCCAGTCCTCCAGTCCTGTTTTTTTTGATTTGCCTAGACCATAACCGTATTTAAAACCCAATGCTATTGGCTTATCTATTTTTCACCACCGAGTTTTGAGGCAAATCCTTTATTACAAAAAAACCACATGTCAGTTAAACGTATCTTAACAAATTGTCTATTCTGATTGTTCTAGGTCAATGAAATCTTTTGAACCTACCTACGTACCTAACAGACGCAGGCACCTCTATTGTTGGTGTCCACCCCCGTCATCGCAAAAGTAAACTCATTATTTTAAAATCTGTTTATTCTTGCTTTGGCCTCTAATTCACATTTCATCCCTCTTTGGGCTTCGTTTCTTCTGCAACATTTCCTTCAGCACTCACGTCTTTTTTCTCAACCTTAGCTTCAGCCAACTTTTCCGCTTCATCAGCCTTTGGTACCTCCTCCACCTTTTCTACTTTGTCCAAATTATCTTTCTCATCCTTTCTTTCGAACAGTATAGCCATTTCCGTGTGAGCAGTATGTGGAAACATATCCACAGCAATGGCCTTTGTTGGGAAGAACGGACTGCCCTTGTAGTGCTTAGATTCCTTGCGAGCCAAGTCGAGCCAATTACGTTGCGCGTACCTCGGATTACAGGAAATATAAACCAGTCGTTTCAGATTGTAGGCGCTGCGAATGGCAGCGATCGATTTGTTATCTAAAAATGCAATGAATTCGTTCGTGTTATGTAACTGTAACTGTTGGCTGAAGCAACTTACGCAATCCTGCTCGCGGTGGATCTACAATGGCCACTAAATCCAACTGATCCTTATGAATGCCAGCTCCATAGACAACTTCTCGTACCATCGACTGAATGTAGTCATCCGCATTTCCGGCATAAAATTTGCAATTCTCTACTCCATTTTCTTTTGCATTGAACTCAGCGTCCTTAATGGCTTCAGCGATGATTTCCACCCCAAGAACTTTCTTGCAGTGCTTGGCAAAGCAGAGCGCTATTGTTCCTGTTCCACAACAAATGTCCAGCACGGTTGTTTGTTCCTTGGGAGCAATCAAATTGATCGCTTCCTGATAGAGAACTTCAGCGCCCTTGGAGTTGATTTGGAAGAACGCCAGCGGACTAATCCGGAATTTCAGTCCCAAAATGACATCGATAATGTGAGTGCTGCCCGAAAGATGTTCGACAGGATTGTGCGTCTGACCTGGTTCCCGACGCTTCAAATCTTGATAGTAGAGACTGGAACAGCTAAATTTTTCCTTGTCGTAGCTTGAATAAAAGTCAATCAGTTCCTGTTTCACCTTGGAAATTTCTTCCTCGCTCAAATTCGAAGAGTAAACACCAGCAACCAGCATCACTTCGCCGGTTTCGTCGGATGTTCGAACCGTCAGTTGGCGAAAATGTCCAGAGTTATGTTCCGGATTGAATGGTGTAAACTTTGATTGCCTGACGTACTCCTGGAAGGATTTGGCAGCGAGTTTAGCTTGTTCCGGCAAGTGAGGAAGATCATCCACAGCGGACACCTCAACTGAACCATCGGCGTAAGCTCCCAAGCGGAAGCCCACCACGATTTCGCCCTCGGAATTCTTACCAATTGTAAACTCTGACTTGTTGCGGTAGCCATTCACCACAGGGGATTCCTTGATTCCCAGAAATTCACATGGCACATCTGATCCGGATGCAAAGCAAATCTTTCTTGCGTCAGAATTTGACTTTACTAACTCTTTGCCATATGTTTTGAGGAGATCTTCCATCTCGGAACGTTTTTGCTTGATTTGATCCTCATACGGCAGACCGGCGAGTGGGCACGTTGCTTCTGCTGAAGTTTTTTGCTTCTTGGCTTGATCATTTCTCTGGCGATTTCCTTCGTTTCGCCGTTTGATCAGAGGATCTGCTGATGCTTTCGCTAGCTGGAAGGATATTTGTTTTGTTTTCATATTTATTTGGAGGTAAAATTTGAATTTCTTTACCGCCGCTGTTAAGACCTTTCCCTTCCATTTGTAGCCATTCAAAGTGGATATAGCTTTCTCCTGATCTTCTTGACTTCGGAAGCAAATAAATGCAAAATCCCTATGATTGGGGGCTTTAATCTTGCTCGCATCAAGGTTTAAAGTGGTTTTGAGAAGCTTTTTAAATTCCTGTCGATTAGAAAAAGCGGTTTTAGTTTATAGGGTTGAATATTGTGGATGCATACTCACTCCGATACCGAAAATTCCCAAGTTTCTGACTTCAATTTTATAAATTTCTGAAGTGAATTCATTCCGCTGGGTGTACGCTAGTTCGTCTTGCGGCTTTCCAGTCTCTTCGGGCATTTTAAAGATGATTTAAATTGAGAAAACTTTGTACCAGGCAAAATGAAAACAAATAGTCGTGTGTACGCCGGTGAAAATTGACAACTTAAAAGTGGGCACGTGAAGAGAAGTGTCAGTGTTTGACAGTCTTTAAATTGGTTGTACAGTACAAACGAAAATTTCAGAAAATATACCTTAAACCGATATTAGACCACAAGCCATGTTGTCATTTTATGTGAGACTACAAAAAACTATGATATTCGAATCGCCAAGACGGTGATTTTAAATTGGTAGTTACACGAAAAGAAGCAGTGCCAACACTCGTTCACTCGAAGCATACACCTCTTTTTCTTGCAAATATATAGATAATTTTGCATTTATTATCATTTAAGCTATGCTGATTCAAAAATTATATTATATGCAAATCAAATGTATGCATATTTTTCTGGAAAAGTTTCTTAAGTCTCCGAAAAGGCTACATATATCATTCTTTGTTGTGCCTATTTTTGAGGAAATCCTCTGTGGTTTCTGTGCAGCAATTTAAGGTGAAAATTACTCGGAAAATAAGAAGCTAGATGCATAATCAGCCCAATTGTGAATCCGACGGATTGATTGCGGAGTTTGTGGTTTGTGCCTTAGTTTAATCATTGAAAACGCCGGAAAAAAAGTGAACGGATGTAAAGAAATTTTCAAAAATCGGTATCAACGTAAACGCGGATCATCATACATTTACATATGTTTTCGAATGGAACAAAGAATAGGCAAATGGAATTACAGCTGTTTTACAGCTTGCCCCGGCCGATCATCAGATTCCTTTGTGTAATGCTGGTCTAGATGTCGAGATTCGAAAAACACTTTTCCCCATCAGGAATCGAACCTTCACTTAAAAAGCGATCTCGTCAAGCAATCTCACACACTATGCACAACGCCATTGAAGCCACAAGTTCAGCTCGGCCTGAGTACGATTTTGTTGTTTATCGATTTCAATGGACAGACCAGCATTTTTTCTAAGCGCCGACAAGTACATTGCATTTCATTCGGGATCTTTATTTTTCCCCATAAGACTCGTTAGTCAACAATTCGTTGTACTGCTTTGAGATTTTCATTCCGTACCAAAGTAGCTGCGGATTCATAAAGTGTTTTTTCATCCAAAACAAAAACAATGAATAAAAAGTTAATGAAAAACATTCTAAATTGTGGACATTGAAAATTGACAATAAATACATTTAATAAATGTGTACTTGTATTTTAAAGAAAGCAAACATCTCGTTCAAAATTCTTAGTGAGGGTGAATCACATGAAAAAAAAAATCTTGGCATCGTTAAGAATCTAACAAAAAAGTTCCTTGGAAGAATCCAAAAGTTTGAGGAAACTTTAAAAAAAGGAAATGATAAAGAAGTTTCGTAATGGAAAGAGGTAAGTTGGAACATACTATATATATACATATATGTGGCGGCGGTACAAGATCGAAATAATATTAGCAGGCTGGCAGCACCGCACAAGATAGAAACAACAGCAGCATGATGGCAACACCTCCCATTACGGCAAAGTGACAGAAGATAGAAGCCGCCTGAACGAGAATAAAAAACGAGACGCCACGTTTTATCCACCTTCTTTCTTTTTTCCTTCTTGATCGAGAGCTCGGCAGCGACACCCGTAGATTTACTCCGGATATATTTCATTTTTAATTAAATAACTTTCTTTTGACAATCGTCTTATTTTTATTAGTTACGTGCTCCGTAGAGGCAACTAAAGTGGTGACCCCGACGTGATGTCCACCGATGAACATGAGACCCAGTGTGGCAACGAGAGTGCTTCGCAAGCAGGCGGATGCGACCACGTGGACGTGGCTGCGAACTACTACGCACGCCTCCAGATGCCACCGTTCGTGGAGTCCGATGTCGACAACTGGTTTTTCTTGCTGAACTTTTACTTTCGCGCTTCAGGAATAGCACAGGACAGCCGTAAATTCGACACCGTCTGCTCGCAGTTTCCGCTCGCAAGTATCACAGAACTACGGCCAATAATCGATGCTGCACCGGAACGTGAGAAATACGAATACATTCGAACACAACTGACAAATTATTTCGCCGATAGCCAGCAAAAACGTCTTCGTCGTGTACTTCACGACATGCCTCTTGGCGACAAAAAGCCGAGCCAGCTCTACTATGAGATGGTCCAGGCGGCCAAGGGCTCGCTAAGCGAACCGGTATTATTGGATCTATGGGCTTCCCGCTTACCGCAGTCCGTCCACGCAGTGACAGTTATGGTGAAAGGCTCCGCTGTTGATAAAACGCAAATCGCCGATGCTGTCATGGAAAATGTCGAACTCCGACAATTAAATGCAGTTGCCCCCAACGCTTCGACATCGACGAACTGCGAACATCAATCCAACGCCGAAGCACCCTCGTACTCGCCCGAAATCTCGCGCATGGTGCTGGAGTTCTCTAAGTTGCTGTCGCAGCAGCGCCAACAACGTCCATCCCGACCTCGCACGCCATCGCGATCACGACCCGCGCAGCCTCGAGTTTCCAGCCAGCGCAGAAGGGACCAATCTGTTGAACAATTCGATGACTGCTGGTTCCATCGAAACTCTGGCAACAGGGCCACTAATTGCCGCCCGCCATGTCGTTTTCGTCGACCACCGGTAACCGCCTCGCCATCGGAACCACACGCATGACTCCGCTTAGCGACTCGGGATGCAGCGAAAAAACGCCGACGAAACACAGCTCCTATCAATCGACTTTGCCTACGCGACCAAAATACCAATCTCTCTTTTCTCATAGATACAGGTGCCGAAGTCTCCTGCATCCCGCCTTCCTCATCAACCAAGAAACTCCACCCGACTACCATGCAGCTATTCGCCGTAAACGGATCTCCAATCAAGGTCTACGGAGAGGTCAATCATCAGCTCGACCTGGGCCTCCGACGCCCCTTCACCTGGACTTTCGTCGTTGCCGACGTCACCTCTCCCATCATTGGGGCCGATTTTTTGCAGCATCATGATCTGATGGTCGACGTAAGAAGATCTCGCCTTATCGACTCACGTAGCAACTCCCTTTCGAGGTCGCTTTACGCCATAACCAGCAATCAGCCGTCTCCGCAGCTCATCGACCGAAACGCACCCTTCGCCGACATCGTAATGTCATTCCCGAACATCACTCGTCTCGCACCGCCGGGAGCTTCGACCAACTCAAAAGCAGTCCATTACATAGAGACCAACGGACCACCATGCTATGCTCAAGCACGTCGCCTACCGCCAGACAAGCTGAAGGCCGCAAAAAAGGAGTTTGAGTTGCTCATGCGCGCCGGAATATGCCGTCCCTCTAAATCAAATTGGTCGAGCCCCCTTCACATGGTACAGAAAGCAGACGGTTCTTGGAGGCCCTGCGGGGACTACCGAAACCTTAATGCCATTACGCTACCCGATCGTTACCCGCTTCCGTACCTTCATGATTTCGCCAACATCCTCCGAGGTAAGCGCATATTCTCGAAAATAGATTTACAAAAAGCTTTCCACCAGGTACCAATAAACCCGGACGATGTACCGAAAACCGCAATCATCACGCCATTCGGCTTATACGAATTCACCCATATGACGTTTGGGTTACGTAACGCGGCGCAAACCCTTCAGCGCTTGATCCATGAGGTCCTGCGGGGAGTCGAATTCGCATTCCAACACTTAAGGGAGGTGTTAAACAGGCTGGCTAGTCACAACCTGGCGATCAACGTAGCCAAGTGTGTCTTCGGAAAGCAGGAGCTAGAATTTCTCGGCCATCTTATTACCCAGAAAGGAATAGCTCCTCTCCCAACTCGAGTCGACGCCATTAAACGCATAAAAAGACCGGATACTGTGAAACAGCTAAAAGGGTTCATCGCCACGATAAACTTCTATCGAAAGTTCATTCCTCACGCAGCCACCGTACAAATTCCCTTGTTGGCATTGATCAAAGGTAATCGGAAAAACGACAAGACCGCCTTGAACTGGACCCGGCCGACGAATGAAGCTTTCAACGACTGCCGCGAACTTCTTGCCAAAGCAGTGCGCCTCTCACACCCGTTGGCGGAAGCAGAACTAAGCCTGGTCACAGACGCATCAAACGTAGCAGCGGGCGCCGCCCTGCACCAATTAGTCGACGGCGTACCGGAGCCACTAGGCTATTACTCCAAAAAATTCACTCCGACGCAACAACATTACTCCACATACGATAGGGAACTCACGGCAATGTATTTGGCCGTAAAGCATTTTCGAGATCTGCTCGAAGGACGTAGATTCCACGTCCAAACGGACCATAAGCCGCTTATCTTTGCTTTTAGGCAACGACCGGAGAAATCGTCACCGCGACAAACGAATTATTTGTCATTCATAAGCGAATTTACGACCGACATTCGCTATATTAGGGGCGAGGATAACCAGCCAGCAGATTTATTGTCGCGTATTGACGCAGTCAATAGTGAGGATCTCTATTCGAAACTCGCCAGATCACAGGAGCAGGACACCGAGCTCCAGCAGCTGCTCCAAGGTAACCCCGTGCATTCGATGCAACTAACACCTTTTTACTTCTCCCATCTAGACAAACCGATCTATTGCGACGTATCACACAACAGCGTCAGGCCATTCGTTACTAAAGACCTCCGCAGGGCATTTTTCTACGCAACACACAGTCTGTCCCACCCGGGTCGTCGTGCTTCCGCTCGCCTTATGTCCGAGCGCTTCGTCTGGCCTAAAATTCGTCAGGATTCGATTAAATTCGCCAAAACGTGCATACCATGCCAGCAAACCAAGGTAGATCGCCACTCAAGATCCGAACTTCAACGTTACGCAGCTACCGATGAGCGGTTTTCCAACATCAACATCGACATCCTAGGGCCTTTTTCGCCCTCCGAAGGGTATCGGTATCTATTGACAGTCATCGATAGATTCACCAGGTGGCCGGAAGCGTACCCAATGACAGATATGTCAGCGATAAACTGTGCCAACGCCCTCATTAACGGCTGGATCGCCCGCTTCGGACCCCCCACTCAAATTACATCGGAACAAGGAAGGCAATTCACCTCGTCGGTCTTTACAGAACTGTGTAAATGCATGGGGGCAAACCATGCAATGACCACCTCGTACCACCCGCAGGCGAACGGAATCGTCGAGCGATTCCACCGAACCCTCAAGGCCGCTATTAATTGCAACAATTCTACAAGATGGGTACAACGCCTTCCTCTGATTTTACTGGGCCTGCGCGCAACACTGAAGGAAGATATTCGCGCCACTCCAGCTGAGCTAGTCTACGGCACAACCCTCAGACTTCCGGCAGATTTGTTGGCACCAGCGCTCGACAATCGCTCGCAAAGTGAATTCGTCAAAGACCTGCGACACATGATGCAAAAGGTTAGACCCCAGCAAACAGCTGGGCACACAACCCAGCGCCCGTTTGTTCATAAGGACCTAGGAACCTCAACCCATGTATTCGTTCGTAACGACTCGGTCAAGGCGTCAATAGTGCCGCCCTACGAAGGACCCTACGAAATAACTGAACGCTACGACAAGTTCTTCACGTTGAACATTCGAGGGAAGCCATCCAAAGTTTCAATAGACCGCTTGAAGCCAGCATACCTAGAAGCCGATGACATTGAAGATACGCAGCCACATACTTCTCCAGCAAGTACGAATACCGCTCCGCCACCACAACCTATCATTACTCAGCCTTCCAGCACCCGAATAGGCCACCGTGTACAGATTCCGCAACGCTACCTATTGGATGTGTAAGCCCTCTGGGGGGCCTCTGTGGCGGCGGTACAAGATCGAAATAATATTAGCAGGCTGGCAGCACCGCACAAGATAGAAACAACAGCAGCATGCTGGCAACACCTCCCATTACGGTAAAGTGACAGAAGATAGAAGCCGCCTGAACGAGAATAAAAAAACGAGACGCCACGTTTTATCCACCTTCTTTCTTTTTTCCTTCTTGATCGAGAGCTCGGCAGCGACACCCGTAGATTTACTCCGGATATATTTCATTTTTAATTAAATAACTTTCTTTTGACAATCGTCTTTTATTTTTATTAGTTACGTGCTCCGTAGAGGCAACTAAATATATACATATATTTCTTTTAAGGTTTGGTCGGACCTAGAGTCAGCTTTGAGCAAAAACCTTCTCAAAATAAAGAAATTTTCGTTACTGCCCTGGAAAATGAGGTGATCTATCTTATGTGTTTAAAGGATTTGCCCGAAATAAGTTACTGGTGCCCCAAAAACTCAGACAAATACTACCGATACTATCCTCGAAGACATCGAGAGAATAACCAAAATTTATTCAGTAAATAAATGTCCAAAAACAATTGTTCGAGAAAATTTCTGAAGGCCTTACAGAAATGACTCAACGAAAAAAATGTATCGTTTTTTGGGTCTCATTGTTATTCCCCTTCGAATGTGCATGCTTTCGCTCTGATTTTTACTCTCCAAATTTAAATAAAACGTTATGGACTCCCTCCGCAGTCAATCTGCCGAATTCAATGATTGGGGTGAATATGTTCTATACTCCATCATTAGTCTTGGATTACTATCGTTGTTTGAATATTTAGATTCGATTCCTATGTGTTAGATAAGCAGATATTTGAAATTTCGGAGGGTTTTGTGATGGAACTATTTTTTAAAATACTTCTTAAATATATTTATAAACGTACTTTAATGCAATGAGGTTTTGGAAAATTTTAGACCTAAGCACGAGACCTCAAAATTGCTGAATTAGAAGATAAAACTTCATGCACAGAAATTATTATTTCGTTACGGATTGCTTCAATTTTACTTTCTTAACCAAAAATTTTGTGGATTACTGTCGAATTGTAGTACGTTATGACCTGCAGAGTATATAATATTAGCTCCGATGCATATGTCAGTTAAACAATTGTTGCATGGCCTTGCGCATTAAATTTATCGCACAAGCTTAAAACACATAAATGTAAGCTCTGACAGAAACGGGGCACTAAATAAATTAAATTTCAACAATTTATTGCACGAATTAACGCTACACTTAGAATGGTGGTTATCAAAACACTACATATTAAATTGAAATTTGATTTGAACACTATTAAATAGATTTTTTTTATAATCGGTGAAGTGGACAGCTCAAACTCGAAACGAGACCAAATTGGATAAAGTAACACTTTTGTTTATTTGAATTTAATTATTCGAAGCACAATTGAAGGAAACGTGACCAAAACTGTACAAAGAAAACTTGTTCTTAATGCAGTCAGTTGCTTGAAACGTAATTGAAAGAATTGAAAACGATAATTCATCGAAAATTTTTTGTTTTTAATCGAAACCGAGTTAATCTCTATACAACCAGTATTTGAAAAAAGAATTGGATGTGGAATCTGCAATATTGACCAGAAATCAAAAAAAAAATTTAAAATGTTTGCTCTGCAAAATCAAGAGCTTTGACAAATCTAAATAAAAAAAATATATATTTTTACCAAACGAAAGCACCATACTTTTTGTATAGTAAATCTCAGAAACTCAGCATTAAGTTAATTTGCATTTAGCTGACGATTTGCTGTAAAGAAAACATGTATATCGGAAAGATTTATTTTTTTGTTGCGAACGTACTATAATTCGACATTTATAGAAAGTATAGGCACCCCATAAGCATCGCTTTGCTGTTTGAATGCAACCATTTTAAAATTTTTGTGTATTTAAAAACCGGAAACGAGTGCCAATAAAACACTCAAAAACAAAACATGAAAATGTGTGACTAATTTTCTAAAATTACATTTTCAAGGATAGCATTCTCCATTATGTTATCATGTAACTGGCGCTCCTCAACACCGTCGCATGTCATTGTGGAAAATTTCTTCAAACTTTGTATTCGTTGCAAGAAAAACTTCTACAGGAGCTTTTCAATTCAAATCATCGCAGCGATGACTTGTTGACAGACGAAACGACGACGTCCGAAAACCATCGCATTGAGCACACACAAGCGCACATGCCACCACACTCGGATGATAACACAGTCAACGGACGGAGCACAAAGTGACAGTTTTTCATGAGAACAGCAAGTGAATTTTTTTTTCTTTTTTTTGTTATTGCCTTTTCGTAAAGTGAAGTGAAGCTAGGCAAGGCAAACGAATGCAAAGAAACAGTTTCAGTTTCTTGAATAACGAGGACAGGAAAGCGGCGCCGCACCCCGCATATAATAAAACGTGAACACGAAAAGTGACAGTTACAGAGTGGAGGAATCGCACTCATTGTGCGTTTTTCTTTTTTCGTTTTTTTTTTGTTTTCGCTTTAAGTATTTATTTTTTCTGTTTCTCAATTAATTTTCCTTTGTTTGTGTTATGTGGACTCGTGTAGTGATCCACAGCTAGAACTCTCGGTAAATTTGGTGAATTTTGTTGTAATTGCAATGTGACCACATTTTGGAAAAAACGTATTTTTCTCTCTCCCTTGTTCGTCTTCATAGAAAGAAAACCTGCCTATCTAATAAGTTATGGTGGATAAAAATAAAGTAGCGGACATGACCACCAAAAGCAATACGACGACGACGGCGGCGAAATCAAATGGGGAACAGTGCAAACCAATGCTGGACAAAAATCCCAACAAAATGCACCTAAAACGTGCAAAGGCACCCGTCACAGTACCCGCGGAGGAGTACGACTTGGTGCCGCCCGATGGTGGCTGGGGTTGGCTGGTGCTGGCCGGATCGATGATGGTCAATATTTTGATTCCGGGCACGATAAAAAGTTTCGGAGTGCTGTTCGTCGAGTTCTTAGAAGCGTTCGATGCGACGCAATCCGCGGCAGCATGGATTCCGGCGCTATGCTACTTTTTGTACAGTTCACTGGGGCCGATTTCATCGATATTGTCGGTGAAGTATTCCTTTCGGACGGTGACACTGTTGGGCGGCGCCTCGGCCGCGATTGGCATGATTGTGTCCTTCTGGGCGACTTCCGTGCCATATCTTTACGTCAGCTATGGTGTGCTCGTTGGAATCGGGGCGGGATTGTCATTCCCCCCGACTGTCTACATTGTCACTTCATATTTTGTTAAGTTGCGGGGCCTCGCTAACGGCCTCTGTATATCGGGCAGTGCTCTGGGATCCATCATACTACCACCACTGCTGCGATTTCTGCTGGAAACCTATGGCTATCGGGGTGCAGTACTTATTATGGGCGGCATTACGCTGAACGTTTTTGTGGCGGCGATATTCTACGAGCCCGTCGAGAATCACATGATTCGCGTGCCACGAGTTAAGAAGGCACTGGATGACATCGAGGAGGAGGACCAGGGAATTGTGCTGAAATTCGAAAGTGTTGACGACGCCAATCCCGAGCTGAAAGCTCTCACCGAAGACCATGCCGACGTGAAACAATCGCCAGATATGCAATACCTGGCTAACAATGAACTGGACAAGCAGTTTGGACGTAGCGCATCGGCTGCCATTGTGCAGAACTTCAATCGCAGTCAGGATGAGTACGGCTCCCATGTAAGAACGCGAAAGGTGAGCACTCCTTCGTACGGAACAGTGCCGCCACAGCGCAACCAGACATTCACGCCCGGCCAAATGAACTCGCAGTCGTCCCTATACGCCGTGCCCGAGCGTGGCACATCGCACAACAGACTCGACCGCAATTTAGCTTTAAGGAACAGCTCCAGACATCGTCTGTCGCGACATTCTCCTTCTACAAGTAGCTTCCAGTACGTCAGTACACCGTACCACGGCAGCACATTATCCTTCCAGCCGAAGGAATTCTCATCGCATCTGTCGCTCAAATCACTGGGCAGCGGAGGAGCACTGCACGACGCCACATCCGACCCTGACGAAAAAGAAGAACCGGCGCCAAAGTCGAAATTCTTCGATCTGACTCTGTTAAAGGATCCCGTGTACCTGGTTATCTTGATATCGAACTCAACGAACGCCATCAGCTACACGAACTTTATCATCTTACTGCCGGCGTATGGCGAAAAACTTGGCTTTAACCGCTCCCTGGCAGCGTACTTAATCTCGATTGTGTCGACGACAGATCTAATCGGGCGCATTGGCGGATCAGCACTGTCCGATCTGAACCTCATCCCCAAGACGTGGTACTTCATTGGTGGCCTTTCAATATCGGGAATCTCGTTGGCGGTCATGCCCTTTGCTTCCACATATAGTGCAACTAGCTTCTGGTGCGCCGTCTTCGGCCTGGCATCGGGTGTTTACGTGGGCGTAACCGCTGTTATCATGGCCGACATGCTGGGCACCGAACGCCTAACGTCTTCCTACGGCATCAGCCTGTTTGTTAACGGGATCCTGCAATTAATCGGTCCACCACTGTGTAGCTTGTGGTACGAGGCAGGGCAAACGTACAGTCCGCTGTTTCACACGCTCGGCATTATTTTGTTGGCCGGCGCCAGCCTGTGGGGCTTTATGCCGTTCATTAAGAAAAAGGAGCCCGCCACAGACATCGACGAGCTGAGTCCCGAGGTGGAGAGCGGACTCTTAGAGGAGGCCGGGTAGAAAGACTCATATATTTACATTTACACAATTTTTTTGTAGAATTATTGTTTTTTTTTTCTCAGAATGTAAGTTGAACGTTGCAAAGTATTTAAACGGAAATTTTTGTATACATTTCTAATATTTTGTTTTTTTTTAGATTTATTGCCAACTTAATTTTTTTGTTTGTTTCCTCTTAGTTAAGTACGAAAAGTATTTACACACAAATATACAAGAAAACATTGTTGCCTATATTGTACTAATCGATTGTGATTAATTTCTTTATTTTTTTTAGTTGTAAAAAAGCTTGGAGAACGAAAACAAACACATCATGTGTTTTTTTTATCTTTTTTTTCTAAATCGCTTTGCTGTTTTCGTTCACATAGTTCCTGCGATTTATAGATTAGAGTTGAGTTGAGTTAGAGAGAGAGAGAAAGGCGTGCTGGCCTTTTGTTGTTTTTTGTGTGCTAGTACTGGTCGCTTAGTCATCGTGATTCGCAGTCGCACAGTTGTTGATCGCGGTCTTATCTGTGGACAGAATTATGCATATGTTTTGATGTTGGGCGTTTCATGGAGTTTTCAGAGACATTTCGATGGCATTGAGAGCCAGTGTGTATGTAAATGGTGTGTATCGGCGCGCTAGCAACAATCAATTGAATTTTTTACTAGCGGCGGCTGTGCGCCGAGATAACGACCATGGAGCGTACGCACGAATTTCAGCGAACCAGCGGTGACGTTGCTAGCTTTGGGAAGGGGGTTGTGCGAAGGTCAGCGTAAATGTTGTTGGTGGAGTTCAAGAAAGGTTATCGCACTCTTGTGAGATGTCAAACATGGAGTAGCAGAAGCGGTACACATTGGCTTCGGCAGGCGAAGAGTTTACAAACTTTTGGGGAAACATTAGTATCAATTAGGTTAGGCAAAGTCAAATAAAGGTAATATAAGTACCTATTTATTGAATCAAACACTGAATAGTGGGGGATCAAGGCGAATCTTTCTGTAAAGAATAATTCACTTCTTAATCCAACAGACAAGCACAACTCTAAATCTATTCAGGCTGCACTTACATATTTTAATAAAGACCTATGCATTCTTTTTTAGTGTTCTTTATCGCCACGTAATAGGTTAACAGCGTTCGTTTGCGCAAAAAAACCCTACTCAGTCGAGAGGGATTTTCAATTCAATTTCAATTTCTTCTATCTAAATAATTCTACTGAAATAAATAAATTCACTAAAACATTAAACTTACATTTTTTCATTTGTTTCCGCATCTGTCAAAAACGATAACAAAATTTGTTTATCTTCTTCTGAAGAGAATATTTCGTTTACTTCAAAAACTAGCGATTGCTAATGTGAATATGTAAAAACATACATATGTATGTATGTAGGTGCCGTTTACAAAATAACGGACAAGTGAAATAATGCTACCGCGTAGCGCCCTGGTTGTGGTGTGTGACCTTTTTAAACTGGATAACATTATTTAGGTTCCGCACTAGGTTCGAACCTAACGCTAATTTCCATCAGATATTTAAAAATAAACTTACGTGTCACGATGACGTTTGATTCTTTCTCAACTCAAATACAATGGCGGACTATTGCTGATGATCAACTTTAAAAAACTTTCTTAAATTTTAGAACCATTTTACCTATCTATATACATACATCCTTGGACTGAACAATGTGGAAGTAAGGATCACTACACTTTGTGACTGTGTATATTTACTCAACTTAAAAAATATTTATAATTGTTGTTGAAAGAAATGATACTATAGTTGTCGATATAGTCGATCCGGGATTCCAATCGAACAAGCAAACACATAATATTTGAATTTAAAGTGTATTTGCCGTTGTATTTGTGTATGTATTTCCGACCGCCTCACTACATGGCAGACAAATGGTTTAGTCATTGTAATATTTACACCCAATATTATTTCATTATTTCTTTGGTTAAATTTGGAAATAACTAACAGCTAATCTCGGCAAAATTTAAGAATTATTAAATGCATCAGAAACAAATATGACATTTATCGATTATGACGTTTATGGTGTTTGAATGTATTACCGCTTCCGGTTTTGATTCTGAATTCAAAGACAGAAGCAAATTTCTCTTCTTTCCAGGAGAGGAACTGTCATTTAAGTACCCAACGAAAACTTTCAGGAGAGTCCGGAAGTCTTCCGGATTATCAATCGAAAACTACATAAATATAAGAAAGCAACACCCAAAAAGCTGTGACGTGAAATCGCAAAATTGTGATAGTCAATCTTGTATCATTTTACAGCGAGCAAAAAGGAACATTTTGATATTAGGTAGGTTTTGTTTACTGACTCCACCGCAGGATATAGTCGTATTCGAAAAATTGAAATAATAATACCAAATGTAAAGGGAATCGAAAATTAAAACGTTATAAAGCTAAGTTGTCAGTAATTTTTTCTTGATTTGTTATGTGTTAGAGCTTCGGCTTCGGCTTTTGATTTTGAATATCATTTGAGAACACATTCAGAAGACATCGAAAGTCTTCTGTATTACCGATCAAAATCGACATAAGCCCCTTTCTGCGTTTAACCACGAGTACCAATCCCTTTTCAGGTCTCATAATAAACAAATTTTAACAAGTGTGGTGTTAAAAGAAAATGACACGGAGTTTCACAAAATTTTAGCTCCGAGGTTAACACAGAAAGGTGACGATAAATTTATCATTTCGTGAGAAAATTCATTCGCATCACAGCCATTTTGACAGTTTATTCTAAAGACGTAAAGCAACATAATATGTAGGTACCTACCTATTGTTTGAAAATGGTCACACATTTGCTAATTTTCGTTCTTGTTACGTTGATCAACAACAATTTTGACGTGTTTTGAGCTTTAGTAGTTTCTTTTTTTTGGGTCAAAATCTCTAAAAAACCAGTACTTTCTCATTATGGACCAGTACGGCCCTACCAAGTTAAAGGTAACCGACGGAACGAAAAATTCTCCGCAACGCATACTCTGTTAGAGGCTCTCGAATTATGTGCAAAGGGAATTCTACGGAAAAGATTAATTAAAATGCGACGATGCATTGCTTTGACACACCGGTTTTTTTTTTACCAAAATCTCGTTTGATTTGGTGCAGGTTTTTTCGTTTGCTCCCCCACTAGAAACATAGTAGATGTTCTGTTTCAGATAAAACCTTGCTATGTCCGATAGATTGTTTGGCAGTGACTATATCAAACTCAAAATTAGAAAATAGTTAAACATTTGGCATTTTGTTCAACATTTTAATTCTACTTTAAGATGCAACAGTAGAAATATCTGAAGAAATGGATGAAGTCCAAATATTCGAAACGATCTTGTTCGATCGTTTTCATTTTACGTGATGTGGCTTTATGGCGAAATATATTTTTTGGTATGATTCTGTGAGAGCTTCTTGCGGCGAAGCTACATTTTCTCTCCAAATCTATTTATTAAAACAAATTTATGTCGTTTTCGGAAAGTATCTGTTTGGTACTAAAATGGCAGTTACTCTCCTTCAAAGAAGAGAAATTTGCTTCTGACCTTAAATTCAGAATCAAAACCAAAATTTCCATGACTTAACCTCTTGTCAATCATCCAATGTAGCAGAAAAAATAGCAAAATTCATATTGAATTCAAGAATAAAATTCTTTAGAATTTGTATTCCTACACACAACACTGATGCAGGAAACATCAAGTAGCGAATGTATTATTATTTGAAGGTAATGTTAAAAATACTTAAGTATTACACTAGGAAATATGCCAGCATTGGGGATGGCCTTAACCATAATTCTCGAACTATTGTTAACATGACGCATTTAAGTGGATTCGAACATCAACATCATATTATAGATTTGTGATACACTTCACCTAAACTACTCGTTATAACTAAAGTGCAATTCTATGAGCATTCCACGAAGGCTGTAATTAAACTTTGTTTTATTTTAGTGACTTGAAAACCACATTTCATGTTTAGATTATTCTTGATAAACATCAAATTTGGGGAGTTCATCTTCATAACTCTAGAAAACCGCTGCTATTTCGGTGTGGCCGAAAAAATCCCTAAAAGTTACATGTTTTTTGGTTTATTTGTTTTCTAGCGGATTTTTTTTTTTATCTTTTCTGACATCGACTTTGTAAAAAGGGACCCTAGAGCCTATTCCAATCGTACGTTTAGTAGTCTTTTTCCTTCAGAAAAGATTAATGCCAAATCACATAATCAACTATATACTTTAGTGCGGTTTAATTTTAATTTCCTAGTCTAATCAATTTTTATTACATTTCTTATCAGTAAAATAGTATTATTATATTGGGTAATATTGAATTGCAAAAAATTGAATGCGTAATGTTATATTTACGATGGCTTGTTTTCGTAAGAATGTGAAGTGAAATTTTGTCACCAAATCACCAGTTTACTTTTCGACCAATTCATATGCATACCTATACAAACGTAATTCTTAATTATTGTTTTTTCGCCTGTTCGATATTAAAAATTGGCTTAGATGTTCTTGTTTTACTTAACAAAGAAACAAAATCGAAAGACATGAAAACATGTCTAGAATGAGAGTGATAGAAAAACGCGTGTGTGAAAACGGAATCAAAAGGTCAGAAATAATGAAATCCATATAACACCGCATAAATCTATGAATATGACAATATCAAAACAAATATTAATTACGTCAGGCATAATTGAGAAATGTTTAAGTTTGTTGCTCTGCTTACAAATGAAAACATAGACGACCCAAAACAAATATTTACGTTTTCAAAGCAAAGTGTACGCATCTGGCAATTAACATCTTCTCTGACAAAAGATATTTACCTATAGACAATGCAGTTGAAAAATGCGTAATATTTTTGTTGTATTTACCTTTCTCATTAACCCGGTCAGTTTGTATAATATTTTAGTTTCTTTGCCATGGAGGTGTCAAAATAAATTAATTTTATATCGGATATCGGAATGCTGCTTTTAGAAGCAGTAGCAGTGTAGCTTTCTAGTACATTTATGGAAAATAAATTCTATTGTAACGAGATTTCTAATAATAAGCGTTGGCGCTTGCCATTAGCCATAATTATTAATGCCTTCGTTTTGATGCAATAATTTTCGGAAAAGCTTGGTTTATAATTTGTTTTTTAAGAACGCAAAATAATTCATCTGAAAAAGAAGCGTTTTTCCAAAAAAGAATCTTTTTAGAATTTTCTTAAAATAGGGCAAATTCTTCCAATGAAATTAAATCAATTTAAACGAAGAAATTTTGATTCATTACTAATAGTCGTTTTCTACTAGAAATTCATAGAAATTTACCTATTTATTTAAAATAAATGGAACAATTTTACCAAAGTGGCTTAGTAAGCCAAGCAAGTGCTGCTATGGATCCAGTCTAAATAAAGCGGAAACATTTGTTTTGACCAACAAACCACGAAAATAGATACTAAACGTATAATACATCGAGAAATATTCCTCCTGAAGATACGCAACAAGATCGTCCAGGAAGACTGAAAACAGAAGAGGAAAAAGCTGACATCCTTGCTTTTCTTCCGATTCGTTCCCATCAGTGCGGTAACATATACCGCAGATAAGTTAATTAAGCTCCCATGCAAGCGATCGATAGGTGGAATGAAATCAGTACATGCACCTCATCCGAACTAGTCTGGTTCGATGTAAAAATAACTGAGCAACTATTCCATAAAAAGGAAAATTTAGGCTGGAAGCTGTCACTGACCAGCGCTTGTTAGGCATACATGCCATCAGAACGGCAATACCGTTTAACTAGTTTTGTGAAAGATCAAGAGATGTGGAGGAAAAGTAAACCACCACACACTTTCTGTGCAACTGCCCTAAATTGAGAAAGCAATTTCTGGCTAAATATATTTTCAGACATTTAAGGAGTACCTAGGCTAGACATCTCAGCTCACTACGTTCCAAGACAAGAAGTTTGGAATTTGATTCGGTTTTCATCCAAAGTTTTTTTTTCGTGTTGGAGTGATTCCATTTTCAACGCGTCGGTCAATTCGTTCTCATCCCCCTTTCATTTCAGGAGGTTCGATTGTTTCAGTCACCTAACTTTGCATAAGCAGCTGATAAACGTACGTCTTTTCAGTATGCCGATTTTTTTAACTTTTTCAAAGTTTCGTAATACCAAATGCTAAAATTTGGCCTTTTACCACTTTCTCAAAAAAACATAAGGCCAATTTTAGAGATTCGGCGTATGTTACGGCAACATATTTTTCTTATTGATTTTTTTTATTTCTAGAGTTGGTAAGCCTAGACTTTAATTTGATTACCGTTACTCATTTCCTCCAATAAATTTATTCCTTGGCATAACTTTCTGAAGCCATTTTAATAATAGTCGACACATTTAACATGTGCTATGTTGCACCAACATCTTATCACTTTACTCAGCAACGCATCTCACGTTTCTGTTGCTATGGTACTATGGAGCTCTGGATCAGTGTTGCCAAACATCAACGATGCAAAATTCTTCATTATATTCAAGGAAACATGGAGCAGTCGCTTTATTCATTTTTAATGACGTAATTCAAAAATAAACAATCAACGAAAGTTCAATGTTATTATTTCATGATTTCAAGTTGAACCCGTTCTTAAGTATTAAACAAATCGTCACCACATCGTTCTATCATTCTTGACTCAACAAAACGGCGCCGCTTCAATAAAATTGTATGCACAACATTTTTACAATTGATAGCGTTTATTTTATTTAACATTTATACTCGTTACCCTTTAATCGGAAATGTTCCACTTTGATTAAAGATATTTGCTACAGATTTACTCATATGAGATATATTGTTCTGATATATAGGGAGTAACGACCGACCGTCATCAGTTTAAAGAAATACTTAATACATTTTCCACGAAAGTAATACTTTCAGATTGCAGTGCAGAAATATTGTCTTTGATTTTCTGTTTTGGATTTTGACCAGAAAATGACATCATTATCAGTTCGTTGATTGAATTATTTCCTTAAGAAAAAAAAATACATTTTGTTAAGTTCTTTGCCTTAATCTCATTGTCAATATCGAAATCAAGTCGAACGGGTTATAAATGTAGATTGCGGCGACGTGGATTTTATCAATTTATTTCAATGTATCGCTAATCATGTATTTATTTAGTTTGTAGTCAAGAGTCAAAATATGTAAGTGTCAATGAAATCTAAAGCACCTAACGACAAAAGTCTGTCAATAAGTACGTGACATTGTTAAAATTCTTTAAGAAATCTCCAATGAATCAATGAAAATCTATTCGCCTTAGCTAAATTTAATAAATAATTAAATTCAATTGACGTAGCAAACATTCAGGTAGGTACTTATTGTTGCGATAAAGTATAAATAATCAGATGTTCTGACGTCAACACTAAAGCGTAAAATGTTATGTTTAAAGGAGAAAATTCAGTATAGAGCTCCCTAAGTAATACGTTTTCATGCAAATGTCAAGCTGTGCAGTTGAAATACTTTTCTATTTATTTGTATTTGCATCATGAGTTTCTTGGGTAAATGCATGAATACATTAATTTTATGGCACAATTTTGTCAAAATCATAAAATTTTATAACGATATGAGTCTTGTGTCATCAGCAAGTTCGGTGTGATGTCATTGTGGACGTTTCGTCAAATAGAATGGAAGATAGGGGAGGCCCTAGAATTCCATCTGCCTTAATTACAATCCACTTAATTTGCCTTAATTACAATCCACTGTTGCACTATTGACCACATCTTAATGTTCTGTGTTGAACATATAATGCTGTTGAAACACCAAGGTCTATACTGAGTTAAAGTCATATTTGTAGCCTTAAGCTGAATTTCATACAAAAATGGAGGACAAAAGAAAAGAAGATTGAATCACTCAAAGATACTAAGTATCTTGTGCTTATTCGCTTTCCATTAACATTAAGTCAAAGAGTAAGATCATTGAAAACAGAACATCTTATTGTGATACGTTTTCCTTGTAATTGACCATGATTAAATTGAATTCATTCATATTGTTAAAAATGTATTGTTTTATTGCCCAATTATGATAAATCTTTTTTGTTCGATAAAGAAATTCGTGAGTCTACCCACGGGCAAGCGCCAGTTTGTGTCAGCTTGAAAATTAAATTTGACAGGTGTTGTCACTATGGACATATATTTTGCAGTGGCACGCCACACCCACGTTTCCCGAATTTGTCGGCGAATAAGCTAACCTTACTAGGCGTCTATGTTAATTGAGCAATTAGCATGTCTAGAGGGCGTAAACGTAATATGTTTATGTTCATTTTTTTCTTTGACTCCCTTCTACTTTCAGAAGAACTTTTGCTTATTTAAAAATTCTGTAATAATTATGAGAGTTTAGGAGCCCCAGTAAATTATTAATATTCTACTTTGAGGGCCATGATTTATTATATAGCAACTACATGCTAAAAATCTGTTTTGATGCACATTTTTGCCGTAATTGATAATGCATGCAGAAAGGTGTGGCAGTTTGGAGAGTAAGCTCATATAACCGTATTGTTGAGGTTTGTATAACTGAGAAGTTTAGATCCAAGTGTAACTTAAATCAATATTATTCTTCGAGACTTCCTCAAGAGAGCTTGCTGTTTCACATCCGAAAGTTAAAAGATTAACTAAATCAGGACAACCTTAAACTGAATAAGCGAAGCAAGCTCATCAAGCTCATTTTCATGTTATGTTTCCTGAGTCTATATCCTTGATGGTAGCCTGACTGAGTATTAGCCATATTATATATTTCTGAAGTTTTGAATCAGACGTCTTATATAGGAAGTAGTTCCGCTGGCAGTATCAGGAAGTCGAGTTAGTGACTCAGAGAACACACCGACACCTAGTCCATTTCCGAACCATCTGTGTAGACCAATAAATCTGAGTTTTCATTCACCCGCCTATATTACCTTTTGATTTTGAAGGAATTTAAAGTTCAAAACATTTTATGAAAGCATTTTGCGAGTAATATAGTCCGTTAAGGGTGGCAAGAGTTGTCTTGATATTTGAATATTGTTATTGCCATTTAATAGCGCTATATGCTATGAGGATGAAATAGCATCTGTCGTGACTATGTTTAGACTTGACATAAAGTCGGTTGTCATACCTTTAACCTTAATCTTATGATTGGTCGAACCACGGTTTGAAGGGTCAACATGCAATTTCAGGCATAGAAACTCGATGTTACTCGATGCTAAGTTTTTAGTTGAGCTTGGGATCTAAAACCGCTCCTAGACGCCAATCGGTGGACGTTGGGAGAGAGTGGTTGGATGGGTGAAATCGGGTATTTTCGTTTTGGTGGTGAATAACATCAGCATCATTCAGTTTTATTCGGTTTAACACCAAGATCTGGCTTAGTCCCATACCCTGAGTCGAGAATTTTCTAATTTAGGTGAATACAAAGGGAAAACTTTCTCAATACCTGTATCACCACATCTTCTGAATATCCAACCGCCTTGATTCTTTCTCCGTCTTAACTTAAGTGGCATCGCCTTTGCTTTGCTGGCGCAGTTGGTTATGTTGCTATTTGGCTATTTGATAGTGCAGCCTGAATGTTTCTGGTTCTAAGCATAGACACAATCCAGATGGCTTTCTGCCACTAGCTCCGTAAGGGATTCGAGAATTGCTTCAACATGTACGCTTTTAAAAGCATTTTCTTTGTCTAGAAAGGTGACTAAGGTATATTCTTTAAACTTCTGTCTTCTTATAACTTATAAACTCCATGTCTTAACTTATAAACTCCATTATTACAAATATCTGGGAAAAGCCTAAATACAAAAAATAAAAAATACAAAATATAATTGAAACTAAGTATTCTGCATTCTTGGACCCTCCTAAATATAAAAATATTCAAAGTCGTTAGAGCAAAATTGCAAAATGTTTTAAAAAAGAATTTAAATACGAACCTTGCAAATAATCCGCCGTTTCATTACCCGGTTTTTGGCCACAAAAATCATACCTCATCCAAAGTTTCAGTTCGATCTTGGAAATTTCAGCACGATTGCAATAACTTTCTCTTTAGTTAACAAAACTATACGAGAGTGTTAAAAATGTGTCATGATAGTTTATTTTATTTCCTTATCATATTACAAAGTTACGAATAAAAAATTAATGATTGATTACTCTTGTTTACCTGTCAATTACAAAGATAGGAACTTTTGAACTTGTAAGTTTATTTTTAGAGCGTTATCGCTAGCAATAGAAAGCAATTAGCATTATTTGACTCACTTTGAAATTACTTGTTTCAATGCTAATGAATAAATGTTTAGAGAATTTATTTTACATCGTTTGTCGAAATCTACCGAAAGGAAAGCATTCTCAAAATGTGATTTTACTCCATACCAAGTGGGACTAGTGTATCATGCACCAGCGAATATGTTAAGTTTACTACATTATTAACTTAGAATTGTCATTGAGGAATATTGTCAAATCTGACACCCAGCTGTTATGCCAGCGAAAAAGTCACGTAGTCGTGTGCGTTCAACTCTATCAACAACAACAACATATTAGATAGTGAATCAGTTACCTCACCATAATGAAGTGATGAATCTAATGAAGACATATGTACAATCCGATTGTCAGGTAAGTAAATAACACATTACCCTAAAGTCTATCGGTCATGTACGCTTAATAACATTTTTTTTTGAAGAAATGACTGAGCCACCTATTGTTTCAAAGTCGTTTAACACAGATGTGGTTATGTAGGAGAGGACCATCATTTGATAAAACTGAAGTCGAGCTTTTCCATCCATTTTGTGTGTAAAGATATACATATTTGTTCACAGGAATAGAAGGCACTCACAGTTAAATCCGATTCCGAAACGCAATTTGGTTTTGCGAAGCTTCTTATGACAGTTCTTAGTTTGGATATTTGCAAGAGTACGGGCGGGACCCCTAGTTTAGTAGTTCGATGCACTTTACCATTAAGCCGCTATGGGTTATCTTCCACGGTATGTCCAAATTCACGATAACCTAATATAAATAAGACATTTACACAAATATTATCTTTAAAGCATATCAGTTGAAGTGTTTACCAGAATCTGGCTCTAGTTTAAGTCCAAAGAAGGTCTAAGAATAGGTGTCACCATTTTAGAAGTGGCTAAGACGTCATTAATTGAGGAATGTGGACTTCTCAATTGAAAAGTAGACATCAGTTCTAATATTAGCTCATTCATAGAGCGTCCAAAATGCAATTCTCCTTTCTTTCATGTAACTAAAAAATATCTTTTTCTCTGAAGTTTTCGCCAAATCGTGTAACAAAAGAAGAACAAGATTCATGTGACCTTTCATTATTTTCTCGAAATAAATTAGTCTTACAAAAGAAAATTCAGTAAGTAAATTCAGGCTATATAACATTGATTGATTACATTGGATTAAACTGATTTCTATACTTCAAAATCCATTACAAAAATCATTATACAAAATCGGTTTACCTGATAATGATAACAACAAAATAAGGGAGGGAAGCGCAGTTTGTCAGTAACTCTTTTACAATTCATACAAACATACCCTATACGCTTTTTACAAACATAAAAAATTTACGCCGTTTATTCATTGAAACAAACCTCTGACAAGTGATTTATTACCAAAACTTTATTATTTTATTAAAACGCATATACACACTGGAACTGGATCCACTTGAACTACTTTAGACGAAAATTATATTGCGCCAAACGTTTCAGTGGGCTTGTTCTCTCGTCTTATTCGCCCCAAACAAAGAAACAAACAATATGTGTATGTTTGTATGTGTGTGTGTGTAGCATAATAATTGATTCAATTGCATTTGATTGGTTGTAATTGTTGCTCAATGATTAAATTTTCGTTACTTTTCCATTGAGGAAGCTAATGAAAGCAAAAGTTTTATTTTCGGAATTCAATTTATTCGGACCTCCAATTCGGAATACCAATGTTGTAATAGTGAATAAACAAAATCATGTGATTCTGAATCGTTTGAAGTTTTTTTTTTGGATTTTGATTTCACACATATCTACATAGTACATCAAGCTGTTTTGAAGGACGACGAGGAGGTGTGTGCGCCTAGAAAGCCAACGACTGAGTGCTTCAAGCAGCGTGCCGTTCGATGATGGAATATTTTTCTTTCTTTCAATTAATGACTCAGTCTGTTTCTAGTATGTGATGTCTTAATTTAAATCAGTCAGAATATAAACATGACACCATGACGAATAATATGAAAGGTCTATAACCTAAACAGTCTTAAAAGCTAAGGCGCAAAACATACACGTAACCTTGTTTGGCTAAATTTGATTTGATTTGATGAGTCCATAGACTTGACAGTGACTGTAGTTAGTCGGAGTAATAGATAGATAACGAGGTTAACGACTTTTTGTATTGCATTGTGCTTAGGTGCTATATTGTGCAGTCTTTTTGTGTGTACATTTTTTTTTATCGCTAAGTGAACTGTAGAAAAGATGAATGCCTGCGCCACCTTGGCACGATTGTGTACATACATAAGTGATTGTTAATGGGGTTTGGTGCAGAGGAAGCGAGGAGGTGCGCGCTTACCAGATGCTAAATTGCTTTATGAAACTGATTTAAAATAAAATAAAATCACAAACAAATGCAGAGAATACTCGAATACACAACAAGAACCTTCTGACTTAAAGTCAATGAAATTGTGTTTTATTTAAACAAATGTGTACATATATTTTGGATAATAAATCAAATTTAAGCAGCGTAAAGCGTTATGCGTTTTGTTTTTTAACTAAAATGGAATTATTTGTTCAGAAATATACACTATTACTAAAGTTGAAGTGATTTGTTTTTAATTAAAATTTAATTTATTTGTTTAGAAAACGGGTAGAGAAAAGCTGGAAGGCAAACAGGGAAGTGTTTTGTTTTTATTTGAACTTAATTTTTTATTAAATGAGACGCAATTAAGTCATGTAATATTGCGTTGTGGTACTAAAGAATTAATTTTAAATATTAGGCACGAGTTTTATGTCGACTACAAATGGCAGACAAGTTTTAAGGTTTTAAATAGGAGCAGATATTTGAAATTAAGTGCGAGGAATTCAATATTCAATATAAATTCTGTTTATTATTATTTAAATTATGCTTTTTTTAACAGTCGATAGGATTTTGTTTATCTTTGAGTAAATGTGTGACCAAAGGTATATGTTCCTTGGGGAGGGTTATTCGCCCTTGTTTCGAATTGTACTATTTGCTTTAAATTGTTGTAATTTAGAAAAGCTATTGCATTTTCATTTTCACGTTTAATTATGTATGATATGTGTACATTAGGCGACAAATATTATAATGACACATAGATTACTCCTATGAATTATGCCTTACTCTTGTTAATGCCAATCTGTGTTTAATGTTGTTTTTGTAAAAGTTTTGAATAATAAAATTCTTGGGATTTCAACAAATAAAATTAAAAGAAAATTGAATTATTTGATAACATTCCAATTTTGTTTTAAAAAAAATCGGCATTGATCCCCTTTTTTATTCTTCTACACTTCTCTACAGTCATCATCTCTCATACTCATACTTTGAGCTCGAAATGTCCGCACGATTGCAAGAATGTTAAAAATAATAGAGGGGACTACTTTCACCCCAACTCAAGTTATAGCCCGTTTTTATAAATATTCTCAATATAGATATAAATAGGAGATAGGATTTCTTTCTTTGATATTTGATGTATCTCGTTATTTCATGCAAACAGCAAAAAGTTAAGGTACAAGCTTAAGCAAGGCCACCAAAATCGTGGCTTATCTAGCTGCCATGATTTATTTTAGACTTTTCTATGTCGACTTCTTCCTTTAATTGGAACATAGAGAGTATTGAATTATTGAAAATAAATACTGTGGCAAGGCACTGCTGGACTAGAGAACTGCTGAGTTAGAGAAGATCTTCAAACTGCTCCCCCTTGCCAAAATTGACTTGAAGAACAATTAAAAAAAAAACAACTCGATACCGAGTCGACATATTTGGCGCTGAGTTCAGTAATAGTTTTTAAGAATAGTATGGCTACTGTAAAAGAGATAGCGACGGATGAGCACTTTATGGGCCAACGACAGTCTGATACCAAAACCTCTCTGTCCGGTTGTGCTGTCGGAGTACGGTAATAAAAGATATGAAATGACAAAGATAACAGTTACCAACTGAATCAATTTAATGCTAACGAGCCACACAGCAACAAGAGCAGCAAGGAGAGACTATAGAGATTGTAAAAGGGAGGACAAGAAGATCACAAATTGCAAGGTGAGTGAGTACGTAGTCTTCCAGCTAAGGATATGGCAGCGTCTCGCGACCGAAACAGCATCTTTGGATTTTATAAGAAAGGCAATAAACTGATTGCTGGCTTTAATACCGGAACGAACAACGAACGAAGAGGAAGGAAAAGTAAATGCTTTTGATCAGTTTTTCCATCTGCTGCTGAACGGGCTTCAATGTTAAAAAGCTCTGATGGTCCAGATCTTTTCAAATACGGAGATGATGTTTTGGAAGGGCGCATGCAACCAATTATCCACTTAGTATGGTTGAAGTAAAGTACATATGTCCAATGACTGGACCATACGCGCAATCTATATAAAAGGCGATCGTATGTCTTGCAAGAACTATCGAGGCATAATTCTTCTAAACCTGTCCGCCTATTCAACGTTCTGTCTGCAACAAGGCTTTCGGCCATGCAGATCAACTGTAGATCAAAAGCTGACACTGAAATAAATCTTGTAAAATACCAAATGTCAAGAGCCCTTCATAAAGATGGCCGAAATTGTGATTCCCAAAAAAAAAAAAACACCCAGTTGGGTGACGTGCTTAAAAAAACGAAACGAAAGACGAAATCTATTTCCATATATTCTTTGTTACATTTGAAAGTTCGTCTGCTGGAATATATTGGATAATAACATATTTTGTTTTAATTTTGATTTGCGATTGTTAAGCGTTCACATATTTAATATTCATGTTTTGCCCACCTGTCGCTCGCAGTCGTATCAATAAGTTACAAGTATCTACTAATTTAATCTTTTAATCATGAATCGATTAAGTAGATTACATATCAGCCTTTTTTTTAATTCCGTCTGCGTAAATAAATAATTAAGTTGTGAGATTATCTTCTTCGAACACTAGCAAGGTGGGGCATACAAATCAAATTTTTCGCAACACACGCCCTTATAACAGTTGTAAATAGCGTTTTGATTAAGATAAATTTCGCAGTAACAATTCATTATATGCCTCTATTCGTGTTTAATTAACAGCAAAACCTAGGAAAACAAATAAATATTAAAAAAATTACTTCCTATAAGAGATAACAATGTCACATGTTTATTGCTTAGCTCAACAAACAATTGTGACTATAGGCAACTGGGTGACCCATTTACTGGGTTGTTGCTTCTTTGACATTGAAGACATGCATTATTGCGTTGAGTGTGGACGGCTGGTATATTATATAAGATGTATATACATATTATTTTTCATTCGCCAAATCTCTACACATACATACTGAAAGTAAAAATGTTTAAATGGCATACGTTAAATTTAAATGTGTCGTTAACAATTCAACTTCCCTTTGATTGACACTATAAATGATAGAGATTTAAGACTTATTTTGAAGTGGATGGTTAACAATGTCACTTTGATTTTCTCATCTTCGGACGTGAAGCGGGAACGGCAATGTATCTTAGGCTCATTAAATTCTGACCTTGATAGCATTCTTAAGTGGGGTAAAACCAATAGAGTAGAATTTAATGCTTCCAAAACACAATGCTGTCTTATGTCATTAAAGGGAGATCCCAATACACTGCCATTATCCATGGATGGCACTTGCATCCATCCTCGGTATGTGCATTATTCGACGTCGCCAAGAACGCTGCAAAATATCTAGGCTTCCTCAAGCGATGCAAAAAATATTTCACCCCTTCTGATCTGGCTAGAATTTATAAAGCGTTTATTCGTCTAAAACTGAAGTACAACGTAATTTAGAGCTACTTGAGCTCGCGATAAAATTTATTGGCAATCGCCAAGTGGCTTGACTCTCTTAGTCACCGTCGCAATGTCTCCTGCCTGACATTGTCTTATCGTTACTTTTATCGTAAGTGCTCTAACGAAATAGTCAGTTGCATTCCACTCCTTCAACAATTTAACCGCAATAAACGCCATGCTAGGAAATATAAAGATTCCTTTCTTAACCGTATAATACGAATTTTGAATGCTCTACCACGCTCTGTTTTTCCTACACATTATAGTTCACAGACAAAACCAACGTGCATCGGTTTCTCTCTTTCTCTAATCCTTCATTTCCTTAATGTCCACAATGTATGATTTCATAATTGGGGTATCCAAAGTCCCTTTTGTGCGCGTTCATTATATAAAAAAGCTAATAAATTCTATTAATGTCAAACCTGATTTGGACTGTTTTTTTGAGCAGAGCAATTTTGCGTCACCGTTTCTAAGTAAAATTTATAGCAAGGTAATATTGGCATACATTTTTAAGAATGAACGTATTATATTTTGAGATAGTCTTTTCTAGCTGCTGTTTATTGTTTATTGTGCTAAATACTCTTTTAATATTTATATGTGATTTTATGTTTATATCTCTTATTGGTGCGATAGAACCCAAAACCGTTCTATAGCATTTCAAAATATTCTTGCGATGTGTTACTGCAAATTAAGTTTACTTACATAACTTTGTGTTGTTTTGAATATATATTATCTTTCACTTTGTGCGTTTTTTATCTTTTATGAATTTATAATGCAAACAAATCAGACTGTGGACTTCCTGTTCCTTCAAATATGAGAAACAAAACATGTTTATTTATTTCAGTAAAGTTGTTGACACATTTGTTTGTTTAAGACTTTGAATGTACATTTACTGAAGGATACTAACCGACAGGTGATAACAAATGAGACTAGGCGTTCATTTTTCAATACATAGTTTAAATAATCTTAACTTTAACTTAAAAGGTTAAACTTCTTATATTTATATTATTCATTCATTATGTTGAATTTGTGTGTCATTTTTTTAGAAAAATCTCGGAAACTATTTCTAAGTTCTGATTTACGAAAAGAAAAGAATTCGAAAATATGCATGTATTAAACGTTGATACAAATACACACATTTATTAATTGAAAATTTTTTCTTGGACCATGCCGTATACGAAAAAATTAAATCAGTTTTTATATGTTGATATTTTCCAGTAGGATTAAACCCCCATTTCTGCTTTTTGGCTGATATCACATTTTAGTTTTTAGTCGATCTGTCATAGTCCAACCGATGTGACACATTGCCATTGACACGTATAAAAAACTATTTATTTTCCAAAAAAATGATACATCGATTTGTTAACTCACGGAGTAAAAAGCATAATATGCACATTTATTAACTCCTCAGAAAGTTACTCCCATAGCAGCCCTGCAGTTGTGTATCGTTCGACCTCTAAATCGTTGCATATGCATGGGCGTCGGCAAAATCATTTAATACCTTAAAGTTGACAGCGTTTTGAATTACCGACAGGTATGATAATTTGTTGCATATTTGTAAGAGCCGACAATAAATTTAATTTTTGAATATCAACGAAAGAAATAATAATAAATATTATTTTATATTGCAGCGTTTAAGCGTGGAGCGACAAGATTTACAGATGCAACTTTATAGATCTCAATGAAATAATCACAAGTTAATATGTAACAATAGTCTCGTTTTCGCCTAATTTAGGAGATATCGAGGTTTGAAAATTGAATTTTTAGTCTGAAATTTCTATGAGATGACGTCACTTTTTTGCCAAAATTTTCACTTAAAAAACACAAACCCTTACATATATTAAGGAGTTCGGACTAGCATTTTACCTTCTCCCTATCATACAAACCGCAGGATAGTAAGTGTGCGGATGTCGGTAAGTACGCGTTCAAAAATAGGCATCTTTGAAAACGCAGACCATCCGCAGTCAAAAGTGTTTTCAATTTATTGGAGTCAAAATCAAAAGAAGAAGTAAGGAGGACATATTTGGCTTTCCCTTTCTAATGCATTATGTATATTGAGTATGAACATGTAGTTCCTATTACAAAATAAAACCAAGTATATTCATTTTTTGAGAACATTTTTAAAAGCCAATTGGAATTTGGCAATTTGCTTCCCAAAAATGTATTCTGAGCAGCTGACTACAGTGCAATCCATAAAGTGGTTTTGCGGGCCGATAACGCAGTTCATCCGCCGTTTTCTGTGATAGCACAAGTGAAGGGATGCGTATCGCGGGTTCAATGATTGGGGTAAAAATACTGGGTCAATTTCAATTGTGGACAACACTTCTACCACTTCCTTGTTGTCCTTTACGCCTTATAAAACATAATTTATTACAATCGTTGTGGTACATACATAAAGGAAATATTATTTCCGAAACTCCGTAAGGAAAATAGGTTGATTGGTTTGGGGTGTATAGAAAGTTCCAATAAACATTTTGGTTACTCTCATTCATTATAATAAAGGTTAAGTCCCTTTTTGCCAGTTCAGCTTAAAAGTTCCTCTTTTCTGATATTGCAGGTTAATAACAATTTCTCGGAGAGTAAATTATTAAATATTGTTATATGTATGAATATGTTTGGAGATAGCTTCTTAATGAAGCTATATCTACATGGACTGCTGATGGTGTGCGATTTTAATGCCCTATTTCCACAAACACACTTCCTCACCGACATATGCTCACTTTTTTTTAAAACCCAAGGCTTAGTTATGATTGGAAAAGGATGACAACCAGTGCTACTCCGTAGTTAATCCACCAGATTCAACTATTACAGTCTATAGGGGTGCACCTACAGCTTGTTTCGAAATGAACCACCAAAACGAACAAAACAATTCTTCCCATAATACACAATTTATTTTCTCTTAATAATAATAAAAGAAATCACAAAAGATGTTATGTATGCACCTACAGGTTTCTTTTCTTGTTGTTGTTCTTCTTGGTTTTACTCATCTTACAATTTACGAAAATAATTTGCATAACAGTGTATTCAGAAAATTATCATTTAAAATAAAATCAAAACATGTATTCACAAACCAATTCTTCCGCGCAGCAATCGAAAGAAAAATATCAAGTTAAGAACAAAAGCCGAATAATTATTTTGTTACAACTGATTAAAAATAGTTTTCCCTTTTTTGTAGAAACAAACAAATTTCTATATTTTCCTTTTGTTTATTTTTTTCTTATCAGTTCTTTTCACAGAATGTGTTTTTTTTTTGTTTTGTTAGGTTCTACAAATAAATGTTTAATTATGGAAGTTTTTAGTTTTTTTTCTTCTCCTTCTTCTCGTTTCGCTTTACTACAGTTACATTATATTTTATTTTAATTATAAAAAAAACTTAACTAAAAAAAGAAAAAAATGCTTTTTTCTTACGGTAAAAAAATATCAGTTTATCAAGAAAACAATTGAATTAAATTTATTCTTTTAATTTCACTTGTGGATCGTATTTAAGAATGAACAGAAGTTTGGATTGTATTTTGTGAAAAAGATGCGTATAAACTGTTTGCTATTGTTGATGTTGTTGTTTGTAATTTACAATTCATCCTTTTCGGGTGTTTCTGGCTTGGTCTCTTCGACAACTTCTTCGGGCTGGAGGGAAAGTAAGATGGTTTAAATGATATAATCAGTTGTGAGGTTTTTTTTTTTCTCAACTTACCACTTCTTCAACATTGCCACCGGCGTCCAAGAATTTGACGAAATCTTCAAAACTCCTGTCCAAGTTGTAGTCAATCACTTGGTTGTCTCCCTTGCGGTAGAATTTCAGTGTGGGGAACGATGAGATCTTGGTGTGTTCCAATTCATTGGCGGTGGAATCGATCTTGGCCAAAACAATGGTTGGATGGTCCTTGTACTTCTCGCCCAATTGGTCGAAAATGGGAGCCAATTGCTTGCAGTGTCCGCACCTAAAGAAAGCATCCAGCATTATAGAAAATAATGGGGAGTGTGTTTGTTTGTGTAACTCACCATGGAGCATAGAACTCGACGAGCACATCCTTGGTGGCATCAAGTGCAACCTCATCAAAGTTTGAGGAGACGAGCACTTTCACTGGGGCCTTGTCCCAATCTTCGGGCAATTCTTGGCTCAACAAATGCTGTTTCAGCTTACCGTCCAAGAAACTCTGGACAAAGTTCCTAATGGCTTCGGGTGTCAATTCAGAGGTTTGTGGCTTGTACTTGGACATATCTTCTTCCAATCGGATCAAACGAATGGTTGGAATCTCGTCCTTGGACATGCCGAAGAATTCAAAGATACGAGCATGATCCTCCTCATCGGCACTGATGGTAACGAACACAACTTCGTCACGGAAATCAGCGGCTACTTCCTTCAATGGTTCAACGTATTTCTCAATATGACCAGCTTCCTTGGAAACGAAGAACAACAGATGGGATTTGACAGCACCACCAAAGATTTTCGACGCCGATTGATGGTTGAAGTCAACGATCAGGGGCAACGAGTAGATTTGAGCGAATTTCTTAAGTTCCTCTTCGGTAGCTTCGCCAGCGAAGACTGATTTCTTTTCATCGAATGGCTTGAATAGGGCAATAGCACCGTCCTTAACTTCGTGTTTGGCAATAACATCCTCGTTGCTGGTGATAGCGAAGACGAAGCTATCAAGAGCATTGGCGGTGGCAATGAAGGCCTTGGCGGCATCAGATTCGCGATCGCTGAAGAAACCAACAAGTGCAATCTGAAATTATAAAAAATAAAAATGGACGTGAGTTAGATCAGGAGGTGGATTGAAGGGAACACATAATCTCTTCATACATTTATTTTAACTTTGAGTAAAATGAGGAGAACAACGACGTCAAATGAACCGCGATGTAATTAAATTAACATTTCCACTCCGAGCCCCCGAATTAAATGTAGAAAATTCACAATTTAATTTCCAGACTCGCCCAACCATGTTGGTGCCGCCACGATGATTATAAAGCAAAACCTTGATAAAATCTCAATATTCGTTGTCGCTTGATTCGCATCCCATAACTATGTTTTTTTGCGACAAAATTAGAATGGTAATGACCGTGAATTCAATTGTCAGATAGTGCGTCGCTTAATTAATGGCAAATCGCGTTAAAAATTTCCACTTTTGTTTTAATAGGTTGGAACGTACTGATAAGATTTGCAAAAAGAGGCGATAATAAATATAGTCGTTGATGTTCTTTATACTATGGGCGATTGACAACCGCACTTTAGGGAGTCATAAATTGTGACTTGGCTTTTCGGGGTTTGCGTTGTATCAAATTCGTATTCGTATCTTAAGCAAAGTGTATTGCTTCTGTTTGATAAATTGAGTCATATTATATATACGCGTGGTATACGTGTCCGTCAGCTTGCTTTTCGTTCGGAACTGGAAACATTTAATCAGGTAGATGCATGGTTGGCACTTTACGAAAGCATACGTGTTAATAAAACAAAACAAGGAGGGTCTTAAATACGAGCACTGATAATTGCGATAAGGTGTAAGGCCTTTAAGACTTTCGTGAAATAATTTCAACGCTAATGAATGGGGACATGTTGAAATCTTCAGCAATAACAATTGTTTTCTTATGATAAAGTACGTTAACACCACTGTAGTACAAACAAGAAGTACATACATATTTAAACGTTCAAAGAACAAGCGCGCTGATTATGTTGCTTACTGATAAGTTCATACGCACCTACAACGATGGTAGCATTGCTAAATTATGAATTGCATTTTGTCATTCGTTTGAGATTATGTTGCAATCAATTTTGCAGAAGAGTAAGACAGTGTTTCGAACGCGTGCGCAAGAACTCAGAAGAAGGTCAAAATTACCAAGGCCATGTGCGTTCGACATCCCGAAAAGGATTGTTCATATAAGCAATAAGGGCAGTCATCAAAGCCTATTGTCAAAGACTTCAAGAACATATGCGTCTTTGTAAAGCACAATACAAAATTAAGATTCTCCGTCCACAACTTCGGAATCAATTGGGGTACCGAAATACAAAGAATCATACAAATAAATAAGTCTTCAAAATGGAAATGGAACAACCACATAAATGCATTATTAGAGAAAACATAAGATTTTCCGCGAACCTCAAAACATTCACCTTACTCCTTCTGCAACAAGACCAATACTTGATTACGTAAGGCTAGGTTTATGGGTCGGCAAAGCAGATCTGTCCTGCTAGGCCACACTTAGGTCCTCATGGACCCATTGTGATGTCCTTTTGTAATAATTTCTTAAAAGCTAGTTAATCGGCAGCCCCTCTTTTTGTAAAGAAACTTAATTGACATCGGCTCTTTGAAGGGTTTTGTATGGTATTTCATTTAAACATTTCAATAACACACGAGGGGGTTGTCTTCAACGTGAAGACTTTTTTGGGCTTTCAACTTTTAATTCGATCAATCCTGGCTAAGCTGTCAAGCGAGTATCTTAATATCAACTGCTCTTTGAAACCTATTTCTAGAGCTTCTACATAATCTTCAACTAAAACTTTTTTATCAGAAGATAAGTTCCAGGCAACTTTATTTGTAATACCTTCACAACCACTGTCGTTAATGAGTACGTCTTTAGTGTCCGCAGACAGCAGTTGTCGAGAAATCCCTTTTTTAGTTTCCAACATGAGCCTTCGTTGCAAACTTACTTTTTGACTAATAACCGTCTGCGTCGTTTTACCGCTTAAAGAGTATAATCGATACTGACATAGAGGTTTAAATTGACGTCTAATTATGGAAATGCAGATGGCAGGGCAGACACTCTAGAAACTTGAAAGGTACTTCATGGTGTTCAACATTAATTGGTTTCGAATGGTAGACACTTAAAAAAAGTGAGCACCCAATTAAATTACCATTAGAAGGTATAGATAATGGACGTAATGGTAAATAATCTGCCATAAAAGACGACTAATGTTGACAATTTTACAATTAAAATTGGTTTCAAGAAAAAGTCTACCAAAATTGAAAGGTCGACATGGTGTTGTTTTTAAATGAGATCACTAACGTTACGGATAACGCAGTCTGTGCTGGTTCTCTTGACGATATTATTTAATAAAAGGATAAAGAAGAACCTGAAGATTATACTGTAGAAAAATACTTCCGCAAAAATCAGTCTGAAAGTTTGTTTGGGTAATTTAATTATGGCTGCTTCGATATATACGGTACCCTTCAATCATTTGAATGATTTTTGTTCTTCTGTCAATTTACTTAAAAACCACATAAATTAAATATTCATTATTTTTTTTTAAATTCCACCCTTCTCTAAACGTCCTTTCATTTTCTTACATTTTGTGTCGAACATGTATGTAAGAATACAATCTTGGTAAATACGATAACCAGTTTGACCCCTCAATGTTCCCACGAAAGATTACAAAACAACGACTATACAGAAAACTACCCGTGGCTCAATAAATGAAAAGTAATGGGCATCGCAATAAATTAAAAAACCCATCCCAGACAACCGCTCTCTAAGAATGTCACAAAACGAAAGTAATGCACAATAAATAATGACCTCGACAACTAAATGGGATTGAACAAACCTGTTAACCCTCTTAATGCAGGTCAGCACAGGTAGAATAATAAAAAACAAGCGTACCTCATTTTCCTTTAAGAACTTCTCAGCCTCCTCAACTGATTCCAATTCTTTAGCAGGTGGTCCAGTCTTCTTGCTGACCCATGAAACAATTTCATCGGCTTGACGTCCACCGCTATACTCGACAGCAACTCCGTTGCGGAAGAATTTCAATGTTGGATAGCCACGTACTTGATACTCTTCGGCGAGATCACCCTGTTCGGTGGCATCGACTTTGCCCAATTTAATTGTTGATTCTTGTTCCGCCAATGTTTGTGCGGCCTTGGCATATTCGGGCGCTAAAGCCTTGCAATGTCCACACCATGGTGCATCTGAAAAAAAAAATTAAATAAATTAGATAAAGTTGAAGGGGGAAAAAAATGTCATCTTAGCATGGAGATGACCTTTTCTATTAAAAAATCTAAATGCAAGCGACACGTACTTTTTTTGAACAAAAGATAACAGCACAAACAAAAACCAAGCCCACATTATCACTATGCACAACGTGGCTCAGCAAATGAACGTTAATTATAACTTTTGTGGAAATGCAGATAAGCTTTGCGAGTATCTTCATTTCCTTATCGAACAATGACGACTCATTTAAGAGTTGCTTTAAAATTATAAAATTTTCAATTCAACACGCTGCCACATGGCACAAGACGTGGCCTGGCTGTCATTTCTTCTAAGCGATTACACAAGTTTGCATAATTTTGAAATCACTTTGAAATTTACATAAGAAGCGACATAACAAAAACAAAAATCACTGTTATTCTCCTCGATAATTATTCCGAAAATAATATTCACTTGGAAACATTTAGCAAGTTTTTTTTTGTTTCGTTGCCTACATAATATTCTCGTTGACGATCAATGTCAAGGCAAAGCTAGCAGTTGTCGTGGAAAAACTGGGTTTTTCGTTTGTGCGTTGCCCATGGTTATTCGTGTTTTATTTTTCAATTCGCATATTTAGTGAGCCGGGCTTTTGCGTAGTTACGGTGGGGAAAGCGGCTTAGATAACTGTAACATGGCCAATGAACTTCCACGAAGGGGTTAATGATCTTTCGTGGAATGAAAGATGTGATGACTTAGATATGAGTATCGTTTTGTAACTTAAAGCGTACCTATGAGAGAGAATTTCGAAAGGTGGCGGAGTAATATAGATCATGGCTTGTTTAGATTAGAACACGAACACGACTTTTTGAAGAATAAACATTAGTAAGTTGCTTTGCCACCACAATTGGGCATAAAGTGAAAACACGCTTTCATAATTTTCATTCGAAATATGAATTAAATTCTTATGAAAGTATATGATAGGTGGCTTTCAATTAAAGCTATTGAAACCAAATTTTCTAGGTGTAAATTGTGGAAATGCATTCTTCGTTATTCTTATATTTCTGTAGATTCCGTGCATTCCCCGTCTCACTGGCTTTCACTTCTCTGTTCAGCTTAGTCACAGAGCAGTGTTTGCGCAGATTTCTGTATAAAAATTAAGTTCATTATGGCTTCGAACTTGAACGATGTACAAAAAGTATAGTAGGGCAAATTGATAGCAGCCGAGATGAAGATAATGATTTAATGGAATTATAAGTTCCAAAATCTGAGGAAACTTTGACGTCTAAGAATAAATCTCAATAAACAATGGAGCTGAAACGGCTTAGTTGGTATTTCGATAGACAAAGGAGGGAACCTCGTCAACAAGAGACATGCCCAAAAATTGCTGGACCACGCGCAACAACACCAGCGTTTGACTGGCTTTAGATAAGGCATGCGTATTTTTTTTTTAGAGAGAACCGTCGAACAACAATGGCAGACAAGTATGAATGCAGTCAAGTGAAACAGTTATTATGACTATAATTCTAATAATAACGCAGTCAAATTTTGGGCAGACATCAATCCAAATTTCCATATGGAAGTATCGGTTTTATTAGACGAGGCGAGAGAAAATAAAACGTGAATCTTAACAAACTGGGTGCATACAGAATATATAATTATATTAAACAAGTTACAGAATGGAAATAAAGCTTGGCTTCTAATGACATAGTTCACAAAATCAGCGAGAATAAAGATGGAACGGGATTTTCAATCTGAGTGTTAAAAATATATTTCATTCTATAACTTTTTGTTTTTTAAAACATTTATGTAGTGACGTTGCAACTTAGGCCTAATTTGTGAATGAATTCAATATTTGTGGCTGCATGTTTGTGCACTGAAATAAATTTAATGATATCTACTGATACCACTAAATTACCCTGTATCCCTTTCAAATTCTATATTTTTGCCAAAGATTCCAGAAATTTTAGTACCATTTCATAGGGCATTTTCGAAACTTTGGGGGCGTGCCACATCCAAACGGTAAGAGAGTGCCAGATTTGAGTTTAGGACATAAAAAGGAACTAGAATACAAAATTTGAGCGATTTCGGAGAT